>CM053788.1:424357266-425557266 GCA_028749045.1 Cupressus sempervirens
GTATTCTATATATATATATATATATATATATATATATATATATATATATATATATATATATATATATATATATATATATATATATATATATATATATATATATATATATAGATGTATATATGTATATGTATACATATATATATGTATATGTATATGTATATGTGTATATATATATACACACACATATATATATATGTGTATATTTATGTATATGTATACATATATATGTATATGTATACATATATATATACATGTATATATATATGTGTGTGTATATATATATACACATATACATATACACATATATATATATATGTATATATATATGTACATATATATATGTATACATATACATATATACACATATACATATACATATATACATATATATATATATGTATATATATATGTATATATGTATATATATATGTATATATGTATATATACATATATACATATATACATACATATATACATATATATATATATACATATATACATATATACATATATATACATATATACATATATACATATATACATATATATACATATATACATATATATACATATATACATATATATACATATATACATATATATATATATGTATATATATGTATATTTGTATATATGTATGTATATATGTATGTAGATACACACACACACACACACAGAGTAATGAATAAGATTTGTAGCTTTGTTTATTTGTTTTTGGAATATTATAATTTAGATTTTAAAATAAATATTATTTTTTAAAATTTCTTTTAAATTAGTAATTAATATGTTCAAATTTGAAATGGTACAGTTGGTTGGGAAAATTTATTAGCATTTAATAGTTTTTAAAAATTAAAATAACAATTTAAGTAGTCATGGGTAGTTAGAGATGACAATTAATGTGACTAAAAGTTTTATTTACTTCTTTTGCCAAGTGGATCTTCTGATTTATGATTAACATGTTTGTTGCTAAAATTTGGGGAAAATAGAATCATTCAAGAGAGGGAAGGAGAGTACTATTCACGAGGAAAAGAATTTAAATCAATTTAGAGAAGGAGACATAGGTGGAGGGATGAGCAATTTAAATGAGAAGTAGGTAACGACATTGAGGCGATGATTACAAATAAGGGAGGACATTATTCTTGAAAGGTAGTAGTTTTGGAGAAAAGAGGAGACTCATGTTTTATATTCATTTACTTTGTCTATTGTTTAGCCTATTGTTTTAGAAGTGAGGAGGCACATTCTGTTGCTAGAAGGAATCATAGAAAAGGGAGTTCCTTCTAATAACTGCAGAAAAGAGCAATTCATAAGAGAATCAAAATGGTGTTGATTTGAGTTTGAAGACAAAGTTGTTTGGTGGAGGGAGTCATTCCACATTTGTTTTTTCCTACTAGATAGAAGCGATTGGAAAGAAAGGAGAACCAAGTTCCTCTTATTGTCATTTTTTGCTGTATTTTATATGAGTCTTCCATTCTCTCTCTCTCTCTCTCTTTTTTTTTTTGAGAAGAGTTTTGTTGTATGCATTGACATGTTATTAAGAGCATGATAATTTTATTTGTTGAAATTTGTAAGTTGAACAAATCATTATAATAACAATAGAAGTCAAATTAATTAAAAATGTAGAGCCATTCCTCCCACTTTTATTTGATGTTTGACAATGTAGATGATTTTTTAATATTATATAACTCTAAAGAAAGAGATTATGCAATTTCTTGTCTAGTAAGTATGCAAGGAATTTATTGATAGCAACATAGTTTTATGATCTGGCTAATTATTCAAAGGGGACATCTTTTTGGAACAACATTTCTAGAGAAAAAAAAAGTTGTCTAAATATGCAGGTGCCACTATTTGAGTTTTCTTTCCAATTCATATTTTTAGTGGATTATTATTTTTGTTTAAAGTTATATAATAAAGAGTCAAGACTACAATACTAAATCTAGGTTGTACAAACTGAGCCAAAAGATTTGGTTAAGGACTTGTCTTACTTGCTGATCATCCCCGTTAATCCTTGCAATAACCTTGTGGGTATCTTCCATTGTTTCTTGATTTCCATTCTTAGAGTAAAAAGAAACAATGATTCCCTTCAAAGCTAATGCTTTCTTTCATTCACTATTCCTTTTACGTTTCTGATAAAAAATCATTGCATATGCTAAAAGGATGAAAATGATTTTGAAGTGTCTAAGTGTGTCAAGCTATTTATTGAAGATGTTTCTTAAATTTCATCATTTTTAGTGTGATCATGAGACACTAATTGATTTCTTTGACGGCCATTATTTCATTTCTATTGAGAAGTTTATTTCTTCTCCTCATTGATGACACTCCCTTATATTCTAATACATTTCTTATCCTCCATATCCCATTCTTTTTGTTATGTTGCTCCCAGGAAGAAATACTATTTTTAAACTTTAACTTTTGGATTGAAGAAACTCCTCCTATAATATTTTATATGTCCAATAAAAACATTTCCTATGTGTGGAATCTCTAAGAGTGATGAGCATTTAATTATTATTGTTTTTTTTTTTTTTGCAAAAGAAGTTTGTTGTCTAAAATGCTTGGATTCTAGTTAAGAGTAATGGGTGTATCTTATATTATTGTGAGTTACATAAAAGGTTTGATAAAGGTTATAACTTTGTTTGAGAAACTATGAATGATTGACAGTGTGCTTAGAAATCACAAATCTATATCATGCATTTGAAACCTATTTGAAATAGCACCATGTAGTCCTTTGTGTTATGTTTCAGTGCCATGAGATCATCCAATTTGATATACAATTTACAAAATAGAAAAGCTTTGTGAAATACCAAAATTTATATGGATTATACAAAATCCCAAAAATTGAACCATTGATTGTAAAATTTTACTGATTAGTGAAAATTAGAAAATTGTAGTTTATAATAGACATTGCTACATTTATGTACTTGTTGTAGATTTACAATTTTGTCCAGTTTTTGATATAGATGTTTATTGGGTTACTGTAATTGGGAATAAAATTTGATTTGAGGAAAGGGTGTTGAATGTGGGATAAAAAAGGAGGGTAATTATTGGAAACTTGTGTTAGTGTTCCTTACATATTACCTACTAGTCTTTATCACTAAATTATTTCCTAATGCTTGGCCAAGCTTGATAAAAAAATTATGCATATGTTTGAAATGCATTGGTTATTTTATGTTGTTTTCCCTCTTCTACATCCTTGTTTATGTTTCTACTAGACATATGTGTAAGTAGATTAGGCACAAAGGCTGCACCAAATCCTTCTAATCCAATTGTGTCGAGTTACTAGTCTTATCATGCCAAGGTCGAGCAGTTCTTCTTAACTAAAGAATCTTGGTGAGTTAACCACTTTATGGTTGGGGGGTAAAAGCACCTAAACCACTCTTTGGTCTCATGATAGATGGAAAATGTTTCGATAGCTTAGAGATAGGACTACATGCAGATGGACACAAAGGTTCGATGACATGTTATTTTTTTATATGTTTTATGTTATCATATGAATTATACCATATGATGTACTAATGCTATGCTTATGTTTGACATGTAGGTCAACATAGTTTGTGACATAAGATTGATGTGTTATATTTACATTTCAACATCTTATGCATTTGTAATACTAACATGTAGTCAACTTTGTATTGGATTTAAACTACATTAATTATGTCCAAAATTACAATGTTTATGATGAAATGTTTTTGTCTTTGTGACTCGTTTGATGTTGTTGTAATTATTTTTTTAAAAACTTTGATGAATGAAAATAAGTGCTTATGCAAATGTAGCAGACATTTGACTTTCCAAATTTTTATTTTATGCATTTATGGTTGTTTTGTGCATGTGGCAATGTTGAAGAATTTGGTTCTTACAATCAAGCATAATTTACTCATTGAAGTTTTTTTTTTTATTCGATCTATAAAAGGATGACACATGATATTATGTTAATTCAAAATGACATTAGTGATCAACTTATTCTTTGGGAAGAAGCTAAAATGGAGCATGATACATTCACTATGTCTCTCCCAACAAATAAATTTGACCTAGATTTAAGAGCATCAAGGCTTTTAGAAAAGTTTCAAGAGAATGGAGATATTGATAAAGTTTTAAAATTCATCATAGGTAGTGGGATAAACATCAAATTCCTTTCCTAAAACATGATAGGAAATTGAGAAAGAAGAATCTAATCAAAATGATAAGATCAAAGATACTCCTTTAAATTCAATCAATATTAATAAGGAAAAAGAAGTTATATCAGACAAGAAGATCTCATATGAAAGTCAAGCAATTGTAACTATAATAAAAGGTTAAAATAAAGAAGATCTCCTAGATAAAGTTGATGAAGATAATATCTTTCAAAAACTTGTCACTAACCATATATCCTCTCCTAAATATGTTCTTTTCGACATGGAGAAGGTATTGATCTCAACTCCTATCAATGCAGGTAAAAGATTTAATAAAATCTCTAAATTTGAGTCTCATTCCTTTAGATTCCATCTCTTAATCAAACAATATCATGTTTAGGAAGATAACTAAAGAGATAAGAAAAAATATTAAGAATTTTGGCAGACACCTCAATATGGGATAGATCAATTCAAAAATAATAGCTTAGACTAGGATTGGGATAAAAGGGAAAAGAGAGTTTGGAACTCCATTCCCCTGGAAGTAGAAACTTACATTAATGATATTATTACTATTTATATAGAAGATACACATTTAGATAGTGAAAGGGAATACTCAAAGACATATTATAAATATTTTTGGGAAGAATTTGGAGTGCAAGATCAATGTGAACATAGTCAACTTGAAATCCAAGAAAATGGTGAACAAATCCCATAGGAACACTTTGCACAAGAGAAGCATTCTTTTTACATATTTCACCATACTTGGTTAATTTATCATGATCAAGATTGGTTATGTCTCACTAGGTATCTCAATCACTTCATCTAATGCAACCTGATCTCTTTTAGTCTTCTTCTTCCTTTTCTTGTCCTTCTCTTGAGATGTTATTGAGCTTGTGCATGATAATTTAGTTTTAGGTGGCACTAGAGCCTATTATTACTCATTTATCTTTGGTGGCTCAATGTTAAAATATTAATATTTCTTCATCTTTCTCTCCTTCTCCTGTGTAGGGCCTTGATTTATACAGTGGCAACTTCTTTTTGTTGTGGTTATTACTCATTGTAATGAGTAGTATTATCCTTCCCTTTTTCTTGCTCTTTATTTTTTCTTGGGATCTTGGGTGACCAACCCTATACCAGTAGTAGATGTGTCTATTGGTCTCTCTAACTTTTTTTGTCTATTAGTGTCAAACACTTAGTCATTTACTAGGCATTGTTAGATGGTCATCATTGCATCCGATCTACTCTATATAGGCTGAGTCATAAGAAATATTTGTATATAAACTTGCATATATCGAGTTCTATAGGAACTAATAAAGTATGTGGTCGTCGAGTATTATGAATGTAAGCCAAGTCTAATGTTGACTGACTAGTTTGAGCATATTGAAGACAAGTTATACAAAAGGTACCGAATATAGTAAAGACTGAATGCCAACATCATAAACAAGGAGTGCCAAGTATCAGAAATAGTAAGTGTTAAGCAATGTAGAATTTACATTCAAGTCAAGAATGATAAAAACTTTGAGGTAAATGATTTCAAGTTGACGTGGACATGATATTTAATATTTTCATTTTTTTACAAAGAGTTTTACGCATTTAATGATGTGGATCATAGATCCCTATGTTTTGTGATGAACAAATCAGATGGAGAGGTGAAATAAGGAAGCATCTCAAAAAATCTTTATGAAATCTTTAAATACAGTAATTCTTGACCTATTTTGGTATAGTTAGATGGTGGTGAAGTGTGTAATGATACAAATGAGTGAACAAGATATTCATGCAATCCAAGTGTTAATGTGTGAACATTGGAGAAGAGGCAAAAGAGTTATGTTATTCCATAATAGAGAAAGCATCCTAGTCAAGTAGTGAAGGGAAGAAATTATTTATTAGATCATAGATTAAATCATATTGGAAAGAAGAGATCCAATATTAGCTTATTAGATAAAATCGAGGATAAAGTACTAAATTAGTTATAATAGATTGAGTTAGGGTAAATTTCTTAATAGAGTAGTCTTAATAGATCTTTGTAAATCTCCTAATAGAGTCCTTACTTTGTTTTAAGTGTAAAATCCTCTAATAGGGTGAGATCTAATAGTCTCAAAAGCTTTTAGTAGGGAAAACCCCTCACTAGGTAGATCATTGATATGGTCAAATATTGTAACCCTATTAGGTTAATTTTATTAATGTAGCGGTGAAGATTTGTGGGTAATTTTTTATTTTAATTTTTGATGACATGCCAATTTGGCTTGTCAAATTCATTTTTTCTAAAAATTTGATCTTGATAATGTTGAAGTTTTGATGATAGTTAAGATTTAAGTCAAACTTTCGATGTTATCAAGATATAAACAAAAGAAAAAGAAGTGAAACTTCATTTCAATATATCACGTGGCAAAGTGTGGGTGGGGGACTTTAGGTGTGACCAATTAAGATATTTTCAGTGACATCAAGGTAAGCTTGATGGATTCATTTGCATGATCCACATCTTCTTCTATTTGGAACTTGCTTTCAAGGTAAGATCTCATCCTCTTTCATTTTATTGTTTAATTTCAACATAAGGATTTAAGGTATTTTTCATTTTCGTTGTAAGGGTTCAAGGTAATTTCTATTTATGACTTGCTTAATATCAGGGTAAGGATTCAAGGTAATTTTTACTTTGGCCATTGATTATGGTGATTCAAACATTGATCATATTACCCAATTTTGAATAGATTTCCTAATTAATCTAAACGTACAACCCTAGAAACAAATTGGAAAACGTGTGGACATTAAGCTATTTCTCTTCCTTGATCTCCTAGTGAGAGTGTTAGTGAGGAATCTTCTATGGAGGCGTCAATACCCTAGTAATGAATATGTATGTATACTCACTAGAAGAGCCTAATGGAATCATGAAGTTTGAGGTGTTGTCTATCAAGATATTACAAGGATTCAATATCTCACTAGTTGACTTGACTTAGCTCACGACCCTATTCCAAAATATTCTTCTTCAGCAAAATAAATGTTCTATTTACCATACACAATTTTCAGTTTTAGAAACACATTATTTATCGATATTATTTCCAATTTGAACTAGATCCAATTTTCAATAGTGTAAAATTTATCTTTCCAGAGATTGGATGAACTCCTAGATTTAAGATTTACTAGAATTTTTTTATTAAGGTAAGCAGGGATTTTAGAAGGGCCCAAACCCTTGAACAAAGCAATGGGAAAAAAGATTTTGACCCTCGATTGGATTCTATAAAGACCTAGCCATTTAAGATTTTTAAGTGTTTACTAAACCAAAAAAGTGCCCTTGATGGTTTAAAATGATAATAAAATGGGTCCATGCCTTCATGGCATTCATGATAAACCTAGGATACAAGAGCTCAGAAATTTTTGAAATACACTTGATATTGGTTTTGTAGGTGCACTTGGACTTGGACATCTTACACCTTTTAATATTCATTTGTGACTTTCTTTTGCATCTTCATTATATCCAAAAGTTTTAATTGATTGTTCACCTATTAGACTATAGAGATTGGTTCTAATTTGGATGCCTCCTTAGTTATGCATTGAACCACAGGAGTATCGTCATCCTCTTTATCCTTTGCATATATATCATTGCTTTGTTTCCAACATTGGCTTGGTTTGTCTCCATTCTTGTCTCTATTTCAATTTGGTTATTGTGTTTCAATCTTCCATTAATGAGCCCTCTTCATGATAAATATTTGTATTGGGAATCATAGCTCAATGGATATTCATTTGCTTACCTGTTTGACTTTCCTCCATGATTCCTTTGTATGATTCCAATATTTTAGTTCCTAAATTTTCATTTGAAAGTAAAGTTAATTAAATGAGGTGATAAAATTACATATGCAGATGTATGTATGTATGTATGTGTATATATATATGTATGTATATGTATGTATGTATTTATATATGTATCTATGTATGCGTATGTATGTATATATGTATGTGTGTTTATATATATGTATGCATATGTTATGGTGGGATGAAGAACGAATCAACAAGAGTAAAGATTTTCCCACCAAAAAGATTACTATTTCATTCCAAATCCATATAGTACTAGTCCAATCCTAGACTAGGTTGAAGATAATCAATTTATAGGTCACAACTCTTGACCTTACAACTTCATCCTTCCATGTTCAATCAAAATAATGATCTGACTCTTACACTTCTAGATTGTAATAAAATTTAAGTTACTTATTACATATTAACACTCTGTGTTGTAAAACAATATTGCTCAAACATTCTTACAGGTCATGTGGAAAGGCATAAAAAATGATCTAGAACCTCCTTGGGATGTTGGAGAAGTTCTAGGATAGGCATTTCTGTCACCACAATATTCTTTGTCACCACAATATTTTCTAACTCCAAATGTCTCCAAATTCTTGTATTTGCACATGTTCATCATGGCCCTTCTTTTAGGACAATACACTAACCTTCTTATAAATAACATGTAATGGTAAAAGGCCTCACTACTCACTATTAGACAATAAATACTATTCAAATTCAGAATGAAGAATACATTAGGGATTAGGGAAGGTGTTAATTGATTCTTGGTTATCTTGACAACTTTATCTAATGGGTTTGAATCATAACCATTTCTCCTTGTGAAGAGTTAACCAAAAATCAACATGTTAACTATTTTTGCAAGCAAAAATAGTGAATAAGCATTCTTGAAAACAAATGTGACAGAGGCCTGGTTTTGGTGTGCATGCGTGTTTGAAGGTTGGTATGCATTCATGAGATGTTGAAGATTCTCTTGGAAGGATGGAATAGATTAGAGACTAAAGTTAGTTTAGAGAAGTAGTGGCATCATTCTCATATATCATATCAATTATATAAGATAAGAACAATCATTTAAAAGAGGTACTACAGGCTATTTTTCTTGCATCAATCATTATTAGTTTTAAGTCTTATTGAGACTTTAAGGAAAGAAGTCTCTTGCAATTGAGTTTTGTAAGTTATTTGTACCTATTTCCCACATTTTAATAAAAGGAGACATTACATCAAGGGCATTATCAATGAGGAGCAACATAGATATCAAAGGCATATATAGAAAGTTTTAGAAGCATGTTTTATGACAATGACAATGGAATCATATCAAAGGCAATGATAGAAAGTTTTAGACTAACTATTATGTACAACACATATATCAAAATCATATCATCACAAGCTCATGGACATGGAATTGGTCTCTCTCTATATAAAGAGATATTTTTTAAGTTTTTTATTACATATTAGCACAATAGAAAAATTGTTCCAGTTGCATACATATTCAAAATCTAAATAATAAAACAATAAAACTCATTCAAAATATGCTAAGTGACAAGCCATAACTTGGTTCAATTGGTGTAATTTCTAATTAGCTAGGTTGATTACAAATTCCTATAGAATTATCATCAGATTAGGTATAATAAAATGAACAATCAACTATTCCTAGCTAGCATTAACTTGACTGGTCTATTGAAACCCATTTATTATTTTCACAAGATTTTAAACATAAATATATAAGGAGTGAGTTAGGACGTATATAGGTTAACCTTACATTAGCTATAAACTACAACACAAAGGTTGCACTAGGATATTACATGATTGTAATTATAGAAAACTGTTTGATTCACCTGAGTTGATGTATGATGACAAAGAGCTTTATTAGGTGAGTAAAGCTCACCGGTGGTTATAGGAATACAACTACATCAAAACAATTATAAACCAAAATTACATATTCATTAGACTGAGTAGTTCAAGGGTCTTGATCCCATGTATATGGGTATGTAGGCAACCTAGTATGCGAAGTATGCCTCCAGTGTGAAGACGCCTTGGACATAGTTAAGTACAACTTAACCATGTATTTATGTATGTAATTTATGAATTTTTTAATTTTTTTTTTTAATTTGTATTTAATTTTATTATGCCAATCTTTGCATTCTCAATCTTGGTGGGGTCTCTTGTTGTATGGCTTGCCTTCTTACCAAACAAGAAACCCTTAACCATCTTTGTATCATCAACGTTCCTACCCAATTTTTGCAAAACTTTGATGTCTCTCAACTCCACAATGTCAAGCTTTACAAGGTCGATGACATTCAAGATGATGTCAATAGAAAATGGGGCCAATAAGGTAGAATACTAGCTGACAACCTTTACTTATTTATATTTTATTATATTTATTTGTATTTATATGTCTGTATTTATTTATTTATCTATATTTATATTTATTTATTTATTTATTTTGTAATGAATTTCTAGCAAGTGGTCAATAGCAATGAATTCTGTAATGAATTCAGGATGACATCAATAGCAAGTGGGGCCAATAAGGTAGAATATTGGCTGACAACCTTACTGTTCAAAGAAGTTCTCACACTTTTCACCAAAGAGTCATAGTCCATCAAGTCAATAGGACTAGCCATGGAAGTTAAAACCTTGATAACCTTCTCAGAGGCCTTGTGAATAAGTTTAGCAAATCAAGACCAACAATGCTGTCAAAATAATAAATTTAAATTATTAAAGACATCCATTTTTAGCCTCATGGATCAAAATGCCCTGTCTAAATTATTAAAGACATCCATTTTTAGCTCCAGCTTCTCCTTCCTAAAGTATTCAATATTAGCAATGGGTAAGCAATTCAATGTCTTGGTAATGAGCTCAATTTCATCCCTTTCCACATTCTTGACCACCAAAATCTTTGCCTTGGATATATAATGTAGCAAAAGATTAGAGACAACATCTCATAGAATATTCTTCTGGATCAATAGCACATTGCATCCAGTGGCTTTTTTATTCTTTATCATACCCAAAATATAATTCCTCTCCTCCTTTAAAATTGTATCCATCATTGTATAATCATAGACCACAATGTTGTGCTCAATGTCCATCTTGGGAGGCAAAATTTGGAACTATATTATGCCAATCTTTGTATTCTCAATCCTGGTGGAGCCTTTGGCCATATGGCTTGCCTTCTTATCAAACAACAAACCCTTAACCATCTTTTTATCATCAACAATCTCATCCAATTTTTGTAAAACTTGGATGTCCCTCAAATCCACAATGTCAGGCTTCACAGGGTCCACAGCATTTAGGATGACGTCAACATCAAGTGGGGCCAATAAGGTAGAATATTGGATGACAACCTTTATTTATTTGTATTTATCTACCCATATTTATTTATTTGTATTTGCATTTATTTATTTATTTATTTGTATTTATTTATTTATTTTACAATGAATTTTGTAATTAATTTAGGAAAACATCAACAACAAGCGAGGCTAATAAGGTAGAATACTAGCTGACAACCTTACTATTCAAAGAAGTGCTCACACTTTTCGCCAAAGAGTCAAAGTCCATCATTTTGACAGGAATAGCCATGGAAGTTAAAACCTTGACGACCTTCTCAAAGGTCTTGTGAAAGGCCTCTAACATAATGGTAGGATAAACACCCTTAGACAAAAAATTCACACATTTTTAAAGAATCACATTGGCAATGACAATAACAATTGGTGTACCGTCACCAACAATAATATCTTGAGATTTCAAAAGCTCTACATGCATTTTAGCCTGTCGATGGTACCCATGCGTGTTGGACTACAGTCACCATTTCCAACTTCTTCCAAAACTTCTTTGTGATGTCTACTTCACCTCTCAAAACCCTAATAGCACATCAACAAATATGTTGGCTCCTGATTTAATAGTTTTGAAAATAACCAAGAAACTAGAAAAATACATCTAAGGTTAGAAAATTCCTATAATGGATGCACTTGACTATAGTCTTGGGCCAATTATAAGGATAATTCCTTCTTCGTCTTTAGGCTCTATAAGACCTAGGCAGGTGGACCTCATATTCTTTATATGGTACCAGTGTAAAGGCATACAACTGAATCTGGAAAATAGATAAAATTCCTTAATCTTCTATGTTTATGCAAGCATTCATGGGTGAAATAGTTAATAATAGAGCACATGAACCTGATAAACCAAGTGAGGGAAAACTCTTTTTATTCTTAAACATAAAGGGAAAGATATTCAATTAAAGTTTTGATCTTAGCATAAGTTGGGTATGCAACAACAGAGAACATTTAACCTCCAAGTTGACCAATCCCTTATCCATTGGGCATCAACTAAAAATTCACATAGAGATGGATACCTAAAGTATACTCATATACTCAGACATATGATCTATCTATTTGACTTGCAAATAGACATCAATCTTCATAAAAACTCTCATACTTATGGTAATATCTTCCTAGTGTAACCCACAATCCTATCACTGTAAACAAGCATTTACTTGGCTTCTTTGTTCCAACAACAAGTTTATCCTAACAGGACTACAAATGAGTTTAAGCTCTTCATTCTTAAACATAAAAGATTGCAAATAATAGAAGTGGGAGATGAGAATCAGAATGAAACTAAAAGAGATGAAGCTCTTGTATTAATTTTCTTGAAAATAATACATCATCTATATGCCAAAATTTAGAAAATACACAAAAAGATGATTGTATAATATGAATGCTTCAAAAGAAATACAATACTACTATTCATAATAGAGGAACACTAAGAAAATGGTATCATAGTAATGGGAAAGGATTTCAACCAGACTAGAACCACAAAGTAGTTACACTGTAATGAAAAATATCCAAAAAACTAGAACCCTTACAAAGAGCAGACATGAAGAATATATAGAAGAGAAGATATTTCAGGGTCTAGAAGTTGAATTTGACATGTGTCCCACTGAAAATATCTTCAATTTGAAGTTGTTGAAACTGATCTTCTTCATCTTCTTGTAACCAAAAACCATAAATGATGCAAAAATATCTGATATATCCCACTTTAAAGAAATTAGAAAAATATCTCATGTAGAAAATATCAAGTACAAATCAAATCTGTTGGAGGCTCAAAATTTTATTTAGCTGGTCACATCTGCTTTTGCGATGAAATTCAAGTTATGCTAGTAAAAAACATAATTACTTGGACAACTACCTCTAAAAATAATCAAATCATCCTTTAATTTGCTGATGAGAATAAATATGATGTAAAACTAGCTATATATGATTGCTATTTCATCTGAAAACATAATTCTACACTTTTCACTAAGAAGCCCCAAAAATTATAAAACCTCTTGTAGCTATTTTTGGTTAACACCTGAACAAAATTTGATCTTGGAAATGGAAAGTGCATCCTCTCCCGATTTTGACAGTATATCATACTTCATATTTTGGATGAAATTCCTCTGCCTGAGACTGAATTGAAAATCTGGCTCCCAGGCCATGAACAGAGCTTTAAAATAATTTTTTAAAATTATTATATAGTCAAAACTATATAGGAACATCTAAAATCATCTAAATCTTTAAACCATTTAAAAATCTAAGTGTTGAAAATATTTTTTGAATTTCATTTGAAAATTCATTTTCTCTTTCCCCCAAATTGAACAGTGTCACATGTCCATCCTCCATTGGTCCGAATTTTGGAGAAGGTCCCACATCATATTGCATTTGAAATATTTGAAATTTATGACTCTATGATATATGATGAAATCTTAATATCATAGCTCATGCATTTCAACGTCCCCAACCATATGAAAAACACTTTAAATTCACCATTTTTGTAATATCGTAGCTCATGAATTTGACTTTCTTGATGTTCTGACCATCTCGATCTTACGATGAAATCATAACATTGGGGAACCTTAAAAATTGTGCCACAATCCCACAATAATCTTAGCATCGCATCCCTTTGAACTCCACCTTGTGATCTTACAACAATGGGTTTGTCATAGCATCTCCCCATTGTAGGATCATAGCCTTTCATAACATCATTAACCATTGTCCTTGCATCTCCTAATCACATGACAAGAGGCTTGTCGCAACATCATATCTCTTCAAAATGAATCTCACGACCTTCCAACTAATCATAAGATTACAAACCTTGTAACATCACAAGGCTCTAATTTTTGTACCCCGATCTTATGATGATGGGCCATTGTAGCATCACAACATCATTGTTGATATCTCCTGATCTCAGGATGTGATTGTAACATCGAGCCTCTTCACAATGAGCCTTCTGATCTCCCAACCTTGACATAATATTGCAACTCTCCAAATATTTCTTGGTAATCTTATGACTGTTCATAAGATTGCAGATCCTCCTCATTGGTTTTACGACCTTCGATAGGGTACCTAAAGATGCCATGTGGCATATAATTTGACCTGCATCTTCCTTCAAAATATGTTGACTTTTATGCCAACTGGCAGCACACACTGGCCCCTCCACATGAACTTTTCCTTCAAAGGTGCCTTTAAATACACATTACTATTGTGTGTTTGGGCATTTAAAATGGTGACAACTCTCCCTCATCTTGAATGTGGGATATAATACCTACATCTCCTGCACATCATCCTTGCCATGGAACTCTGCACCTTCAAATTCTTCTAGTCATACCCCCTTCTCTAATATGCCTAAAAACTTGATGGAGCACTCTCTTCTTGCTGCATGGATGTGGCATGAAGTGCCTTCTCTCATAATGCCACCCTCCCACCATTTTTTTACACATAGGAATAATTGTAAAAAATGACACTAGCTCAAAACGGGACATTTGCAGAATAGCTCAGAATGTCAATTTATCATCATAGAATGTATATGTAGGCTAAAAGCAAGGTGTTAGAAACATGAAACACCTCTTAAGAATTAATACAACCACTGAGACACAAGCATGACAATGCATTCATAGGGGCTCAAAACTTGGAAAGGACACTTAAAATGGTAATGCAATTTTGAGTGCCATAAAGATTGAATAACCTCTAATGAAACTTTGAGTGTCAAATTGAATCCCTCTCACTTGAACAAGTTTGTTCTTACTTATTTTTGTTGTTTTATTTGCCTCTCAAAACCCTAGCAACAAATCAGTAGATCAAATACCCTCTAATGAAATTTTGAGTGTTAGATTGAATCGCTCTCACTCGAACAAGTTTGTTGTTACTTCTCAATATGTGCTGAAGGCGTATTGTGACCCAATAATTTTTTGAAAACTCTACCTGCCTTTGCAATTTTGACATCATTTATTGTCGATGATATAACAAGCTTGTTGAATCATTTTTTGTTGGTGTCAATAGTTCGACATGTTGAACTAGTCATCTGGTGCCAACACATGACATAGATTAGGCTAAATTTTGATAGATATTTTAGTCTATACATCACTGCCTGTTGAATGCTTCAAACTTTTGATGATAGTTTAGTGACAAAGGCTTTTGAAGGGGTGATTATCAAAATTGTGATGAAAATGGCATCAAAAAATAGGTCCAAATTTACTAGTGCCACCCCAGTTTTACCTTTATTCTAAAGTGTTTCAGGGTAACCAAAATCTTTGTCTCATGTGATTACTTTTCATGCATGTGATTGATAGATTAGATCTATATGCTATTACAATTTTATTATCTAAGTTATGCATGCATAAGAAATTGGATATAAGATGGTAAATATGGTGAATGCATTATGGAATTTTTGAAGAGGTTAAAGTGTTATAGATCCTAATTTACACCCCCTCCCCTCTTAGTATCTTAGTGTTCAACAAAGACTTCCAATAAATGTTATTAGAGGTAAGTTCTCTTGGAAAAGTTTAACAATTTGGTGTCATTATCTTGGAGATAGAGGCTTTTGATTAGTCAAAACTATGTACAATCAAGTGATTGACATCCAACTCTTACTATAAAAACATGAGACAACAATACAAGATATGAAGAAATTGTTGAAAAGGAGAAAGAAATTGGCTATTCAAGACAAACAATTTTCTTATGAAGAAGTTGAATATGAAGGATTTTTTTAATCAATCAATCTAAAGGAAACAAAATCTATTGATCTACTAGAAAAGAACATACTCCTAAATGAAGAAGTTAGAGGACTAAAAAGGGAACACGAGATTCAATCAATAAGGATATGTGAAGTAACTAAGAAAAATAAGAAAGATGAGGAATACAAGGTTGTCATCAAGGAAGAAAAAAGGATAAAAGCAACTAGACTTGAAGAAAGGATATCTAATGTACAAAATCTCACAAACACTCAACTTGACATGATGAACCAACTAATGCTTGTAAATCAAGAGTTAAAGAGGAAGGACATGGAAATAGAAAACATGATGTTACATAAGAACTTACTGAAAAATAAAATAAAAATAGAAAAACAACTTGTGGAAAGATTCAACAAGCCAAATGAAGAAATGAAATACTTTAAAGAATAGGTCATCTAGCAACACTACTAGATCGAGACTGTATATGAGAAAATATGATAGCAAGTCATACTAATCTATTTAAAAACAAAATCATTAACTAGCATAAAAATCATAACATATGAGATAGACAAAGTGAAGTCCTCAAATGAGACTATGAGCCATGGAATGGCTCTCCCAATGAGGACGGTCACTTGATTTAGGGATGAGTCTATTATGTAGATTTAAGATGTATGCTCAAGCTTCAAAGTTACTTCAATGGTGGAGATGGATAATGGAAAATTGGTAGCCTTGTGAGCTCTCAATTTGGCATTATGAGGGTATGGTTGATGGCTTTGTTTCTCAAAATGGCATTATAACTTTACTTGATGGATTGTGATGAAATGGCTTGGGAGGGGATCTAATTTATAGGCTAAGGGCTTGAGGGATGGAGCGTTAAGATGCAAGAAGAGATGAAAGCTTTAGGGAGGGCTAGGATGTATTCAAAGGGGAGCACATGGATTGTGCTTGTTTAGCACCAATCAGGGAGTGACACATGTCACAAGGTCATTGGGTGGAGGAAAGGGCAATGACAAGTCAAAAAAGGAGGCTCAAGGCCTTAAATGGCCCTCATAATGGCTTGTAAGAGCTTTTAAGAGCATGTAAGAGCATTGAAGGCTTATCGTTGGGATATTTTGGAGGGAGTTGAGATTGTTGATTTTGCTTGGTTTAGGAAAGTCTTAAGCTTACTTAGGGAATGTGACAAGGTTAGGGGGGTGATTAGGCTTGGGTTAGGATTAGATTAAGGATGTTAGAGATGTGCAAGTGGATGGCATTCATGAGGGTGGGTGAGTTAGTGGCTAAGCTAGGTTAGTATGGGTGGATGGGGTGGATTAGGCTAAATGGAGGATTTAGGATAGGTTAGGGGCTATTAGATTTGAGGGTTTTATTTATCAAAGTGATTTATATAAATTTTGGATTTGGAATTAGATAGGAGAATATGATTAATTGATAAATAATGGGTTATTTGATTTATCAATTAGGACTATAGATGATTAATTGAATTAATCAGCTAGGGGATGACAAAGGATTAATTAAATAGGAATTTAATTAATGATGCCTTTAGAGATAGCTAAATAGGATTACCAGAGCGGTCTAATAAGATTTAGGTGTCTACAAAGACAATCATTGATCAAGCAAGGAGAATCATCCAAGAATGGAGAAATAAGAAAAACAAAGTCAAAGGGAAAAGAAACATGTTATCACTACAGAAAACTTGGTCATACTACAAACATCTTTCGAAGCAAAAATGGTATACAAAATTCTAAACCTAAGTTTTTCGATTATTATTTTTACTACAAGAAACAAGGACACCTAATACATGAGTGTAGGTCAAGAATGAATAATGTATCTACTACACCTAGATTTGATGACTATTATTATAATTGTCAAAACTATGGACATAGAGCATATGAATGAAGATCTTAGACAAAACCCTACTAGACTAATCAAAGTTAAAACCATACACCTAACAATGTATGTTCCAAATGTCACAAGTTTGGGCATTCAAGAAAATACTGCAGAACTCAAATACCAACAAAAAATCTCAAAAACACCAAGGGTAAAGGCAAAGTGGGCATTGATCAAACAAGGAAGGAGATGAATCAAACAATGGAAGAAAAAGATAGAAGATGAAAGTAGTGGAACAAATGGAGTTGAGATCATCGAATCCAATGGAGAAGGTGATCATTTCATCTCAAACTAAGTGAAGAAGGTATGTATGGGACTATATATCTAATGATACATCTTATATCAGTTCCTAAAATAAAATGTGCTAAAGTTCATATTTGCATAAGTAAAAATGCATAATAACATATCTATAAAGAAAAAGAATAATGTATGTAGATAGCGTCAAACATTAGTAAAGTTGTCTATATTGAATGAGCATTGCAATATGGACTAAGTAATTTAGAAGCCAAATTGATGTATATGTCAAGCTAGATGGAAGAGACCAAGTTGTATAGTGAAGACCTAGTTCAAAGGCACAATGTTGATTGAGACAGCTGGCTTCCACCTACTTGAGTACACATCATTAATGGAGACCCTAAATTAAGAAAAATGAAGTATATATCAAAATTTGAAGGCATTATTTCATATCTTGCATACAAAATTAGAGATCATAGAGCAATTTGAGCAAAAAAAAGATACTAAGGTGATTTAAGAGTAAATCTGTAACAAGAAGATTGATCGAGTGAACAAGAAGAAAGTTTTCAAAGCCTAAAAAAGAGAGAAATGGGAGCTTCATCATCCATGGGAAAGAGTGAAGGAGTAGAGGTTAGTAAGATTCAATTGGTGAAGAGTGACACTTGACTTCCACCCAAATTTTGTGTGATTCCTTAAATTGCAATGAAAGGTGACTCAATGGGTGTGTTATCTTGGATACCACCCAAGGTAATCATGATACACAATGTGTGGAGTTTCTACATGAGTAATATTGGAGAAGTAAGAGATTATGAAATTTGGGAAGCATATGAGAAATTTTATGACGAAGGAGTTTTGAAGGAAGAATTCGAAATTATCAAAAGGAAAGGGTTAACTCATGCCCTAGAGTTCCCAAGGAATTTCAACATCAAAAGGATCAAGGTTGTATTGATAAGGATCCATGACATAAAGTTTTGACTACACAATGGACTAGTTGAAATAACCAAGAAAATGATTCACAAGGTTATGCCTATCGTACACTTGACAAAAATAAGACAATAAGAAGTTTGAGTCATGAGGAATTTGAAGAAAATATGGGTGTTGAGTGGAATGGATGAGGGTAGTCCATCACAAACATTTCTAATCCATTGATTGAATTTACAGTGAGAATTATTTCTCACAAATTATATCAATCTAGTAGATTGTATAGTGTGTCGTGTATGGTAGTGGATCAAGCATGGAAGATAGTCATGAAAGATCATGAGTGTGATCTTGTCGAGTTTCAAAGGCTACAATTAGTAGAAAACCTAACTCATCCTTGAACCACATTAATTCAAATTTAAATAGATTTATGGCAAGAGTACCACCTAAGTCAAATGTTGGAAGAATCAAATAGTGATTTGACTTGAGCAAAGGAAGAGTTTTACATTCTAGATGAGAGATCTCATTAGGAATATTTATTAATATGAAGGATTTAAGAGCATCAAGGATCTTAGAAAATTTTCAAGAGAATAGAGATATTGATAAGGTTGTAAATTTCATCATAGGTAGTGGGATAAACATCAAATTTTCTTACCAAAAAAATGTTAGGAAATTGAAAAAGAATAATCTAATCAAAATGATAAGATCAAGGATACTCCTTCAACTTCAATCAATATTAATAAGGAAAAAGAAGTTATATTAGACAAGAAGATCTTAGATGAAAATCTTGAGTAATTGTAACTATAAGAAAAGGTGAAAATAAAGAAGATCTCCTAGATAAAGCTGATGAAGATAATATCTTGCAAAACCTTGTCATCAACCATATATCCTCTCCTAAATCTATTCTTTTCAACAAGGAGAAGTGATGTAACCCAATCTCATCAAAGAATAATTTAGAAATTGACACATGACAAATGTTTCAGAATACCATAACTCTTTATGAAAACTTTCACAACTCTACTCTGCCTCTACAATGAAAAAAAAAACCTACTTATTACAATTCCAAAAATTACCATATTTGGCAAATTTTCAGGAAAAACAAATTTTTTCATTTTTGATAATTTTTAAACTCATCCTAGGAATCTCAATTTTTCCCAAGAAAAGTGCCCAACTAAGGCATGATGAATTGCCAACTAATCAATGAAATCAAAAATATGATTTTGGATATATTACAAAAACAACTTTCTAAAAAAACTAGAAAAAAAACACAAAAAGCTAAATTCGAAGATCAAGATGAGATTTTAGGCTCCTAGAAAAATTTTGAAACAAACACCTATCAAGTTGAGCTCCATCGGCAATTCAAGTAACTCCTTCTAATGCAACTACCTATAAAATTTTAGCCAAAACTCACATCCAAGTCAAAAGTTATGACCCCCATAAGTAAATCTCGACCAAAACCCACATCTGAGTCAATAACCTTGACCCTCAAATGCCCCTACATCATTCTCCTCCACTTGGAAAGAACACATCTCTTGCAAGTTTTGGTCCTCAAATTGTTTCGATTTAGGCTCATCTAGCTTTTGCAAATCCCATTCCATAATCCAAGAGCTATTTGTTAGTGCCAACCCTTCCCACTACATGAATTATCTATTGTAGTCACCCTAGAAATTTTGAACA
Organism: Cupressus sempervirens; assembly: GCA_028749045.1. Taxonomy (NCBI): domain Eukaryota; kingdom Viridiplantae; phylum Streptophyta; class Pinopsida; order Cupressales; family Cupressaceae; genus Cupressus; species Cupressus sempervirens. The sequence goes on from CM053788.1 coordinate 424,377,853, forward strand.
TTCTTCTTTTATAGAATCTATGCAACCTTTTCTCTTTTTTTGATGGTTATGGTGTGTGTCTAGTCTACCACATCCTCCTTTTCAACAAAGGTATCATCACCATGGAAAGTATACAAATCAGAAATATTAAACCTAAGAGATATATCAAGACCATTGGGGTACTCTACCTCATAAGCATTATCATTAATCTTCTTCAAAATCTTGTAGGGACGAATTTTATTATATTTCAATTCATGATAAGTCCCAGTAGGAAACCTCTACTTTATCAGATAAACCATCACTAGATCCCCTGCACTAAAAACTTGATACCTTTAAGTAGCATATGTAGAAGCTTTGTACCACTCATTGTTGTGTTGCAACTTCTATCTTACATCTTCCTACAATTGGTAGAGCTTCTTTGGAAAGGCTTCTCCATCATCATTGACTCTATCACCCAAGGCAAGTTGCACCAAATTGAGAACACCCTGAGGGTTACATCCATAAACAACTTGAAATGGTGATTTACCAATTGACCTATTCACTGAGCTATTGTAAGAAAATTTTGCCTAAGGCAATACCAAATCCCATTGTTTGGGCTTCTCTCCGACAATACATCACAACATATTACCAAAAATATGATTGATAACTTCTATTTGTCCATCAGTTTGTGGATGGTAAGCACGACTAAACTATAATTTTGTTCCCATTTTCTTCCATAAGGTCCTCCAGAAATGACTCAAGAACTTAGTATCTCGATCAGAGGTGATCGCTTTTGGAACCCCATGCAATTTGACTATTTCAAAAAACAATAACTTGACCACCCTAGTAGCATCACTATTTTTCTTACAAGCAATGAAATGAACCATTTTTGAGAATCTATCCACAACTACAAAGATAGAGTCATTACCTTGTTGTGTATGTGGCAGTCCCAATACAAAATCCATACTCAAGTTTGTCCATGGTCCTATTGGTACTAGTAATGACATGTACAATTTGGTGTTCTAGGAGTGCCCTTTGGCTACTTGACAAATTTGACACCTCTCTACAAACCTAGTGATATCTCGCTTCATCTTTGGGCAATAGTACTTATCTGCCACCAAATCTATTGTTTTATCCTTCCCAAAATGCATAGCCATACCACTGCAATGAAATTCTCTAATAATATTTTCTAGCATTGAGCCTACAGGAAAACATAACTAGTTCCCCTTGAATAAGTAACCATCTTGCATTAGATACTCACCTTGAATAGGGTCTGTGTGCCCAGGTACTAGATTCTTCAATTCATCAACAACTTCCCAAAAGTCACTATCAGATTCATAAAAGCCTTTAATTGCATCAAATCCAACCACCTCTATTTCCATGATAGTTAGAAGAACAACTCACCTACTCAAGGCATCTGCAACTTGATTTTGTTTCCATGATTTATGCTTTAAAATAGAGGTAAACCCCTATAGGAAAGAGACCCACTTTGCATGTCTAGTGTTCAATTTATTTTGTGTGTTCAAGTATTTTAGAGCAATATGTTCTATAAAAAACACAAAATCTTTGGCTACTAGATAATGCTTCCAATGCCTCAAACCTTGCACAATTGTATGGAATTATATATCATATGTAGAATATTTCTTTCGCACATCATTCAATTTTTCACTAAAAAAGGTAATGGGCTTACCTTCTTGGCTAAGTACAATACCAATGCCCACATGTGAGGCATCATAATCCACTTTAAAGACTTTGTCAAAATCTGGTAGTGCTAGTATTGGAGCTTTAGTGACCTTCTTCTTTAGGTATTGGAAACTCTCTTCAGCCTATTTGGTCCATGAAAACTCCTGAACCTTAGTGCAATCTGTCACAAGTTCTATAATGTTGCTGAAGTTATGAATGAAATTTATATATAAATTAGCCACACCATTCAAGAATGGCTCAAACTTTCTCTAGATCCATCTTGACACCATCTATAGAAATAAAAAATCCTAGAAAAACCAAGCTTGCTTGCATGATCCTACACTTCTTCAAATAAGCACAGATCTTTTCTGTTCTCAATAACCCCAATATGATCCTTAAGTGTTGTAGATGTTCTTTCCTTCACTCACTAAAAATCAATATATCATCAAAATAAACTACTACAAACTTACCAGTGTAGGGATGCAACATAGTGTTCATGAGTCTCATAAAAGTGCTAGGTGTGTTGGGTAAACCAAAAGACATAACCTTCCATTCATACAAACCATCCCTAGTTTTGAAAGTTTTTTTTCACTTATCCCCCTCTCAAATGAAAATCTGATGGTAACCACTTCATAGATCAATCTTAGAGAAATATGTCACTCCAACGAGAACATCCATTATGTCATCCAAACGTGGGATAGGAAAATGATACCTGATGGTTATCCTATTGATGGCTCAAATGTCTATGCACATCCTCCACGTTCCATCTTTCTTTGGAGTTAATAATTTTGGGACAACATAGAGGCTCATGCTCTCTTATACTAAGCCCTTTTGTATGAGCTTAGTCACCTATTTGTCCAGTTCTACATCTTGTGTTGGACTCATTCTATATACCTCTTGATTGGGGAGACTTTCTCCTAGAAAAAGATCAATATGATGTTGGATATCTCATTTTGGGGGAAGTCCATCAGGTAGCTCTTTTGGAATAACATCTAAATATTCTTCCAATACTGCAACTACTTCTGGTGGTATAGTCAAGTCTTCCTCTTTCCCCTTTTGTTCTACCAATGCATAACAACAACCTGTCACTTTCATCTCCTTGACAAGTTCCTTTTCAGACAGCATACTTTCAATTTTTCCATCACCCTTGAGAGGTAATAAGACTATCTTCGATCCATCCTTCTAGAAGGTGTGAGTATTCTTTTCCCCATTATGAATAACCTTTCTATCATACTGCCAGGGACGATCCAAGAGCACATGGCATGCATCCATTAGAATCACATCACACCATAGCTCATCCTTGTAGATGTTCCCTATGGAAATTTAACAAGGCACCTCTTATCTACTATGACTTCACTTCCCTTTTTAAACCATGCAATCCATTAAGGACAAGGGTGCTTTTCATACTAGAGATTTAGTTTATCCACCATTTCTTTAGAAACCATATTCTCACAACTACCTTCATCAACAATTACTTGACATTCCTTTCCCCCTAATGTACACGTTGTCCAAAATATGTTAGTCCTAAGCCATGAATCATCAATGCTTTTCTCCTCTACATCCTCCTTGGCTGGAATAATCATTGTCCTTCTCATCATGAGACTTTCTTGCATATCTGAAGATACTTCTTATTTAGATTCATTATTAGTGTAGGCTAGGTTCACTTTGGATGGCCCTCCTTGATTTCTATCCTACATGTTGAAATTGGAACACTCAAAAGCTTTGTGGCCTTCTTCTTTGCACCTAAAACAATTGAGAGGCCTTCTCTAATTTTCCTAGCCTATTCTGCTTCTGTAGCCTTGACCTTGTTGAAACCCCCTTCCTCTTTATTGATTTGGAGGATCTTGCCTAGTGTCTTTTTTTTTTTTTCAAAATCTTGAAAACCCTCTCCCTAGCCATTATTAAAACCTCCTCGAAATAGAGTTGAGGTACCCCTTTGACCACCTCTATTCCTTTGGTTATATTTCTTATTCTACTTTTCTTTAGCCTTCAGAACTAATTAGTAGGCTTCCTCCATACTATTAACACAATGCATGCTCAATTCATCTTAAATAGAGAATTTTAGGCCATTTGCATATCTAGCAGCCATCTTCTCATTATTTTCTTGATGCTTTATGCACATGGATAGCTTGTAGAACTCATTTGTATAGTTTTTCATTGAAGAAAAGTTTCACTTCAAATTTTGGAATCTATGAAAGAGGGTTTGTGAATAATCCATGGGTAAGAATTTTTCTCTCAACTTTTTCTCCATCTTGATCCATGTCTTAATCTTCTTGTCATTTCTAAATCGTTCCTTTTGGAGGTGATTCCACCATATCATTACATGTCCTTTTAGTTTTGTGCATGCAAACTTCATCTTCTTTTCTTCTATCATAGGCTTCCATTCAAAAAATTTCCCCATCTGATTCAGCCAGTCTATTAGTTCTTTTGGCTTAAGACTACCAGCATAGTCTGAAACATCAATCTTTATTGCTTCATTCCTTCCTTATAAAGCCCTAATAACTCTACCTTCATAGCTCATTTCTCCCAATCTTTCATCTACATTTTCTCCCTCTTCATCAAATTCATTTCCTCTTTGTATTCCTTGATTATCTAGTCACTCATTGAGTTGTTCAATCTCCCTCTACATATCTAGTACCAATCTTTGCATTGATGTGAAGCCTGCTCTTCCTCTTCATTATCCTCTCCTAGCCATCTTATTGCTCTGATACCAAATGATGTAACCTAATCTTGTCAAAGAATAATTCAGAAATTAATACAAGATAGATATTTTAGAATGCCATAACTCCTCATTAAAAATTTTGCAACTCTACTCTACCTCTACAATGAATAAAAACACCTACTTATTACAATTCCAAAAACTACCATATTTGGCAAATTTTTAGGGAAAATAGATTTTTCCATTTTTGGTAATTTAAAAAAATCATTCTACGAATCCTGATTTTTCCCAAGAAAAGCCCTCAACTAAGGCATGCTGAATTGCCAACTAATTAAGGAAATCAAAAATATGGTTTTAGGTTTGTTACAAAACAACCTTCTAAAAAAATTGGAAAAAACATAAAAAGCCAAATTTGGAGGTCAAGAAGAGATTTTAGGCTCCTGGAAAAATGTCAAAATGGCCACCTATTGAGTTGAGCTCCATTGACAATTCAAAAAAATCCTTCTAACACAACTACCTATAAAATCTCAGCCAAAATCCACATCTAAGTCAAAAGTTATGACCCCCAGAAGTAAATCTTGATCAAAACCCACATCTAAGTCAACAACCTTGACCCTCGGATGCCTCTACATCAAGAAGGTATTGATCTAAACTTATATCAATGCAGGTAAAAGGTTTAATAAAATCTCTAAATTTGAGTCTCATTCCTTTAGGATTCCATCTGTTGATCAAAGAATATCACATTTAGCAAGATAACTAAAGAGATAAGAAAAAATATTACAAATTTTGGTAGACACCTCAAGATGAGAGAGATTCATTCGAAAATAATAGCTTAGACAGGGATCATGATAAAAGGGAAAATAGAGTCTAGAAATCTATTCCCGTGGAAGTAGAAACTTACATTAATGAGATTATTACTATTTCTATAGAAGATACACATTTAGATAGGCAAAATGAATACTCGAAGGCATATTGTAAATTTTGGGAAGAATTTGGAGTGTAAGATCAATGTGAACACAACCAGACAAAAATCCAAGAAAATGATAAAAAAATCCCAAAGGAACACTTTGCACAAGAGAAACTTCCTTTTACATACTTCACCATACTTGGTTAATTCATGAAGATCAAGATTGGTTAGGTCACACGGGGTATCTCAATCACTACATCTAGTGCAACTTGATCTCTCCTAATCATCTTTTTTTTTTTTCTTGTTCTTCGCCTGAGATTTTATTGAACTTTTGCTTGATAATTTAGTTTTAGGTGCCACTAGAGCCTATTTATACTCATTTATCTTTGGTGTCTCAGTGTTAGAATATTCATATTCCTTCCTCTTTCTCTCCTTCTCCTATCTAGGGCCTTGATTTGTACAGTGGCAGCTTCTTGTTGTTGTGGTTATTGCTCATTGTATTGAGTAGTATTATCCTTCACTTTTTCTTGCTCTTTATTTTTCTTGGGATCTTAGGTGACCAAACCTATACCAGTAGTAGATGTATATGTTGGTCTCTCTAACTTTTATTGTTTATTAGTGTCAAACACTTAGTCATTTACTAGGTAGAGTTAGACTGAGATCACTGCAACTGAGCTACTCTATATAGACCAAGTCATAAGAAATATTTACATATAAAATTGTATATATTGAGCTCTATAGGAGCCAAAAAATCATGTGGTCACCAAGTATTCTAAATGTAAGCCAAGTCTAATGTTGAATAAGCAGTTTGAGCATATTGAAGTAGAGTTATACAAAAGGTATCAAGCATAGTAAAGACTAAATGTTAGAAACATAAATAGGGAGTTTCGAGTGTCAGAAACATTAAGTGTTGAGCAACACAAAATTTAAATTTAAGTGAGGAATGATACAAACTTTAAGGTAAACTATTTCAAGTCAACATGGATGTGACATTTAATAAATGTAGATTTTTTTACAAAGGGTTTTATGCATTTTATGACATGGATCATAGATCCCTATGTTCTATGATAAATGAATCAGATGGAGAGGTGAAACAAGGAAGCATCTAGAAAAATATTTATGAAATCTTTAAATAGGGAAGAAATTGACCTATTTTCATATAGTTAGATGATGGTGAAGTCTATGATGATATAACAGAGAGAATACACTATTCATGCAATCCAAGTGTGAATGTGCAAACATTGTAGAAGAGGCAAATGAGTTCTATTGTTCGAGAATAGAGCAAGTGACCTAGTCAAGCATTGAAGGACAATTTTTTTTATTACATTAGGGATCAGATGAGATTGGAAAGAGGAGATCCAATATCATCTTATCAGAGAAAACTAAGGATCAGGTATTGAATTAGTTTTAACAGATTGGATCAAGATAAATTTCTTCATAGAGAGGTCTTAACAAATCTTTATAAATCTCCTAACAGAGTTCTTACTTTGTTGTAAGTGTAAAATCCTCTAACAGGGTGAGATCTAATAGTCTCAAAAGATTTTAATAGGGAAAATCTCTCATCGGGTATATCATTGATATGGTCAAACATTATAACTCTAACAGGTTAAGTTCATTACTACAATAGTGAAGACTTGTGGGTGTTATCCCCACCCTTGTTTTACCTTCATTCTGAAGTGTTTCTTGCTAACCAAAATCTTTGTATCTTGTAATTACTTTTCATGCATGTGATTGATAGATCTTATATATATATATATATATATGCTATTAGATTTGATTATATAAGTTATGCATGCATAATCAGTTGGATATGAGATTTTATAATGATGAATGCATTCTATAATTGTTAAAGAGGTTAAAGTTTAATAGATCTTGATTTACCCCCCCAGCCCTCTCAGTATCTTAGTGTTCAATAAAGACTTGCAACAATTGGTATTAGAGCTAAGTTCTCTTGGAAAATTTTAACAACTTGGAGTCATGATCTTGGAGATGGAGGCTTTTAGATTGGATAAAACTATTAACAAGTAGGTGATTCACATCCATATCTTACTGCAAAAACTTGAGACAACAAGACAAGAGCTAAAGAAATCATTAAAAAGGAGAAAGGAATTGGTTATCTAGGACAAAGATTTTTCTTATGAAGAAGTTAAAAGTGAAGGACTATTTGAAGAAATCAATCCAAAGGACACAACATCTATAGATCTACTAGAAAAGAACAAACTCCTAAATGAAGAAGTCAGAGGACTAAAAAGGGAAGATGAGATTCTATTAGTAAGGATATGTAAAGTAACTAAGAAAAAAAAGAAAGATGAGGAAGACAAGGTTGTCTCTAAGGAAGACAAAAGGATAATGACTACTAGACTTGAAGAAAGGATATATGATGTACAAAAGCTCACAAACACTCAAATTGACATGATGAATCAACTAATGCTTGCAAATAAAGAGTTAAATAGGAAGGATGTGGAAATAGAAAATTTGATGTTACAAAAGGACTTACTGAAGAATGAACTAAAAATTGAAAAATAACTTTTGGAAAGATTTAAAAAGCCAAATGAAGGAATGAAATACTTTGAAGAACTTATGAGGTCATTTGAGAGCACTACTAGATTAGGACATTCATCAACTGAGGAAGGAGAATCATCTAGGAATCAAGAACTAAGAAATGCAAAGTCAAAGGGAAAAGCAACATGTTATCACTATGGAAAACTTTCTCATACTAAAAACATCTTTTGAAGAAAAAATGGTGTACAAAATCCTAAACCTAAGTTTGTTGGTTATTATTTTTACTGCAAGAAACAAGGACATCAAATACATGAGTATAGGTCAAGAATGAAGTATGTATCTACTGCACCTATATTTTAAGGCTATTGTTACAAATGTCAAAAGTATGGACATAGAGCATATGAATGCATTTCTAGACAAAACCCTACTGGACTAATCAAATGAAAAACCATGCACCTGACAATGTATGTTCCAAATGTCACAAGTTTTTATATTCAAGAAAATATTGTAGAACTCAAGTACCAACAACAAATCACAAAAAAAACCAAGGGTAAAGGAAAAGAGGAAATTGATCAAAAAAGGAAAGAGATCAATCAAACATGGAAGAAAAAGAGAAAAGATGAAAGTAATGGAACAAATGGAGTTGATTTATCCAATCCAATGGAGAAGGTGATCACATCATCTCAAGCTAAATGAAGAAGGTATGTATGGAACTATATATCTAATGATATATCTTACATCAGTTCCTAACATAAAATCTACTAAAGTTCATATTTGCATAAGTAAAGATGCATAAGAACAAATCTATGAAAGAATCAGTACAAAAGAATAATGCATGTAGACTGTGCTAAACATTAGTAAAATTGTCTATATTGAAGAAAAATTATAATATGGACCAAGTAATTCAAAAGCAAAATTGATGTATAGGCCGAGCTAGATGGAAGAGACCAAGCTATATAGTGAAGACTTAGTTCAAAGGCACAATGTTGACCAAGATAGGTGGCTTCCACCTATTGAATGCATAGCATTAATGGAGACCCTAAATCAAGAAAAAGGAAGTATATATGTATATATAGATATATATCAAAATTTGAAGGAATTATTTCATACCTTGCATATAGAATTCAAGACCACAAAGTTATTTGAGTGAAAAAGAGAACCTAAGGCAATATAAGAGAAAATATGTAACAAGAAGATTAATTAAGTGAAGATCTGAGTTGTGCTGAGTGAACTAGAAGAAGAAATTTTTTGAACCCCAACAAATAGAAAAATGGTAGCTTCATCATCTATGGGAAAGAGTCAAGGAGTAGACATTAGTAAGATTTAATTAGTGAGGAGTGACACTTGTCCTCCACCCAAATTTCATGTTATTCTTGAAATTGCAATAAAATGTGACTCAATGGGTGTGCTGTCTTTGATACCATCAAAGGTAATCATGATACATGATGTGTGGAGTTTGTAAATGCGTAAGATTGGAGAAGTAGGAGATTATAAAATTTAGGAAGCATATGAGAAATTGTACAACAAAGAAGTTTTGAAGGAAGAATTCAAAATTGTTGAGAGGAAAGGGTTAACTTGTGCCCTAGAGTTCCCAAGGCATTTCAAGATTGAATGGATCAAGGCTGTGTTGAATAGGATACAAAACATGAGGTTTTGGCTATATAATGGACTAGTTGAAATAAACAAGAAAATAGTTCACAAGGTCACTATCTATCCTACACTAGACAAGAAGAAGAAAATGAGAAGTTTGAGTGATGAGGAATTTGAAGAAAATATAGGTGCTAAGTGGAATGGATGAGGGTTGTCCATCACAAAAATTTCAAATCCATTGATTGAATTTGTAGTGAGAATGATTTCTCACAAATTCTATCAATCTAGTAGATTGAATAGTGTGCCATGTATAGCAGTGGATCAAGAATGGTAGATAGTCATGAAAGATCTTGTCAAGTTGAAAATGCTACAATTAGTAGAAAACATGACACCCATCAGGAGGGAAAAAAAAACTCAATGCGTAAGTTCGGTTCACTAATAATGTACATTTTCTTTTGCATTTAGAGATATTTTCTTGGTATTGGAAACATTGTTTGGGAACAAGGAAAACATACAATAAGGAAAATCAATGAGTATATAACTCAATTAGGAGAATTTTCAGAATATCATGGATACAAATTTTGAAAAATTCAAATAGAGAATGAGATTGAGGATTAGGATATTAGAATATATGGTAGTGAAACACTACAACATTTGGGGTCAAATTGTGATAATAGTGTAATTTATGGTGATTTTCATGTTTTTAAAAAAAAATGTCCCCAATGCCATCACAATAGCTATGTTGGCATCATAATTGCAACACCCCTGTGAGTATAAACGGAAAAATAAAACATGACATAAATCATTCCCAATTTGTTTTGATTGTGGAGAGCTACATGTGAAAGAAGGTGGGGAGCTCCGAATGAGGGTGGAGAGCTCTGAATGTTTTCATGCCCTTATGATCTCAAAATTTCATTGCCATGCCCTTTCTCTATAATTTTATTGCCATTCCCTTGCCTTGAAATTTGGTTGTTGTGATGTGCGCTTGTGATCTCTGTGCCCTTTCTATGTGATTTCATTGTCATGTCGTGGCCTTGTTTTGCAATTTTGTTGTCATGCGATATCATTGATCTGCAATTTTCTTCAAGGGCTATGTAAATATTCTTTTCTTTTCCTTCTAAATAGGTATCTCTTTATATTTCCTTCTAAACATGTATATCTTAGAGATATTTTTTAAGGTTATTGTTACATCTTAGCACAACAAAAAAAGTGATCCAACTGTATACATATTCAAGAATCCAAATAATAAAATAATAAAACTTAGTCAACCTGTGCTAAGTAACTTACCTCAAGATCTAACACAAAAATAATGTAGACCATGAGAAATGGGTAGAGTTTGCAAGAAATTCTACAAAAACATATAATAGCAAATTTTTTGAAAGAAACTAGCCATAACCCAGTTAAATGAGTCTAGTTGTTGATTAGTTGTTTTGATTATAAATTCTTGTCGAACTATCATTATATTATGTACAATAAAATGAATAATCAGTTGTTCCCAGCTAGCAGGATCAAATATAGTTTTTCAAGGTGACAAAATTGCATATGTAGATGCATCACTTGCATGCCAGGCATGAAGCACATTGCCCAATTTATAACAGATGGTTGAATATAAAGGCTCCATACCCTGGCCAAACAATGGGAGTCGAGGATATAACCATGCATGTATTGGTACACTCTCTCTACAAGGATTCCAAATATCTACTATTGTTGTTAATTTGGGCATTGCTATATGATCCATAATGTTATGAAGTACTAAAGCTAGTAGTAACTTATCCCATGTCTCCAAAAAATGTAGCATAGGTTTAGGGTCCCTTGGCTCCTAGGAATTTATAGTAGCTATTCTCACTACTAGAAGAATAACTTCAGTGAAAAGTTGAGTGTAACGTAAAAGCGCAAACCTGTGTCACTCTTTTGTAAATGAAAAAGAGAACACAAGCATAACTTTTCACCTTCAATGACATAAACTTATTATTATTTTGAGTTTGCAAATGAAGTAAACTAATAAAATTTGTAAAAGTGGATGAAGTTTATAGTTATTATTTTTAATAATTATTTCGAATAAGAATTGATATATTTTCCTAATTTTTATAGATAATTTTTTAGCTACTAAAAAATGCTGAAAATTAGGGGTCTAGTTCCCCCCACAAAACCATATGGAAATAAAATTATTTCTTTTTGATCTTAGACTATGTTATAGATAACATACATAGCTAGAATAATCAAAAATAAAAATATGCTTTAGACCTATAATTTATCTTTTATAATGGTTCAAACTTTAACTCACTTGAAATTGATAGTTTTCATCTCCCACCACATTCTTCAAAACAAATCTATTCTAACCAAGAGAAAAATTATACATTCAAGAAAAGGACTCTCTCCTATAGAATGTTATATAATTTTTAATTTTTTTGACATGATTTAATATTATTTCTCAAAATTGACATTTTTCTGAGTGTTAAAATACATGCTTGTAGAATTTTTAAAGTATAATATACTATAACTAATTAAAACAGTATAAACTATAAATGAAAATATTCTTGATTTTGACCTCTATAAAGTGGTGTCTATACATGTTATTAAAAAACTATCATAAAAAAAAAAAGAGTTATTAAAATGCCACTTTTCGGAAATAATTTTAGTTTTTAGTAATTGGATACAAACTAGTATAAAACATGCATTTAATAGACATTTCCAATTGGAAAAGTGAGAGATCATATATAACTTAGTTAGAATAAACTTATCTAGATTGAATGTTTGAATTTTTTTGATTTTTAGATATAAATACTCAAATTTAGTTGTTCTAATAAGTTAGCCTAAAAGATGACATAGCTTTGTACTTTTACCAAACGAGTTGAAGAAGCAAGTTCTTCTGTGTAAATTCCATAATCATGACACTTATTCCCTTGTAGAGGCCTCTACCATAATGAAATTACCTCTAAACCATGCAAAGGATGTTTAAGTGGTTCCCAACCTTGAAACACTCTCATAAGAAATTGATGCTTGGGATCATTGTAGGGAGATTGTTCCAATACTTGAAACACTCTTATAAGAAAATGAAAATGCGATACATGAAAAATTGCACAACTTGTAGTCCTCTTGATATTTGGATTGTAAATTCTCAAAGGCACTTGCAAGTGATTCCAATGTCATAGTACCTACCATAACACTTTCCTAGATTATATCTAGTGGCTCCCATAATACCCTCTATGTTGTCTAGTTGTTGTTTGTGTTATGCAGTCTCTTTCTAAACCCGCTCCTTCTCCTTCTCTCTTGTGCCTTCAATTTTGATTATCAAACTTTTAGATATCTGACTCTACCATATCTAAAATCAACTTCACATTGTGTTGTAACTCTAGGATAGGTGTTTGATCATCGATAGCTTTCATTTTAGTATTCAAGTTTTTAAGATTGGTCAACACCCTCACTTTTGGACCTCTTATGTCAAGCATTTTCTATATTGTTTCAACACCATGTTCTTGCTTCTGAGATAATAGTTCTTCAGGTGCATTTTCTTACGAAACATTATTTTTTTTTGAACTACTGTAAATTCTTAGAAAATTCATTGTTCTTTTCATGCACATATATATATATATATATATATATATATATATATATGCTTGTTTTAATGTTTTTATGTGTGTGTGTGTGTGTGTGTGTGTATAAGGTTAAGTATTAACTAAACTAATTAGTATTAGGTTAATAATTGTTTATATCAATAGTCATGTCATGAGTGTTGGTGTAGAGAACCAAGGCACTATTGTGGATTTTGGTTTAATGTTTTGGTTTCTTGCCTAATTAGGGTAGGATAAATAAGTCTTGGATGAAATATCCATGTTTGTAATGAAAAGGCACCTTCATATATTCCTAGGTCACTTTGGGCAAGTTATAAGCCAAAGTTGCTAGTTGGGAAAAATTGGTTCTTTTTGAGTTTTTGTTAAGATAGCCTAGCATTTGGCATTTTTAGTTATTTTTGAATGAGTTGGAACCTTTTTCAAGTCTTAGAATTGGAACATTGTGAAAATTGCAAAAGTTGCACTTTTTGTGCAAAATTGCTAATTTGCAAAATTGTAAAAGTTGCACAAAAATGCAACTTACTTCAAAATGAGTTGTAACTATTCATAAAATTATAGATTTTGTTTTGGATGGATGTAGGAAGGATATATATACTTCATTTTTGAGGTCACAAAGGGTAGATTGTATGGATTGGGAGAAGTTGCAATAAGAGATTTTTCAATTTTGAAGCAATTTTACTAGTTTCTTCTACTGTGTTCATACTGTATGGATTGCAAGGTATGATGAGATAATTTTTTAAATAATATTTTTTTCTTGCCTTTCCATTTCTTTTGGTTTCATCATTTTGTGTGGAGTTTTGTTCAAATTATTCCATTTTTTGTACAGGAGAGTTTGTAGGACAACAATTTTGTGCAACCTTCAAAGATGGGCCCATAACCGTGACTCCCACAATTGGTTTTTAATGGTCTCTTGGGGAATGATAGTTAGATGGGTCCTGTTAGTGATTCCAGGGTTTCAAGACTAGGTAATGTGTTTTGCTATTTTTCCTAATTAGCCCTAGGTCAAGTGCCTATGAGGATTTGATCTTGTGAGCATGTTGTTTGGAGTATAACAGAAGAAGGAGACCTATTTGAGGGCTAAGTATTTGGAAGGAAGTTGTACAAAGTTGAATAGAAATTCCTAAGTGTTGGGTGTGTTTCCATGACCCCACTTTTGCATAGTTGCTTTGTAAACTAATCATGATTAAGCCAATAAGGATTATGTTGCTTGGTGAAGGAAAGGGAGCACTAGAGGGGAACCAAGTCCTAGTGCTTTGGGATTGGATATAACCCTAAAATTCGTATCCAAAACCCTATTTTCTTTAAATTATTTTTGGGACTTTTGGAAGTTAGACACCAAAAACCTCTTAAGGAGGACTAATAGGGCTACTAGGTGAATTTGGGTTTCATACATTGTGGAAGTGTGGGGATAAAACTAGTTATTTTTATGTGTTATGTAGATGCACTAAGTCCATTTCATGCCTTGGAACTATTGGAGAAAATCCTTTTTGTGGTTTCCTTGTGTTGGCCTAGTTGTGGGGATTAGGTCCTAAAGCCATAATTTGGATGAATTTGATCCTTAGACCATGGGTTCTTGAAGAAGTTGGTAGTCTTATTTTCTTTAGTATTGTGAGGATTTGAACTGGTTATGACCTTGTGAGAAGATTGGGGATTTTTTAAATTGTTGATTTGGTGTTAGAGTGGGAAAGCCAATTTACACCTTTCTAGTTGTGCACTCTGCATCAAGTGGACATGAGACTTGTCCTCTTGTGACATACTTTTTGGCTTTGTGTCTTTTGATACAATACTTATAAAAAACTAAACAACCAAGAGAGGCATCAAAATCAATAAATACCTTTCCATTCGGTGTTTAATAACTTCAAATATAAAGAGCAGAGATTACTAATAATTATGTTTGAAAATGGAAAAGACATTTATAATCAAATCTATAAGAAATCTAATAACCTTCAACATATCTTTATATTTCCCTCAGTAGGTGAATAGATAAGCTTTTGTTTATGTATATGTATGTGTACACACACACACACACACACAAAACAATAAAACTCACTCAACCCGTGTTAGGTGACTTACCTCAAAATCCTGCACACAAATAATGTAGACCAGGAAAAATGGGTAGAGTTCGCAAGAAATTTTAAAAGAACATATCATAGTAGATATTTTTAGAAAGAAACAATCCATAAGCCAATTAAATGGGTCTAATTTCTCATTAGCTAGGTTGATTGCAAATTCCTATAGAACTATCAAATTAGGTACAATAAAATGAACAATCAGGGGTTCCCAGCTAGTAGGATCAAATACAATTTTACAAGGTGATAAAATTGCATATGCAAGTGTATGTATGTATATATGTATGTGTATATGTATGCATGTATGTATATATATGTATGTATATATGTATGTGTATATATATGTATGTATATGTATGTATGTATGTATGCATGTACACACATATGTATATGTATATATACATACATACACACACATATCTATGTGTCTATGTATCCATGTATATATATAAGAGAGATCTTGTGAATTTTGGAGATCAATGGAGATCTAGGATTTTGTTGCCATGCCCTTGTGATCTTTGTATATGTATGTATATATATATGTATATGTACATATGTATATATGTGTGTATATACATTTGTATATGTATATATACATATACATATGTATATGTATATGTATTTGTATATAAATGTACGTACACACACATGTGTGTGTCTATGTATGTATATAAACAGAGAGATCTTGGCACAATAGAAAAACACTAGAGCTCACTCAACATGTAGCATAGCCACATATGTGATGGTAGCACCTATTGGTAAGTAGATTTTGGAATATGTATGCAGCTGGATCAACTATATTTGATCCTACTAGCTAGGAAAGATCGATTGTTCATTTTATTGTACCTAATCTAATGACAATTTTGTAGGAATTTATAATCAACCTAGCTAATCAGAAACTAGTCTCATTTAACTAGGTTATGGCTTGTTTCTTTCTAAAAATATCTACTATGATATGTTTTTGTAAAATTTCTTGTGAACTCTACCCATTTTTCCTGGTTTGCATTACTTGTGTGCAAGATTTTGAGGTAAGTCACTTAGCACCTTAAAAAAAATCTCTTTGTATATAAACATGTATGTATGTATGTATGTATTTATGTATGTTCCCTTGTGATCTTCATATATGTATGTATGTATGTATGTATATACATAGATATATAGATATATGTATATGTATATGTATATATATGTGTATATATAAATACATACATGTACACACATGTGTGTGTCTATGTACGTATGTACACATATAAACAAAGAGATCTTGGCACAATAGAGAAACAAAAAAACCCACTCAAGATGTAGCATGACCATAGTTGCAATGGCAACGCCTATTGGTAAGTAGATTCCTCTTTTTCTCTCTCATTTTCCATACGTTTATTTCATTTGAACTATTATTTCTTAGGGGGAATTTTATAATATTGGATTCATTTTATGCAAAACATGATGAGGACATTCTTCGATGTACCTATGTTAGATGTGCAAGAATCACTAAAGAATTGTGATGAATTTCTCTTGAGAAATGAAGATGGACTTCCCTTGAGAGTACCAAGAGGAAATGAGGACATTCCAATTACTTTAAAGATTGATCCTTTCTTGAAGATTTTAGATGTTAATGGTGAATTTAGATATTTTGGGGTGGGGGGGGGAGGGGTAGGGGGGAGGGTAAATGAGCTTCCACCTTCACGTGGTTGGCCCTAATTAGTAGATAATATTAAACTAATCTCGAAGCCAAGTGAAGCTCAACATTAACCTATGATTGCATGACAACTAACTGTGTGAATCTCTAGTTTCAAGAAATGCAGAAGGACACCATAAGTTCAATATGTAATCTCAATTCATATGCATAAGACATCAAGTGGAGCTAAAAAAACCCAAAAGGTTTGCATTTTTGTTAGAGGTTTTCATAGACCTATTAAATAAATGTAAACATGGTGGGTTTTTTCATATTCTCCTATTGCCCATGCATATAGAACATAGTTGCAAATGCATTCTTGATTCAAAGTGGCATTCAAAAGTTTATCAAATCAATGGTATGATGTTAACGGGGATTTTATTAATGGAATGAATGAATTTTATTAATGAAGGAATGAATTTTAGATGTTAACATGGAATTTAGATGTTGGGGTGGGGTGCGGCCAAAAGAGCTTCCACCTTCACATGGTTGGCCCTGATTAGTAGAGAATATTAAACTATTCTTGAAAGCAAGTGAAGCTCAACATTAACCTATGATTACATCAAAAGTAACTATGTGAATCTCTTGGTTTCAGGAAATGCAAAAGGATTCCATAGTCTAATATGTTATCTCAATTCATATGCAGACAACATTAGGTGGAGCTAAAAAACCCTAATAAGTTTGCATTTTTCTTAGAGGTTTTCATAGACCTATTAAATAAATGTAAACATGGTTGGTTTTTTTAGCTTTGCCTATTTTCATGCATATAGAACGCAATTGCACATGTATTCTTGATTCAAAGTGGCATTCACAAGTTTATCAAATCAATGGTTTGATGTTAATGGGGAATTTATTAATGGAATGAATGAATTTTAGATGTTAACAATGAATTTAGATTTTGGGGGGGAGCATGACAATTAACTGTGTGAATCTATTGTTATTCCTTAGACTCCTATTGCTTCCTAGATTATTAAAGTAAAGATAATAAATATTTTAAAGCTCATTATAACTAGAGAAGATGGGTGCCCTATCCATGATTTATTAAAACCATAAAAAGAAGGCATTAACTTCACCTATGAAGGAGGAATATCTTGAGACCAAAGGTGAAACCATTCCATGACTAATAAATCTATACAAGAAGGCATTGACTTCACCTTAATAACCTGCTTTGGAGACCAAAGGTGGTATGGCATTTATCCATTTGTAGTGTCCCTCCCCATGTCCCTCAAGTGATCTTGCATTCTTATCCAATCATCTTCATCCTCCTCAACAAGACATCTATTGAAAAGAGTTCCCCAACCAATTGTTCCATAAAACTTAGCATTCCATGCTTTAATGGCCCCATTTCTTCTTTCTCCAATGAAGAAACATGTTGCATCCAAGAACATCTCCTTCTCTTGCTTCCATAGAGAATCATAGTTGACTTTGAGATTCTTTGCACAATGTCCTCATGGGGAATCTGGGAATACTTATTCAACAACCACCATTTTTTTTAATAATTCAACATGTCATTGCAATTGTGATGGATTATTCTGATGGATAGTCATCACTTCTACAAAATTTCTATTTCATACCTATCATAATTACAATAGACTATTCTGATAGATATTCGGTACTCCCACAAGACCATTGTTGCAATTGGGATGGAAGATTGAAAGCCTAAGCCATCATATTTGTGACAATTTACTATCACAATTGTGACAATGTAAAGATGAATTCTTACTCTTTCCTTCTTCCAAGTTACAATAGTTTTATCCATCACAATTACAATGGATGCCCTTGTCATCACAAT
Source organism: Cupressus sempervirens (assembly GCA_028749045.1). Classification (NCBI taxonomy): domain Eukaryota; kingdom Viridiplantae; phylum Streptophyta; class Pinopsida; order Cupressales; family Cupressaceae; genus Cupressus; species Cupressus sempervirens. The sequence continues at coordinate 424,396,260 of CM053788.1, forward strand.
TTGTGACAAAAAAAGTTTAACCCAGTCTAACGGGAGCCAGTTCATGGTACTATTTCTTGGACGATGGGTGGTCGTCACAATTGTGATAGCCTACTATCATAATTCAGGCCCAAATGGAGTAGTGAAACATTATAATGATGTATGTTTCTTGTTATACATAGATAACACATATGTGTAGGAAGGTAAGCCAAGGAAGGCATGGCTAATAACATTTGAATATGATATTGATAGAGATTGTGAATGTAAACATTGTTGTATTATTGAAGGAAGATATTGACAATGAAGCAAAACTCTTTGGGAAGTATGAAGAAGCTAAGGAAAGAATCATGACATATATCAAGATAGCTTCTAAGGAAAAGAAAATGAAGAAAATGATTGAAGACTTAGAGGAAATGCTAGGCACCCAAGGCAAGAGCAAGGAACCTCTACAGATAACACAAAGTCTTGGGAAGATGAAGAAAAGGGTAGTAGTGATGAGTAAGAGGAAGAAGGAGTTAAGGGTAAAGCCCTAGTTTTTCATGTCAACACCTCTAACTCTCCAACACTATAAGGAAGCATGTCACCAATTCATGCTGACAGCCCTGACACTCCAGAGAAGCCCTCCTATGTAGACAAGGAGGAGGAAGAGGAAGATGAAACTAATAATGACTCTAGTGTAGACATTCCTACCAAAGGTCAAGAAGGACCACAAGTGTTAGAATCTCACATTGAGGTAAATAAGAAGGAAGATAAAATTGAACCAAATGCTACTATTTTTGTCTCTAGCACTGATGTACCAACATGACTAAGTGGTGATACCCCCTCACCATCTCTCAAAGTAGTGCCAAGTAGCAACATTTCTACACCTTGAACAAATAAAATAATAAAGAACCTCTCTATAGATATTAAAATTAGTTTGGATGAAGTGATTGAGGTGCCACAATTGGATTTGTGAAATCTCACTCTTGAGAAAAAAATTCAGCTACAAGAAATTTTGGCAAAGAAGAAGAAACATGAAGAACCAAAGAGAGAACATCAATAAAAGAAGGTACTACAAGATATTAAAGACATTTTTGTTGAAGAATTTTATATTCACAATTTTGATGGGAAAACCCTAATAATTTCCCAAGTTGTAAATATTGGTGAGAAAATAAATGTTGGAGATATTGAATCAAATGAGAAATTGACGGATTGGTCTATGAAGAAATTTGAGAATAAGGTTGTAGACAAAGTTTCTACAATAATTGCTGAGCAAAAAGTTCAACTGTAGGAACATGCACAAAACACGGTAGAATTAATTCAAAAAGTACAATATTTGTACACTATTTTATGTGATGTGCCAAGATTCATGAGTGATCTTTAGGCCAACATCCAACATATTTAGAATGATATGAAGCAAACAAGAAACACTATTTTATAGCCAACCTAATCTAGTTCACAAGACTATAATAACTTATTAAATACTCAAGGAAAATTGGCCAAGCTTCAGGTAGCTGACAATAGCATGAGACCATAGCTGATCTCTATTCAATAAAAGTTGATACCTCACTTGGAGGTTATGTAGAGAGAAATCAAAACAACCCAAGATCTTATAAATGAAGATCATAATCTTGTAGTGGATGACAGTTTAAATGATTTGACAGCTAGGTTATAGTCAATAAATCAAACATTAGACTCAAAAAGAACCACTTGGGATCATGCATGTTCTATGATCACCCAAATACACAAATATTTTATTGAAAAGTATGGTTTAGTTCCATCGATTCAACCCTAGTAGTAGACATAAGTGACAAAAACAAGGGGGAACATAATAATGGTTACATATCTTGAATGGAAAAAAGATGAAAAGAACAAGGTGAATGTAATGGAGTTTAGAAGAGTATAGATGTTAGAAGGAAATCAGATTATGACAGTAAAATAATCACACTACTTAGAGTCATGTATATATTGTTCATTTTTTATTTGACATAAGTCAAAAAAAATTTAAGTTCTATTTTGAACTAATTTGTAGGCTTAGGTGGAGTACTCATATCGACTTTGTAATGATGTAATCATGAAAAAGTGTCTTCTCCACTAATTTCAAAGCGAGAGATTATTGGTCTCTCTAACTATTGTTTTTTATTAGTTTCAAACACTTAGTCATTTACTAGGAAGAGTTAGACTATCATCATTGTGACCTAGGTACTCTATATAGGCTAAGTCATAAGAAAGATTTATATATAAAATTTTATATACCAAGCTCTATAGTGTTGGAAATATAAGAGAAGTAACTGAGAGGGGAGGGGTGAATTAGTTACCACTAAAATAAATCCCAAATCCCTTAGATGTTAGCACAAAACATAAATACTATTGAAAATATTGATGCTTGGCAAACACACAGGCACTTGGTTAATACTGATATTATGATGTAACTAGGTAACCACTGAAATAACAACTTGGTAACCACAAAAGATAACCATTGGATCCTTGATCTCTACCTTCATACCTACCAATAGTTTCTTGAACCAAACAACATTGGAACAATTAACTATTGCTACAACATACTCTTCTTATGTTGTAGACTGAGAAATGCAATTCTACATCTTACTTGTCCAAGACACTAGTCTTTTACCAAGAAAGAATGCTCCACCACTGGTGCTCTTCCTATCATCAACGCTTCCTACCCAATCAAAATCTGTAAAGGCTTTTAAATCTAAAGTGCCTCCTTTTTTGTACCATAATCCATAGTCTTCAGTACCCTTTAGATACCTCATGATTCTTTTGATTGCCATCATATGATTTTCTTTAAGATTTGCTAAGAATCTTGCTACCATACCAACTGCTAATGCAATATTAGGCCTTGTATGTACTACATATTCAAATTTTCCAATCATTGATCTATATGTGGTTTAATCTATCTCTTTGGAATCATCATTCTTGAAAAGTTTATGTCTAGTTTCCTTCTCTACTCTTTCTAGATACCACTTAAACTTTTGAAATGCTTTAGACTTATCTTTTAGATACATTATAGTCATCATTCTAGAGTAATCATCAACAAAAAGAATAAAGTACTTATCTCCACTATAGCTCTCAATTCTAGTAGGTCCACATAAGTCTATATGAACTACTTCCAAGACTTCTTCAGAATGATAGTTTTTACTTTTGAAACTTGTCTTTCCCATCTTACCAATTTGACAATTTTTGCATAGGCCCATGTTAAGTTTCCTCAAACTAGGAATACCTCTCACTCTTTTGTTTTTTCTTATCTTGATCAGATTATCAAATTTCACATGACATAACCTTTTTATTCCATAACCAACTTTCTTCTACTTGAGAAATGAAACATGCACTTTCACTAAGATCTAGGTAGAATTAGTTACCTTTTTTTGGTTACCAAACCCAACCAAATTACATTTCCCATCTAGTAGCTTGGCCTTCCCATTCATGAATTCTACCTTGAATCCAATGTTATTCAACTATGCTAGATTTAGTAGATTATGTTTTTGTCCTTCAACTCAAGCATTATCACATCTAAGTTCATTGGTTAGTGAGATACAACCTTTTCCTTTTATGCAACATGGTTCATTGTTTTCAAATCTCACACTTCAACCATCATAATGTTTCATATGTTCAAACTTTATTTTTTCACCAATCATATGATGTGAACAACCACTATCAATAATCCATGTATAATTTTTGCTAGCATGAGAGATAAGTGTCATTTGATCTCCTTCATCATCATATTCATCTTTTACAACAATATAGACCATCTCATCATCATCACTGCTATTTGAATCTTTAGCAATAAAATAAGATTTCTTACGTTTATTCTTGTAGTCCTTGAAGTTCTTGAAATCCTTCTTTCCTTTGAACTTTTCATGCTTCTTTTCATCTTTGTTTTCTCTATTTGGACACCTTGCAACAATGTGACCAACTTCTTCACAAGAGAAGAAAATTAAAGGAATTTTACCTTTATACTTTCTTTTTCCTTTGGGATACCTTCTTGCAAGTAATGCTTCAATAGTTTCAAGATCATTTTAAAAACTATCTTCTTCTTCACTTTTGGACTTGTTTTCCTTTTGACCTTTTAGCTTTCTTCTTGAATGACAACTTGGCTTCAAATGCATACTCAAGATTGCTAGAACGAGGAACATAATTATCATAGTTATCTAGCTCAAATGTTGTCAATCTACCAACTACTATATCCAATGTTATATCATTATTGAATTGCATCTCATTTCTTGAATTGCTAATACTCTAATTGCATATATAGGAAGAATTGTTCTAAGAAACTTACTTACCACTGTCTCATCTTCAATCTTTTCTCTTGAAGCTTTGATTGCATAGAAATTGGCTTTGATTCTATCACTATATTTCACAATTTTTTCATCTTCTCTTATCTTTATTTGATCAAATTGTCCTTTAAGACTTTTAGCTTTAGCTCTTCTTACATTATCATCTCCTCCATAGATATCTTTTAGTTTATCCACATCTCATGAGCAGTTCATAGTCTTTGACCTCATCAATTTTTTCATAGTTGAGAGATGAAGCAATATTAATCATCATAATGTTATGACTCTTCTCTCTGCAACTTCTTCAACTATTATAGTTCCAACAGGTTTCATGTGTTTGGTGTCTAGGTACTTTAGGCTCGAATCTCCAATAGTTGCCATATGCAATCTCATGAGTTTTTGCCATGCCTTGAAGTTATTTTTTATTCAACTTAGGGATCTCCATTCTGTAAGACATCCTGATCTTTAGCTTAGGTCCTTGAAACCTTCTCTGCAAGTATTGAATGCTTTGATACCAATTTTTTGAAATATAAGAGGAGTAACTAAGAGGGGAGGGGTGAATCAATTACCACTAAAATAAATCCCAAATCCCTTAGATGTCAACACAAATCATAAACACTACTAAAAATATTGATGCTCAAAAAACACATAGGCACTTGGCTAATATTGATATTGTGTTGTAACTTGGTAACCACTAAAATAACAACTATAACTCAACAAATGCTTAACATGAAAATCTTAAGATATTTTCTATGATTAACGTTAATTAACTTAGTTGCATACACATGAAATAAATAGCATGAACACAAGTGACACCAAGATTTAACATGGAAACCCAATTTGGAAAAAACCACCAATTGCAACTAGTTATTTTTTTTCACTCTTCTAAAGTGAGACCTGTTAGGAGCCAACCTTGTAAAACTCTTTGTAACAAACTTCTATCTAGAAATTCCACCTTGTTAGAGGATTTAAAAATAGTTGTTAATCCAACTCTATTAAGAGATGTAGATCACTACTACAATGGTTAGAGAGTAAAAATGAGATGACCTAATTTTTGATGTAACTAAAATTCTGATTACTAATCTCAATTTTGGCTTGAATAATTGATCCTTCCTGATCAAATGTATCTTTGTAGCTCCTCAAGGATATTTTTCTTATCCTTCTAATTTGCTTCCTCTGAGCATCTTCTATTCTTCCATACACTTGCACACATTCAATCCTTAATTTGACCTTATATTTATATCATACATATTATTAAGTTATCTTGAATACAACAAAGAATAATTAATATTCATCTCCTTAGTCAACTAGAACCAACAAAGAAATCAAGTGAACTCAATATGCCAAAACAAGAAAATCCTTTGTTAGCTAACCTTGCTTGATAGACACTAACTCAAAACTAATTTTCATGTGTTAACCAAGTGAACTTAGTTAATACTACATCTTCACAAAGTTCCTTTTGTAATCGAGTGAGTTTGGTTAACATTGGTTCCATCCAACTATTCCTTTGCCACCTGAGTGAGCTTGGTTAACTACATTTTCACAAAGTTCCTTTGGTAACTGAGCAAGCTCAGTTAACACTAGTTCCATCCAACTTTTCCTTTGTCATCTAAGTGAGCTCAGTTAACAATCAACTTTTGCAAACTTCTCTTTGGTGCCCGAGTGAACTCAGTAGTCACTACCTTCTGAACTCAGTGAATACTGTAATGCTCTACAAAAATAGGAAACTGTCTTCATCACTCGAGTGATATTGGCATACATTTTCTGGTAAAGATATGAAATTTTGTGTAACATCAAAGAAAATACATAATTAACCAATTGTTTTCAACATATAGGATCTAAGAAAGTATGTGGTCACTAAGTAATCTGAATGTCAGCCAAGTCAAATGTTGATTGAGCAATTTAAGCATATCGAAGTTGAGTTATATAGAAGATACCAAGCATAGTAAAGACCAAATGTCAGCAACATAAATAGGGAGTGTTGAGTATCAAAAATAGTAAGTGTCGAGCAACACATAATTTACATTTGAGTCATTAATGATACAAAATTTGAGGTAAACAATTTCAAGATGACATGTATGTGTTATTTAATATTTATAAAGTTTGTTACAAAGAGTTTTACAAATTTTATGACATGGATCACAAATCCCTATATTTTGTGATGAACAAATCAGATGGAGAGGTGAAACAAGGAAGCATCGAGAAAACTCTTTATGAAATCTTTAAATAGGGTAGAACTTGACATGTTTTGATATAGCTAGATGGTGGTGAAGTGTGTAATGATATGAATGAGTGAAAAAGCTATTCGTGCAATCTAAGTGTTAATGTGTGAACTTTGCAGAAGAGGAAAAAGAGTTCTATTATTCTAGAATAGAGCAAGTAACCTAGTCAAGCGATGAAGGGAAGAAAAGTCTTATCAGATCATAGATCATATTAAATTGCAAAGGGGAGATTAAATATCATCTTATTAGAGAAAATTGAGGATAGGGTATTGAATCAGTTTTAATAGATTGAGTGAGGGTAAATATCTTTAAAAAATAGTTTTAACAAATCTTGTAGATCTCCTAACAGAGTCCTTACTTTGTTGTAAGTGTGAAATCCTCTAATAGGGTTAGATCTAATAGTCTCGCTAGATTTTAATAGGGTAGACCCCTCATAGGGTAGATCATTGATATGGTAAAAAATTGTAACTCTAACAGGTTAATTTTATTACTGCAGTAGTGAATATTTGTGGGTGTCATCCCCACCCCAATTTTACCTTCATTTTGAAGTGTTTTTGGGTTACCAAAATCTTTGTGTCATGTGATTAATTTGCATGTATGTGATTGATATATTAGATCTATATGCTATCACAATTTTATTATATAAGTTATGCATGCATAAGAAATTGGATATTAGATGGTAAATGTGGTGAATGCTGTTAGAATTCTTTAGAATAACTGAGAGGGGGGGTGAATTAGTTATTCAAGGTCCAAATGCCCTATTAATACCTTTAATAGTTTTTAATGAATCCATACCCTTTTCATCTGTTCAAACTTAAATTAGTCATATAAGCAAATTACTGTAAATCAACATGCAAAGATAAAACATTCAAGATCAACACATGACACAATGATTTACGTGGAAACCCAATTTGGGAAAAACCACCAGTAACATGCTACTTGATTCTCACTCTTCTGAAGTGATGCCCTGTTAAAAGCCTTCCCTTTTAAAGGCTTACAACACACTGTTAAATGTGACCCTGTTAAAGGATTTCACCAAACTATTAGGAATGGGCCTGGTTAAAGGTCTTTAGAACATTCACTTGGAATGTCACCTTGTTAAAGGATTTATCTAATGGTGGTTAAACCAACCTAAGTCCATAGGATTTATCTTACTATTACAATTGCTAGAAAGTAACGATAATGGTCTTTCGATCTGATATAACTTACAACATACTTTGCAAATTTTAGATCACTCTTTCAGTTCAATCCTTATGCTTGGCTTCAATCACTTCAGCTCTGACTGTTTGTCTCCTTCTCAAGCTTCATCTTCTTGAGTCTTATTACTCATTCTGCCAATGCAATCATTCTTGTGGTTGTCTATTTAAATAAAGTTCCTGTGCTTTCTTCTCCTTAGCACATTCTACAACACTTCATGCTTTTATGCTTGACCATGGCTCTCTCTCTCACTATCCCCTCTTTTTACACACTCTTTTTCTTTATTAACTTATGTCTTCTTATATAGAAGTCTGATTTACTTTTTGCCGCTCAATTCTCCCTCTCCAATTTTGGGTTTCAAAATGGATTAGGTAGGATACAATGTATCTACCCCATATCTTGTTCTCTTCTTGAAACTTTGCCAGTTGTATCTTAAAAAAATTCTACATGGTGTTCTGTGCCACCAACTCATCATTCTTATCTTCCTTTTAATTCATAGATTTCTAGATAACAACTTTGTTGGCTTAGATCTGATGAATCTTTGATTTCCTAAATAATGTAGCAACTCAATATTATTGAGTTACTAGTGCTCGGCACCTCTGTGTTACTCAGCACCTATACCTACTCGGCACTCGGTTATGCTCAACACTTGATATTTCTCAGTACTTGGTTTTGCTCGGCACTTGATTCTGCTCGACACTTGAACTTGCTCGACACTTGAACTTGCTCGGCACTTACTAGCTTGCTCAACACTTGAACTTGCTCGGCACTTACTAGCGTGCTCGGCACTTACTAGCTTGCTCGACACTTGAACTTAGTTTGAGCTTTACAAAAGACTTAGCTAAAACCTTAGATCTTTGATATATTTCAGTGTGCTCATTCTTCGTATCTTTTAGTATGTCATCCAATACACTTTTTCATCAATGGCTTAGCTGATCCTTGTACTTCATTACAACATCATAACTTCAACTTTTCTCTAGGTGTTCTAGTTACATCTTATTGATTTCCTCCACCTTGACAATCAACTAATTGATAGTATTTGGATCACTAAAGCAATTGTCATCCCTGCAAGTAGTAAGTTTGACATCAATGACAAAACAATGATTGAGGACATTCTTTACCAGTTCCATATATTATTCCAACAATTGTTCTTATGATCATTTCAATCATTTCCAACAATCTCCCTCTTTGCCATTGATGGTAATCAATTTAGTTACCACCAAGATTGTATATGTTAGCTTGTTGCATTTTCACTACTGATCTCATATATCTCCCTCTTTCTTTGCATTGATCAATTTTCTGCATATTTCTCCCTCTTTGACATAAATGCCAAAGATGTAGCATCTTTATCATGCAAAATATAAGCTTTGGCTTCTTGTTGTTTTTCTCCCTCTGTCACCATGCTTGTGACTGATTTGAAGTTTCTGTTCCTGCTGTCATCCTTTGCATCAACTTGTTAATATTTTAATGATTTATTCCTGTTGATGCAAGGCAGCTTCCTTGTCACCTTAAACTACTTGACTTAGGGGTATAACCCCTAGCTTGCCTCTAAGATATTCATAGGCATCCTTGGGAAATGGTTTGGTGAAGATATCTACAGTTTGTTCCTTTGTGTGAATGTATTCCAACTTCACTTGTTTGTCTTCTACCAATTCTCTGACATAATGATACTTGATTACAATATGCTTGGTTTTTGCATGCATCACTGGATTTTTGGATATGTTTATAGCACTTGTATTATCACAATACAATATCACCAGTTTTTTTACTTCTTCTTTCATTCCATTCAATAGATCTATGAGCCATACAATTTTTGTACAATTTACTGCAGCTGCCACATATTCTGATTCTGCAGTGGACTTAGATATACATGTTTTTTTCTTGCTAGTCTAGGTAACCAGCCTTTTGCCTAGAAATAATGCACCTCCACTTGTGCTTTTTCTGTCATCTATGTTTCCTCCCCAGTCTGCATCAATATATGCATTGAGTTCAAATTTTCCATTCTTTTTGTAGTATAGACCAAAATCATCAGTCCCTTTGAGATATCTCATTATTCTTTTTACTGCTATGAGATGATTTTCTTTAGGATTAGTAGAGAACCTAGCCACTATTCCAACTGCTAATGCTATGTTTGGTCTACTATGTACAACATATTGTAGTTTTCCAATCATGGATCTGTACATTGTTTGATTGACTTCAGCTGACTCATCATTTTTGGATAGCTTATTTCCTGTGGCCATTGGTGTGCTGACTAGTTTGGATTCCTCCAATCCAAATGTTTCAAGAATTTCTTTGATGTATTTTGATTGTGTAACAAATATTCCATGTTTGATTTGATGTACTTGCAATCCAACAAAAAATTTGATTTCTCCAAACATAGACATCTCAAATTCATGTTTCATTTTGTCAACAAAGCCTTTGCAAAGTACTTCCTTACCACCAAATATTATGTCATCCACAAAAATTTTAGATACAATAATGTCTTTACCTTCTTCAGCTTTGATGTACATGTTGTTTTTATCATCAATTCTTTCGAATCCAATTTGCACTAGATACTTGTGAAGTCTCTCATACCATGCTCTAGGTGCTTATTTCAAACCATAGAGTGCTTTATGTAACTTACACACCATATCCCTATTATTTTCATCAACAAATCCTTCTAGTTGTTCAATGTAGACTTCTTCTTCTACTATACCATTTAAGAAGGCTGATTTTACATCCATCTGATAGACTTTGAAATCTTTGTAGGCAGCATATGCAAGTAAAGTTCTTACTCCTTCAATTCTAGCAATAGGAGCGAATGTTTCTCCATAGTCTATTCCTTCTTCTTGAGCATAACCCTTGCATACTAATCTGGCTTTGTTTCTGGTAATCTCACCATTCTCATCTAGTTTGTTTCTGAATACCCATTTGGTGCCAATCACATTCTTGTTAGTTGGTCTGGGAACCAAACTCCAAGTTTTATTTTTTCTTATTTGATCAATTTCCTCTTCCATAGCTTTATACTAGTCATCATCTTGTAATGCACCATGTATTTTCTTAGGTTCAGATTGGCTAATCAGATAGGATTCATGTCTTAGTTTGTTCCTTGTCATTGGTCTTGCATCTTTGTCACCAATTATTCGTTCAACAGGGTGATGTCTTTTTACATATTTGGATAATCTTGGTTCTGTCCTTGTTTCCATGTTTGATCTTTCAGATTCAAGATCAGTATGCACTTCATTGTCAGGTTGTTCTTCATCATGTATGTTGTCTTCAGAATCAGATTGTGCATTTTTTTCATTCTATAACTCGACTTCTAAATGCAACTCGGCATTCACTGGTTGTGAGTCAGCTGAAACTGACACTTGTTGTTGATTTTCAATTTGATTGACATCATCCTCATCATCAGTCATTCCTTCATAAGAATATACAAAGGTTCTGTATTCTTCCATTTTCTTTAGTTCTTCAGCTTGGACTTCTATGTGCTCATCAAAATTTACATTTGCACTTTCCACAATTTTGTTAGTGTTAATATTCAAACACTTATATGCCTTACTTCTTGTGGAGTAACCAAGAAATACACCTTCATCACTTTTTGCATCAAATTTTCCATTTCTAACATCTTTAAGGATAAAACATTTGCAACCAAACACTTTGAAATGTTTTACATTTGGTGAGTAACCATACCATAATTCAAAAGGTGTTGTATTTGTACCTTTCTTGACTTGTACTCAATTCAATGTATGAACAGCTACACTTACAGCTTCTCTCCAATATTTTAGAGCAACATTCTTTTCCATCATTAATGTTCTAGCACAGTCAATTATAGTTTCTTCTTTTAGCAATTCCATTCTGTGGGGGAGTTCTAGGCTTTGACTTCCGTCTTTTGATTCCATTGTCATTACAGAATATCTCAAATTCATTTGATGTAAATTCACCACCTCTATCTGATCTTAGACATTTCAAGCTTTTTCCAGTTTCCTTTTCAACTCTGGCCACATACCACTTAAACATTTGAAAAGCATCAGATTTTTGTTTTAAGAATATAATAGTCATCATCCTGGAATAGTCATCAACAAATAACATTATGTATTTATCTCCTCTATAGCTTTGTATTTCCATTGGACCACATAAGTCAGTGTGAACTAACTCAAGTATCTCTTTAGATGTATAGTTTTTGCTTTTGAAACTTGACTTTGTCATCTTTCCTAGCTGACATTGTTTACACATGATATTATCAGGCTTCTTCAATTTTGGTAGACCTCTGACTTTCTTCATTTTACTGATTTTGACTAGATTGTCAAAGTTGACATGACATAATCTTCTATGCCATAACCATTCATCATCAAATTTTGCAAATAGACAAGAAACATCATCCATATCAAGATAAAACAAATTACTCTTTGTTTGATCTCCTTTTCCTATTAGTTTACCATCATTGTCATAGATTTTTGCAATTTTTTTTTCAAATTCCACTTTGCAACCTATATTGCCTAGTTGTGAGACACTCAGTAAATTGTAGTTTAATCCTTCAACATAGTATGCATTGTCACATGAAATTTGGTCTGTGAGCTTAGTGGAACCTTTTCCTCTGATTTAACATGGAGCATCATTACCAAATCTAACACTATTTCCATCATACTGAGTAAAGTTAACAAACTTACTTTTGTCTCCTGTCATGTGATGTGAGCATCCACTGTCTATGATCCATCTGTCATTCTTGTTTATACATGTCACCAGTGCTGTGGCTTCTTCTTCATCAGATTGGTCCTTCATGGCTACATAAACAACTTTATCATCATTGTCATCAAAATTTTCTTCAACAATATAACACTTCTTACCTTTTTCTTTATAATCTCTCTTGTCATCATCTCTTCTGTTCTTGTATTTTTTGCCTTCCTTGGAATCCTTTTTCTGTGGCCATCTTGTAGTAATATGACCTATTTCATTGCAATTGAAACAAATGATAGACATCTTACCTTTGAATTTTCCTTTGCCCCTATGAAATCTTCTAGCGAGCAATGCTTTCAATTGTTCCACATCTTCCTCATCAGTGCTACTATCACTAGATACATACTTCATTTTTCTTCCTTTCCTTGATTTCACTTGTTTGGCATCTTTTAGTGATAACTTGGCCTTAAAAGCAGATTCAACATTTTCAAGTTTGTAGTTGTCAAAGTTAGATAACTCAAATGCAGTGAGTCTACCTATTATACCTTCAAAGCTTAGATTATTTCCTAGTATACATCTTAGCTCTTGTATTGCTGATACTCTAATAGCATAGATAGGGAGCAAGGTCCTTAAGAACTTACTATTAATAGTGTCTTCATCCAGTTGACCATTCAAGCATCTTATTACACTTACCACTTCCTTTATTCTTGCACCATACTGAGCAGCATTCTCATTTTCTTCCATTTTTATGTCATCAAATTTTCCTCTGAGACTTTCTCTTTTTGCCCTTTGTACATTCTGATCTCCTCCATAGATGTCTAATAGGGCTTTCCACATTTTGAATGCAGTGTCACATCCTTTGATATCATCAAATTCAGCATAGCTGAGTGCAGAGGCAATTTCCAGCATTGTCTGGTTGTGTTCTTGTTTGTTTTTCATGTCTTCGGTAGTAGGAGCACCTGTTGGATCTACATGTTCAGTGACAATTGAATTTTGGGCATAATCTCCTATGGATCCAAGATGTAGTTTCATCAAACTTTGCCATGCAACAAAGTTGTCTTTGTTGAGCTTGGAAACTTCTCTCTTTGGCATTTTGATCTTTTCTGCTAGTAGTCCCTTTAAACTGAATCAACAGTCAGCCTCTGATACCAATTGTTAGAATTATTTAGAATAAATGAGAGGGGGGGGGGGGTGAATTAGTTATTCAAGGTCCAAATGCCCTATTAATACCTTTAATAGTTTTTAATGAATCCATACCCTTTTCATCTATTCAAACTTAAATCATTCATATAAGAAAATTACTGTAAATCAACATGCAAAGATAAAACATTCAAGATCAACCCATGACACAATGATTTATGTGGAAACCCAATTTGGGAAAAACCACCAGTAACATGCTACTTGATTCTCACTCTTCTGAAGTGATGCCCTGTTAAAAGCCTACCCTGTTAAAGGCTTACAACACACTGTTAAATATGACCCTGTTAGAGGATTTCACCAAACTGTTAGGAATGGGCCTGGTTAAAGGTCTTTAGAACATTCACTTGGAATGTCACCCTATTAAAGGATTTATCTAATGGCCGTTAAACCAACCTAAGTCCATAGGATTTATCTTACTATTACAATTGCTAGAAAGTAACGATAATGGTCTTTTGATCTGATATAACTTACAACATACTTTGTAGATTTTAGATCACTCTTTCAGTTCAATCCTTATGCTTGGCTTCAATCACTTCAGCTCTGACTTCTTGTCTCCTTCTCAAGCTTCATCTTCTTGAGTCTTATTACTCATTCTACCAATGCAATCATTCTTTTGGTTGTCTATTTAAACAAAGTTCCTGTGCTTTCTTCTCCTTAGCACATTCTACAACACTTCATGCTTTTATGCTTGACCACGACTCTCTCTCTCTCACTATCCCCTCTTTTTACACACTCTTTTTCTTTATTAACTTATGTCTTCTTATACAGAAGTCTGATTTGCTTTTTGCCGCTCAATTCTCCCTCTCCAATTTTGGGTTTCAAAATGAATTAGGTAGGATACAATGTATCTACCCCATATCTTGTTCTCTTCTTGAAACTTCATCAGTTTTATCTTAAAACCATTCTACATGGTGTTATGTGCCACCAACTTATCATTCTTATCTTCCTTTTAATTCACAGATTTCTAGATAACAACTTTGTCAGCTTAGATCTGATGAATCTTTGATTTCCTAAATAATCCAGCAACTCGGCATTATTGAGTTACTGGTGCTTGGCACCTCTGTGTTACTTGGCACCTATACCTGCTCGGCACTCAGTTTTTCTCGGTACTTGATTTTGCTTGGTACTTGGTTTTTCTTGGCACTTGATTTTGCTCGGCACTTGAACTTGCTCGGCACTTGAACTTGCTCCGCACTTACTAGCTTGCTCGACACTTGAACTTGCTCAACACTTACTAGCTTGCTCGACACTTGAACTTAGTTTGAGCTTTACAAAAGACTTAGCTAAAACCTTAGATATTTGATATGTTTCAATGTGCTCATTCTTTGTATCTTTTAGTATGTCATCCAATACACTTTTTCATCAATGGCTTAGCTGATCCTTATACTTCATTACAACATCATAACTTCAACTTTTCTCTAGGTGTTCTAGTTACATCTTATTGATTGCCTCCACCTTGACAATCAACTAATTGATAGTATTTGGATCACTAAAGAAATTGTCATCCCTGCAAGTAGCAAGTTTGACATCAATGACAAAACAATGATTGAGGACATTCTTGACCAGTTTCATATATTATTCCAATTCAATTGTTCTTATGATCATTTCAATCATTTCCAACAAATGCATTATAGGATTGTTGAAGAGGTTAAATTGTTACAAATCCTGATACACCCCCACCTCCCCCCACAGTACCTTACTATTCAATAAAGACTTCCAACAATGTTAGTTTCACTCATAGCAGTATCATTTTTTTTTCCCTCAATAGCAACATCACCCTTTGTTTCTCAATAAACTTGGGCTCTTCGTCCTTGTTTAGAGCACTTTGTTTCTTAGTGGCCTTAGTTATTTCATTTATATCCATTAGAACAATAGTGGCTAAAGAATCAATACAAATTTTTTTTTTTAATAATTCTATTGGTACTCAGAGGGGTTGAGTAAGTTTGGATTTGTTCCAAAATTGGTACACTACTAGTCATCTGTATAGTAGTTGACTTGGTAACTAGAGCCTCTACAAGTGATTCCTCATTTCCCTCTATAACATCTTGATCTTAATTCACTGACTCATCTCAATCATTTTCCATTATATCAATAATTTATATATTATCTTCCTCTATACCCTTCACCATTTCCAATATTATCTAATACTTTATTTATTATGTCAATGGGATTTAAATATGGATTGTCCAACTAAATGTTGTCCTAGGGGTTGGTGACTAGGGTGGTGTCTGGGGCATCATCCTTCTCTAAGTTCATAAATTATTATATGAATATTTAATCTTTCTTCCTCCACTTCTTGAGTTCTCTCCATCATTATTTTTAGTGCTGAACCCTTCACCTTGAATTGTGGAGTGTTACTCTTTCTAGCTTCATTGATTTCTTCCACATTAAGGTTTGGTAGTGTGAATACAATTGTTCTCTCTCTTATTTTATCATCAGTCGATCATATTTTAGAAGTCTTATGTAGCCTATTCCTATAGTCTATTTGATTGCTTTTGCATGTTCATCTATAATCTTAAAAATAATATTACTCACCACTTAGAATTGATTGGTGTCATCTTAGTATGTCATTTCAGTATCATCATCCTTGTTATCTTTCTTTTGTTTCTTCAATGGCTTTGTCACCAACTATTGATAATTTTTCCTTTTGCAATATGTTTATCTATTTCTACTTTATTTTACTATATTTAGTAAATACTCTCTTAGTTGAGTATGTGGGTGTAGTAATGCATCTAATCTTGGCTTAGGTAGCTTTAGGACTTCGTGGTTTTTCTACTTGAACTTTTCTTTCCATTCCTATTCCTCACTTTCTTCTTCACCAACTTCTTCTTCATTCTCCTCAGCTATCATTTTAAGCAATTGATATCTTCCTCCACCTTCCCCAAACATACCTTCTAATGTGCCAATAATTTTCATTGACTTCTTCTCTATCTTTGGAACCAAAATATCCATCTTAATTCTTTTCTTAGTGTATTCATATGTTCCATATTTTTTTGTCTTCCAATCAACATATTCCTTTAACAATGTGTTAATATCAGTGTGGCTTGGTCAATGTTTAATCAATATTCTATCAGCTCAAGAAATGTAGGTCTTGGTTCTACTACCTTAATCAATGTTGTATCTATATCTACTATGATGAAAATTGTATCCTTATATCTTTCTACTAGCTATGGAGGAATCTTGAATCTCTTATGCATCCTATCCTTGGCTTGTGTAAAGCACTCATCCATAACTTGTTCATAGTTACCATTATGACTCTTAACATAATCATTAATCTGATAGAAAATTGGACTATGTACATCCCAATCCACATTTCTAATAGTAAGAAAATAATTTTGCAAATAGAAAAATATACATACCAACAATGAGTTGTATTTATACACCGGAAAAATTGCAACTCAAATTGTCTTAATGTTCTCAAATTGTTTTAACAATAGCTTAGCTAGGTCAAGTTTAAGATTCTTCTTCACAATCTTGTATGCTAGGTCTACTACACCACATGGAACACTATTTAGAATTCTTGATTAATATATCTTGTAGACAACAACATTTATGTCAAACTTTTTTTCAGCATCACTAATAGTTGCAACTTTGAGACCTCTATCATCCCAATCTGCTCTAATGTTCTCTTTAATGTCTTTCCTTGGTGCATCTCTAATTTTATCGACCTTCTTGATAACTAGATAGCCTGTTGCCATATACATAATCTCCTTGGTAATTCTAATTGGTTCATCCAACCACATGTTTGTGTAACATACTCATTTAAGCATGATATGAATCCATTCATTTTTAAAAACCTTTGGAAACTGTAGAACATAGGTTAAACCCTTGGTTTCAAGGTTCTTGTTCTCCTCTTTCACTTGATTTTCCTTGTATAGTTGTACATATGTTTTTTGTATTTGGTAGTCACCCACTTCACCAATTTGATAATGGATGTAAGCTCAGATGTCTCATACCATCAAAACCCTATGGGATATTGGTGATAATGCTCTCAGCTCATCCATTTTGGTAGATAGCTATGGATGTAGCTTACAATTTGGTTCTTTATAATCCTCATTTCTTACCAAATTGAACTTGTCCACCTTTGATTTCTTCACTACTGTAGAGATGGTTGTCATTGTTGTAATTTGTAAAACTAGGGTTTTGGAAAATATCACTGAACTAGATTAGGCTCACTTGAATCTTCCACCAAAATACTCACACTACTCAAATATTTTTGAAATTTACTGAATATAACTTGGATATTAATTGTACACAATGATCGTTCAAGTTTTCTCAAAGTCACTAAAAAATGTCAAAGCATGCAAGGTAAATTATTAACTATTTAAACCCTTATTTATAGGTAAAGTGAATTTAGTGTTAGATAGGGCACAATAAATGATTATCTTTTCCAACTTTATTGCATACCAACTTCCATTCTTGATTCACACTACATGAACATAGACTAGTATTCACTTGGTTAATCTCACTAACTACGATGCCTTCCAACTTTATATGTGATGCAGAAGCATCGTAGGGAAGTTAACAATCCTATATGCAAGGGCTTCATACTTGATTTTGTGGAATTATGATTCATGCGATTGGGATTCTATTTGATGCATATAGGGGAACTTCTCCTTAATTGTGTGTGATGTTTGGGCTCATGGTCTTGGAGTTAGAGCCATTTTAGTGGTTGTGGGTAATGTGTTCCTATTTACTAGCAAAGCTTTGGAGATTGTATTTACGATCTTCAATTTGAGGGAGTTGGTGTGTGTGCTCTTAGATTTGGATAGTTGGTTGGCTCGTGGGACTATGTCTAAGTGTGTGTATTCTTATGTGGTCTTACGAGTTAGTTATGCATTGTAAACTTGGGGCTTATCCTAAGTATTTAATGTTTTTTTCCAAGCCAACTTATGGCTTAAGGGTGTATTTAATGTGAGTGTTTATTTAATTTCTATGAAGCTAGGCCGACTTGTGGCTTGGTTTAGTATAAGTAGAGGGTCTTGTGGAGTCTAGATTCATTATTATCATTCAACATGGAGAAGATGGAGTAGCTGAGATAGTGAAGTTTGAGAAAAGCTAGTAGCTAAGTGTGGCTTAGGAAACAAGAAGGTTCCTTGGTAGCTTGCGAGCATGAGTTTAGATTCTTGTTGGAGTTATCTACCAGAGTGTGGATTTGGACTAGTTAGGAGTTTGGATCTCATGAGGTCTTATCGAATTACTATTGTAATTTCTTATCTATTCTTCATAATGCAGAAGGCCTTACAACCTGGCATGTTGAATGAAAATCTCATTATGAGATTTGACATTATTTGGATCTATATCTCTATGTTGTTATGTATATTCAGTTGTGTGGTTGTTTACTAGGGGCTAGGACATCTCCTTTTTGGATTCTTTTGCCTTGAACTACATCAACATGAGTTTTTTTAATACATCTTTCCTTATGCTACTATGGACTTAATTCCATGGTTCTAAATATTTGATTTAAATGATATAACAATTCAAATATAGTTCCCATACACACCTTTGTGGATTATTTTGAGGTTAGAGAGTCACCCAATCTAGTGGATGAGGTGTCACTAGAGCTATTTCAGATGTAATTCCACTATCTTATATCTTCCTTCTCCATGTCATGTTCATCTATTTTTTTATTTCATCAAAATTAACCTTCTCTTTTCCTTTTTTTTCTTCTTCGTTAGGTGTTGATGCTCAATATCTATAGTCCTTACTTAGGCGACCGGCCTAATGAAAATGAAAACATGTCATGCTATATTTCTTCCAATTTCTAGATCTTCCTCTCATGTGCATCCTCATGCAATTTTGTGCAGTGTAACCATCTTCCACATGTTGTACATGTAACCCATGTGTTGTAATACTAATTGATTGTATTACCCTATCTGCTCATTTTCTAGCTTTTCTTTTTATGTGATCTTTAATATTTTTCATTATGTCCATACTTAGTGCATGTGTAAAACTAACCTTCAAAATTATACTACTTTAGAATTCTATTGAATTTGGATCTGCACTCAAATATTTGATGATAGTACTTTCTTCAGTTACACTAGTCACCATCAAACCTAGGAGCAACACTAGTCTTACCAACCTTGCTATTGTAGACATTTATTGTGTGTGACCCAATCTTCCAAAATGATACATTGTTTTATTCTTCATTTTTGGATTGGCATGCACATTCCTTTTCTCATGTTTCTTTGATGATTCTCCTTTCTTAGTTATAGATTTCTTGGTATAACCTAGTCTAGTGGTATCTCTCAGTCTTGTCTAACTTCTTAGATATTCATCTATTTTTCTGATACTTTCCTTAGATCTCTTAAGTCATTCATTTTTTTCCTTCTCACACTTCATCTCATTTCTTAATTGTTCATTCCTTGAATTCAATCTATCAATCTCTTACATCTTTATATAAATCTCACAATTAACACCAAGTATTTTATTTACCACATCATATTGATGTTGTGTGAATCTCTATATTCCAATATCTTTCTCATCCATTCTTGTAGTTATGTTCCCCTTGTCTTCTTCAATTAGTCTCTTGTCATCCTCAACTTGTCTCTTTTTTTCTAGGACTTCACACATTCTCACTGAGTGATCTTCTTGTTATTTCTTCATTGATTTTTTCCTTCTTTGTTAGGGTTTGATTATTTTCCATTGGATCTAGTATTATATCTTTAGAATCACTAGATATGCTTCCCTCTGATAGTTTTTCAAACTTTTCTTCTTGATATTGTATTTCATTTAGTTGATGTTCTAATTGTCTCTTTTTTTTTTGAATGAGTCCTTCAACTTCTCTTTCATTTCATTGATCTAATCTTGGGCAACCCTTAGTTCTAATCTCTGGTTCTCAATCAACTTATGAAGCCTATACCTCTCTATCTCTTTAGATATTTTCTCTTAAGTGGTTAAACTACTTATCAAGAGACTATACTTTGATACCAAGTGTTGGAAAGTTTAGAAAAGGTGAGATGCGCGGGGGTGGGTGAATTAGTATCTCTTAAAAAATTTATCGCTTAAACTTCTTTTACCCTCTTGATTACTGAACTTAGTTTGCATCCACATTCATAATAGTATTTATTGAATGAAATTAAATAAATATATCAATTGTAACTATAAACAGATCACATGAATTCATCAACACATTTGACATAGAGATTTGGACAAAAACCCTTGGTTAGAAAGAAAACTGTGGTGGGGATGAAACCCACGAATCCTTTGCTACTATAGTAATAAGGTTGCATGTTAGGACATACAAAAATGTGACTTCTTGTGACTTACCTAGTTAGGATTAATACATTAGAACCCATTAAAAGCTAGCTTGTTAAGGGATTCAATAATACTCTTCAAGTGTGCACTCAGTTAGGAGATTTTACAATAATATTGTTAAGTCCACTATATTATGAGATTTTCTACTACAATTGTAAGAAAGTAACAATAAATGATCTTTGATTTGCAACTTACTTTTCTTGATTCATATCTAATCTACTGTGTGTTGATATCACCTTCTTGTGATGAATTTTGGTCAATTTTCCCATCTTCATTGCTTAATAGCTATGTTCTCCTTTACTTAGCTTGAAAATCAAACTTTAAATAGGATCTTGATTCTTCCTTATAGATGAATCCTATGGCTCCCATCATATATACTACCTAATTAGCATTTAGATCCTTCTGGAATGCTTAATCAATTAGATCAATGATTCTCATTCGTTCATTCTTATCAACATTCCTTGATTTATTTTCATTGGTTCAAATCTCCATCTTGAGATCCATAAAGTCATGTTTCATTTCTAATAAATCTTATCTAATATTTGCCTCAATTAGTGTAAACCATTTCCTATCTTGGTAAAAATCAAACACGTAAAATTCTATGAAATCACAAACATTCATGATCACCCTATTTTGCTTTGTATATATTGACTATTCTTCTTAATAAGATTATTTTCCTTTAGTTATACACTTCGTCAGTCATAACTGTGCTAAGTAACCATACACTGCATAGTTACTACCATACTTGGTGCTCATTCTATTTTTTGACATAAACTTCACTTTGGTAACTATATTCTCTTAGTGCCAAAGTGTATGTTCAATAGCATTGCATCTGTTTGATATCAAGGTTCATCAACTACTCTATCTTATGTTAACTGACCTTCCACTACATCATTTTTTTGCTGGTAATGACAATAATCAAATGCATATAGGAGTAACAACAAGATCTAAATGATGTCCTTCTCTCCTTATTTGTGATTATT
This sequence comes from Cupressus sempervirens, assembly GCA_028749045.1. Lineage (NCBI taxonomy): Eukaryota > Viridiplantae > Streptophyta > Pinopsida > Cupressales > Cupressaceae > Cupressus > Cupressus sempervirens. The sequence goes on from CM053788.1 coordinate 424,418,022, forward strand.
TATGTTATATGTATTTTGGATATTTATATATTAAGAGAATCTTTTTTGACATTTGTATGTTTACTAAACATGTACTAGGCACATTCATCTTGAGTTTTAGGAATTTTTACTTATATCATTGCCACTATGTACATGAGATAGAAGTTTTGACCTTTCATACTAAGCCAATATGAATTAATCCTGGTTGAGTGCACACCAATTTTGGGGGTTTTAATATAATTTCATTGAGTGGTTTTATTTTTAGCCTTTTTGGTTTTTGAGGAAAAGAGTGACTTTTAACAAGAAAGTAGAATTCATTTCTCTCACTTTTTCATTTTGGAGAGAAAAAATTACTTGAGCTCTCTTATGAGAAATTTGAAGATTTTTTGGTTGGGTTTGATCCTCTTATTGGTTTCTCATGTAGAGCGACTTAGTGGATTCTTGTCGAGATTACTCCCCTTGGCCAAAAGTGTAATCAAATTAAGTGGTCCTCTTATTTATTCCTCTTTATTTGAAGTTCTTCCCCATTTGAGGGGCAGGGCTCTTCATTCCTCTCTCTTTTATTTACTTGATTGTATTTAGTTTATTGCAATTGATATGTGGGATGTATTTATGTTGTTCCCCCACTTATTTGAGCTTTTTCCATGCATGGTTGGGTTTATGTGAGTTGTATCTTTTGAAATACAAGTTTTTATGTCATTCTACTATCAAATTTCTATGAAGTGACCAAAAGTTAAATTTTAGTTGATAACTTTGTTGTTGGGTATATTTATACAAATGGGTTTTCTTTTTGTAGCCAAATTTTGAGTTTTTTTTTTTTACACTTTTTTGTTGCATCATTTTGTGTGCCCTTTTGGACCTGTCATTTGATATTTTTGGCATGACTTAGATTTTGAAGTTGATAGTCTCTACTAAAAATAATATTTTGGTCTAATATAAATGGTCATAGGGCATTCCAAGTATTTAATGTCTAGGTTTGAAAGTGCCCTTTCAAGTCAAAATGCTGGTTTTTGAACCATTGTTAGATATTATTGGAATTTGATGTTTTTTTGAGTTTGAGGTCCTTGTTTGATTATGGGGATATGGGTGTTTTCTTAGACCATTTAGGGATGTTGGTATCCCATTTATTTATTATGGACCATCTTGGGATATTTGGAGTTTTTTTAATCCAAAAGGGATTTACAATCCATGTGAACATGTCCTATTTAGTACACCTTTATATTATTTTATTGCATTTTCATTAACCAATACATGGCTTACTTTTCCCAAATTTGACTATGATATATATTGAAACTTGAAAGAATATTATTTTCATCTACATTAATAGAGACAAATGTAAAGAATAATTTTGATCTAGTCTTTGAGATAGTTTTTATAGTCACATAGTGACAAAAGGTATCTCCAATCCATTTTCAAGACTTGATCATACCAAAAATTTAAAGGTGGGCTAGACATATAGAGCCACAATATGATAGTTCCTATTTAAATTCACTTCAATTAATATATCCAAGATCTTGAGCTTGACTTAATGCCCTTCCCATAAATAGTCCAGTGCAATGCCCTTAATTGTGTATTTATGGTCTTGCCATGTTAAAGCCTTCCTCTAATAAGTATCCATTCCATGGAAAACTTTTTCTTGTTGGGCATAGCTTAGTCACTGTTTGGACACCTGTCCTATTATCCTTAGTAATTGGGACACGTCCATATTGGGTGGTCCCCCTAGGTAGGGAACATATCCTCAACCATTACTAGTCACCATGAACCATAAAGTTTTAATTTTTAAAAAGATTATGTTTATGATTAATTTAAAAAATAGGTTTTGAAGGGATTCTAAAACCTTGTATGACTTCTCAAGAAGAAGATATTCAACTAAACATTACCAACAAAACCATCTACCTAGAGAAATGTAGTGATCTAAAATAGGGTCCAAAAAGGAACCACACAAAATTGGACTAGAAGAGACTGGTAGATCAAAAAATAAAGGAAAGAAGACTTAATATTCCCTAAGGGAAAGAAACCCTCAACCATAAAAATAAGGAAAATACTAGGATTTTCCTTTACCTTCCTTCTTTTGGGAGTGAAGTTTCATGTTAAAATGAGGAAAGAACTTCTTATGATGTTTTCCAATAACTTGGGTCCACCCCTCCTCAGTCAATGCCATAGCCTTATGTGAACAAAGAAAAATAAAGATGAGACCTAGAGATAACCAACAAAAAAATACTATTATAGAGGGAGCAACAAAAAGAGATCCATCATAAGAAGAAACCCTAATTAGAACCACCTCTAGCAGCTCAGGGGAACCCACTAGCATAGTAGGGAAATCATTGTCCAAAGACTAATACCAACAATGGCACTAAAATAGCCAATAGAAATACCAAAAGAAACTATTGTAATATAAATAGTACTAGTACCACTGGCCACAACAAAATCTAGTACAAAAGTACCAGCATAACTTATTGTAACATAAATAGTGCTTGATCCAACAATTATAACACCATCAAATCCAACCACATCACAACCCACCAAAATAGGATCGACAATGGGATACACCAAAGCTCACTTCTTAGCCACAAAATATTTTTAAAAGATAATGTTAGTAAGGTGGTATTGTTTCTCATATATTATACTTGTCATAGGCTAATATATTGCATTGACTTGTGTATACTTAGTGAATAGTTTGGTACCAGTCAACCAATCATAAGTAACTATTTTATCTTCATTCAAATATTTCTAACATTTATATTTTTTATTAATTAAATATATCATATAAAAAATTTATCTTGAATGTACCTAGTTATAATTAAACATATATTATATAAATTATTTAGTGCTATAAGACTCCTTGTTTCACAAACTTCCTCCATCATTAGTTATTTTCAAAGCCTATCATACTTACTACCAAGTTTCCACAACAAAATATGCCAAATTTTTTTGTTTCAAAAAATTGATCAAACAAATACAATTTGGAATGACAATTCTTTCTCCTTAAGATACCTAGTAATGTGAATACGATTTCTTCAACATAAGTAATTTTAAAATACAAAATGCCAAAACATTTTTTCCATGACATAAATTTCTTTATAATCGGGTTCTTATATTTGTTGTGATTGGTACTTAGAAACATTATTCTAAAATTGTGTTATAGTCTAAACACTATTCTAAAAATCTATAATCTTTGATATAATTTCATATTTTCTATTATCTATAAACTTGGATTTAGAAAGCATATAATTTTTTTCAAGTTCTTGTTTTTGAATATAAAGCAACCAAAACAAGGGGGTTGGCCCTTACAAACAAAATGCACTACTAGCAAAAACAAGCAAGAGGCATCACTACAATAGAGAACTACACTAACAACCAAGAAACTACCAGCTAGCAAAGAATTAACAAAACTAAATTTATAACTATAGTACTAACCATACTATGATTGTTCAAAGCATAAATTGTTGGCATAAGCAAGCCAACCCATCCTAGAAACAACACACTACCATTTACATCTATCAGAGTAACATATATTCTGGTGTTGAAGACTATAGTACTAATCATACTACTAAAGTTTAGAAAATAAAACTATTGGCATAAACAAGCCAACCCAAGTTTGAGTAACAGCTATAAACCAGCAAACTAGATAGCAGCAAAAAACAAAAAAACAACTAGGGTCATAAAACCCTTAAAGGCTACCATATTATTTTTCATCCTTTTCCTTTCCTTTCCCAACCAAAAGTACCCTAGCCCAATCCTTAGCTGGAAACTTATAGAGGAGCTTGTTATCCTCCATGGCCAGCCCCGTTTCTTCCTTTACCTACGCCAACAATTGGAGGGTGGTAGCAACATCACGGGTAACCTTTAGTGTAAATTTAGAGGTGTAGAACCCCTCCTCTAAGAATTTGACCCTTTTTCCAACTGTGCATTCTTCTCATTATGTTCCTCCTCTTTCTCCTTGTTTTCTTTTTCATCATTTTTATACACCTCTTTAGTCTTTGTCAATGATTGGTTCTCATCCTGTGAAACTTGAGGGTTAGTAAAAACATCAATTTTTTCCTTTATAGGAGAGGAGATGGTGATAGGGGAAGTGTCCACTTTGATGTTGTCCTCATAGAAGGTAATAGGTTGCAAGGTAAAGCTCACTTACACGTGTGGTCTTAGTGGTATTGACATTACCAATAGACACCTGGGTATTATCAACAGAGTTTTCACTTTTTTCTTTCTCCTCATTCCCTTTTTCTCTCTTGGAGTTAGAATGTTTCTCCTCGTCTAACTCTCTTTCATTATTTTCTAAACTCTCCTCCTCTGCCTCGTCAACCCTAAATCTATTAGCCTTTTGTTTATACCTTGCTTATGCTTTTGTAAGCCTTCCCAACCTTCTCCTACCCTATCCATCTCCTTCCTCTTCCAAATCCTCAATTTCCACCTCTACTGGTTTTTCAATTTTTATTTTTTTACTACCCTTTTGTTCAATAACCAGTTTTGGGTTTTTTTTCTTATTATCTCTACTAGGGGAAGGACACAGAGTTTAGATTTTGGTACTAGTGTTGGTACTCAATAGCGAATTCTGGTGGTGGCTCTAATTATCAACCACAACAACCCTAGGAGGGTAGAGGGCAAGATGGAACTGGTAGAGTCTAAAAATCAAGCCCTAGTCGATGATGGTAAAATTATTACCCTTACTTCTCTTCTCACTAACATCACTAATCATATCCTCAAGAGAATGTAACATAAATAATGGAATAGAAATGAAGTCTTTATTTCTAAAATAGTTTAGGAGGGGGAAGTGATAATAATAATAAAATCAAAACCTACCTTCAAGTGTGAGGTACTTCATTATCACTAGAAAAACATCTTCCCATGGATCTGGTAGCTTAGCCCTCCAGAAGCCTCCACTATAGTGAACTAGATCTTCATCCTCCATAAAAAAACTATTCATGCTAGCCTCGTCTGCCATTTTCGTAACTTTCTTCCATTTCTTCCCCTTCATGGACAACCTAGTAGCCATTGCAATAACATCCTCATTAACTTGAAATGTGATACCATTTATGGTAACCCTATGGTAATTCCACCCATTCACAAACTGAAGAGAACAATTTTCATCATACCCCACCATTGCCTGCATATAAGGAAGAAATCCCCCTTCTTTTAATAGGAACTAGCTTGCCATCCTATCTTTAAAATTTTCTATCTTTGTTGGCTCCAGTTGATTCAAATCTCCACCCATCTTTTCCCCACTAATTCCTGATCCACCAACTTTAGTAATTTGCATTAGAACCTTCTTGTTGTCAATCTTTCTTTCAACAATGATATTATTAAACATGAACAACACAATAATGATACAAATAACCTCTATAGGATCTTTAAACTTCTCGCAAGCAATTTTTTGAGGCACTTTGAAATCCCATTCATTTTCATTATGGGATTCATGAGTACTTAGCATCATTACTCTACCATCCCTGAACTCTCTAACAACATATGCAATTATATCTTTTGTACTTTCAAAAAGGAAATATTTTAAATTTTGCATTATGTTACCATAATGGAAAAGTAACTCATATCTCAAATTGCATCTACTTATTTTCTAGTCTATATGACAATGTCTCATCATATTTCCCTTATACTTTTTATTAAATTTGGCAAATTTTTCCTTCCTAGAAATGATACTACCAAAATTGGCACCGATCTTAATTTGTCTAGCCATGCTTAATTTTGTTCCCCACCTCCTTTCCTTGTAGATTAGGGTCTTAATTTCCTCCTTTAGGATATCCATGCTTCTCCAACATATTATTTCCTTTAATTCAAACCCCATGGTAGCTGCAACATCCACCACCATATTCCCTTCCTTATATATGTGCTACAACTAGACTTTTCCCATCCCATTTATGATGTCTAATATTCGTGATGATATTTTGGATATTCCATCCAAGCTGAGAAGCTCCCTTTCACCATATCAATTATTAATTTGGAGTCACCTTCTATAGTTATTTCTTTTATTTGCATTTCACTAATCAATTGTAGACCCCAAAGTAGAGCCATCACTTTAACCAAATTATTACTTCCTCCACCAACATTCCTAGAGTAGACTAGTAGTGCATCACCATTTCCACTCCTCAGCATTCCACCCGCCACCCCTGTTCCCTTTCTTGCAGCACTATCAAAGTTTAGCTTAAGCTATGTTATTGTTGGTAGTTTTCATCTTGTCTGTTGCCTCTTTATTACCTTAGATTTATCAAATTGGTTAAAATTCCATAGAATACCCCACTTTTCTGCTATTTGGCATTCCTTCCTACTTGGTTCTTCCTTCAGTGTCTTACATTTGGCAATCCTTATATTTTCTTTCAGCAGTTTCTCCATAATTCCCATAACTACCTCCTCAAGTCTTTCCTCTTCCCAAAAGATTCTATTATTTCTTTCTTTCCATATGTGCCAACAAATATATGGTGGGACAATTCTCCATAAGAATACCAGCTTGGGATGATAAAAGGGACAATCCCAATTTTCCACAAATTGACTAAAGTTCTCCTTCAACACCCAACATAGTCCAAATTTCTCCCACACTAGTGACCAAATCTTTAGGGTATATGGGCATTCAAGGAAGAGGTGAGAGATATTCTCCTCTTTTTATTTACATAGATAACATCTATTTGTGATAAAAAAGCCCCTTTTTTCAGATTGTTCAGTGATAGTATTTTACCATATTGAATAGTCCACCAGAAGAAATTTATTTTGGGTAGAAGATTACTAATCCAAACTTTATGCCATATTGTGAGAAAAAAGTCCTTTCTAAAGAGATGTTTGTAAACTGATTTGATAGTAAAATTACCAGTAGGAGTTAAATCCCATACCACTTTATCCTCCCAAACTAGAATTGGGAGTTTTTGCACTTCAATCAACTCTTCTAGTTCTTTAAGAAGTTGAATATCCTCCTGGGAACATGTATCTTTTTTCAATTTGTTTCACTTATTTCCAAGATCAATATGTTGGTCAATAGATTTGTCCTTTCTTGTTTCTTAGGAATGTGACTCTTAGTGCCCAAATCATGAACAATATCTGGTTACAACAGTTGAAAAGCCATTCTCTAATTATTGGCTTTTCTTTGAATTGGTAGGTATAGCTCCCTTATGGAATGATATGCAATGAATTATTTTTTGATCCTAAAACTAACACAGGGTATGCTCTTAACCTGAGAGCAGAAGAGGCAAACCAAATTAAGCCTAAATAGAACTTAATCCAGGCAAGGGGAACTTTCCAGTCTATGAACCCAATGATAGAACTCACACATCCTATGAATTCATACACTCAGCACTTAACTAATCTACAACAACTATTAATAGAGATATAAATGAAATTAATAAAAATAAATCTAATGAGTCCTTCTCAGAATATTCCACAGTACATCCTATTGGGTTTATTCACAACCTCAAAATAAAGGAATGAAATATCCTTTCCTTCCTACTGTAACTTAGTTTAAGAGAAAGAATTAGCTAATTAACAACTATCAACTCACTGGAACATAAAATAATTGACATAAAATATTCTTCAATTTACTCTACAACATCAAGTATCCTACACCAATTTTTTTTGACCTTCCATTAATCATTCAACTTCATACATATAGAGTTTGAGAGATGATTGTTACAATAGGAATTTTAATCGATTCATCTTCTGAGGATGAAAAATGGCAAGATGCTAGTTTGTTATATTAAAAAATTTACAAAATTTGCAAAGTTTACAATAGAAAATGAAAAGGGAATGTCAGCTAAACCACTCAAACTTCTTTCCTTTTTAGTTTTTGCTCTATATGTTTTAGTAGAAAATATAATTGGAATCAATTCTTCATGATTAGGCACATGTTCATTAGTGAACCTTAAGAGCCACTTCGAATGCTCTCGAGCTAGCTCCTTCACTATATTTAGTTGACTTGTCAATTCTTTAGTAGCCACGTGTACGCATCCACCAAGCATTTGTAGCTCTATCACTCTATTTTGACTGCTTGAAGCCATTCCTGACAGGTTACTCAAGTACATGGAGAAGTTTTTCTTCATTACGTCCACTCCAATAAGAGCTTTCCCTTGACTACTAGTTTTTGGATCAGTGCATAATCCTTTCATTAGTTCAAATGCCCTATCTTGAGTTCTCTTCATTTTATCTCCTGTTTCCTTGAGTCCTTCTTTAGCTTCTTGAATCATCTCTAGCTTGAATTGCATACCCTAAAGCCATTCAAATAGAGGCTCAGTTCCTTTCTTCAAAATTTTCACTTCAATCGCTTCCTTTGCCTTCATTTGGATGATCATTTTTAGGAGAGAAATGCACTCATCACATCTTGCCTTCTCTGAGGCCAAAGTGTTGTGATTAGATATGATATTATCCTTCTCAGTTTCCAATCGAAGGATAAAATTCCCAATTTGATCAATCAGAGCAACTCCATCTGCATTGATTTTCTCAATCCATTCTTTTCCAATCTGACCAAAATGCCTATCTTTCTAAAGCTGCAAGATGAAAGCTTGCACTTCTTCTGTTGTAGGGTTCTTAGTAGTAGGCACACCAGTAATGGTTGCCAATGGAACAAATAACTGCCTGATAAATCTTTTCAATTCTTCTATCTCAGCCTTCATCTTGATTTTTAACAATTTGAGGCTCTCCAGTTGTTCTTCTATCACCTCATTACTTGATCTCCATAGGCCCACCTTTGTATCATGTCTAGCCTCTCCAAGATCAATTGAATGCAGAGTGAAATCATCAGGCATCATGTCTTCAATTCTCCCTAATTTTTTTTGCCTTTGCTATCTCCATGGTTAAGTGTCCTATTTTTGGATCTTTCCCAAGTATTGATAGAGTCTTTTGCTTCTTAACTTTCACTATTACAGACCTAGAGCGAACTGCTTGAGACATAATATCTTTTGCAGGGATACTCTCCTCTTTTCTCTTTCTCTTCCTTTCTAAGGTGTCTTCTAGTGAGGACTGTATACTAATCACTTTAGAAGCAGCCCCAAGTGATTCTATACTAAACATTTTCTTCTTCACCGGAGTCACTGCCAATGTAGTTGCAGAAAAAGGATTCTTTGGATCTTGCAAAAAAAGCCTAGATGAACTCGATCTTTCTCTTCCTCTTGATTTTTCTTCGCAGCCTCATTAGATTCAATGGACTTGCTGCTATTGCTCTTTTCATCCCTGATTTCCACTATCTTAATGGGGGAAACAGTTGGCTTCAAAAGAGGAATGCTTGCAGATGGACCAAGGGTATGATGAGGAGATGGAGTTGGAGTAACATGAGGAGGTGAGACTGGAGTAGTAACACCATCTTTTGGCTCTCCAGTCCTCTTTTCTTTGGTGCTAGCTTGAGCTCCAATAACTAGTAGAGGACTACCTTGGCAAGTTGGAGTTATTGAAATGTTCTTCTCTAGGGGTTGATCACCTCCTCCTACAGATTGGGCTAGTCCTTAAGTGGCTATGGTTGTAATACTAGGTGTGGCACTCTTAGAAGAAGTGGAAGTAGCAATGGTTGCAGAAGCTTGAGTAGTCTTGCCTTACTCTAGCCCCTTTTTTGCCATCCACTCAACCCATTTTCTAGTTCTCTTGATGATCTGAGCCATCATAACATCAAGGTCTTCTTCCATATCAACATATGGCTCAGAACTGATTGGAGTATTTCTCAATTTGGTCAAATATATATTACTATACATATTTTTCCCATCATCTTCTAGCCCTTCCACATCTAAGTTAATGCCATATGTCTTTATTTGATCCACTGTCAATCTAGCAAAAGCCCGATCTTAGTTTTACAACTCATCTTTATAATCCACCCAATAATCCTCCACAGTAGTAACATGGTTGATTACGCTTCCAATTTGAAGTAAAACTCTGGCATACCCATTTGGGTCAAACATAGGCCTCACCACTTCTTACTCCTCTAACTTGTACTTGTTCTCAAATGTCTTAAGCATGTTTTTAGCATCTGATCAAGTCTCACAACTATAGGCCCCAACTTTCATGGGGAATTCATACCCCTTCTTCCTCAAATTGGCACTCAACACATTCACCTGAATCACTTGCCTCATGATCTCAATGAGTACAATCATGTCTTTCGAGTACCTAGGCAGCTTTAGAGGAAATCCATCAAACATTGCAAGACACAAATAAGAAAAAGATGAGAATTGAATGAAATAACTGCCAAATTGATTGATGACTACCATTGCTTCTAGATTGAATCTCTGCTCTGAACATCCTTGGAGTTCCCTACATATTCTCATTGTGAACACATCATTTACTTGGATATACTCTGTATAGCTATTCTACAACTATAAGCATGGATAAAATTCATAGCTTTTCACATCATCAAGGAAATTCTCTAATCTAGAGAGTCCCAACCACAATTGTAGGGAAGCCAACATATATATCAAGAAAGAAGACATATAAAATGAATTGTAGAACTTAGCCACACTGAGAGCCCTAGATAGATGTTCACTTACCTCATACGCCCAGTCAACATATTGTGTATCCAAGAAAATAATTTGCACCAAAAAGAAGTATTGTTCTACAAAATTAAGGGCTTCTACCTCACCTTTAAGTCGATGCAAGAGGACCAGAATGTCCACAATCTTAGGCTTGAGATCACTACTGAAAAGAGTTTTAGGAACCTTACTCTTAGCTCCCCTTGGCTTTTGGAAACTAGAAATCATGATCTCTTTTTGCCACACCATCTTCTTCAAAGAGAATTCAGACATAACTCCTCCAATTGTTAATTCAGAGAACTCCTCTCATTTTGGAATCTGTAGATAGTTTACTACTACTTGCCTATCAATTGAGATTAGCACTGTTTGATCTGGTAGTAATATTTTCTTTGTATCTAGATTGTAATGATTGATGCATTCAATAATCAACTCTACAGCTTGTACTACTACTAGAAATCTGGTTGCTTCTACTAATCCACTTCCTTGAAGTTTCTCCATTATGGGGTGAATTGGCTCTATCCTTAGTCTCCTTTGGAAGTCTTACATGTTGAAGAAGTGAAGTGAAGTGTCTATGATATTCTGTCATATAGACTTGATTCCACTTAGTCCATCAAAACTGGTGAATCTTGTTGCCATTTTTTCTGATATAAAGGTAAACTAAAATCTAATAATTGCAAATAGTGCAAAGAGTGAACCTTGTAACTTTGAAAATTTTCAAAAGCACTATTCAACATAATAGTTCAAAAGAGAAAGTAGTGATTTGAAAATCTGTTACACTTATCTTTATATAAGAACCTTTAATCTATCCATTGATTTTCATGATCTGCACCACACGAGTGAATTTAAGGATAAATTCATTGAATTAGTAAATGTGAGGATTCTAATGGATTTTTCCCTATCTTTTCATTGTTCCCATTGGCCCAACGGTAACTTTCTTTAATTACAAACTTAATTTCCCATTTTTCCCCTATTTTAGAGAAATAGAAACAGAGTACTCCTTGGGAAGAAATCCGCCTAATTGGATTCTATTTAAAATACCTTCACGAACTCAACTGATTTTCTTCAATCATCTTTCCCAAAACATCCCATAATCAATTTACACAATTACCATGCTTGCAGGAATGATTTTCCATTACTTGCAAAAAATTGTTGTTGAGGGTAGAAAGTTCGCAGAGGAGAAGGCAATTTCCATTTTCCGCTTGTGCCTTCATTTTACCTTCTATGCCCTAATCACTTTACTTTAAGCCTCTAGAAAATATAAAATTGGCTTTGCAAGTGAAAAATGGGACCCACTGACTCACTTTGCCTTTTCACAAATGCCTTTTTGGAAAACTGACTTCTTGGTTCGAAACTTGCTGAGGAGAAGTTATTTTTGAGTTTTCCATTGATTTTTTTTATCATCTTAGTGAGTTTTGAATGATTCTCACAGTGAAAACATGGTAATACTTGAATGATCTATCCATAACATAATTTTTCTCTCTTCATTTAAGCTTGCAAACTGCATTTGTGAACCTCAACGCAGTTTCACCTTCGAGGTGTGAAAACCTGCCAAGGAGAAAATGAAACTATATTTTCTGCCATTTCAATTTTCTTTATGTTCAGAACAAAATGTGCTGCAAGTAGTTCATCTGAAGTAAAATAATCAAATAAAATCCATCAAGCAAGGTCCTAAATTACCCAAAAGACTCATGATGATAAAGAAAACCCACCCAGCCATACAATGCAAGAGAAGGGAAAAGATGAAAACCCGATGAAGATACTTATCACTTGAGGAAGAAAGGACCAACTAACTCGACCAGACTAAACACAATACAAGTTAATTTCCACTTTGTAAAATTGGTACATGATGAAAAGTGGGGCAAAAAAATATAATCCACCACTCTTAACCACATCTCTGTCTTCAATTTCTCTATTGGTCTTCTAAATTTGTTGTAAACTAGTAGTTTCCACCCCATCCAATTATCCTTCCAGAACCTGATGTTCTACCCATTTCCTATAATCCACCTTATCCCTTCCCTCAACATACCTCTTCTTTTGACAATATTCATCCATATTTTGGATCCTCTGAGGAGGTCATTGTTAAAAAGATTATGAGTGAATAGGGAGTTAGGTATTTGGCTTTCATTATACTATCCCAATCTATATTATTTTCTCCTAGTCTCCATCCAATTTTAGCAAGGAGGGCTTATTTAGATCTCTAGGCCTTCTCACTCCCAAAACCCTCCCCACCTTTCCTTTGGTTTGCAAACATCCTCCCAATTGACTAGATTTAATTTGTTCTTTTTCTCTATACCTAACCAAAGAAAATTCCTCTGTATTCTCTCAATTATGTTTGCTATGTTTTGATTTATTTTAAAAAGGGATAGAAAGTAGAATGGAATGCCCTAGAGAGCCATAAAGAGTAGTTGTAGTTTACCAACATTACTAAGGATTTTCCCTTTCCATCCTACCAGCCTCTTTTGGATTCTTTCAACAATAGTATTCCAAAAATCATTAGTCACCTCCTTAGTGGTTAATGGTAGGCCAAGATAAGTATCTAGGAGGTTGGCCAACTGATAGCATAAAATGTTCCTAATCTTCCTCTGCATAAGCGCATCAACGTTTTAAAAAAAAAGTTTACTTTTAAAGTAGTTTATTTGTTGACGTGAGCTATCTTCATAGTTTCTACAAATACTCTTCCATGCCTCACCTTCCATAATAGAGGACTCTCCAAAGAGAAAGGTGTCATCAAAAAATTGTTGTAACACTTCAGTTTCAACAGTAGTAGTAGGTTTAATTCCTTTAACACATCCTGGATTTACTAGTTTTGAAAATGATCTCCCTAGCACCTCTGTCACCATAATAAAGAGGTAGGGGGATAGCGGGTCTCCTTGCCTTAATCCTCTCTCCACTTAAAAATTACCCCAAGGAGAGCTATTCCGTAGGACCACATATTGAATAGTACCCACCATCATCCTAATAAGGCTTATGACTTAATCATTAAACCCCACTCTTTCAAGAACATCATAAAGGAAGTCCCACTTTACCTTATCATATGCCTTAGAGATATCTAGCTTGAAGGCCATACCAAGTCTTTTATTTTTCTCCATGGAATGTATGATCTCATGAGTAGTTATCATAGCATCCAAAATTTGTCTTCTCAACACAAACCCCTTTTATGGTGCTCCTATTATGTTCTCAAGGAAGGGCTTAATCCTATTGACCAAAACTTTGGCAAGAATTTTATAAACTGTGTTACAAAGGCTTATAGGTCTAAAGTCCAAGAGACTCATGGGTGTTAGAGTTTTATGGACCAAAGCAATAACAATCTTATTTATCCTTCTTAGAATCTTCCCCATTCTAAAGAAATCCCTAGTAGCCCAAGTCAGCTCATTTTTAAAGACCTCCCAAAAATGTTAGAAAAATGTTGGGGAGAAATCATCAAGTCTTGGGGCCTTGTAAGATTTCATAGAAAACATAGCCCTTTTCACTTCCTCCTCTATGACGTTTCTTAGAATGCTATTATTTCCCACTTCTCCAAGCACTTGTGGGATCATATTTATCAAACTTCTTCTTATAATCTAATTCCCTATTCAATTATCTTTTTTATAAGCCTTGCTAAAGTAGTCCACCACATGTCTTCCCATCTGCTCGTAATCCTTATATTCTCTTCCCCCTTCTCCTTCCAACCTATTGATCATGTTTCTTCTTTTATGATTCAAAGCTAACCTATGGAAAAAGGTGGTATTCCTATCTCCCTCGGTTAACCATTGAACTCTCAATCTTTGCTTCCAAAATATTTCCTCCCTCAAAATGATTTCCTTCCATTTTTTTCTATACCCTTCTTCTTCTTGAGTAGATTTTTCCAAATTATTTCCCTCAACAATCTCCCCTTGTTGATTCTTAAGTTTTTCCTCCACTTCTCTTTTGACTTTGAACAAATCTCCAAAGTAGATCTTAGCCCAACCCTTAACATTTCTCCTTATATTATCTAACTTTTGAGATAGTTTATACATAGAAATACCATCTATGCTTATATTCCACCATTCTTAGATTTTATCTTTGAATTTCAGGTGGAACTGCCACATTATCTCATACCTGAAAGGTTTTGGACCTCCTTTTATACCATCCTCCTAATGAAAGATTAAAGGGGAATGGTTTGAAGTAGTTCTTGTGAGGTTCTCCAAGAGGGAATTACTTAACCAATTCCAATTCCCCATCACCATCATTCTATCCAATCTTACTTGAATGAGATCACCTCCTTTTTCTATTATTAGTCCATGTGAATGGGTTCCCTCTTAGGTCAACATCAATTAATCCATTTTTCCCATAAAATCATGAAGATCTTGTAAGCTTTCAGGGTAGTCTCTATTTCCACCTAAATTTTTTGAATGATAGAGGGGGTATTAAAATCTCCCATACACATTAACTATTTATCCTTCATAGTTTCTTTTCTCCCTATCTTGTTATTAGAAACATAGATATTGATAAGCCCCCATCTTTGATTACTAGTTTGGAACTCAGTTATTACAAAAAAATGTCCCTCCATATCTCAACTCCAGTCATAGAACACGGGTTCCACATGGTGGCAATACCTCATGAGGCTTCATCAGCATCCATATGCATGAAGGTAGCCCCAGGAAAAACACAACCCACTAATCTATCAAAATTAACACTAGACATTTTTGTTTCTTGGATTAACACACAGTCAACCTTTTCCTAGAATATACACTATTTTAAAGCATACTATTTCTTGGGGTTATTTAGCCCCCTTAAGTTCCAAGAGAGGAATTCCATTTCTTACCTCTTATTAGAGTCTCCAATGTAAGTTGTTTTCCACTGGCCATGTCCCTTGCTACTTGTTTTGTCCTATTACTCTACTAGTTGGTCTTCCAACTACACCACATGTTCCTACATCTAGTTTTTTCCCTCCCCTTTTCTTCCTTTTCTGGACTTCCCATTCCTCATTATCACCCACTTGTGGGGAGGTGGGGCTTAGTTCCTTTTTAGATTTATCCAAAATTGCCATCATTTTTGCTGCTATCTCCATTGGAGAGGCTTTCCTCATTCTCAGAAGGGTGTATAGCCTTTCCTAGATAGAACAGTCTGCAACCATATGTTATTGTAAGCCCTTACCTCTCAGACTTGTCATAGTACTAGGAAGGGAGTGTTCTACCACTATTTCACCTTCCTCCATCATTTCTCTTTCCTTAAGTCTCCCCATAGGTGACCTTATTAATTCCTCTATTTCCCTTCTAAATAGATACACTTCCATTTTCTTCTTTTCATCGAAAGCTTCCCCCACTTCAAGTTCACTTTGCCCCCAGACCCTTGTTGGATTTGAATAAATATGAAAATCAAATCCATAAGCCCTCAAATCACCTACATGTAGAAAAACCTATCATAGAGAAGAAAAAGAGAAGAAGAGGCAAAGGTTTGGTCTGAAATTAAGAAAATTGTATTCTCAGATAAAAAGTAAATTATTATACAATATGATAAGATATGAAAATACACTAGGAGAGCCTACTTATAAAGGCCTCCAGGAAGCTTGTAGAACAAGCTAGAAAGCTCTAGGAGATAAGGTTGACAACCAAGCATACATCCACAAAAGGTGGATTATCCTTCATGTAGGTGAGAAGATAAGTATGACTAAGTAAGAACAAACTCCCATGTTGTCAACAACTCCTAGACTACAACTAATAAATAAATGCATTAACCTAAGTAAACTTAAGCAAAGAAATGCAAAAAATGCAAATGTTAGGTACCCATGTTAGGCCATGTAAACTTAACCTAAGTAAACTTAAGTAAACCTAAGGCCATGTTAGGTACCCATGTACAAATGCAAAGAAATGCAACCTCTGAATATGGAGAAAGAGGGAAAACCACATGTGAAAAACCCTCCCCCAAAAGAGGTAAGTATAAACATGCTAAAAAAAAATGAAGGAAGGAAGGCCTCAACAAGACCCCCCAAGGACAACTTCCACCAAAAATGGCTCAAGAGACTCTCTTGAAACCATAAGTACAACTAGCCCCCCTAGAATAGTGGAGCCCCTGGAGAAACAATCAAACCAATGAAACTCCAATGCAAAGTAAACAAGGGAACAAAACAAGGGAACCCCTAAATGAGAGGGAAAAATAGAAGGCCTAGTTGATGCTCAAAGGAGCAAATATGAGGATCCTGAAAGGGAATCCCCAAGGTAGGTGTGATGATATTGTCATGAATGTCCACTATAGAATCCACAATAGGTGGACTTGGAGGCTTGATGAATGGAGTTGGAGGATTAGGCAGAGTAGAAGAAGAATCTTTCTAAAAAGAAAAGACCTCAACTGGATGTGGTGTGGTAGTCAAAATAGGGATCTCAGGAATAATACAAAGGTTCAATTATCTTGACTGCACCACATGATTTCCCTACGAAAGAGAAGTAGTGTGCCCCAAAAATGGAGATGGTGGGAAAAAGTGTGAGAAGGCTAGTCATTTGTGCTTTTCAAGTGTGATAGTTGTGCAGTGTTAGTTGGGTCATAAAAGGATCTGAAATTGAGAGAAGAAGATAGAAGTAGAAGGGTCTATTCTGAAGTAAATTACAGAAAATAAAATTCCCCCCCACTATAATGTATAAAGATATCCCTCAAATACCAAAGAAACAACTATAGAAAGCACAAAAATTGAAGAAACTGAAGCCTCTACTTCAACACCAAAAATAAAATCTCAATACTACTCCAAATTGATTCTAGATCTCAAAAGTATACAATAAATCATGCACTTTTTTAAAAAATGGCATTAAATTATGTGTCCATATGGGCCCATATGAAAAGCCTTTGAAGGTGCAAAATTTGGGATTTTTGAGTTGCATAAAAATTTAGGAATAGAGATGTCAAACTTCCTACACCAATGTGTAGATCATGAAATTCTAACCCGAAACAAAAAAAAATTGCTTGAAAAAATGAGTTAGTATGAGGGAGATATCGTTGTTTGAAAATCACCTTTGCAGTTATTTTTTCTGAATCGCCATCATCGTACCTTCAAAAAATAAAGAAAAAAGCCCAAAAAATGTCAAATCTATTATTTCAAACCCTCTTTCTCCTTTTTCTCCAAAAATTGAACAAGCTACAACATATCTGGTTCTGATACCATGTTGGATTTGAGTAAATACGCAAATCAAATCCACAAGCCCTTGAATCACCTATACGTAAAAAAAACTTGTCATAGAGAAGAAAAAGAGAAGAAGAGGCAAGGTTTTGATCTAAAAATGAGAAAATTTTATTCTCATAAAAAAAGTAAATTTTTCTACAATATGATATGATAAGATATGAAAATACACTAGGAGAACCTATTTATAAAGGCCTCTAAGAAGCTTGTAGAACAAGCTAGAAAGCTATAGGAGATAAGGTTGATAAGGTTGACAACTAAGCATACGTCCACAAAAGGTGGATTATCCTCCATCTAGGTGAGAAGATAAGTATGACTAGGTAGAAACAAACTCATGTGTTGTCAACAACTCCTAGACTACAACTAATAAATAAATGCATTAACCTAAGTAAACTTAAGCAAAAGTGTAAATAATAATTTTTTACTCTAACAACCCTTTGACAGGGGTATCATGTATCATGTTAGCTTCCAGGTTTTGATTGACAAAAACCACCTCCTCCAGTCTTGGAGCTTCCAAGGGTTCCTAAACTACTTCTTCTACCATTCCTAGGGATTCTTCTTTTTGTTTCTCCTTCTATAGTTGGGCTTTATAGTCAACTATAACATGCCCAAATTGTCCACACTTTTGACATAAAAGTCTTGCATTCTCATATTCTATGGGTTGGTATCTCTCTCCCCATTTATTTTTTAGAGTGACCACAATCGGGAGAGGCCAATTTAGTGCCACATTCACATAGAACTTGGCACACACCAGTTTGGATTTTTGCATTGTCACCATGTCCGTAATAATAAAGCGACCAAAAGAATTCCCTATCCACCTTAGAATCTTCTCATCCCAGAATTCCAAAGGTAAACTAGGTAACCTTACCTAGACAAGAGCTAGCTTATTGAGCTCTACACTAGCATCAAAGCCTAGGTGCCACCTTGTTAAGGAAAGGCAGTGCCTGTTGTAATACCATGTTCCCGAAAGCATTAGATTGATATCCTCCTCCATAGTGAATTTAAAACAAAAAAGGCCATTTGGCATCACAGAGATACCAACATTACCCTTAATCTTCCATTTTTGACTGACCCACTTATGGACCATCTCTATCATGGGTGTAAAGGCAACAAATCTACCCACAACACATAGTTTGAGACCAAAGGTAACACTATCCACCAAATTATCTAGGAGGGAGATCACAGGCCCATTTGCACTATGAGTAATCTTGGGATCCTCCATAGAATCTCTAGCCAGCTGGGTACCCACAAGTGCATTATTCCAAACTCCAAGGGTCCCCTTAGTCAGTTTTTTTCCACCTTCCACTAGATCACCAGCATGTTCTCCATTTCCCAAGGGAGTAGGGCTAGAGAAAGTCTTCCTCTCCACCTCTACAGCCCCACAACAGTCTGTCATGACTTCCAAATCTCTGTGCAAAGTTAACATCATCTGCAGATCTGGGCATGGTGGAGGGTATGGAGGCTTAGGGCTCACCATGAGTGAATTCAAATTTTGAAAAGGAGCAGCAACAAGTAGCAGTGACAAAGTTGTAGAGTGGTAGAATTAGTAGTTGTTATAGCTAATCTCAAGTTCTTGTTATTATAGTTCCCCTCATCTCAAAATCTTAGTCTAGTCTTAACATATTACAAAACATTACTCATATTTAAAAGGAATTATATCAGCCCCAAACTTCCCCCCCTTTTTGTTCACCTTAGTGGCATGGAAGCAGTAAAATTCGATAGAGCAAAGCGATAGAAGAGATCAACTTTAGTTAAAAAATGATTATTTCTTATATGTGGATGGGTTCTAAATATTTTAGTCATGTTTTTTCTTTCTAAAACAAGATACTTTTTGTCCTTTATTGTACTTTCTATAAGCTATTACTATAGCATCCACTTTGCACAATTAGGGAGTTAGTTTAACACAAATCAAGCAATCATAATGTAGTATTTTAAAGTTAATCAAATATTTATAAAGTATATATATTATTAGTCCTAGAGACTTATGTTTTCACATCATTTTACATTAATTAATACTTGTTTGAAAATAGTACAAATTACTCTTTACCTATGGTAAATTATTGTATTAATATATTTTAATGCTACATTTCTTGATTTGTGATTGGCCATCCCTATTTTAGCTAGTGGTTTAATTGGTTTTTTAAGTTTTAAAAATACAATTATTTACTTGTCTATTACATTAACTTTTTTTAATTTACACTAATGAAAATATTTTATAGGACCAATTTATAATCATTAAGCATTAAATAATACTAATATTTTGTCTACTAAACTTTGAAAATAATTTGATATTATTTTTTTCTTATTTTGAACTTAATTAAAATTTGAATTATTACTATGTATGTTTAAGCCTTATGTGTTAGTCAAGTACAAAATTATGTACTATATTTTAAATCTAAGTTTATAATATAATATTAAATTGAAATTGAAAAATTAAATTAAATTTTTTTATTTGATAAATTATTAAATGACATATAATTAATTTTATTTAATTATTAAGCTTTTTAAATTATTATTAAAATGAAAAAAGCTATAAGCTAAAAACATTAGAGAAACTTTTTTTAAAATTAGGGTATAAATAAAATTTTGCTTCATTTTATTATTTTAATATATTATTTATGCTATTTGTCTCAATGATAATTAATTTGGTCTTATATGCCCTCTTTTTGCGAGGCTTCCTCATATTGAATTATTTTCGTCTAGTTATTAAGTTTAATTAATATTCAGATTTCTACTTTAGATTAAATTATTTATAGATTTTTAATTAGCTTTCAATATATATTTTATTTTTATTAAATTTAATTTTTATAATACCATATTTTATTTTCTTAAATATTTTTAGTGCTTGGTAAAGAAGAAATATTTATTTTATAATTTTTTAAATTTTTTTTGTTGATCGATAAATGGTCGAAGCTTAGATTAATTATTATTATTTATTAACATTAATTATTATTATATGTTAAGCAAAGGTAAATTCGAACTCAAGACCTCTTACATATAAAATTAAGAAATATATAAAATTAATAAACATAAATTTTATAATAAAAAATATAATAGAATAGATAGCTTAATAATAATAATTTAAGTAAGAATGTCGAACACAATGATAAAACTATGAGTCTTTTATTTAGGAGCTATTGAGTTCAAATCTACATAAGATTAATAAATAATAAATCTTGACTATGACTTTTACAAATAATAATAATAATTTAATTATAAATCTATCTATCTTTTATTTACTATGCAACACTTGTTTGAGTTACTTTTTTATTATATTTGTTTAGAAAGTTTATTTTGCTAGACTTCATGCTCCATTTTGTAAAGCTTAGAATTTCTTCTTATCTCTATTTATTCTATCTCTTGTCTTCACAACTTATATTCATCAAATCTTCTCAGCATTAACCCCAATAATGTTTTAAAATATTAATAATTTAAAAATCCTAAAACATAATATCTAATAAAAATAAGGAAAATCTGATTTGTCACTATTAAAACTGTCAAAACAAATCAAATAACTAATAGTCTCAAATTTATTATATAATTAAAATTAAAAATTCCAATACCAACAATTTAATTTTTAGAAAGACCATATTAAAAATATGCTTTTCAAATATACTCATTTATTTATATTTTATAGTATGTATGAGCAATAAACTTATATAAGAAAAGTTGGCATGATCTTTAGACTATAGAGTTAAATGCTGGGTGGATCATACAATTTGCCACCACAAGTACACATCCACTTGAGGGGCTTGTAATCACCATCAATTGGTGTTTGTTTATATGGGTGTACATGGAGTGCAACCCTGACATATCCCTGTACAATTCGGAGGTGAAGACCCTGCCAAACTTTTGGCTTCAACGTCTACATTCACAATTAAATTTTATTAGGATAAAACAAAAACTTGAAATAGTTCATTAAGTGATTTAATATTTATTAAAAATATATGACAATAGATTTCTAATGTGTTTAAAAAAAAGATTTAAAAAATTTAAAAATCAATCATGAGATTGGCCTCCACTATCTTGATAATGTCATTTTTCTTATAATAGTTCAAACTATTAAAAATTTACATTAATAACTCATTGAATGTGAATTAGAATAATGATTAAAAGTACTTAAGCACAATCTCTCTACAATAACCCTCTACCATCATATTCATACATCAAGATGAGTTATCCAAAATCTATTGAATATTATGCAATAATAATCAGTAAACGTGATCTAAAATAATGATTAAAAAAACTTAATCAAAACTAATAACAATCAACAGATGATAATGTACGATCTTAATGATCAATAAAATAATCTAAAATCTATTGAAAATAATACATAACATATAGCTAAATATGATTTTAAAAAAAAAACAATTGAAAAACAATAACAATCAATTATTAAACAATAAAAATTTCCTGCAAAATGTACTATACTAGATGACTAAATATAAACCAAAATATCAATTGAAACAATACTTCAAATAATTACAACAACAAAAATATTATGTCAAAATGTAAACTGATTATCATGAACAATGAACATTATTAAGAGAAGGAAAGCCAACATATTAAGTGCCTTGAAGGAATGCTTTACAGATTCCATATGCTGCTTCTTTAAACTAAAAATTACGTTCTCTGTGAAGAACAAATTAATGAATGGAAAATGTCAGAATAATTATTAATGTCGCTATTAAAGGCCAGCGAAGATAAAATGTTCATGTGGAGATTTATATATCTTGCTTTTGTGGTCTTACTCAAAAACAAATATTGATGTTTCCTTTCTTTTCAGTTTTCCCCTTCATTGTTTTAGCTATGTGCCTTTGTTATCTCACCTTTTCATTTGGAAAACTTCCAGTTTTTTGGTTCCTTATTTTTTATTTCTAATTTTCTTTTTCTTTGGTTCCATTTTCTATAACATGGTATTTTTAATTATTTAGTATTTTCTAAGTAATTTTTTAATATCTTAGGAGTATTTGTAAGGATTGAGTCAAATGGGTTAGGGTTCTTTTGGGTGCAGGAATACAAATATGGGAATTGGAATATTCATTCCAGAATAGAAAATGGGAACACATATTCCTATTTTTGTTTGGTTATGGGGAATTCACAGACCCAAGTATTTATGAATTCTAAAATAAATACAACTAGAATAGGAATACGTATTCCAATTCCACCTATTTAGGTGGAATAGAAAATGCTCAGTTTTTAGGCAAAAATTGGAATTCATATTCCTATTCATAATTCTAATTTGGTGCACCCAAACACATAATTCAAAATTTTTAGAATTTATATATGCCTATTCCACTCATATTCCTACTACCAAACGAACTACGGACTACACTAGTACTATCTCAAATACATAGCCTACAACACTCCTAATTGCTAGAGAGATTTAGGACTATAGATAATGCACATGATGTATATTTTATAGACTATATGGCAGTAGCACACAATCATATTGTGTCTGATGAATTGTAATTTAAGTTTAATTTTATTTTAGATAGTTAAATTATACTATCAAAGTTTCTTCTATTAAATTTTAAGCTTAATTAGAATTTTAAAATAGATTTTGTATCAATTTCTAAGAAGTGTTGGTGTAAATAGGTATTTACTATTTACACTTTACTTAAGTTTACTTAGGTTAGTGCATTATTTTATTATTTTGCATTATTTTATTATTTCTCTTTATGAGACACTTAGGAGTTTGTGCATCTTCTACAGTTGTCATGTAGACAACATAGAAGTACACAAGTCTACACCATAGGAGTTTGCATCATTCACTGAGTTGTCATGTAGACAACACAGTTTTTTGCACTCCTAATTTTGCACATGTTGTCTACAACACTAATGTGTGTGTTTCACCTTTGTAGGCTTATTCTCACATCATTGCACTTACTTTCGTGCATAATGGAGGATAACCCATATCTAGTGGACATGTGCCTAGTTGTTGGACTTATCATGATGCTGATTTCGAGGCATTCTAGATACATCTCAGAGGCCTTTATATTGAGGCACTCCTAGTGTACTTGTACATAAAATTGAATACTATACAGTTATTCTGATCATACTCTGGTCTAATTTGTGTCAAAATTTCTAAGATCCAACTTGAGAAGTTTATCCTCTATTTAAGCCATGTCTTCATCTACTGTCCCATACAAAGCTTCTAGTTTAGCCCAAATCTCTATTGGATCTGTAAGCTTCCTAATGTGAAATTTGATAGGATTGGAGATATTTTTCAACAAGGCTCCTAAGGCCATCTCTTGTTTGGATTCCCAATCTTCTTTACGAGCTTCATCAGCATTAGTAGGAAGTTTTTTGGCTGCACCAGTGACATAACGCTATAAACCTTTTTCTACCAATGGCTCTTTAATATTTTCTTTCCAAGTAGAATAATTATGTGGAGTTAACTTTGAAAAAGAACCCATAATGCAAGAACACAAGATAAAGGAGACACAATACACAGTACACATCCCCCCTTTTCACTCAATCAAACCCCCCCCCCCCAAAAAAAAAATGATTTTGGCACTTTATGTATATAGTGCATTTACAATGGGCCACTTGCCAAAATGGACAAAGTGGACTTTCTGATTTTTCTGATTACAACCTCTGTATAGAGTTCAAATCTAGACTATTACAATGTAGCTCAAAATTACATCAATTGTGAAGCATTACAATGAAAAATAAGACCTATCTCTAAAAGTGATACTTTTGTCCAACTAAGACTACAATTTGATTGTAGATCTGAAAACTAGACAAAAAAATACACTTTCAAAAAATGCAGAACCAGAAAAGGAGTCTAGATGAGCTCGTACGATGCCTTTGAAGTTGCAAAAAGCAGGATTAGCCAAGTACAGTCGCCAAAAACTGTGATTTCTGACCAATCTGAGCACCAAAACTAGAAACAAACTGCACCATTGAAAAATTCAAGAAATTTTACCCAAAATTTTAAAAAATTGCACCTAATTTGGAGTTCGTATGATAAAGTTATGGCTGTTCAAAATCGAGCTCCAAAATCAAAATTGCAAATGAAAGAGGGTCAGTAGAGGAAATCACTGTGTTAAATTTGATGTCCAAATGGCCGTTGCAGTAGTTCAAATATGTCCTGGTATGACAGTCAGACGGCTGTCAATTTTAGGCTATCAAATTAATGATGTCAGCATCTGTGCAAGCCAATGATGACATCATCTAGTACAAATGATGACATGTCCTATATGGACTAGTATGGAAAAATAGACGTACCCTGGTATGGCTGCTGATTTGGCATCCCCGTGTATGCTAACTGTAGCTGACGGGGCGTGCTCAGCAACCTGCCAACAAGGACACACATATTATGAAGAAAACCATCAACCAAAACCTCCATCTTCTCTTCATAAACAAATAAATAAATAAAATAACCAAGAAAATAAAGCCAAATAATCCCCAATGCTTCTACTAATGGAGAAAACCTCCTTCTAGAACACAAGAAAGTTTTATTAGCCAAATAGGAAGTGAGAAAATAGACTTAAAATATTTTAATTAGGAGGTTAAATTATTTTCTTGATACAAAAAATTGGAGAGGGAACACTTGTGCAAAATTATTTGAACCCATCTTTACCCACATAACCTCATGGGAAAATTAATTTATGGCAGAATAGAAAAGAATAATAAAAATGATCTTATGTAGATAAATTATCATAGAAGGACATATAAAAGAAACAAATCACAAAAGGCAACATTTGCAAAGTCTTTAAAAATCCAAGGCAAAATGAAACTCTTAGGGAAATAACAAAAAGGTTCCCAATTCATTGGTCCTTGAATGAAGACATAAAAAAACTTTTTTGATGGATGTTGGATGGTTTTCGACACTCCTCCCTATAACAATCACAATATTTCTATATATTTCTTGAGGAAGCTCTATTGCAAGTTTGTTCTCAAGGAGGTGTCAAATTGTTTTGACTTCCAAGATTCTTAGGGTAGAGGTGTGGGGTCATTGTATGATAGATCATGGATGTGTCATGACTCTAATGAACCTAGGTTCCCATTAGTAGGTCATAGGTGGATTATGTTAGTAATTTATTCATTGTGAAGGAACATGTGGAGGTGGGCACACCACGCAAGATTAGTGATTTGATGCAGATTATCATATAGGGTGGCACTCATTTAGTCCAAGATTACCATGGTCAATCTTGGAGGGTCCATAATTATCATTCATATGGACCCCTATGAATAATTAGTACAATTGGTAGAGAGAAAGAGAATGATGGAATAATGCCTAATGATTTTCTCAACATGAAATTCAATATTGATACATAGGTAAATATTTGCAAGTTCATTAAATTTATTTGATCAATTGCATATATAAATCAAAGAATAACTAAATCAGTACCTATTGATTATGACTAATATTTAGGATAAGAGTGGTGATGACAATCACAATGTTCCCTCACACTCCTTTTATGCAACATAGTCAACTCCACAAATATGTATGAAATAAATAATTTTAATTAATATATTTGATTATTATGTAATTATATAAATGGTTGTCTTGTAACTTATTGTGTATGTGCATTCCCTCATTCTTGTACCTTTTACATGCTCACAATAGATAGTGAAGGGCATCATACCACTTTCCTTGAGGTACATCTATTTACATATTAATCAATTTAATTGATTATATTTAATTAATAAATGAATGAATAAATAAATTACTAGACAAATTATGATCAAATTCTAGAGTAAAAAGGATCATGGAAGTGATCACATTCCTTCACATAGACTTGTGCTAACGTCATGGAGTCCACATGTATATATGTGATTAATGAAGCATTATAATTAATACATTAGTATCATGTTCTTATAAATTACCATACATGTAAACTAAACTAGGTTACTATTTGAGTTTCCACATAAATATTGCACATTGAAAGACATAGTGGCACCTTCATAGAGGTACCATTTATTCATTAACGGAGTTACAAAAAATTATAGGTACTCTTGTTAACTACATAATAATATTGTTGCTTATTTTTAGTTGTTGATACCAAATACTCCTCTTGATATTTGTAACTCTTTAGATTGTGAAAATGAAGCAATCTACTTAGTTTTAATTGTCATCTTAATAAACTTGTATTGATTTTTTAATGATGTGTGTGTGTGTGTGTGTGTGTGTGTGTGTGGGTTGATAATCATTATAGGGGTTTGTTACTCCTAATCATTAATAGTGGAACCTTCATAGAGGCACCATTTATTCATTAATGGAATTACAAAAAATTATAGGTACTCTTGTTAACTACATAATAATATTGTTGTTTATTTTTAGTTGTTTATACTAGATACTCCTCCTAATATTTTTAACTCTTTGGATTGTGAAAATAAAACAGACTACTTATTTTTAATTGTCATCTAAATAAACTTCTAACAATTTTTTAAATGATGTGTGTGTGTGTGTGTGTGTGTGTGTGTGTGTGTGTGTGTGTGTGTGTGTGTGTGTGTGTGTGTGTGTGTGTGTGTGTGTGTGTGCGTGCGTGCGTGTGCGTGTGTGTGTGTGTGTGTGTTGATAGTCATTATAGGGGGTTTATTACTCCTAACCATTGGTTTTCCCCTTCTATGTATATTCTTAGTGACTATTTGTTAATGGTAATCAAATATTTTATTATGTGTGTGTGTGTGTGTGTGTGTGTGTGTGTGTGTGTGTGTGTGTGTGTGTGTGTTGATAGTCATTATAGGGGTTTCTTACTCCTAATCATTAGTTTTCCCCTTTCATGTATATTCTTAGTGACTATTTGTTAACGGTAATCAAATATTTTATTGTATGTCTTGTATATTTCAGTTTTGATGTATATTAGTTATTAATGTTTATCCTTTTTAATTTATCATTTATCACTACAAAGGAGTCTAGAGAGAATAATGTGTGAGAGCACTTGGAAAACTCCATCATCAATTGTATCTCCCTACATGCAAAGATTAAAGATAGCCCAAGATTTATTTTACTCCCTAGTGAGAAAGAGATATATTAGGAACATACCTTTTAACACCTATATGTAATCATTGGACATTTTTTTTGTACACCTATATATCATTTGTATACTACTTTATGTTTATGTGAATGTCTTTTGATTTGTATATTTCTCATACCTTATATTTATGATTTCATGTGTATAGATGTATATTTTTACTACATGCTTCATACTTTATGAGAATATGTAATTTTTATGTCATATATCTTTAAACCATTTTTGGCATTGGGAACCAAGCATTACATGTTTTTCATAAAATTTATAAAGATTTCATAGAAACTTTTGTGAAACTTTGACAACTTTGTTTAATCACTTACAAAGACTTGTAATTTCCATTTCAATGCCTCAAAAAAAGTTTAAATAACTCATAAATGAACAAAAAATAAATCCTACCAAACTTTAGTCCTATTGAATCATTTCAACTAGCATGATCATTTAGGACCTTACAAACTACTTAAGGGATGCATCGGTATGGTACAATCTAGAATGTTTCTAGTGTATTATGAAGCCTAAAAGGTTTATTCACATCATTTAGTCACCCAATTGGATGTGTTGGAATAGATGGTTTATGGCCCTAAAGAATGGCTTGAAACAATTTTTTGATACCTCTAATGATCTCTAAGATAGAGACCTCGATAGATCATTTCCTAATGTTGCTTTTTGCACCTCAAAAACACTTTGATCTGGCATGGGCATGAATGTCAAGAAACTTTAGGGGTGAAATGAGGTTTTCTGTAGAATTTACCTAACCAAATAAAGCCAGTGGAAAAAATATTTTATGCCACAATTAATTTTTTTAAATATATGTTGTTTTACTCCTTTTAACTAAGCAATATTGCAAGTTTTGACATAAAGCAATATTGGGTTTCTGATTTTGAACCAATTCAAATATCCCAAAACAAAATAGGTAAACATAGGCCTCTATACTAATGCAGGAGCATCTAGTGGTGTAAGGGCAATCTTGTAATACCCAAAAATATGCTTACTATTAGTTTTTGTTTAAAGTGTTTTCATTTTTGGATACCCATTTGGGTCAAATAAAGATTCCAACTTTCATAGCCCCACTATTGGTTTTCTAGGTTAGAGTTTTTGAGAACCTTGGGATACATGCTAATGCAAAATAAAGGTTATTTTGTAATCAAGGCATAGTTATAATGAGTTAAAGGGTGTAAGTTGGAGGGATGATTATACTTGTAATCTAAAGCACTCCAGAAAAAGAATCAAGTCAAAGGGCTTTATAGAGTGAAGGTTATTGCAGTTTTAAGTTGCCTAGAGACCTCCTAAGAGCACTTCAAAGTTAGATTTGAGGCAATAAATGGCCTCATATGGGCACAAAAAAATGGGGTGATCAAAGTTGGTCCATAGCACTATAGAGTGCTTGGAGAGCTTTTTGGAAATGTAAATAGTTCATCAATTAAAGTCTTGGATCAAAAGTTATGCCTCCTAGAAGTTGGACTACCATTTATGGATTCTTCTAATTTTACACTGACTTCTAAAATGTTTTCTAGAACTTTTATTTTTTTGGTGGATGCCAAATGGCATATTCTAAAAAGTATTCTTAACCCTAAACCTAATTTGGTTTACTTAAGGACATTTCTAGCATTGTAAAGGCAATTTTTGGTTGAGTTCAAGAGAAGGTACTAGAGGAAGGTTTTTCTCTAGGATCATACAACATTGTAAGCCCACAGGGCATGTCTTTGGGTCTATTTTCATTATACTAAAAGTAATAGCAGATCACTTCTAATAATAATATTCCTCTTTTCCCATTGCGTTCATTTTTGTCTTGGGTTGTGTCCTCATCAAGTGGTATTAGAGCAGGTTTTCTTGAGTGTGTAGACATAGCGCCAACTATGAGGTAGTTTGCACCAAGACTATGTCGTTGAAGATTCATCCATGAAGGGAGCATGGTAAAAGGGTCAAAGTTGTTACTCCTAAGGTTAGAGCCCTCTAGAGACAAGTCCAAGCATTGCAAGAGGAGATCTATAGAGGGATGAATGTTGTTGTAGGCAACGAAAGTGAGGAAGAAAATGAAGAAGAAGGAAATATTGGGCAAGAATAGGAAGGAGATGGAGAATTCCTAAACTAGGTAGAGAAGAATCTTTTTAGGGCCATTGCCAAGCTTGGAAAAGGCTGTCGACATGTTTTTAGGAAATCTAAACCCAGATGAGTTGATCAACTAGATCAATGAGCTAGAGGAATATTTTGAGTATGAGGATATTGAGGACCCTAATAGGTTTAAGTTTGAGAAGGCAAAAATGAAAGGCCATGCCAGAATCTGGTGGCAAGATATTTAGTTGGAAGAAATAGAAGAGGAAAGGAGAAAATCACAAGATGGGATCGCATGGTGGACAAACTAAAGAAGCAATTCATTCCTGTTGATAATGAGCTTGAATTGTTCAAAAAGATGAAAGGGTTAAAGAAAGTAGGAAAATATATCTTAAGGTTTCTCATTACCTTAGTGGGTTAAGACCCAACATTCAAGGAGAAGTTTTCTCATTACCTTAGTGGGTTAAGACCCAACATTCAAGGAGAAGGTTGCTCATTACCTTAGTGGGCTAAGACCCAACATTCAAGGAGAAGGTTGCTCATTACCTTAGTGGGTTAAGACCTAGCATTCAAGAAGAGTTAAGTCTGGTTAGATTGACTAGCATTGAAGAGGTATACCCATTTTCCTTTTGAGTTGAGGAGAAGCTAAAAAAAAATTTTGATTGAAGGAAAAAGAGGGCACTATCAAGGAGGAAGGGGCAGTGGTAGGTCATTTGGAGGCCGAAATGAGAACTAGAATAAAAATGAAGATGTGGGTACTCATCAAAATTAGAGGAATAAGGGTTTCAACTACTCCCATGATCAAAACTTTGGAGATCAAAGAGGAAGAGGTAGAGGAAATGGACAAGGTTCAAGAAGAGGAGACTTTCGTGGTACCTATTTTCATTGCAATGAAGAAGGTCATCATTCCTTTGAATGCCCTCAATGCCAAGGAAGGACAAATAGGAGAGTTGATGGTCAAGCAAGGGTTGCTCATGTGGATGATGATGTAAAATCATCACATTTAGAGGATGTAGAAAGATGAGATCTTATAGTTAATGAAAGGGTCTTACTAAGTGGTGAGACTAAACTTGGACAAAGGAGGAGTTTGTTTCATACCAGGTGCAAGTGTGAGGGTAAATTTTTTGATGTGATTGTTGATGGTGGAAGCACTGAAAACTTGATGTCAAAAGAGATGGTCTCAAAGCTAAAGCTCAAGAGGGAGAAACGCCCCCAACCCTATTGGATTGATTAGGTGCGGGATGATCATAAGGTCCTAGTTAGTGAGCAATGTTTGGTACAATTCAAGATTGGAAGTTACCATGATGAGGTTCTCTGTGACATCATTCCAATGTATGTCTACCATTTATTGTTGGGAAGGTTGTGGCAGTTTGATAGGCATGCTATACATGATGGTCAAACAAATACATACTCTCTGAAAAAAGATAGAGTTTTCCGCAAATTGAAGCTCTTGATAAAGGAGGGTGAAAAGGTATGTAGTAATGCTAGGGTATGTCTTTTTGATGGAAGAATTTTTGTGGATTGCATGAAACATTAGCATATGTGTTATGCTTTAATTCCTAGAAAAGATAAGGAAGGTAGTAGTGAAATTCTACTTGAAGTTTCAAGTCTATTAATTCAGTATGGAGATGTCATCTCTAATAATGTTCCAGAAGGATTACTACCAATAAGGAAAATCAGTCATCAAATAGAATTAGTCCCTAGAGCTAGTTTTCCTAAAAAGGTTGCTCATAGATGACTCCTAATGAGACTAAGGAGCTAAACAAACAAGTTCAGGAGCTATTGAGGAAAGGTTTGATTCGAAAGATCCTAAGTCCATGTGTAGTACCTTGAGTACTGGCATCAAAGAAGGATGAAGAGTGGGGAATGTGTATAGATACTCAGGCCATAAATAGAATAACCATCAAGTATCAGTTTCCTTTTCCAAGAATGGATGATCTTATGGATTGTTTGAGTGGAGCTCAGTACTTCACAAAGATAGATCTCAAGAGTGGTTATTACCAGATATGGATACGAGAGGGAGATGAGTGGAAGACTACATTCAAGACCAAGGAGGGTCTATATGAGTGGTTAGTATTGCCCTTTGGACTGACCAATGAGCCAAGCACCTTCATGTAGCTTATGAATTAGGTACTAAAGAAATTTTTGGGAAAAAGGACACAAAGGGGTAATGACTTAGTATTTGTGATAGTTGATAGGTTCTCCAAGATGGTACTTTTCATTCCATACCACAAGACTCATGACGTAGTGCATATTGCAGATTTGTTTTTCAGAGAGTTGGTGAGGCTACATGGTCTCCCAAAAAGAATTATTTCTGATAGAGATTCTAAATTTGTTGGGTATTTCTTGAGGACTTTATGGAATAAGTTGAAGAAAAAATTGAAGTTTAGTTTTGCACATCATATGTAGGCTGATGGATGAATAGAAGTAGTGTATAGGAGTTTGGGAAATTTGTTGAGGTGTTTAGTAGGAGATAAACCCAAGGGATGGGATTTGATTCTACCACAAGAAAAATTTTCTTAGAATAATTTTGTAAATAGAACTATTGGTAGAAAACCATTCCAAATTGTGTATAGGAGTAGTCCAAGGATCGCACCAAAGATGAGGAAGATGGAGAAAGGGGAGAAGACAAATGTTGAGGTAGAAGACTTTGTTGAACATGTCAAGAACCTAAATTAGGGGGTGCAAGCACATATTACCAAAATGAACCTATAGTATAAGGCTAGAGTAGATCAAAAGAGGAGTCATAAGGAGTTCCAAGTTGGAGATCAGGTTATGGTATATTTGAGGAAGGAATAATTTCCAATGAGAACCTACAACAAGTTAAAGATGAAGAAATTTGGCACCTACAAAATTTTGAAGAAACATGATTCAAGGAATGCATATGAGGTGGAGTTTCCAAATGGGATTCACATTTCTCCTATTTTCAATATTGAAAACTTAATATAATATCATGATGATGGTGCAAGCAAGGAGTTGATGTTGGAGCCATGTCCAATTCCTACTTCTGCAAAGGAAGAGATTGAAGAAATTTTAAATAGTTGTGTGGGCCTGAGTACCAGAAACATGTAGTATGAAGAATACCTGGTGAAGTGGAAAGGATGACTAATAGAAGACTCAACTTGGATATCTACAATGGAGGTTTCTCATTTGGGTTTTTCTCTACCAACTATAAATTGATAGGGTCACTTTTCAATCTACCTTGGGTGTCTGATGAAGGAGCATCCAATAGTGTAAGGGAAATCTTGTATCACCCAAAAATATGCTTAGTGTTAGTTTCTATTTAATTTTTTTCATTTCTAGATACTCATTTGGGTCAAATAAAGATTCCAACTCTCATAGCTCCACTATTGATTTTCTAGGCTAGAGTTTTTTAGCACCTTAGGATATGTGCCACTGCAAAAAATAGGTTATTTTATAATTGACCCATAATTATAATGAGTTAGAGGGTATAAATTGGAGGGATGATTATACTTAAAATTTAAAGCACTCCAAAAAAATAATTAGGTCAAAAGGTTGTACGGTTTGAAAGTTATTGGAATTTTAAGTTGCCTGGAGACCTCCTAAGAGCACTTAAAAGTCAGATTTGAGGCTCTAAATGGCCTCATACAGACCTAGAAAAAGGGGTACAAGCAAGGTTAGTCCATAGGTCTATATAGTTCTTGGAGAGATTTCTAGAAATGTAAATGGTTTGTCAATTAGAGTCCTCAATCAAAAGTTATGTCTTCGAGAAGTTGGACTACCATTTTTGGATTCTTCTAATTTTACACCGACTTTTGATGTGCTTTCTAGAACCTTTTGTTTTGGTGGTGGATGCCAAATGAAATATTCTAAAATTTATTCCTAACCCTAAACCTAATTTGGTTTACTTAAGGATATTTTTGGCATTGTAAAGGTGGTTTTTGGTGGAGTTCAGGAGAAGGTATTGGAGGAGGGTTTTTCTCTAGGATCATACAACATTGTAAGCCCACAGGGCATGTCTTTGGGTATATTTTCATTGCATTGAATGTAATATCATATTGATTTTGATAATAATATTCCCCTTTTCCTATTGCATTCATTTTCATCTTGGGTTGTGTCCTCATCATATACAATGTTCATATAGAATCAAATAGTTCCTTGATGCCTTTTGTGAGCTCTAAGGTATGTACCTTGAATGATCCCTTCCCAGTGCTACTTAGTGCACCTTAGGAACACTCTAGCCCAACATTATTGCAAACATTCAAATGACTATGTGAGTGAAACAAGGTTGTCAATATAATTTAATTGACCAACCATAGCTAATAGAACAGATGGTTTGGTCCAATGAAAAATTATTTGAAATATATCCATCATTTCTCCTTTTAACTTGTTGGTGTTTGAAAATGCTAGAGGGTTTTCAATTATCCCAATGAGAATATGACAGGTCTAGGGGTAGCTAACTCTCATTTTCAACATGCCATTCAGACATTGGGCCAACTATAAGGCATGACCCTTCTTCTACTTCAGGCTCTGCTAAACATAGGTGAGTAGACCTCAGATTCAATTGATACCATACCAGTGCAAAACATATCCCTGAATCTATTAAGTAGATGAAAACCCTTATATCTCCTAATAACTTATATAATAACACAAATCTATAGTAGTTGAATGGAAATCTATGAAATGCATAAGATGAGTGAGGGTTACACTATTATAGCTCTTCAACATGGTAGGGAAAAGGCTTTTGATTAATAAAATTGAATTCAACAAACCCTAATATGCAACAGTAACAACTAATGATCCTTTAACTAATTAGTGCCTTAACCATTAAGCAATTTATGAATCAAAAACACACATATGGATATTTGATACCTATTTGTATCTTCAGATATCTGATCTATCCATTTAACTTGTTAATAGACATCTATGCTCAATCTGAACCTCTTTCTTACATGATATCCCCATCAGCAAACTTGCAACCCTGTTGATTTCCCTGAAGCATTTACATAACCCCTTGAGTTATAAGAAATAATTAAATAACATACATCCCTAAGGGACTGCAACTACAACCTAAGCTCTATGTCAAAGATTATAAAACATTGAAGATTACTAATGAAGGAGACAAGATTCAAGATGAAACTCAACCATCTGTTGTTCTTTGTATTAATTTCCTTGAAATTATACATTCATATGCATGAAATGAAAACACTAAAAACACCTAACAAATTTGAACTATCTGTATTATCCTTCCTAATGCTATTCATACAAGAGAGAAAAGTGCTAAAAGAATGTGGTTTCATAGTACACACTGGAACCCTGCTGGTATTACCCAGAGAAAACTGCCAACCCCTAACAATGAGAAAGAGTGAAAGTGATATAGGAGAAAGAATTCTCAGATTTGATCAAAAAATGACAAGTGTCCCCTCAGAATTCTTTCCAAGAAGCTGGAAACATCTTTCTAATCTCTCCCCTCAACTTGCATATCAAATCTTCAATCAGTTTTGGCTCCAAAAGCATAAAATATCTAAAATATCTGATTGAACAAATAACTGATTTGATTCCTAATTTTTACTCATGGTAAACTGAAAATTAGTTAAAATTTATTTCTAAAAACCATGAAAACCCTTTAGAATCAATTTTCTCCACATCTAGATCCCAACAAGCCTTTAAAATTGCCCTCTAACCAATTATGATGCTCCATGATCAAATCTGCCTGTTCTATTGCCAATGCCCCAGGAATCACAAATTGACTTATAGAAGAAACTAGTGAATACCTTTGCACAATCTGACTTCATATCTAGAAAATTTAGCTTCTCCCGGTTCCAACAGTATATTGAAGTGCCTAATTCAAACAAAAAACACCCCTATTATGGCCCTTTGAAAAATAGGCTCCTGGACTATGAACATGCATTAAAATTCAAAAATTAAAAATTTTATATAGTCTGAACTATATAAAACTTAAAAATTTATTCATATTCTTCACTTGAAAAAATATGCATTTGGAAAACTTTTCTGAATTTTCACTTTTACTTCTGACCCTTTGCCACTTGTCAAAATCTAACTGGCTGTGCACTATTTGAGACATTTTCAATTAATTGATGCTTTAATATGAGTTTATTTCTCACCTCATAGCAGTGGAGCCTTTTAAATTTCCCTTTACACTCTTATGAAATGAAATTCCTTTACACTCTCATGACCTGAGCATATCCTCGTAGCCTTTGAAAATTTCCTTTATGCTCTTATGGATTGGGCCTTTATGCTCACACGGGGAATCACGTAAATCTGGAAGCTTTAAAAAATTGTTTTACAACTATAAGGGGTCTCAATTTTTGCAACACCGTAGAAGCTTGGAAAGAGGCTTTCACTCATACACGTGACACTTTCCCGTAGCATCGAGACTCTTTGAAATTTTAACCTCCGCTTACATGAATGGAGTGTAATCTTGAAGGCTTATAAATTTTGCTTTATGCTCACACGCGAGCTTGAGCTCCCGCTCTTACGCATGGCAAGTCAAAACACATGAATTTTGACCCGCAGGGTCTCAATTTTTGCAACACCGTAGAAGCTTGGAAAGAGGCTTTCACTCATACACGTGACACTTTCCTGTAGCATCGAGACTCTTTGAAATTTTAACCTCCGCTTACATGAATGGAGTGTAATCTTGAAGGCTTATAAATTTGGCTTTATGCTCACACGCGAGCTTGAGCTCCCGCTCTTACGCATGGCAAGTCAAAACACATGAATTTTGACCTGCGGGCCCCTCCACATAGCCGTGGCTTTTCAAAAAGCCGTGGATTTTCAAAAAACCATGTCTTTTAAGACATTGTATGTGGTGGAAAGAATAGTATTTAAACATTAAGAAATTACCCAACACAAGGTATGTGGGATAATTGTCTGTGTGTGACTGCTCTATTGTAGCCTAGCAAATCTGTGACTCATATGCCCACAAGTTTTTCATTTTTGCTGCCAGCTTCTTAGTCTTTGATGCCTCTTATTTGTGTGCATGGTTTATTCATTGCATATTCCTCTCACGTGGGCTCTGCTAATATCTTCCAGTGTGCTCCTCTTCATTTCAACACTGCTTTTGACCCGGTCCCCTATTTTTTCTTCACCTCTTCCTGCTGTAGCTACGATTTTCATCTTTTATGGTGTCCTCCCCCTTCAATGTTGTGTGGTCTCTCTTTGGTTTTTTGTGACACAAATTTCTTGATTCTCTTCATTTTATTTGCTTTGGGTTCTCTTATTTACTTTGGTGTGGGTTTTAGCAGGCTCTTCTACTCTTTAACATGCCTTGGTTCCTCCTTAAACACTATGGCTTTTTCTTATTTGCAGTGGGTTTTCTCATGTGCATCTTCTCCCCTATGAATTGCTTTTGAAACTTGGGTGTGGGCAATCTTATCCACCTACTAAGATCAACACATTCCTTCTTAACAAAAACACGCCTAAATTCTCCATGCATTAGATGTTGAATCATACACTTCACTTTTGAAACAAATGGGATATCTCATTTTTGAAACCTAGACAAAAGCATTCCGCATTGATTAATTTAAGAATGCAAAGCCCTTTGAGTTTTTTATTGCCCAAACTTGCAGCACATTTCTCTGAGCTCTTATCACCACCATCTACATCATTCATAAAGCCATTTTGGTTTTTCCTTTGGTAATCTCCTATACTCCAATTCACTCCTCCTTTTGCATAAGCTTCTACTTTTTGGGAAGCCGTGGCAACGACTCCCTTCATTATTTCCCATGTCTTAGAACCAATCTCTGTAGTCTTTGCAGCTATAATAGAGGCTATTTTATTAACCTTTTGATCATATCCTCTTTCCTAACTATTTAACTGCTCGTAGCTCACTTGAAGTGCCTTGTTTAATGACAAATTTGAAAATAAAAAAACCTTTTTTTTTATAGATAAAACATAGGAAAAACAAGAAGGGCACCTCCATACAAATTAGTGCATCTGAAACCATAGTACAATCGAAAACTCCCCATTGGTAGCTTTGCTTTCAATGTGGTTTTATGATGTCCAAGAAACATGTGAAAAGATCACTCAAAGTCATAAACATTTTTTGGATTGCCACAAATGTCTCTTCATGAGTTCATAGCCACCCCTGCTACATATTAAGTAGTAAAAATTTTGTTGGCTTTT
Source organism: Cupressus sempervirens (assembly GCA_028749045.1). NCBI lineage: Eukaryota > Viridiplantae > Streptophyta > Pinopsida > Cupressales > Cupressaceae > Cupressus > Cupressus sempervirens. The sequence continues at coordinate 424,455,710 of CM053788.1, forward strand.
TCATTGGAGGAAAGTTTTGCAGAAGATGGGTTAACAATTTGGTCAAAGAGCTTGCTTCCAGATACCTCAAGAACAATGTAAAAGTTTGTCTTGTTGGCTATGAACTCATAAAATGAAACTACAGTTGGATGCTTGATCAATTTCACTGTAGATATCTCCCATCTTGTATTAGTTTGATGCAATTAGTTGGGCCCCAAAGTGGGTCTGGCTAAATTTTCTCATTTTCAAACACTTGAACCGTCAAATTAATCCACTGGTCACCTCGTACTGATTCAAAACACATTTGACCTTCTAAAAAATCATTCAAAACTGATTTAACCATTATTTTGCAAACTATGAATTTCATGTCAGGAGGTCCATTGATTGGCCTTAAAAACTGACCCAAACCTCTGACCATGCTCTGAAAACTAGCACATCGACTCTTTGTACCACATACTTTTACCCCCATCGAATCTCATCTCATGATGAATTCAAGGTCAAAAAATATTTTCTGTCAAAGTTGCCTTCTCAGAATTACCTGCAAGTAAACACATTAGAAAGTAGTAAACTGGGTTCGGATTTGGCTTGGAAAATTGGGCAAATGAACACAAAATAGTAACTTACGAACTTTGAGGGATTCAAAACCTAGACAAAAAAACTCAAAATGACTCAAAATTTGAAACATAGGTTCTTAGGTGTACACACTAGACATTCCCAAAGCATAAAATCACAAAACATTTCTAGGTGCGAGATATTCAGATGCAAACATAGCCTCCTGTCATTGTTTGGCATAAGGTAAAATGCAGATTTGGAACTAGCTCAAAACGAGACTTTGTAAAATGGCTCAAAATCTGAAATTAACTTCATGGAACATGGGGATAGGCTGAATGGAAGGTGTTAGAAGCATTGAACACCTCTTAGGGCTCAAAGATAGAATTGGGTACAATCTCATCAAAAGCGTTCATAGGGGCTTAAAGTGATTTAAAATTTGAAATAGACATTCAAAATGGGGATGCAATTTTGAGCACCAACATAACTAAAAAAATTTATAAGTTTTGACATAAATCAAGATTGGGTTGCTAGATTAAAATGACGTTGAATCTCCTATAGCCATGATCCATAGTTGTAGGCCTCCATAATAGATTCCTATAGCACATAAAATTTCACTAATGCCTCACATGAGCTCCAAGATAGAAGCCTTGAATGATCATTGTCTAATATTTCTTAGTGCACCTTAGGAATACTTTGGTCTGACATAGTTGCAAACATTCAAGTGACACTGTAGGAAAACAAGGTTATCACTAGAGTTTTTCTTGGCCAACTAGAGATAATGGCATAGATGGTTTGATGCCATGATAATTTTTTTTTGAAAGATATGTAGTATTTCTCCTTTGAACTAAGTAATGTTGGATATTTTGACATAAACAAAGACAGGGTTGCCAAACTAAAAAAATGCATCTCCCAAAACCAAGATAGGTAGTTGTATTCCTCTATAATGTACTCCTATAGAACTTGAATTTTTTTTTTAATCTTGTACAAACTATTTTGTTCAATACTCCAAATATTTATTTCCCATATTTCTTATTACACCTCATGAACACTTTGATTCAACATGGTCATAAACATTTGAGTGAGTCTATAGAGAAAATAAGGTAGTCACTAGAATTTACCCAACTAGTTAGAAATGATGGTGTAAAGAGTTTGATTGCACAATGAACAATTTAAAATATATGTACCATTTATCCTTTCAATTGAGAAACATTATAAGTTTGGACATAATCAAGATTAGGTTTCCAAGTTAAAGTAAAGTCAATTCTCACAAAATTGTAATAGGTGTGTATAGGCTGCCATAGATTTATCCTATATCACCTAATGGTTCACCAATACCTTATAGAGTCTTAGAGATATAAGCCTTGAAAGATCATTTCTCAATGTTTCTTAGTACACCTTAGTAACACATTGGTATGCCAAGGTCATGAATAGTCATGCAAATCTATAGGTGAAACAAGGTTATCACTAGAGTTTACTTGACCAATCAGAGCTAATGGCACAAATGGTTTGATGACATGATGAATATTTTGAAATGTATATTGGAAACTATAATTGAAACAATTGTTATGTTGTCATTGATGTCAAACCTTATTGGTGAGATAATTGCTACCTAAGTAGAATGTCATATCAAGATGATTGATGAAGAGGATTTGAAAAGAATAGATAACAAGAAGACCTAGTGAAAAGGTTGAGTTATGAGAAATTACAATGTGCACTTGATCAGTTAGAATTTGACAAGATAATGTATTTTTTAATAATAACACTAAGTGGATGAGATAGTTATGTTGAAGCATAGAATAAATTATCAATGAAGGACCAAATACATAGGCTAAATCAAGATTCAAAAAAGAAGATTAAGGAACTTATAGTTGAAGCCGAGTTGTGCTAGTGTCAACTGAGTGAATAGTAGAAGCAAAACAAATATAGTATTGATCAAGCACTAGTAAAGAAAAAATATTAGAAAAGTTGAACTAAGAATTGGTAAAAGGACCGAGCAAAGATAGTGTAAGCCAAGAAAGAAAGTTAGTAATGACTGAATAATCTAGTGATTATTGAGTAGTCAATTTGCACAATGCTAATGGCAGAAATTCTCAAGAATCTCTCTCTTGAAAAGTTGATCAATGACCAACTCCAAGGTTCCAAGTGGCTCTTTTTCAACCTATTGGATATCTCAATCGAAGGTAAATGTAAATGATCACAAGGAGGCCTTTGTTGGTATCTACCAATTCTACACAACTTTGATGAAATGCAACCACAAAACCAATATAATTTTTGTTTTTTCTATTATATGATCAATGCAATTTCTTATCAATGCAACTATACAAAATCTTATTTTAACCACAAATTTGGAAAGAAAATAACAAAGATAGAGTAATGAGAGAATAAAACAAATTACTAAAAGGGAAATTCATAAGGGACATAAGCCATAGTAACAACAAGTCACCAAATTAAATTATCAAAAGGATTTGGTAGTAAACTAATAATATTAGGAGTAGCACTTCCTCAACTTCACTCATGTAATTATTGATGGGAATTGTAATGAAAGCCAAAAGATGTTTCAAGATTCATCAAATTGTGTAGCCACAAAAAGTGCACACACACAAGATAAAATACTATGTAAGAATAGTAATGATTCATTCTCCAATTCATCACAATATTAGAAATTGTTAAAAGATCAACAATTATAACAATTCAATAAAAACATTAGATCCATTATTATTCATGAACATAAATTCATAGAAATGAGACACTCAAGAAAGATTTACTACACTTATAATGAGAGCATCGATAGTATTTCTTGTTGCATCAAAACATCAGCTTGGAGTACATATTACATCCATGTATTTATATAAAACCTTCTTCTCCTTTTGTGTTAGGAGCGAGAGCTCTTCTAATGCAAAACTATGCTAAAAACTAATAAAAATAAAGCTAATTATATACAAAGTGACTCTCTAAATGGTGCTAAGTAGGTCTCAACCTTTCTTTATACCAATTAATGGGTGCATGAGCCTTTAAATGAATTAAAATAACAAACAAATAAGAAGATAAGAAGATAGAATCTATGAGATGATCTGGGAATCACTAAGAGTTCTAAAAATGGAAGTTTGGCCTTCTGTAGGTGTTTTTGGGAGTTGAGCTTCTATCAAAACACATTTCCAATGCACGGAATGCTCAAAAATAACAAATGATAGTTAACTATCGATGCACTACTTGATCTCCAAAATTATAGGAGCACCTCTTAATTTGGCATACCTTGTGAAAAGTGTACCTCCTAGAAAATGCAATTTGTGAAAAGTGCACCTCTAGGTGACAAGACCAAAATTGTCAAAAAAATCAAGTGTCAAAATCCAATTTCTAGCATCTAGGTTTTCTTCCCTCTAGACTAAAATGATGTCTAAATGTGCTATTCTGAACTTTTGGATTATGGCCATGATTTCTTGAGTTTCTATAAAATCCAAGGAGTTATACTTATTACACCCCACTTGGCAATAATTACTAATCTCTAACCTAGTATCTACAAAATCTTTCAACCTAGAATCTAACTTCAATAATGCTTCTTCCATTTTGAAGATCTTTCTAATATCATCTTCAGAGGAAGCTACTTGAAATAGTCTTCTAAACTATTGTACTACTATTTCTACTACAGAAAGTTGATTTCTTGACTCATCCCCAAAAATATCTAGGTTGATGACATTATAGTAATCATCCACTTCTAAAAATTGCCTTTAAGGTTTATTCTTTATTTCTTGAATATCTTCATATAACCCTACCATAACTTTGTTCTCGGTTGATAACTTCTTTATCCAATCATCTACTTTATCTAATTTCTCCACCATATATACCTCCATCAATGTCTAATGTTTAATTCCTTATTAGCCCAAGTATTTACTTCATCCATCAACCCAAAATATTGGTACATTACTATGACCAATTTGTTGGCATCATTTGGATGTTTTGTAGAAGGTTCAAACTAACCTCAATTATTTGTACTAACCTATCTTCAAAACTTTAAGACCACCTTCTACAAGCCTCCAAAAATGAATCACTTTATTTTACAAGTTATCCTTGCTCTTTCTTCTCTAGAGAAGCCCCTAGAGAAACCTCTTGATGGTCTAGGTTAATCAAGCTCACTATTTCATTTACATATTCCCTTAGCAATTAATTCTACTTTCTTAATACCAAAATCTCTAACTCACCTTGATTGAAGTGTGTAAACACTTTCTTGAGACCTGTGGTGATCAGAACCTTTTTCGTATCAACTATGGGCCTTCTCAGCACTATATCCTTCATCTAATAGTCTTTTAGATACACTTCCTTGTTATTGGCAATGGGAGGTGGAATGAGAATGTGTTCCAATAGATCTTCATTTAGATTCTTCATAATAAAAGCTAGTGCCTTGGCATCACCCTTGATAAGTTCTTGTACCTTAACTGCCTTTATCAACTCCTTCATACCCTCCTCTTTTGTAAATTCCATATATCTCCTTGGTCAAGTTAAAACCTCCCTTTTTAACCATGTTGGAGTAGTTTTCATGGGGGAAATGTACTAAGTAAATGATGTATATTTTGATGTTGGGCCCTTTCCTTTATCACCAACTTCTAGAGTCTTCTCTTGTTGTAAGACCCATCCTCATATGTACTTATTTAAATATGAATTTCTCTATTAAATCATTTATAGGAAATTTGAATGGATGCTTGAGGACAGTATGATGATTATGGCTATCCTACATATAATGGTTTGATGATTTTTATAATGATATAATGTAATATGTACCCTCTTATGAATCATTTGAAACTTGAAGACAAAGATCATCAACTTTCTAGAAGTGCCCTTAAGTAGCTTAAATTTAAAATATTATAAGTACATTGTGATGTGTTAAGGTTGTTAGGGTATCGTGTATAAGAGGTTATACTTTTGTATTGGGATGAGTTATTTAGTTACTCAAAATTATGGTTTAAACCATAAACATTGTATGTGTTCTCTAGAATACATCTGCATAACTAGTTGATAGAATGTTATGGAATTATATGTTTATGATGATGGATATGAATTAAGGTATTATGGTTTAGGTCTCTTAATGGAAATTGAGATCAGTTCATTCATTTATGTTTTGATACCCCATGATTTGAGACTAACTTCATTGTTTGATAGTTTAAACATTGATTTGTACTATTGATGTTATGAGGTGTTTCACCTTATGATGATGATAATTATTTATGGTACCTTGATGAATAGGTTATATGCATTCGGATAGTTCAATACACTCTATTGATGATGTCTATGATGTTTAACTATATGCATGTATTGCGATGATTATTATAGAATTTTAATTCAAACTAATGAATATGTTATGATGATTCATTTGTGAGATTAGTTATGTTAACCTATGTTCACAAATGGGAAAGTTTTATTAAAATACAAGTTTTAATATTTTGATCGATAGGGATTATACAAATTTGGTTTAAATATATGAATGTGATATTATCGAACTACTAATATTCAAATTAAGTGTGCAGGATAATAAACCAAGGAATTAATTGGAGAATTAGTAATTTATTCTATTTGCAAACTGTAAGACTAAGGTTGAATCCAATAAAGTGCTTTGAACCTCATTGTCAAGTGTCTAATTTGTATCATAATCTGAATATATGTGTATCATTTGTATTTCATGACATGTCAAATGTTATGGTAAAGTAAATCTTATGGTGTCAGTTGACATTCATTTTATGAATATGTGTACTAACATGCAAATTTAGTTTTAGCAAAGTAACCCATTAACCTAAGATTGATTTACTTAGTAACCTAAATTAGTTTCCCTTAATTAGGGTTTAGTGGAAAGGTTGCATCCTTAGGATTTTTAAAGATAAAATATTTCAAGCTACTTGTATAGGTCATAAATCTATCATAGAAGACAAAATTAAAGAAATTTGATTTCCCAAGTGGTATGTGTATGGGTTAGGAACCTTTTCCATCCTTCTAGAAACTTTGAGCAACATTTATGACCCCTAAAATATCCCAATTTTCTTTTGTTTCGAAAATGGATCATCTTAATGAGGTTACCCAAGGTTAAATTCCTGCTAAGAGGTTTCCTTTATGATAGGGGCAAGTGAGATGACCATAGGAGGCTTAGAGTTAAGATTTAAAGTTATTGTTATTTTGGGTGGGTGAGTTCAGAGGCTATTTAGAGTCCCCTTGAAGAGTTGGAAGTTGTTCACCCATTCTGTATATTTAGAGAAGTGAAGTTTGGAATTGCAAGAAGGAGAGGATTTAGCTCATCTCAAAAATTCATTGTTCCCATAACCTTTGTGAAGGTAGGCTCTCAATTGCTATGATTATGTCCTTTTTTTCATTGCTTATATGTGTAGAATTCTTGCATATTGTAGCATGTTTGTGTTGTATCATGTGAGGAATGGCTATTGTGGATTTTTACTTGCTTTCTTTTCATGTTATTTTCCTTATTTTTTTGTGGAGACTATGAAGATAGCGTTGGTATTTCTCACCCTTGAATAGGGAAAAAATTGCCATGTATGGAAAAAGGGCTTTAGTTTGACTCCAGGTCAATGTAAAATCTTTTCTCATGATGAGGATAGGGAGGAAGAAAGATGTTATGGGCCCTTTCTTATCATTGCGAGACTTAGTTTGTTGTGGAGAAATAAGGAGAGAAAGAAATGGAAATTTATGTGATTTGGTAGCCTTGGAAGAGTCATATGATTTGTATTCTTCATTGACTTCTCCTACCTAGAAAAATCCACCTTTTCCCTAGTCATAGGTTCATTTTGAAACCTATTGTGCATACCTTTGATGGGAATTATATGTTGATTTATTTTATTGTGTTTGGATTCTAAATGTCACTGGGTCAATTATTGGTTCTCCTAGCTCAGTGGGTGGCCTTTTGGGGTGTAGGATGGGAGGTGAGCTCTCCATGGTTGTTCGCTTTGGGTTTTGTAGATTTTTTGGATAGGTTCTCATGATGGAGAAACCTAGTTATCTTGGGCCACTAATGGTGTTCTTGATGTCATGTTATTGGAGGTTTCTCCTTTTTTTTAATACAACCTATTGTATTGTATATCCATGTTGAGAATGATCATAAAATAAATGGATTAAATGTTGTAACTTTAATATTTATAAATAGAAAATTTAGTTATTGTATGAAATAAGAAAATTATGTGATCAAATGTTATTAGATTTTAAATCATACCTTACTTTCAATTATATTGCTTTGCAAAAAGTTCAAGTTGAAAACTATCTACATTCTCCACGAAATCTTGGATTTAATTTATTGCATTCTAGAGTATTAGGATGTGGATGTATGAACTACATTATATATATATATATATATATATATAATCCTTAAAATCACATGATAAAATCAATGTTCAATTTAGATATGATTGTCTTACTTGCATCTTAAAACCTTAGCCTTTATAAATTTTATTAAATCAATGAAATTTACTTTATATTGAATTGTTTGTAAACTACCTAAAATCACTCCTAACTTGCATACAAAAAAATATATATTTGTATTGTAATTGCAATCCATTCAATAAAATGACCAAACATTAATACACTTTACCATTATAAAATTCCTATGAGGAAACCTGATACTTTGAAGGAGAAAGGAAAACTTATAGTTTTCATCTATCTGGGAGAGCCAAAATGCTCTCTAGAAAATGTATGGGGAGATTTTAATTATTGTATGGTAACATAGGATATTTTATGCGAGATTCCCCATAAAACCATTTATAGACACTTTTCAAATATTAAATATATTTCTATAAATAAAAATCAAAACAAAAACCTATCTTATCCTATACTTACCCTTTTCTCTCAACTCCACCTATAAACCTTTAATTCATAACACCCCCTCCTTCCATGTGTTAAGGCATGATGATGTGACCCTCCACCTACCCCATGTCATCCTCGTACATGGAAGTACACATGCATGGAGTTGGGGAGGACACAAGTCAACTTGGATAATAAATTGAAACTGATTGCAATGCAATAAAATTTCATATTTACCCTCCCATTGGTTCCTTCCACTACCAGAGCCTCTTCTTCCCAAAACCTATGTACAACTTGGACCAAATTAGGGTTGGCTGAAGATATTAATGCACTCCCTAAGTCTGACCTAACATATCACATGGGGATGGGGTTACATAAAGTGGATTTTGGGTTGAGTTATATCTTTGGAAGCTTTAAACATTAAAAATTGCCTCCTCCCCAAATTTATCTAAGCATACTGTGTTTTGAGTAAAGCTTGGGAATGCATGTCAAAGGCTTGGGAAACCTATAGAGTATGTTTAAGGTAGTGTGTTTCCTACTTGTGGAATTGCCAAAGTCTTGGGAAGATGGTAAGCTACTTTTAAAGTGGCTTGGGGTAGAGTTAGAAAGGTAGGTTGGTTATAATGTGTGAGATAAGTTAGTTGCAATTAGTGTTAGTTTGTAGTATTGTATTATGAGTTTTGTAATAAGTAATTTTTTGGGGTTAGTAATAGGATTTTCTTGAATGTGATGATTTCCCTATTTAAATATTTAATTGTTTAAAATGGAAGTGTTAGGTGTTAGTTGTTAGGAGTTAGTTAGGATTAAGTTAGTTTTTGTTATTATGGATTAATAGCTAAGTAGGGTTAGTTAGTGTTAATAAAGTTAGGAATAAATTTTGTTGTTTAGGATTTATTTATTAAGATTTAGTATTAAATTAGTTAGTTAAAAATTCCATTAAAGGTAAAGTTTTAAAAGGGTTAGCTTAGGTGTTAGATTTATTTTCTTATGTTTTTGATAAGATAAACAAGATTTGAAGGGGCCCTGAAACCCTTTACAATTCAAAATAGAACATAGTGACCAGAGTGGAATCTAAGAAAATATAGTACTAATCTACCACACAAACAGGTTTTGAAGGGAGCCTGAAACCCAATAAGAGACAACAAAGGTGAAACTAGTCACCAAACAAAAGGTGACCAAAGTGGCAACGTATTGAACAAGACAACAATAAACCACAAAAATAGGTTTTACCAGACTCCTAAAACCCCATAAAGAAACAAACTACTAGAAAAAAAAGGCCAAAAGATTTAGGGGACAGCTGGCCAAAAGCCAAGAGAGTCAGACTTTCCCTTTTGGACCCTTCTTGTGAGACCTCAGTGCCATATCAAAAGAGGGAGTGGATGATTTTACCTTTTTTCCTTTTATTGTAGTCCATCCATCCTCTACCAAACTTGTAGCCTTTTTCCAAAGTAAATCTACACCATCACAACTAGAACCTAAAACTCCAAAAGCCAGGGAAGAGGATGTGACAGTAGAGAACAGAGATGGAACAGTGGCACCCCGCAAAGGTACCAAAGAAGGATCTTCCTTGGAAACAGAAGGAGCCAAAAGTGGATCCATCTGCAAGAAGTCAGGCGTAGGCACCAAATTTGATTGGACCTCCATAGAACTAGGAGGAAGAATAGGGGTAGGGGTAGGAGAGGGAAAAGGGTCATGGCCTACAACAGGACCAGGAGGAACGTCTAATACTACGGTAGGAGAAGGAACAGGAACCTCCTGAAATAATGACACCAAAAGAACATCAGCTGAAGAAACATCCACATATATAGCTATTGAATCCATAGGTGCATCACTGGACTTAGCCAATGAATAGTGTTTAGAAGAGGCCCCTAACCACCAGGAAGGTGGTTGCCTGGTATTAGTCTTCACAGTAGAATAGTGAGCAACAATGTGACTAGTCTTATGACATTTGCTATAGTGAAAAGGGATACCTTCATAATCCAATGATTGGGACCAAGAGCCCCTCAAAGAATCCAAATAGACCATATCAAGAATGCCCTTAGAAATATCCATCTCTACAAGAAATCTAGCATATGTAGAATGAAGGAGATCCGAAGTGTCTGGGTCCACATAAAGAAAATCACCAATGGTAGCCCCAATAGCTTCAAAAACTAAATTTAGCCAGAGATGCATTGGGAGATTTGGTAACCAGACCCAGATAGGAACCTTGTTAATTGATTTAGTAAGTAGATTAAAATCCATATGCCATGGTTTGGCCATAAGAGGAAATCTTTCCTCCCATGAGAAACTATGATTGCGCAAAATAGTCTTCCTATCTTTAACAGAACTGAACTTAACTATGAAAAAACCTTTAGCCACCGAAAAGATATGGACCTCACTATCTAAAATGGGCTCCCAATGTTTATAAATCCAAGCCTAAAGATTTGAAAGAGAGGGCCAAAAACCTCAAAATCTAAAGATAGTAGCAAAAGAAGAAAGCTCATCTACCATACCTAAAATATTATCAATTATTTTAGAATCCAAGAGAACCCTTATAGGGTTTGAAACACACACAAGGGATGCTTCACAAGGATGAGAAGGACCAGATAGAATAGCACAAGCTCCATGAAGACCTACCTCAAAAGTAGCCACATCAGCATAAGAGGCAAATCTACCCCCAGAAGGCATAGAAGAAGCCAACCTAGAACTAGCAACAGTGGTAGGAAGCATTCCCACACCTAGACCATACAATCAAAGATAGCTACCAATAGCTAGTGGAAAGAGGCAAAGCACAATGAAATGAACCTAAATGACCAACAACTAGCGTCAACAAACCATCTCTGATGAAAGATTCAGAGCAAGACCCATGCAGGAGCAAAAGCCAAAGCCAGGCGCTGAAGCTAAAGCCAAAATTGAATCCATGTGCAGAGGCCAGTACTAAGCCAAGGGCCAGAGCCGAAGCTGAAGCCAGGTGCAGGGAGCCAGGCGGGAAAAAATTCAAAAAGGGAAGCCGAAAGCCAGGGACTGGAGCCAAAGCTGAAGCCAGGTGCACGAAGCCAGGTGGGAGAAAAGATTTCAAAAAGTATTTTTCCAAGGTTCATTTATTTTCTTATGTTAGAACATTAGTTGAGTCATATTATTATGGAAAGCATATTATGTTAATTAAGTAAATAATTTTAGTACATTACTTTAATTAATATTTTATATTGTTTTATTATGTTTTCTTTATCTTGAATTGCTAAGATCATAAGAATCAAAGGTAGATAAAGAGATCTTAGGTAGGTGACCTAATAGTGAAATAGGAAGGTCTTGTAATGACCCCTTTTTAATTCTTTGACCTGATATTCAAAATTTGGTATAAGTTAGGAGTCATTCAAATTAAGCAAGCTTATGATCCTTATTGTTATTCGAAATGTTTGAGGAGATGAGCATTTTAATTAATTTATTTAATTGTTTAGGAAGTTATTTCTTATAGCACGAGACAATCTTCTCTCTCCTAGTTATGATCATCTCGAGATGGTAGATTGACGATGTAGAGGGCACGTGAAACAAGCTACAATTAGCTCCTTGGAGGACACCATCAGGTGCTCAAATTTACTCTGCCTCTCCCTCCACCAACTCCTTATCTTAAGATGTCATAACTCAAATGAGAGTAATATTTCCTATACTATAATTTGAAATACATTTCGATGATAATCCTTAAGAATGTATGTATGTAGATAAGTATAATGTACCAGTATCTTCTTATTTGCAATGTTTATTTATACATTATTAACTGTTTGAAATATTTATCATTGTATATATATATATATATAATTTATTTCTATGTTTAAATGCTTTATAACATAAATCAATTTGATTACATTCAATGTATATTCACGAATTATTTTTACCAATTCAAATTGATGAATGAAATATCATTGTATTTAATTAAGAATTATGTAATACATATTACACTGATCCACATAATGCACTATACATGTATTTTAAATGTGACCATCTATATTAAAAATTCATCAGCGATACTTTATATCATGAATGCTATAGCAATTCCAAGATATGATTCTATAGTGGAGTTTGGATGGACATACCTATATATATGATAATGGATTGAATGCAGAGTTGTCAATTTGGCAGCCTCAGTACTCACAACATGAAAGCTCTATTGTCTTTCAGTACACAGTATGACAGTGGTGTCATGGGGAATTGCCAGGCACCGAGCAATGTGATCACAGATTTGCACATGGATATAATGCTATTATCTCTCCTTTACTTTACCTCCTATTTGTTTATGTTGTATTCTCACTTCTATCTTGTCCTTTTAAACCTAATCCTAATACAAATATATATATATATATATAATTCAGAACGGTCATGAATGTAAAGTCATGCCCTTCCAAATATGATTTGATCATAGTTTTTTTAAATTTTCCTTATTAGCATAGTCCAGATGTTCATATTATATTTATTTGGTAAGTACTTGTAATTATATATATATATATATATATATATATATATATATATATATATATATATATATGTATAAAGTGCTAATACATTAATTGGAAACATTTGTAATTAATAGATTAGGGTTTCTTTGGATTGAAAGAATGTCTTAATAATCAAATTAGGTTTAGGTTTATTGAGAATTGAAAATATTTATAATGGCAAGGTTAATATATTTAAAGTTAATGATATTAATGTATTCTGAAATAATAATATGTTTATAATTATGAATGTTCACATGGGACTTGATGATTATAAATTTAACATTAATAACATTTATTATAACTTGTACACTATTTGATTGACATAATTTAACAGTAATGCCATCATAGTAATATATTGAATATATCAATCTTAAATATTTAAACTAATACATTACATGTTTGATAAAGGAAAAACATATTAATCTTGGCTCATTACAAGTGTTGTAGAGATGAAATACATATAATAGGTAATTGCATGATGAATTTTCAAATGTATTAATTATTTTTATCATTAAATTATGATTAATTGGGAACTAGTATTAAAGATTTCAGATTACTTCCTAAGAGGTGCAAAATTAGTCCACCTAGGGAAATTGCCTAACATAATGAAATGAATATATGAAATCATGTCAAAACTAATGTGTCTTATGTAATTAGTTGAACATATTGATTCAACTTTAATGGAAGAGCTATGGAACCCTATGTTGGAATACAAACACCACTAAGAGGAGGGGTGAATCAATGGTTTAAAATACTTTTCAAAACTTGAAACAATTACAAGTTATAAAAATTTAACACACGAGCAAGATATTTAATGAATAATGTTGAGCTATCATTTTGCATGATACTTAACAACAAGAATCCTTTCAAACTCCTCCCTTGAAAAGCTAATTTGAGATCAACTCCAAGGTTCCAGGTGATCTTGCAACCTACTGGAATCCACTTAGTTGAAGATAAATGTATTTTTTCATAGGAAGGGCTTTGCTGGTTCTAACCAATTCAAATAAGAGTTTGAATTTTTTATGAGCACTTCCGTTGTTCTAAGTATTTTTCAAACATATTTCAAACATGTTTGAAAAGAAATATATTTTGGTATTTTTTATGTTTTTTAATGAATGCAATCTAACAATGAAACTATATGAATTCCTAATTTAACCAAGGGTTAGTAAGAAAATAATGAAGATAGGGTAATAAGAAATTTAAGCAAATGAGTTGAAAAGTAAATTCCTAACAGACATAAGCTATGGAAATATCACGTCTGTGAATTAAGCCTTTGAAAATATCAGTAGGTAACCAATGAAAATAGGACCATCACTTGCTTGATTCCACTGATGCAATCATTGATGGGAATTCAGTAATTGTAAAGTGTTTCACTTTTCATTAGATCACAAGGCCATAGAAACTATGCTCATGCAAGACAAAAAGCTATGTAGGAACAATAAGGCGATCTCTTCTTGAACTAAGTATGTTAACAGAATTTGTAGAACCATAGCTAACACCAAAATTAAAAGATTGCACAATAAAAATAGTTAAATAAAAATATTGGCTCAATTACATTCCATGAATATACATTCACAAAATATAACACACTTAGACAAGAATCACTACACTCCAAATGCGAGCACTAATAGCATATATTATTGCATCAAAATAATAGCCTGGAATACATGTTACATTCTTGGATTTATAAGAAATCTTCTCCTCAATTTTTATTGAGAATGAGAGATATCTTTATGCAAACATATGCTTCTAAACTAATAAAATAAATTTTATTTATGTACAAACTAACTCCCTAACTGGTGCTTAGTAGGATTCCATCCATATTTATATCATTAAATGGATGCATGATACTTTACATGTCTTAAAACAAATAAAGCATGAGAAAATAAGAAGAAGAAATCCATTAGATGATGTAGGAGTCTTTGGAGGTGCCAAAAATAGAAGCTCCATCTTTGCTAGGTGTTTGTAGGAGTTAAACTATTGTTAGAATGTGTTTCTGATGCATGGAAAGCTCTCAATTTAGAACTAGTAGTTCACCATCAACATACCTCTAACTTCTTCAAAAACTTATAGTGCATCTATAAAAAAGAACATCTTGGAAGTAGTTCACCTAGCACACCTAGCATACCTACACACCTCGTAAGTAGGTTTAAAAAATGCAAAATTTCACCAAGTGTCAAAACTGAAATTCTAGCTTCTGAGTTTTGTTCCCCTTTATATGAGAGCTATGTCTAGGTATTTGCTCTTGAATTTATCAATATTCTTGGTGACTTGGGCTGCATCCAAAAAATTTAAAGCTTCATATTTTTCCTACACTTTCTACCTATAATTGGCTACCTCGATGCAATTTTTTGCAAAATCTCCTAGTTTCACATCCAAGTCTAGTAATGCTTCTTCAATCCTGAATGCTTGTCTAATATCATCATCATTAGAAGCTTCTTCAAAAGTCTTCCAAAAATATACAACAATTGCTTCTACAGTCATCAAATTTTCCCTTGAATCATCTTATAAAATATCTAAACATGCATCATTGTAATGTTTCGCTGCCTTCAAAATTTGCTCTTGGGTTTGGTCATTGAGATTATGAATATTCGCATGTAATGTTTCCATTACTTTATTGCAATCTACAGTCTTTTCTATCTAATCATCAATTTTATCTAATTCTTCTACTGTATATACCTCTACTAACATCCAATACCTTTGACCCTTGATCGACTGTAGTGCTTGTAGGTCTTTGCCTCAGGTATGTACTTCATCCATTAACTCAAAATTATAGTTCAAAATGGTCACTAGCTTATCTACATTATTCTGCATATGGTGTAGTAGTTTAAGATTTCCTTGTATAATCTACACACCTCTCTCTTCAAAAATTTCTTGCTATTGCTGACAAGCTTTCAAAAATGGATCTAACTATATAGTTTCCTTATCCCTCTTCTCTAGTGTTGCATTTAAAGTCTCCTCAAGATTTTTAGGATCTAAAGGACCAACAACTTCATTTAGATATCCTTTTAGGATCTCATTATGCTTCCAAAGTGTTATCAATTTTGTCTCATCTTGTTTTAAGTGCCTAAACACTTCCTTGATTCTCGTTGTGACCATTAACTTAGCAGTGTCCAACGTGGGTTTCCCTAGCACAACCTCCCTAATTTGATAATCTTTCAAAGTAAATTCCTCAATATATGCATGTAGAGAAGGGATAGCAACATGAGCAAATAAATCTTGATTATGATCACTCATGAGAAAGGCCAATGCTCGTGCATCTTTTGGAGGTGACTTAGGTTTCCTAAGAACTTCAATCAATTCTCTCATTCCCTCTTCCTCAGTATCATACCATTGCCTTTTGTTTCTAATCACCTCTTTTCTCAACCATCTTGAAATATGTTCCATTGGAGATTTACTTTTTGATGACAAAGGAGTTTTGTCTGCTATGCTCTTCCCCTTATCACTCCTCTCTAGAGTCTTTTCCTTTTGTGATAGATCCACATTGAAAGTCTCTATATCTGTAGAGTCCACAGTTCTCACCTTTGTGTCTTGGTAAGTCTATTGAGGTTCTTCACATATTTTCCCTTCCTCTAAAACTTCATCAATGGGTATTTTTTGTGGCTCTTCCTCCTATTTTTCTTGGACCTATTCTTCTTCATTTCTCTACGAAAGAAGGGTAGATGAGCCTTTATCCACTCAAAATGTAACTTGATTTGGTAATGGTGGAGCTACTTAGAGTCCTTGTGGTTGAGATGGAAATTGACTCCAATCCTCCTATTGAGGTTGATTAGTTGGATTATCTCTTATTTTATCTCCCACCAGTTCCGTGCCAACTGGCATAAAGTCAAAATCTGACATTTGAAAGACATCAACACCTTCATCCTCCTATTGATCAATCTATTTCTACAACTCATCCTTTGAAGTGGTAGATTGAATAGGCTGCTCAGGAATGGATGGTGGTGTAATGGTGGAGCTTCTCCTCCATTCTAACTCTGTTGCCCTAACAAGATAGGTCCTCTGACACAAAGGAAGGTTATCTTCTTCATCTTCATCATCCTCTTCTTCCTCTTCTAGAATGACTTTCGGGACTGATGGAAAAGGTATAACCTTTCAAATCACATTTTGTCTCCTTTTGACTAGAGTTTTGGTCTTTCTTCTTTTAGGAGACAATGGGGAAGTTTGTACCTCTTAAGTAGGAGACACTGTTTGTACATCTATTTCAATCCTCCTTGCCCTTGATCTGGTGATGGCACTTGAGGATTATCCTAGGTCTGTATAGCTTCCACATTCTTTGACCTGTGTACATTTTTGGCCCCTTGTTGTGGCAATGCTTGAGGTGGTTCTCCTTCTAGCTTGGCTTGTTGGGAAGAAGTTCTCTTCCTCTTTCCTTTACCCTTCTAGCCCTATGATATCCAACTTCTTTGTCAAGATGGTGCACTATTTTTTGACTTACTAGGGACTGAGCTGTAAAAGTGGGCACTGTTACCTTGGCTCCTCTACCTCTTGCTAGGTGGGCTATAGCATGGAAAACTACCACTTGAGGAATTGGATCCAATTTGAAAGATCTTTTAATCTAATCCTTAGTTAATTTGATGATATGCCTAGCCCTATAATTAATATATGAGTTTTCTTCCTTATCAATCTCTGTAACCATAATAGGTTGATCAAAAATCTTATCTCTATTATACAATGGATCAAGAACATCCTTACTATCTTAGTGTACTACCTTTAAAGGAACCTTTATCTTCAAAGAACTACTTTACAAATAAAGAGTCATCCTATAATAATCCCTTATATGTATATCATAGTCATCTACTACATTCATCCAATTGTCCTCAATTGCATCTTCATGTTGGGATGTTTTTCCCACTAAATACTACACTTTTCCAATGTTATCAAAATAAGGATGAGGAGATTTATATTCCTCTAAGGGATATTGATCTCACTCAAGCTCAAAATATGGAATATCCCATCTTAATGGTCCTATAGTAATGGGCCACAACCAGGTTATCTTGTGCTACTTCCTTACTCTATCATATGTAGACAAGAGTGTCAAGCAATCTCCAACAATATAATTTTGTCACTTGGATACCTAGGGAAATTCTTTGGATTGATGGTCATACTTGCTACCCTCAAATAAGTGAATGTCTAAAATTGGATGTAATAGATGCCAACTTCTAAAATCTTGGCCCTTGCCTCATCTAACATCATTTTCACATAATTCTCTTCAATGAACCAGATAATCATGAAAATAAAAGCATCATTCACTATCCTATATTCCTTGCTATGTTGTGGAAGCTTTTTCTTCACCAATTGGGGATATACTATATAGGGACATGTGTTTGCATCTTGCATGCTGCTCTTTTTTAAAAGTCCTAGATAGTTTGTTTCCCTTGTAGCTAATAAGTACACCAAATAGGATGTCATGTAGAAATTGATGGTCTAATTTTCCATAGTGCAAAATTTTGACTAGAATCTGTATGAAAATCAAATAGATCTATATATATATTGCAAATTAGGGTTTGGTCTTTTTAAAATTGGTCAACCCTAAGAAAAACCCTAATAAAAACCAAATTTGTGCCCTAAGTAAACTTTTTAGGTTGTATGCCTTTACTTTGAAGATCAAGTGGGAAAATCATTTTTGCAAAGGGTATATATTTTTGGGAACTTTTAAAGTTTTTTCTTTTGGCTTCATATTTCCCCAAAAATTTCTCACCATCAGATCTTTTTAAGATCTATGGTGGTCATCTTGTCATTATGGAAACTTGTGGTCACTATACCTCATACAACATGGTGACTTCCCATAAAAGGAAAATATAGTGAGCCAAAAGTGAATATGCCACCAAATTTTTTGTTTATCATTAATGAACCATGTTAACACAATAGACTATTAGATGTGTCAGAAGAGCAAAAAATATAGTCATAACCAAAGAATGTGTTATTTTCATGGTACCAAAAATTTTCAAGAATTATGGTGGTCACTATGTTTCCACTGAAATGTGTAAGAGTTTCACCAGTAGCAACATGGTGACCTCCCAGGAAAGTGAAACATGACGGGGTCAAAACTAAAGATGGGTGTCATAAAATTTCTTTGTCATTTATTAAGTGGTGTCATCATTATGGAGCATCAGAAGATGCATTAAATAAGATATCCTAATGAGAACATGCTTATTGTTTGATGTCTGATTTCTTTAGAAAATAGGGTGGTTGCTATGTTACCACTAAAAATTATAATTTTTTCACTGGTAGCAACATTATGACTTCCCATGAATTAAAACATGGTGGGACTTGATTTTAAAATAGGAGCACCAAAAGATTTGACAGTTACAAATGACTATGCTAGTGTGTCAAGGTGGTCTGATGTCACATGCTAGGTGGATCCGCACTCATAAAGGATACATGTTGATTAAAGCTGTCAGATTGAAGATGCATCAATGGTAGGTACCATGTCACTATGAAAACTTGCTCAAATTTTAGTGAATGTGACATGGCGACCAAAGGAAAAGTAGAAGGACCCACCACAGTTGCATTAAAACCCTCATGAAATACACATCATCAAATTAGAGATGAATCAACAATGGTTGCTATGTCACATGTAAAAGTTGCTTGATGTTTATGTATAGTGACATAGTGAGAGTATCACACGTGTCTGAAAGCGCTAATGGATTAGAATAAGTTACCAACAATAGAAGGAAACACTTATATGGAGAAAATTGATTGGGTTGACTGCTAACCTAGCAAATTGAAAATAATTCACTCATGTTATATCATCAATTTTTTAAGAATCAATGGTGTGTTTTCAAAATTAGAAGGTGGTGCCATCCTACTTCTCTTTATAGTTCATTTATGAAAATTGAAGGCTCCCCATGCGAACTAGAACCAAAGATATATCACAAAATTTTTCCATTTCTTCTCTACACAAATGAATTTTAGAATTATAGAGAGCAAAGAGCCAGTTGAAGAATTATTCCTTGCATGTTTGAAATTGTGAAAGATTTTTAATATCCAACATTTGTTGCAAAATTTCAAGAAGGATAACTAAAGATCCATGTAAGTATTTGAATCTATTAATACTTAAGAGTTCTGGTATTTTTGTGTCACTAGTAAACATGCCTCGAAAGAAAGTTTTCTTGCAAGTGGGAATATACATGATGACCTCCTTGAATTATTTCCTAAGTCTACAAATGAGTCTGCCAAGATGAAAAAGCTAATTTTTGTAAACCCTAGGCTCAAGATTGTGGATGGCTTATATGTTAGATGGAATTGGGTTAGGGATGCTACCACTACTAAAATAGGGCTCCATCTTTTTAAGAAGTGGTTCTCAAAAAGAAAATTGTTCACTCATCATGGAAACATTTGGAATTTTGATTTGGGAAAACTTGCGGTCCCTAGTGTTTTTATGGATTCTGACCTACTCATGGCCATTGCCCAAAATTATGATCCAACTACTAGAATAGTGAGAAGAATGGATGGGGAATGCCTGTTAAGAATAAATCATGAAGAAATTCAAGAATTTTTTGGTCCAAAACCATTTTTAGATTATCATGTAACCATTGACCTACCAGTATTGGAGAAAGAATACTTATCTAAGAAGGATAAGATCAGGCAGGGTACACTGAGGGCACACATAGGTTCAATTGGAAATTTTTTAGTAGTCACAACATCTACTAAAGAGCCCTTTAAAAAGGAATTTTTCACTTCTAGGGCCATAGAAATATAAATGACTCTATGTAGGGTTTTTGGTGAGGATGAGAAAAAATTTGTGCCAATAAAATTTATCTATATGTTGATTTAGATTTCCTCTTTTGGTGTTGATACTATCTTTGATTTTTCATCCTATATAGTGGAGGAAATTCATATAGGGTTAGTTGGAATTGCAAGAGCAAGGTGGAAATTTTTTTTGGCCATTATTCATTGTTAATGCAAATGTTCCTATTTAAAGGGGTCACATCTTTTGAAAAGGAGATGATTTTAAACTAAAAGTATAAGAAGATCTACCAGTCTAGTTGTGGAGTGAAAACATGACCTGGGATGTAGGGTAGGCCAATTTTGTTAGGTTTGATAGGTACTTTGCATCTAGGTTAAGATGCCTCATTTTAAGGGGTAATCCTAGAATCTCCAAGGCACTGATGGATTTTATCAGACCCATGGATAATCCTTCTAATTTGAAAGTATCTCATAATTGGGCAAATATCATACCATACCCTATTTCAACCATTTTTAGGGTTTATGGTTTCTAAGGGTCTCCCCATGTACTACCCTACCAGGTGCCTTTGAAGGTAGGGATAGCTGAGATCTTGTGGTAGCTAGGAGGATTGGAGGAAGAATAATTGGCTAGAAGAAATAGAGGCTCAATTTTCCCAACTTGTACTGTAGCCCACCATTTCATAATCACAAATTTTTGTTGTTTGTTCTTGTATAAATTCATGGACTAGTACAAGATGGCTATGTCTCATCCCCATTTTTGTGATATTGAAGGAGTTTTTGATGTGTTTAGAAAAAGGTCTAAGGTGGGTGCAAAAGACCAACAATTCTATTTGCCTAAAGACATAATAAGGAATGAGTTCTCTCTGTAATAGCAGGAGATCAAAAAGGAAAAATGGAGGGCATACTCTAGGGTTTTAGAATTTATTCATTATTTTGATAATAATTATAAGCCTCTAAAAGATGCCAAAATAGAAGCAAACATATTAAATAAACTTATAACTACTTTTTCTGAAATCATGGAAGTCATCAATGAGAAGAAGTTATTCTTTATTAATTATATTCTTGACAAGGCCAAAGAGGTCATGAGGAGGTTATCTTTTACTCCTACAGTAGGGTCAGCGTAGTTAGTTGTTCAAAGAAGACCTAGCTACAATATAATTCAAAATTAAAGGGCCACTATAGATAAGGGAAAATATATTATGGGATCAACCAGTGTAGTTCTTAAGGAAAGCCCTGATGAGCCCTCATCCAAGAGGTAGAAAATAATTAAGGAAAAAACACCTCAAATTGAGGAATATTCACCTACTCAATCCCCACTACAAATAGGAGATGAACAACTCACTAGTGAGTACGTTAAACAATTGGGATCCCAAGGAGGAGTGTTCATTACTCAAGCAGAGTTAGAAGAGGGAAATCCTCAGGAACCTCCAATGCCAAGCCTTGAATTAACAATGGCATATTATAGAGGAAGAGAGTTGGACCCTATAATGGAATAGGTCAGTCATGTATTCATCCTGATGATAATTTTGTCAAATCCACAACTTTCTACCAATTTTTTTGGAGAAGAAACATGGGAATGTTTGAAGAAAGATGCAATAAGTTGAAAATAGAGCACCCAAGAATAGAGGAGGGAGATGTTCAAAATCAAATAAATGAAGATATGATGCAAGAATTCAAAAGCTTGACCCTTGAAGAAGGGAGACAAATGATAAAAGCATATGGTGTTTTGTTCCTACCCAATTGGGATATTGAAAATGCTTTGGTTTTTAACTCTGTTGCAATTATAATGAGTATAGAGGATCAAGGAAAGAAAGAAATGAAGTGTTCCAAATTTAGTGAGGACTAGGCCACATTGGTCATTTGGTCAATGAGGAAAGGATCTAGAACTGGCTCTTCCCAGCCTAATGATACTGGGTTGATAGGCAACCTAATTGTGAAAAGAGTTGAAGAAACTACTACTGTAGAAGCTATACATCGAGGTGTTGGATCAGCCCACTTTACCTTAGCCACAACTCTAAGAGATGAAAAGGAAAGGTTGGAGTTACAAGATAGGTATGAAAAGGTTTTGGATGCATGCAATAAAGAAGTTCAAAAAAGGATTGAACTTGAAAATGAAGTGATGGTACAATCCACTAGGCCAAGAATCACCTACCCTCGCCAACCTGTGGAACCTTTTAAATCCACTCCCCTCATTAAGATCCCAGACACACCACAAAGGCTACAGTATTATACTATAGATGATTTTGAAGAAGAAAAGAGAAAATTGTGGTCATTACATGTGGAACTGAATATACAATATGAGGATAAGTGTAATGCCCCACCAAGAGATCCAAAAGAATTAACCTAAAGTTTTAACTAAGTTTGCCAAATAGTTTTTTAAGAGAAGGAATAACATACACATCAAACACAAAGTAGTGACAGAAATAACATACAATCATAATTAAGCAAACATAATAAATTACATTCCTTAAGGATCCCAAGACGTTGAATCACATTTAAATTAAATTAATATTAAGTCTAACAAATACCACATCCACATGAAAGAGCAATTAAAAGTCCAAAGTCCATTTAAATAATATACATTTGTTCTAAATGCCACTTGGTAATAAAATTCAGAATGCTTAATCATCCACTATACATGTTAGAGGGTACAAAAGGCTAAAAGAATATACATTTATGAAAATAGATTACATCATCCTTTTTAGATCCATCAAACAAAGTACAATATAATAAATGAAACCATCCATCATAAAGATATAACTATCCATCATAAAGATATAATCCATCCATCATAATACACAAAAATAGAATGAAAGGAAATGTAGACAAGGAAACTCTAGCCATGATATCAACGAACAAATCTCAATGGTAAGAGTAAATAACACTACCACCTAACCATGTGGTAACCCAAAAAGACTCACTCCCATCACACTAAGGAGATAGTCTCAAGTCCCAAATAGGATATCAATCCAAATATCAAAAGTACTCTCTAAATCTAGGAAACTCTAAAAGCAGTCTAAATCAAATGTTCCTTGATAAATCAACATCTGGACCCAAAGGCACACAAGACACGTAGGAAACCTACTATGTAAGCAAGAAAGTTTCATCGCATGAATCAACACTAGAGTTACCCTAGTAGTCTCTCAGGACTTGACCCCCTAGTGACCCTATGCAGAACTAGTATCCTCTCGTATTGACAAGGCATACTAACAATGCATGGTTGCAACCAACCGTTCTCTCTACTCTCATCCTAGTCTGCACTAGCACTCGAGGCATGGGAAAGAATATACAAAGACTCTTATTAGGTTCATTTTACTCTCATTCAGTGTAGTGTTTTCACTTATTAAACAACTTACAATGGGTTACCCTAGCAGCCACTTAGGGCCCTAAGCTACATTGCAAACTACTTCTCGACATTACATATAGATAACCTACCCTAAGCTCATGAAATCACAAATCAAAGAATCATAGTAAATCACCTTAGTCCTATTCAAGTGATTGGAAAGCATCAAAAGATAAATCATATTACCCATTAGTTCTCTACGAGCAATTGAAAAGTATCCCAAAAATATTGATCAAAGACTCAAAATGGTTAAGTCAAATAGGTCATATCTTTCATCTTGTTATTCCATAATAACACTAAAAACAATAACCAAAAATATAAACAAGCTCATCAAAGAGGATACCAACACATTACCATGGTTGAGTTTAAAAGACCAAGATCAATTCAACATAATACCACAATCACAAAACTCCCAAGCTTTTGGTAGACATTTGAAAATTGGTCAACACTCTAGTCAACCCAAACCCAAAACATAGACAATATACAAATAACAAAGTGTAGGTTTCATAGTTTGATTTGATTTTAAAAACATATTGTTGAGTTAAATGTGAGGTTTTAGTTTTTGGTCAATGTAAGTTTCATGTAAAAGAGATTCTCAGTTTACCCTACAAGTTAACCCATTCATTTATTCGAATCAAATATAGAAGTAGCCCCATTATATTTTAAGTCAATTTCCTAAAATATTCTAATGATAATCATTTATTTATTTTAATTATTAAACAATATCTATTGATCTTCCAATAAAACCAATTTTCAATCTTGTTAAAGTCAATATTATTACTAATAAAATAAATCTAAATCACTAAGTACTTCTGTTTATTAACTAAACTTAATTAAATTTTATTTAATTAAATTAATTAATAATTATATAAAATAATCATCTTAATCTTTTATTAATTATTTATTAAAAATAATAAATATTAATAGATTTATTAATAAAATTTATTAAATAAATAATAATTTAAAATTAAATTTTTTAATAACTATTTATAAAAAATTAAATTAAATTATTTTATAAAATTTATTTATTAAAAAAAACATTAAAAAATATAGTGTAAAACCACCTCCCTCAATAAATTTTTTTTTTTTAATAAATATTTTGTTATTTAAAAATTAGACATGACCCCCCTTGTAAAAACATTTAAAATATATATTTTTTTATAAAAAGTTCCAGCCTTAATCGGATTAAATTAAATCATTAATTTAATTATTTAATTTGACTTAATTAATAGAAAATTTGCCAAAGACTTATAGAACAAAAATACGAAAACCCATCATAGAAAAACACATACAAGATCAAACTAAAGGGTTATAACCATGAATTAATGTCCAACACATTTGGAAGGTACTCAACTCAGATACTTGTCCTAATTTTTCTAGGACAAAGGGGTTCAAAGGTTAGGATTTGGACTTAAGAATTTATCTCCCCTCTCTTACCATTGAGATAATGTGATAGGGTACACTCATCTTGACAATGCAAGGAAGTTGATATTTGGTACCTGTAATCTACATAAAATCCACGCATGTACAAGCACATATATACTAAGCTAAATAGGCAATGACATGAAGTGGTGCATCATGTAGATCTTGACTAGTAGGTGACTACAACTCCCTTCCTTAACCACATCAAAAATGTCATACATAAAGAAAATATACACGCACACCATACACATGCAGTATGGGGTAAGTATCCATAAGAAAACACATATGATAATCCATCTAACTGATCATCATCATTAACTAAAATCACTATAATAATCATCATACATACATGAAGTATAGAGTACCAAGTAATTTTACCATATAATCATCTAAATGTGAAACAATAAATGATAATCTCAAAACAATACTACTAATAATCAAGAATAAAACTAGACTAAAAGAGTTCGGCAATGATAATAGAAATGTAAACTAGGGGCAGACACTACATCCACCCACCCTAGACTTAGGCTTACTCCTAGAAGCCTATAAACAATTAGGGATATAAGTCTCTTAAGCCAGATGCATCCTCCCATGTAGTTGATGAATCATCTGTAGGGTCATATTAGACCCTTACCTACTATATGGTTCGACCCCTAAGGGTTAATTCTCGTTGCTCTAGAATGTAAACTGGCTCCAAAGCTAGCTACTTGTCCTCTACCTATAGCACATTCCAATCAAGAACATGTACCACATCAAGAATATATTACCTAAGTATTGAAACATGGAAAACATCATGAAAATGAGCTAGGCTAGGTGGCAAAGCAAGATGGTAGGCAACTGGACCTATCCTCTCAAGAATCTTGAATGGTCCCACAAAGTAAGGTGCTAGCTTCAAACCCTTTCCATAATAGATCAGAATCTTTCACGGACACACTCTCAAGAAAACCTTCTCTCCCACAACAAACTACTTATCTGTCCTATGAGCATCAACATACTTTTTCTACCTATCTTGTGCTGTAGACACATGCTCTCAGATGCACACTACCTACTACTCCATATTGCAAAGCATCTCAGGACCCAATAGGATGCAATCCTCAAGATTGTCCTAACTCAAAGGTGTACAACAAGGATGACCATACAAGACCTGAAAAGATATCATGCCAATAGAACTATGATATCCATTGTTATAAGAAAACTCCACTAGGTAAAGATAGTCCTCCCAAAGAGTCTGTCTATCTTTTACATACATCCTCAACATATCCTCCAGAACTTGATTCACTCTCTTGGTCTATCCATCTATCTCTAGGTGATAAGCCAAGCTAAAGTTTAGCTGCACTCCAAGATCATGTTGTAGCGATGTCCAAAATTTGGAAGTGAATACAAGATCCCTATCTGAAATGATCTTCTGAGGAATACCATGTAGTCTCATGATGTCACACATGAAGACATTGGCTACAGAAGCCGTAGTATAGGATGACCTCATTAGTGAAAATTGTGCCACCTTAGTCAACTAATCAATGGTGACCATGATAGTGTCATGTCAATGAGTAGTCATAGGTAATCATACTATGAAATCCATAAAGATGATGTCCCACTTCCATGATGGAATGAGATTTGGCTATAAAAGCCATACTAGATGCTAGTGCTCTTCTTTGACTCTCTAACACTCAAGACACCTAGCCACAAAATCATAGATATCATGCTTCAACCCTATCCAATAGAATAGATGTTGCAAGTCTGTATGCATCTTTTTGACACTTGGATGTGCCAAGTAAGGTGCATGATGTGACTCTGATAGGATCAAAGTGTAAAGCTCATCCAAAAGCAATACATAGATCCTTCCCAAATGTCTCAGAAGGCCATCTGACTCTAGAACATAATTTGAGTACCTACCCTCCAATGGTCTCCCTGCATCTATCTTTTTGCTCACCTCCTAATACCAATTATCCATAAGGAGTGCCTAAAGTATCTAGTGTTAGGATAAACCACAGATAGAAATAAAAACTACATGCAAATATAACCAATAACAAAAAATAATAGATCACACAAAAATGGACACAAGGCACCAAGATTTAATGTGGTTCACCCAATCCCTGGGCTACATCCACCAAAAAACAAGTCCGATCTTATTACAATCCAGTGATTACAACCTGATTACAATATGTAATCCCTTACAGCTCAATACCACCACAAGAACCAATTTTGCATCACAACATAATGAAAATACCTAACCCTAAACCCTTTTATACAAGTATTAAACCACTTTAGGGTTATAATAGTTGGCCATATGTCGGCCATAATATGTCAACTACCATGTCGGCCACAGCCCAAAAATGTATGTACATTACTTTCCTGATCAGTCACCACAATCTAACATCTAGCTCCTCAAATCCACACTAAGTGTCATAGATAATGTCTCATGTCCCCTAAAAATCAAATCATTAGCTACCACATTCTCTTTCCCCTAAATATATTTCACCTCGAAGTCATACTCACAAAGAAACGCCATCCAACACCTCTACCTAGCATTCATATTAGGCTGCATGAATATGTATTATAGACTATAATGATCACTATGAAGTTCAATCTATGTCCCAATAAGAAATTTCTCCATCTCACTAAGTCATGAACTATCGTAGCTAACTCAAGATCATGCATAGGATAATTCAACTTGTGATCCTTGAGTTTGCACAATTCATATGCAATTACCTATCCATCCAATATTAGTATTACTCCAATCTCCTCAAGGGAAGCATCTGTACACACCATGAAGTCACATACTAGATCAATTACTAATAAGATTGGTGCACTAGTCAAAAGCTCCTTGAGCTTCCAAAATGTTTCCTCGCATTTCTCCATCCATAGAAACTTCTTTCCTTTCCTCTAAAAGAAAGTGATAGGATGTGCTATTCTGGAGAAGTTTTCAATGAATCTATGATAATAACTAGCTATACCCATGAAACTATGAATTTTTTACATGGTAGTGGGTGTAGGCCAATCTACCATTTCTTGAATCTTTGCAGGGTCTATAGAGATACCCTTACCTAATATGATATGCCCTAAGTACTATATCTCTAATTGAAAGAAATCACACCTTGTCAAGTTGGTATAAAGTTGATTATCTCTCAAGCATTGCAAAACCAAATGCAAATGTTCCTTATGCTCCTTCTAGGATCTAGAATATATCAGTATATCATCAATGAACATGAGTACAAATCTGTCAAGATAGGAATAGAAAACTCCATTCATTAGACACATGAAAACTAATGGAGCATTCATTAGTCCAAAAGTAACTACTATGAACTCATAGTGCCTATAGCAAGTTTGGAAGATGGTCTTATGAATATCAACATCCTTGATACGAAGCTGATGGTATCTTGCCTTAAGATCAATCTCAAGAATAATGTAGCTCCCTTAATCTAATCAAATAAATCATTGATCCTTGGTAAAGGATACTTGTTCTTTATTTTCACCTTATTTAGCTATCTATAATCAATAAAAAGGTGTAAAGAACCCTCCTTCTTCACAAAGAGCACTAGAGCTCCCCATGGTGATACACTCGGTCTGATACTACCCTTGGCCAAAAGCTCCTCAAGCTATAGGTGCAATTCACTCAATTCCTGAGTGGTCATACGATAAGGAGCTCTAGAAATAGGCTCCACTCTTGGAGTGAGGTCAATGCTGAAATCAATATCTCTCTTTAGGAGCATGCCCAGAATCTCACTCGGAAAGACATCCCTATATTCTTGTAGAATAGGGTGGTTCATAGTCTTTCCTACTGGGTCTTCTTCTTCTAGCTCACTTACCATAATAGAAAATACCTTACATCCCTTACAAAATCTCTGCTTCAATTGCATAGCATCCCTACAATCTCCACATCCTTCCCATGGTCATCCTAACACACTATGGTCTTCTTCTTGTAGTCTATACTAGCTCTATGCAAGCCAAGCCAATCTATACCTAAGACCAAATCATAGGAGCCAAGAGGAATAACCCAAAGGTCAACTGACATCACAAACCCTCCTAATCTTAGCTCACACTTTTGAACTACAAAATTTTTGGAAACCTTAGCACCTAACCCTAGTTCCACTTGCCAACCCATATCTTGTTTAACCGCTTCTAGCTTACACTTAGCAACTAATGATGGTGAAATAAAAGAGTTTGTAGCACCTGAATCAAATAATACAAAGAGAGGTATAACTTAGATAGCTCCTGTAGTCTCAACTATGGTCCCCTGATGGTCTACCTAATGGTTTTCTATCACTACAAATATCTATGAGCTCAGATGTTGCTAGCCTAGAACTTGAATACTAAGATGCACACTATGGACAATGGGCAGCAATGTGTCCAATCTACCCACAAGAATAAAATCATGTGCCTCTATTAGATCCCCTTCCTATAGGAGGTGCACTCAACTGCTGGTGGCTCCCCCTACTAGCAAAGGGTTGGTTAGTTTGCACAAGATGAGTGTACTAATTTCACCTATTATGTTGTGTGTTGCAACTGTTCTTAGAGTTAGAACCACTACCACCACTCTGTGCTTGAGGGTATGATCCCTTCTACTACTACTACTGCTAAGGTTGCTACTAGTTTTGATTCCCTTTAGCAAAATGAGGCTTATTTTTCACACCTAAGTTGTGGTTTCCCTTAGATCTTGATGTTGCAGGTGCTCCCACAAAAACCCCCATGTCCTAGGTTGATACTCTGCTCTACAAGGATGACTTGATGTACCACATCTTTGAGCATTTTAGGCTCAAATACCTTAATACCCCTAACTAGATGGTTGTTCAAGCCTCTAATGAAATGTTTTTCCAATTGTGCTAGGTTATCACTAATTCTTGAAAAGGGCATGAGCTCATAGAACTTGCACTCATACTCTACTATGGTCATAGTGAACTATCTCAGGTTGTGGAACTCATCTACTCTATGCTACTTCCATTCCTCTAGTAGGAATCTCTCATGAAATTTTTCCAAGAATAACTCCCATGTGACATTGTTCATGTCTATGCCTAGCTTCTCTTTGATAGTCCACCAAGTGGCTCCAAAGAATTCCAAGTTGGTAATAGAAAACCTCACTTTGACATTACTATCAAAGTCCTGAATAGCAAAAACCTTGTCAAGAGCAATAAGCCACTACTCGGCTACATAACCTAAACCCAACACATTAAAGGGTTTGACCTTGGACCTCTAATGGTCCTTCATTTGAGAAGATACAATCGATCTCTATCGATCCCCCCGAGGGCTCCTAGACCTAGGTCTATTCTCATGTCCAATCTGATATGCTCCATCCTAACCCTAAATAGGAGGTATGTGATCAATGATGGTTTTCATCATTTTCCTTAGGTCAACCTCCTTTGAGTTAGCTTGTTTCTCTCTATGGCTCTCTTCCTGATGCTCACTGACATGCTCTTGCCTATTCTCTTCCTAAATAGGGCCTTTATGGATAGACTCATGTATATTGATGTCTTTGCCTTATCCACAACCTCTACCATGGCCAAGGCTATAGCCTCTAATAGAAGATCTCATCCCAAATACCATCCTACAATAATATCCAAGATACAAGATTCTATAATAACCATAAATCCTACTACTATAAGGCATATATAAAAGACACATGTTTTGAAAATAGTATAATTTCAATTTTTTAGTTTTGCCTATTTTTAGGTTTAAGTATATTTCTATTTTGAAGTATAAGTGTTCAAGTTTGAAAGTATACAACTAAAATTTTAAGTTCTATTTTAGTTCAACTAGTTCAAGTTTTAGTTTCAAATAGATATACGTAATAGTTTAAATTTCATTTTTGTTCAACTAGTTAACAACTAGTGGCATTCCAATATCCCCAGAGCTTCTAATGTAGAACTAGGCTCTGATACAAGATGTAACACCCTGACAAGGAATCCAAAAGAATTAACCTAAAATTTTAACTAAGTTAGCCAAACATTTTTTTTCAAGAAAGAATAACATACACATCAAACAAAAAGTAGTGGAAGCAATAGCATACAATCATAATTAAGAAAACATAAAAAATTACATTCCTTAAGAATCACAAGCCATTGATTCACATTTAAATTAAATCAATACTAATTCTAACAAATACCACATCCACATGGAAGAATAATTAAAAGTCCAAAGTCCATTTAAATAATATACATTTGTTTCAAATGCCACTTGGCAATAAAATTTGGAATGTTCAATCATCTACTATACATGTCACAGGGCATGAAAGGCTAAAAGAATATACATTTATAAAAATAGATTACATCATCTTTTTTGGATCCATGAAACAAAGTACAATACAATAAATGAAACCATCTATCATAATGATATAACTATCCATCATAAAGACATAATCCATCCATCATAATACACAAGAATAGAATGAAAGGAAATGCAAACAAGGAAACTCCAGCCATAGTATCAATGGACAGATCTCAATGGTAAGAGTAAAAAGCACTACCAACCAACTACATGGTAACCCAAAAAGGCCCACTCCCATTGCACTAAGGAGATAGTCTCAAGTCCCAAACAAGATATCCATCCAAATATCAAAATTACTCTCCAAGTCTAGGAAACCCTAAAAGTAATCTAACTCAAAGGTTCCAAGATAAATCAAAATCTAGACCCAAAGGCACACAAGACATGTAGAAAACCTACTATGTAAGTAGGCAAGTGTCAACACACAAATCAATGCTAGAGTTACCTTAGCAGTCTCTTAGGACCCCTGCCTCTAGTGACCCTATGCAACACTAGTATCCTCTCGTACTGACAACTCATACTAACGATGCATGGTTGCAACCAAACGTTCTCTCTAATCCCATCTTAGTCTGCACTAGCACTCGAGGCATGGGCGAGAACATAAAAAGACTCTTATTAGGTTCATTTTAATCTCATTTAGTGTAGTGTTTTCACTTATTAAACAAACTACAATGGGTTAACCTGGTAGCCACTTAGGGCCCCAACCTCCATTGTAAGCTACTTCTCGACATTACATATAGATAACCTACCCTAAGCTCATGAAATCATAAATCAAAGAATCATAGTAAATCACCTCAATCCTATACAAGTGACTGGAAAGCATCAAAAGATAAATCACAATACCCATCAGTTCTCTATGAGCAACCAAAAAGTATCCCAAAAATATTGATCGAAGACTCAAAATGGTTAAGTCAAGTAGGTCATATCTTTCATCCCGTTATTCCATAGTAACACTAGAAATAATAACCAATAATATAAAAAAACTCATCAAAGAGCATACCAACACATTACCATGGTTGAGTTTAAAAGATCAAGATCAATTCAACATAATACCACAATCACAGAACTTCCAAGCCTCTAGTAGACATCCTAAAACTAGTCAACACTCTAGTCAACCCAAATCCAAAACATAGACAAAATATAGATAACAAAGTGTAGGTTTCATAGTTTGGTTTGATTTTAAAAACATATTGTTGAGTTAAATGTAAGGTTTCAGTTATTGTTCAATGTAAGTTTCAAGTAAAAGAGATTCTCAGTTTACCCTACAACTTAACCCATTCATTTATTCAAATCAAATATAGAATTACCCCCATTATATTTTAAGTTAATTTCTTAAAATATTATAAGGATAATCATTTATTTATTTAAATTATTAAAATAATATCTATCGATCTTCCAATAAAACTAATTTTTAATCTTATTAAAGTCAATATTATTACTAATAAAATAAATCTAAATCCATTAAGTACTTCCATTTATTAATTAATCTTAATTAAATTTTATTTGATTAAATTAATTAATAATTGTATAAAATAATCATCTTAATTTTTTATTAGTTATTTATTTAAAATAATAAATATTAATAGATCTATTAATAAAATTTATTAAATAAATAATAATTTAAAATTAGATATTATTTTTGATAACAATTTTAAAAAATTATATTATATTATATTATAAATTTTATATATTAAAAAAAATTATAAAATATATAGTGTATTGTATAAAGGCTCGCCATCCTTAAAATGGGTCATGGCTACTCTACAACTGTCGTAGGGCCTGCGATTGCGATAATACATAGTATTGTCATTGTTACAGTACCTGTGTCTGTAGCAGTAGTCACTTTCATATAGGATAGGGGAAGGTGGGGTAAAACCCCCTCCCTCAATAAATATATATTTTTTAAATTATTTTTTTAAATAAATATATTTTTATTTATAAATCAGACATGACCCCCCACCCATAAAAAAATTTAAAATATATTTTTTTAATAAAAAGTTCCAGCCTTAATCTGATGGAAAAATACAACCAACCGATCGAATTCTCTATTTAAATTTTTTATTTCAATACAAACCCTTCCCTATTTAATATTCACTTTTAAATCTATTGAAGGAGGATTGTAATGATATTTTAATCTTCTTATATACAAAATATGTAACATGCATACTAGAATTTCCTAATATTGAAACACTTGTCACAAAGAATTATTTAGATAACCATTTTGCAGACACGAAGAAGCCAGTAAAAGAAATAGCATAATTAACTTTGCGATTTAATCACAATAATCTACCTAGATTCTGATGCTAACAACACAACACCCAAAAAGATTTGTGAGAGAAATTTCTCCTCTCAAAACCTTCTCTCTTCCAAAAATTCTCCTTCCAAAGTTCACGGTCCTTCGAAAATGAACCCTCAAATTGTGATATGAAGTTCTCTCCTAAAATCAAGGCATAATTGTGTGATCACCCAAGAGAACTCCTTGCTTAACAATTGTTAACTCTTCATTAACTTTTCTTTATCTTTTTCATGCATGTTTATTGAAATATAAAATATCTTAATTAAATTCACTTGACTTCCCTTTTTAATTAATTTATTAAATTTTAATCTCATGCACAATTTATGCAATCTTAAAACTTTTAATAAATTAATATCTTTTCACTTTTTAGTTTATTTTTGAAATGTTAATTGATAAAATATTTATTAATTTAAATAATAATAGTATTTAGCATTTATTTAAAAATGAACTCTTAATATATTATTATTAAATTAAATAAATATTATCAAGTTCTAAAATTAAACTTATAACTTTTATCTTTAAATTTAATTCTTTTTATTTAATTAAATCTCCAAATTAATTAAATATAATTAAATATTAAAAATCTCATAACAATTTTCCATTAAATTAAATCATTTAATTTGACTTAATTAATAGAAAAATCACCAAAGACTTATAGAACAAAAATATGAAAACTCATAATAGAAAAACACATACAAGATCAAACTAAAGGGTTATAATCATGAATTAACGTCATACAACACATTCGAAAGGTACTCAACTCAGATACTTGCCCTAATTTTTCTAGGACAAAGAAGTTCAAAGGTTAGGATTTGGACTTAAGAATTTATCTCCCCTCTCTTACCGTTGAGATAATGTGATAGGGCATGCTTATCTTAGCAATTTAGGAAAGTGGATACCTGGTACCTACAATCTACATAAAATCCACACATGTACAAATACATATATACTAAGCTAAATAGGCAATGATAGGAAGTAGTGCATTGTGTAGATCCTGATTAGCAAGTGACTATGACTCCCTTCCTTAACCACATTAGAAATATCATACATAAAGAAAATATATATGCACACCATACACATGTAGTATGGGGTAAGTATCCATAAGAAAACACATATGATAATCCATCTAACTAATCATCACCAATAACTAAAATCACTATAATAATCATCATGTATACGTGAAGTATAGAGTACCAAGTAATCTCATCATATAATCAACTAAATTTGAAACAATATCTAATAATCTCAAAACAATACTACTAATAATCAAGCATAAAACTGGCCTAAAAGAGTTTGACAATGATAACAAAAATGTAAACTAGGGGCAGGCACTATAATAAGCTAAGAAAGGCCCTCATGTATTTAGTTGATAAAATTGATTAGCCCTCATTTTATGAGCAACTAGCCAAGATAGTAAATATATGGGATAAAATAAAGGCAAATGATGAAGCCTTGAAGCCAATTGTTAACAAGTAAGAGGAGAAAAGAGGTCACCTTTTTTATGTTTTT
Organism: Cupressus sempervirens; assembly: GCA_028749045.1. Taxonomy (NCBI): domain Eukaryota; kingdom Viridiplantae; phylum Streptophyta; class Pinopsida; order Cupressales; family Cupressaceae; genus Cupressus; species Cupressus sempervirens. The sequence continues at coordinate 424,491,006 of CM053788.1, forward strand.
CTATCATCAATTTATCACATGAACATATATAAAAGATTTATGATATTTCCAATGATCTTTTAGAATTTGATGATAAAAGAGTTGAGCTACAAAGGAGAATTTTCAATTATCTAGACAAGTACAAGAGTGTTAAATTTGATTTGTTCCCACATGGTTTAGATTTTTTTTTTAAAATTGAAAAACAAGGAGGAATGTTCCCAAGAGTTAAATAACCTATTTTTTCTAAGGATGAATAAAGTCATAAATGAAAAAGGAAATGCTTATTGGGAAGCTATTACTAAACAAATTGTAAAAGTTCAGTTATTCTTTGATTCTTCAAGACATGATTTTGTTGAAATTGACAAAATTGATGAATATGTGATTAAGAAACAACATGATATTCTACACTTTAATTGGCCAAATGACACACTTTTTGACAAGTGGATGCTAGATATCACTCATGGTGTGTAGTTAGAAGATGCTAAAATTGATGATGATGAGGAAATGGAACAAGATGAGGTACAGATAATTGATAGATCAACAAGAGATCAAAAAGAAGAAGAGGACAAAGGTGAGCAACCAATTGTAGTTGCTAGCACAAAAATCTAGACTGATGACTTGGAAAAAGAGAAAATAGATATAACTGTTGTCTTATCAGTTCATGATGATATACATGGAGAGCCTTGAGTGGAAGTTAGTTCGTAACAAGAAAAGCCAGAAATGTCACAAACAATCCCATTAGCTACAACCTTTGAGGAGCAACAACAATAATAAGGCCAATCATAAAAAAAATTCTCTTACAAAGAAATGCAACAAAAGATGTAAAAAACATTGGTCCCACCAAAAGGTGTTATGATGTAAAGTTTTTCTTGTTGCACTTTCCTTTGGCTTTGGTGATAGTAATGATGTAAAAAAAAAATTCTTAAGGATAGTTGTCAGTTCTTTATACTTGAAGCTTGTTGCATCTCACCCTCTATAAGTGAGATCCCAAGGTTAGAGAAAGGGTTTGAGAATTTTGTAATTTTTCCTTGTTCAAAGTGCAGTCGGTCCATTTTTTATGTGTAGTCTTATGAGTTTTACTTTCAAGATTTGTAATTTCTTGATGTTTTCATATCAATGATAGAATCCACAATATATTCTAAGTTTCATTGAGTTTCTATTAGTTATTATATCACTCTTTTCAAAGGATAATACAAAAGAGCACTTACACTACATCTGTATGATCAATCTTTGTCTCCATTTTATGAGTTTTTTTAATTTTGAGATCAGTTAAATAAGGTTTAATTGATTAAATGCAATCTAGATAGGTTGTATATTGATTCTATTGTTGCTTTTAATTCAAGGAGTTAAGGAAGTTCTTCAATGAATCAATAGGGTTTGTGAGTTTATAAAAGGGATATTTCATAAGAATGGAAATTGGTGATTACAATTGATATAATTCATTTATAAGTTATTTCAATTAGATCCACTGCTAATAGTTGGCTCTATGTAACAATGGATAAGGCACTGGTCATATAAATCAAAGACAAACTGAAGTAAATTCTGCTACATGTATCCAATTTATATTCAAATCTAAATCAATCAAATATTGTGTCAAGTGTATAAGGGTAGCCATCAATTATCTATGGGAATTTATGAGTTATTGTTAGCTCCTATAGCTCATCTTTGTTTCACATATATCAAAGAAATTGGACCATATCTATTGTTTCTAGGGATTAAGGGTAAGAATCAAAAAATTATTTGAATCCCTAAGGTACTCCCAACTTGGTTTTGTAGAGCTAGAAGTGTAGGAAGAAATTGTGCTTTGTGCAGTTGGCCTAGAGACATAACTTACTATGCTAATCATGAGCATTGGCTACCTCTAGTTATAGTAAATTCTTTTGTCTACTGGTAATAATAATCACTATTAAATTAGGAGCCAACAATACTTATGGTTGATCTTAACTATCACTAGCTACTCATCCAAATTTTCACTAAGAATGAAAGCCCAATCAATTGGCATCTTTGCTATTTTGATAGTCTCAATGAAATGCATCATCAATATGTTCAAGTGTCCTGATGCTGGTAACCCAATAACTCTTCTCAAGAGTATTATAGAATATCTGATATCCTCTTTCATATAATCCCTTGTCATGTCCACTTTTCCTACTTTGCATTTGAGAGGAGTTTTCTCAATGAGGTATGAGGATTGGATGATTTCCAATGCTTCCTCTACATGTTCTCTATACCATCTTTCCACCTAGTGATAAGTTAATTTGATAAACTAATCTACCCTAAGAAGATGGAACACCTTTTCTATGTTCTTAGGTTAGAGATTTAGCACAATCTCTCTAGTTATACTCTTACAACCCTTTCTTTGGAGACAATGTTTTGCCAGAAACATGATCAACTCTGAGGACTTTATCAATATTAGGTGGGATGCTACGTTGACTAGTCTTGATCAGATAAGAGCAAATATCAATGGGGACATCTCTGTAGATTTGTTACACAACACTAAGAATGTTTTCTAGTTAGTATGACCAAGTTTAGTGTCTCAAATCTTTGAATAATCATCTTGGAAGTGTGACTTTGTTGGAACACCTTGAAACTTGAAAATCACTAGTTTTAGGACCATCTTTGTACTGAAGGAGGATGATGAAGAAGCCATTGAATCTACACAAGATCAACATCTATTATTTAGGAGGCAAAGAAAAATAAAAATATAAACCCTAGTAATGACCAAAGCAAAACTTGAGAACTATAATTTAGAAAACCTAAAAGAAACCTAAACTAGCAACCTTGCAGACAACAAAAAGAGTGCACCTCAGAGGTGTGCTATGTGCACTTTTTCTTTAGTAAAGCTCTAAAGAGTAAGGGTGCACATCTAGCACACCTGATGGGGTGTGCTAGATGTGCACCCTTATATATTGCCAAGGGATTGTAGATTTTTAGAAGGGTGTGTATTTAGCACACCTTGGGGGTGTGCTATGTGTGTGTCCTTTCTTTACTTAGAGGAAGACTTGGCCTTAGTGAAGGTGTGCAACTACGCTCCTCGGATAGATGCATAGTTGTGCACCTTTTTCTAGGTGTAAGTTTAAGTCAAATTTTAATTTTAATTTAGATTTTTTCTTAGTTAAAGCAAAAAAAGGTGTTGATGTTTTGTGTTCTTTGTGTGGAGGTGTGAAGAGGTAAGGCACACCTCAGGAGGTGCAATGATGTAGGAAGCGAAGCTCAAAGGAAGAAAATAAAGGTGAGGAGAGTGGTGGGGCTCTTGGGTTCTATAAACTTGGGACTCAGCGTACCTCTTGGAGGTGTGTAACTATGTTGTTGCACACTTCTAAGAAGGAAGTGATTTCCTCTAGTGATTTAATGCACTAGCGCACCTGGATAGGTGCACTAGGTGTGCTAGTGCACATCTTTTCTTTAGAAAATTTGATTTTCTCTCTCCAAAATAAGGATTTTTGAATCTAGGTTTTCACGTAGAGACCTATATTGGCCAAAGAAATTAGGTAAAACTCTAAAAAAGACTCAAACCCCAGCATAGGGATCCAAAAAGCTAAAAAATAAAGTAAGGGGTCCTCGTTTCTAGGCGAAATGGGGCGTGTGTTGTGAAACCACAATAAATAACAAAGTGACACAATATTTTAATGTGGAAAATCCCTTCAAGTAAAAATCCACTTTGAATCTAAAACTTTATTGGCCTCTTGGGAAAATCTTTTAGAGTTACAACTCTAGGAAGCACCAAGACCCTATTTTAGAAACACCAATTTCAAGGAACACCAATTCCTTACACCTAAAGAAAAAAATTCCAAAATGAACAAATGAAATATAAAATTGGAGGATAATATCTATTACAACAAAAATCATTAATGACTAGTTTCAACTTCTTGTTGAAAACATAATGTAAGATATACTTCTATTCTCCTCAAAACATCGAATATCCAAATATATTTTCTTTTTCCATTAAAAGATATGATCAAATACTAATATGAATGAATGAAGAAGTAATATATAATCCTTATTCTACCTTTGATAAAATTTTACAATGAAAATTAAATCAAAAATATGAAAATAGAAACATAAAGCGTTACCCTCTTCTTTGCTGTTAAAAATCTACCTACAAATTGTTCGGTCTATAAGGAATTCCACATAAATCTTGTAACTTCTACCAAAACCACATATTGGATATTTTAAAGGAATGTATCCTCTACTTATAAACTAAGAAAGTCAAAATTTTAGAGGCAAGTACATACCCCAAACTTCTATTAGACAAAAATTGCTCAAAACTACTAAAACAGTCATAACAATTTGGTAACTATTTCTGATAAACAAACTTTTTCTCTTTCTAGACATGTGCTATGCAAAAACTAACAAAGACCCATTTTAGCTATCTCAAAGACCTTTCCAAAAAGGTATGGTATGCTCATTATAATTTCATTATTGACATCAATGAAAATAGTCAAAGACCAAATACCAAGGGTTCAACATACTCTACTTTTTATCATTGATGTCAATACTAACTTCCACTTGTATATCCATGTGTACCTATATATCCTGTATCTATATAGGTATATCCTTGTATCTATACCTATCTATCCATGTGTACTTATACCTATATATCCATCATGTAGACATCTTCATCTTCATTTTTCTCCCCCTTTGACATCAATGACAAAAGAGATATACCAAGGTTTTAGTGTAAAAAAAAGATAAGAAAAATATGCTCCCCCTAAAACCTATCACTCATTTATGAACTTATGTGAGAGAAGAGAGGGATAAAACCCCCAATCTTGTTCTTAACCCCTCAAATATGGCTCTTAAGAGAGGTTTTGTAAATATGTCAATAAGTTGATCTGAAGAAGAAACAAATTCCAATTCAACATTACCATTCAAGACATGTTTCCTTATGAAATGATAAAAAACATCAATTTGCTTGGTGTGTGAATGCATAACTGGATTCTTAGAAACACTGATTGCACTTTGATTATCACAATAGATAGGAACTAGTTTAGATACTATTACTTTTATATCTATTTAATTTTGAACCATCCAAAGAACTTGTTGACAACAACAACATGTGACTATGTATTCAGCCTCTATAGTAGAAAGTGTAGTATATTCTTGCTTCTTACTATGCCAACACACTATCCTATTACCTAGGAAAAATACTACTCCTAAAGTACTTTTTCTTTCATCTAGACAACTTGCCCAATCCAAGTCAGTATAAGCAACAAATCTGAAATTGTCATGTATAGGATACCAAATCCCATAATCCAAAGTACCCTGAATATATCTAAAAATTCTTTTAACTACCATAACATTAGATTCTTTAGGTGAAGATTGAAATCTTGCAACCAAACATACAACATGCATGATATCAGGCCTTGAAGCTGTGAGATATAGTAAACTACCAATCATGGATCTATAATTAGTTTGATCAACATTAGGAGAATCATCATTTTTAGTAAGTATACATCTTGTTATCATTGTTGATCCCATAGGCTTGCAATCTTCGATATGAAATTTCTTTAACATTTCTTTTGCATACTTAGTTTGGGATAAGAATATACCATTTTCCAATTGAGAAATTTGCAACCCCAATCATGGAAATTTCAAATTTAGATTGCATAAGCTTTGAAAAACCTTGACTTACAGCATCATCATTGGATCCAAATACTATATCATCAACATAAATAAGAACAATGAGAACATCATCATATGTACCATGTGTTGAGTTGTCATTTTTCATGATGCTTAATGGAAAGAATCCTTTCAAACTCCTCTCTTGAAAAGCTAATTTGAGGAACAACTCCAAGGTTTTGGGTGATCTTTTGACCTATTGGAATCCACTTAGTTGAAGATAATTGTGTTTGTTCATGAGGAGGCTGTTGCTAGTTCAAACCAATTTTGGATCAAATGATCACTACTTGCTATTTCAAAATCAACCACAAAAGAGATATGTTTGTGGTATTTTCTGTTTATAATGAATGTAGTTTTAACAATGCAACTATGTGAATTCCTAATTTAAATAGGGTTAGAAAAGCATAACAAAGATAAGGTAAAAAGAAGTTTAAGCAAATAATATGAAAGAGAAATTCCAAAAAGAGATCAACTACGAAAACAATGCATCTGCGAGGTAATTTTTTGAAGAAATTGGTGGGTAACCAATGAAAGTAGCAGCAACATGTCCTTAATTCCATTGATGCAATTGTCAATGGGAATTTAGCAACCATAAGATGTTCACTTTTCATCAAATCACAAGGCCACATAAAGTGCACTCATGCAAGACAAAAAGTTATGTAGGAACAAAATAGGTTGTGAAGCCTCGCCCCCGATCCATCCTAGCATCAATGATACATTATTATTTTGATACTCATGACTTGATACGTCAAAAAATTATTTGATGCACTGAACATTATTATGATATTTATGATGAGTGATGCTTTACTTTTAGATATTTGATTTCATCATTTAATGTTTTACGAACATGTATGATGATAAAGTAAATGAATGCAAAACTAACACATTGATTATGCAATTCTAATGGTCGGAAATATGAGTAGAATTAGTAAATAATTGATCATTAGAAAATAGATATTTTAATTTATTTGATTTTTCTGATACGTAAATTAAATAATGCATGTGATTTCTTGAATCTACTAATGTGTGCAATGAGTGTGCAAGACATGTAGCCGGGAAACCTAAAGGAAAGATAGAATTGAACCCCGTGTTTAAATGTGCTATCCTTGCATTGTCTATCTTTAAAAGGTTGTTATTTGATTTTATTATTCTCCTAGCTTTTATTTGTTCCTATTAATTCTTTAAGGCTTAAAATCATTAAATTTAAGTGCCCTAGGGGTAAGGGTATGGGTGGGGAGTACTTTCCACCCCCTTAGCCTCTTAGTTTGACTTTTAGGGTCACTCAAAAGCCCTATTTTTTAGGGATTGCAAAAATTGATTGTCATCTACATGAGTTGGTGACTCCAACTCCATCTTGAGTTTTCTTGAAGTCTAGTTGAGTTAAAGATCATACTTAGAGGATTTTGGGGGTAGTTTTGGGGTTGTTACCCAATCTCTAGATTTGGAGAAAGTTGGAAGATTGAAGGAAGAAAGGGAAATGCTCTTCTCAACTTACCATTTTGCCATAACATTTTGTGAAGGTAGGAGTTCTTCACTCTTTTGGTTTTTTTCTTCATGGTTTTCATGCTTGAATCTTTCATAAAGTATTGTGTTGTTCTTTTTTTTTCTTGCTTGTGTGTTGGGGTGGATTTGGAGAGATTTTTGTTTGTTCTTGATGCATTCTTATGCTTGTCTTGATGATTTTTTTTTGAGGGGATTTCATAGGGATTGTTTTGGCATTACTCACCCTTGGATAGGGAAGAAGTAGCCATGTATGGGGGTAGGGCCTTAGTTGGACCTCAATGGTGTAGAGTCTCCTCTCATGGTGAGAGGAGGGAAAGAGGGTAGGGTGTATGGGCCCTTACTTGTCATCACATGCCTTGTTCGATATCGTGAATTCTTGAATATGGAAAGGAATGAAAATCCTTGTGGTATTAGCCTCAAAAGGGCATTGTAGAAGAATGAAAGTTCTTGAAGTTTTAGCCTCAAAAGGGATATGTTATGGTGTGGTGATTGACATCTCCCATTGAGAAAATCCACCTCCCCCCAATCAGGTTCTATGTTTGGACCTATTGTGCACAATCGGGTTAGCGTGCATGCTTGAATTGTTCTTGATGTTGTGATGATTCACCTGGGTCAGCTCTTGTCTTCTCTTTGTGTTTCCTTGAAGTTTTGAAGGTATTGGAAGAGAGTACTTGTGAAGGATTTTGAAGAGATTTCTTTTGAATTATAATATTATGTAAAAATTTATTTGAATTTTAATGTATTGGCAAAGACATCGGGTTTTCTTACTGGTTCTTTCCCGATGGAGCCTTGAACTAGGATGAATAATAGAGAAAGAAAAAGATTATGAAATCCTCTTTGTATTGCTCTCACGTGTTTTCAAATTTTGCATATGTTGTGAGAAAATGGATTGATAGATAATGACTTTGAATTATGAATTTTCAAGTTTTCAATTATGTTAATGAAAAGCAATTTGATATATTGAAGTTTCAATTCAATGTTCAAGCATTAAGATGAAATAAAATTCCTACATTGTGATCACGAAGTTATCTCCCTCCTTGTAAATTTCATAGTTGACAAAATCAAAATTGATTAAGAGTTTTTGGCTCCACCTTGAATTCTGAATATAAAGGAAACATACACCTTGCTTAGGAGGATTGATTAAACATAAAATGTTAAGAGAAAAGAAAAGTATAATATTTATACACATCATTGTATCGGTATCCTTGTTCAAAGAAATCTATGTTGTCAGAAAGAATGAATATCACTCCTAGTATAATGAGAAAATTATAGCAAGAAATTATATCAACACTTTAAAAAAAATTGGCTTCAAAAAGTGCACCTCTAGGAGTAAAAAGGCTCTCTGGAAAATGTATGAGAGAAAATTTTATTCCCCCCCCCCCCAAGTCACAGAGAATATTCTCTGTATTATTCCTTTAGATTGCAATATATAAAAAAAAAGGGGAGAAAAAAATACTAAGTCTTTTAAAAGAATATAAACTAAATGCAATTAAAACTAAAACATTTAATTACATATCTTGTTGACACATTCTACCTATAAAACTTTTGCATTTAAACTCTTGACTGTAGTGAAGGGGCGAAGTACTTGGATCATTATATCTACTTGGGTTATAAATCAAAAACAAAATTCTAAACTACCAACTGAATTAACCCTTCCCATTCCCTTACTATATTTTTCTTCCATCCCATTTAAGGCTAGGTGTGAGCAAGGGTATTGATGCCCTCCCATGTCACTCTGACACATCATAATCATGGGGTAAGGGGGGGGCCAAAAGAAATGTTTATAAAACATTAACACATTAACCTCCCACCCACCCACATAACCCTTACCTCTCCTATGCTCACCTTGCTTGTAGCTTGAGCCACGCAAGGTGGACGTGAAAGTGGGGGGACCAGGACTGCAACACACAGTCCTTTGGAAAGGGAGAAGCCATGCATGGGGACAGGCCACATGGCCTAGTTGGAGTTGGGAGATGGGGTCTTAAGATAGTTGCAAAATGTAGGTTGTTTTAATGTATTTTTTTTCTTATGGGGTGTAGTTGATAATTAGTAGTTAGGGTTATTTTTTTAGTATAGTTAGTTGTAATTATTAGCATGTATGGTTTAGGAAATATTAATTTAAATTTATAATTACAATTAATTTTATATTAGAATGGCTTCAATCTAACAGCTAGATTTGTAATTTTGATGGTATTAGGAGGTAATGTATTATACTTATGTTAAGTAATGATGTCAATACTAAATAGTGATTAGATATTAGTATATTAAAATTAGTTTAGTTTAGTTACTTTTATATTATCAATGTTCGTTAATAGGTTAGTATGGTTGCATATATAAAGTATTAAAGTTAGTTAGTTTCTTTTAATAATTTAAGATTAGTAGTAAATGTACTGTTAGTTAAGTTAATGGTTATAATAAGAAATCAATTAGTCTTAATTTAAAAGTATAGATGTAAGTTAGTATTACTAAAATTGTTGATAGTATGTAATTTAGGATCAATGCTAGTTAAATTGATATTTGTTTTGGAAGGTTTCCAATTTTGAAATGTAATTAGTAGATTTAGTTTAGGTTAGTAAAGTTTAAATAATGAAAGTTAGTTTTGATTTCGATTCATCCAATTTTAGATATTATGGATGTAATTGTAATTTAGATTTGATTTTAAAACTTTGAATGTATTTAGTTGGTAAGTAAAGTTAGATTTAGTTAGTTATGACTTATTAGTATTAAGTATGTAGTTAACTTAGATTTTAAATCAATCCATTCAGATTTAATGTAATTCTGTGTATCTCTTGATGTGATATCTCTTAGGGTTGGTACTCGACTATGAAATCATCTATTTAATTAGACTTGTACTCATCAAATTGTTATCCAATAATTTTAAATATATTTACATTGTAAAAAAATTATTTAATATTGAAACAAATGTCAATATTGATTTTATAACGGGAATATAAATTTAACGATTTATACCACCTCAAGATTTTTAAACTTAGGAGGTTGTGTAGAGAACCTACACCTTCACTGTGAATGCAAACATATCAAGCTTAGAGTAATTTAATTTTTAACAAAAGAAAAATTTATTAGTGTAATTTTTGCTCTATAAATTTTGGGCATGACATAGGTGATCTTTTCTTGAACTAGATACATCAGCGAAATTCATAAAACTGTAGCAAACACTAGAATTAAAAGATCACACAACCATAAATAATGCAATAAACTTTTGGCTCAATTTTATTCCATGAACATACATCCATAAAATATAATAGACTTAGGCAAGAATCACTACACTCCAAATGTGAGTACCAAAAGCATATTTTATTGCAAAATAATGGCGGTGACCCGTAATACATGTTACATTCCTGGATTTATAAGAAACCTTCTCAATTTGTGTTGAGAGTGAGAGATCTCCTCATGCAAACATATGCTTCTAAACTAATAAAAAAAATCTATTTATGTACAAACTAACTAAGACTCCATCCATATTATATCATTTAATGGGTGCATGAGCCTTTACATGTCTTAAAACAAAGAAAGCATGAGAAAATAAGAAGAAGAAAACTAGCAGATGATGTAGGAGTCTCTGGTGGTGGCAAAAATAGAAGCTCCATCTTCACTAGGCATCTGCAAGAGTTAAACTATCATCAGAATGCGTTTTTGATGCATGGAAAGCTCTAGTTTTAGAACTAGCAGTTAACTATCAATGCACCTTTAACTTCTTCAAAAAAAATTCTAGAACACCATTGAAAAAGTGCATTTGTACACCTGGTGCGCCTCTAACTTCTTGAAAAATATTCCAAAAAAAAACTAGAAAAGTGCACTAGCACACCTCAGAGGAAATTTTTGTAAGGTAATTTCACCAAAAAGTCAAAAGTTCTTGGTTTTGAAAATGGTTTCTGGGTTTTTCTCAAATGGGGTTTTAGATCACTTTTGTGTACTTCCTTTGATCCTTTTGATGATTTATACCCTCTTTATAGCCAAAAAACTTTCATAGCCCTAAACTCCTTCTGCTTGTAAAATCCTAAGGCACTTATGTTGAATTTTTTCATTAATAATTGCGTAAAATGAGGAACCTATTCTGGTTTATGTGTCCAACCTTTGTATCTTTAATCTTTTTCTTCTCTCCAACTACCCTATCCTTTTCAGTCAAAGACTAGGTGATCCACATTATCTAAAATGATAAGATTTACTAGGCTTTTTTAACTGGGTTTTTCGAAGGTCTTCTACTCAAAATTTCAAGTTGAAACTTTCATTGGTCCCTAATACTGGGCACCTGAAGGCTTGCTATTTTAGGGACTAAAACTAGACTTTTAGTTCTTCTTTCCAACACTGTAAATGATTTTGAATTTTGAGCTCTAAGTCAAAAGTTATGACCCTGACAAGTTGAGGATGCCTTTTTTTATCTACACAAAAAGCATGTCCATTAGTTTGGAGAGATGAGAATCAAACCTTAAACAAACCCCAATTATGACAAAAAAGACTGAGAATGCAAAAACATTGCAAAACAGGCAAAAACCTCATTTTAGCCTCTGATAAGAAAAAAAGAGTGCACTAGGCGCACCTCTGAGGTGGACCCAATGCGCATCATTCTTTGTTAAGTTTTAATGCATGGGGTGTGTAGCAACACACCTCTTGGGGTGCACTGATGCTCACCCTATTTTCTTCCTTGGTGTAAAAAGGGTGCTTATGGGACCTAGTGCACCTCTCTGAGGTGCATTGCTATGCACTTTGAAGAGGAAAATACCTTCCACTTTACTATTTTTTAGCACACTAGCACACCTAAGGAGGTGTATTAGGTGCACATTCATCTTTGCAAAAGATGACTTTTTCTCTCAGATGATGATTTCTAGAATCTGGGTTTTCGAACCAAGCCTCAATTTGACCAAAAACACTAGATAAAACCCTAAAAAAGACTCAGACTTTGGACTAGGGATTTGGGAAGCTAAAAATTAAATTGGGGGGCATGCATTGTGAAACTACAACATCATATATGTACAAATTGCTATCAGAAACACCCCTTCTAAAGCCACTTTTTATAAGACACTGATCCAACCTAGAATACCAAGCCCTGGAAGCTTGTTTCAAACCATAAGGATCCTTTTTTAGCCTGTCGACATGATTAGGATAGTCTTTATTTTCAAATCCTTCAAGTTGATCCATATAAACCTCTTCATCAAGATAACTATTAAGAATTGTTTTTTAGCATCCATTTAGTACATTTTAAAGGCCTTGAAAGCTAAATATGCAAGAAAGATTCTATTTTTCAATTCTAGCCACGGGTACAAAGGTTTTATCAAATTCCACACCTTCTATTTGTGCATAACCCTTACAAACCAATCTAGCCTTGTTCCTTGACATCTTTCCATTTTCATCAAGCTTATTTCTAAAGACCCATTTAGCACCTATTACATTTTTATCTTTAGGTCTAGGCACTAATTCCCAAGTTTTATTCTTTTCAATTTGACTTAGTTCCCCTATCATAGCATTAAACCAAAACTCATCCATACTAGCTTCTTTATATGATTTAGGTTCAATTTGAGATAAGAAATAGAGATTAACACATTCACTAGATGTATTTCTTGTTATCATTTGAATACTTGCATGTTTATCCACTATAATCTATTCTTGAGGATGATACTTCTTCAATATTGTTCATGTAGCCTTTGTACCTGTGGGTTTTGGTGTTTCTATTTGATCTTTTATCTCTTCTTCACCTTCAACAACTTTATTATCTACTTCTTTTAAGTCTTTATCACTATCTTGTAGGAAATTATTATCCATTCTTATTTCCTTTTTATATTGCACAACTTCATCCACTTTCACATGTATAGTTTCAACAAGTTTATTCTACCATTTATTAAAACATTTGTAAGCTTTACTTTTAGAAGAATATCCTAAAAAGATTCCTTCATCACATCCTAAATCAAAGCTTCCTATTTTATCATCAGAATTATTAATGAAGCATCTACTTCCAAAAATTCTAAAATGCTTAATAGATGCAGGATGCCCATACCATAACTTATAAGGAGTTTACTTAGTTTTTACCCTTAGTTGTGCCGTGTTTAAATATATATTGTTGTTTGAACTACTTCTTTCCAATACTTGTTTGGTACTTTATATTCATCTAACATAATCCTTGCGATTTCTTTCACTATTTGGTTCTTTATCTCAACAACTCCCATTTTTTCAGGTGTCCTAAATACTGCATATTGCCTTTTGATACCATGTTTTTCACAATAATCAAGAAATTCATCTAAAATAAACATTCCATCTTTATCTAATTGTAAACATTTAATCTTCATGTCTAGATCATTTTAAACCATTTTCTTGAAAATCTTAAACTTGTTAGATGCCTTTGATTTATGCTTTAAGAATGTTACCCATGTCTTTCTTGTATATTCATCTATAAAAAGCATGAGATACTTTTCACCATTTAACGACATTATCCTTGTAGGACCACATACTAATTGCAATGGTTTAGAAGAAAAATATTCTTTTGAAGGAAAAGATGCCTTTGTTTGTTTACCATGTTGACACCCTTCACAAATAACATTCTCTAGATTACTTATACATGGCATACCTCTTACTTTCTGATGCTTACTAACTTTTACCAAGTTGTCAAAATTCAAGTGCCCAAGCCTTTTGTGCCATAACCAACTTTCATTCACCTATCCCATAAGATAAACATCTTCATGATTGTTAGTATTTGTGATATCTTTTAAATTGTATAGATTCCCTTTAGATCTTTTACCTAATGCAACCAACTATCTAGATTCTAATTTGATTTGGCAACTATGGTCATCAAAAACAACTTCATATCCATGATCACAAATTTTCCTAGCACTTACAAGATTGTACTTTAATCCATCAACATAATACACATAATGAATGGGCATTTTGTCACTAAGCATCAAAGAACCCAAACCTTAAATTTGCCTCGAAGAATCATCACCAAAACTAAAATTGCCACCTTTGTAGTTAATCAATTTGTCAAACTTCATTCTATCTCCTATCATGTATCTAGAACAACCACTATAAATCATCCAAAATTCATTTCTTTAGGATGTAGACCCATTCAAACAAACATAGACTTATTACTCTTAGGCCTCCATATCTTAGTCACTTTAGTATCAAATTCTTTATCAACTTGTAGACTAGCATAAGATTGATCATTTTGAATTGACTTAGTTTTGAAATTACTCATAACATGACCAAAGAGATTGCATTTGTAACATCTTAGGCCATTCATTTTAGGAAAGGAATAAACAAAATGAAACTTTTAATACCTCCTTGACATGTATCTACAATTACTTATTCTATGTCCATATTGATGACACATGAAGCAATACTCATCAAAGAAAGAAGTGAACCTATTTGAGTATCTTTTACCCATGAATGAAGTGCTTGCTATAACCTAATTTTTATCATTATTAATCTAATTAAAATCTGCATTTTTACCCACATTTGAAGTGGTAGCATTTTGTTTTGTATCCTTACTTTTAGTTTTAAATATCTCGAATAAAGATTTATCTTTCTTGTCACTAGAACATTATCCAAGTTCAAAATGAATTCATGTTAGATCATCAGTTATTCTTTTTTTACTTAACATATCATCCAAAGTAGTGTTCTCATATTTTTCTATCTTTCTTCTATATGATACTACTTCATTCATTAACCTTGTACACTCCTAATCTTTAGAACTTAACTCTTCCTTAGTGACAAAGACAATTCTCTTTTGTTCCTCAACTTGTAATTTCAATTCTATAACTTGTTGATTTAATTCCTTAGCTTCTTTTTCAAAGTTCTCTTTTTCCTTTAAGAATTGATTTTCTTGAACACTTAAAATTCTTTTTTAATTCCTTGATCTTTTTAAGTGCATAAAGAAATTCACATTCTAAATCAGCTTCAACATCATCATCACTATCTAATTCTTGACAAGTAGTTTCTATATCTATGAATGAAAATTCATTTTCATCACATTCAAAACTACTAGATTCACTATCTAATACACCAAAAATCAAACTCTTCTTCTTCTTAAAGTACTTCTTTTTGTTATAAAATTTCTATTTACTTGATTCTCTTTCTCATCATCTACTTCATCATGACTATTATAAGGATATTTAGATACAAAGTGTCCTATTTTACCAAAATTAAAGCATTTGAAAGGAATTTTACCTTTGTATTTACCTACTCCTTTATTTAATTTCCTTGACAAATGTGCTTCAATAAAATCAAGATCTTTTGATTCCAGAGAGACTTGCTTCACTTTCTTTTTCCACCTTGAATGTCGCTTCTTTGCTTGTGGATTCTTGCTTGCCAAACTTACCCATTTAATAAGCTACAAGTTCTTCATGAATATATTCCATTGTATACTTGTTAAAGTCTTTTTTTATTTCTATAGAATATATCTTAGAATCAAATTTTTAGGAAGAAATCTCAAAACTTTCTTTAGAACATCAATATCATCAATTTTTTCACCAAGTCCTCTTATGCCATTTATAGTTTCATCTATCTTAAGGAGATAGTCTTATACCTTTTCATCATTACCCATCTTAAGGTCTTCAAATCTTGATTTCAAATGTTGTATCTTAACCTCTTTAACTCTATCATTACCATAATATGTGCTTTTCAATTTGTCACATACTTCTTTAGAAAAACTGCAATCCATTACCTTAAAAAACATCTTTATATAAACTGTTAAGTATAGAAAATTTCGCTTTCATATCAGTTTCATACTTCCTCTTTTCATCAAGACCTATAGGTAAAGTATTAGGAACTTTATAACCATTAAAAACTGAAGCACAAACATCAAGATTAATAAATAACAATATTTTTGCATCATTGCTTCCCAAAAAGCATAATCTAATCCATCAAAAATAGGAACTTTTGAAGAACTATCTTGAGCCATAAAAGATAACTATTCCACTCAACCAAAATCTACCCAAAGTTTTAAAACTTGATATAGGGAACATTTCTCTAACACCACTTTTTGGAATACAAACACTGCTGAAATGGGGGTGAATCAATGGTTTAAAATAATTTTCAAAACTTGAAACAATTACAAGTTATAAAAATTTAACACGAGCAAGATAGTTAATGAATAAAAAAGTGACACAATATTTTAAAATAGAAAATCCCTTAGGGTAAAAAACTCACTTTGAATCTGAAACTTTATTGGCCTCTTGGGCAAATCTTTTGGAGCTACAACTTTGGGAAGCACCAACACCCTATTTTAGAAACATCAATTTCAAGGAACATCAATCCCTTACACTTGAAGCACCAACTTCCAAAATGAAAAAATGAAATATAACATCAGAGGATCATCTGTATTACAACACAAATCATGAATCACTAGTTTCAACTTCTTTTTGAAAACATAATGCAGGATATACTTCTATTCTCCTCAAAACATCCAATATCCAAATATATTTTCTTTTTCCATTAAAATATTTGATCAAATACTAAAATTAATGAATGAAGAAAAATATATAACCCTTCTTCTACCTATGATAAACTTATACAATGAAAATCAAATCAAAAATATGAAAATAGAAACATAAAGCATTACCCTCTTTTTTGTTATTAAAAATATGCCTGCAAACTATTTGGTCTACAATGAATTCCACACAAATTCTGCAACTTCTAACAAAACCACATGTTTTATGTTTTAGAGGAATCTATACTCTACTTATAAACTAAAAAATTTGAAATTTTGGAGGTAGGTACATACCCCAAACTTCCATTAGACCAAAATTGCTAAAACTGTCATAACAATTTGGTAACTATTTCTGATAAATAGACTTTTTCTTTTTCCATACATGTGCTATGCAAAAACTATCAAAGACCCATTTTAGCTAACTCAAGAGGCTTTCTAAAAGGTATCATTTTTGGGGAATATCTAATAAAAAACCTTGTCAACTTTCTCATAGAACAAAACTATGTTTTTATAACCATTTTCTAAACCAATGTGAACATTAAGTGTAATTGTATAACACTTAAGTGTTTGTTTGGAATATGTTTTGAACAATATTGAAGGACATAAAATAAGTTAATTACATGATGTTAAGCATATCATATACTCATTATAATTTCATTATTAACATCAATGACAACAATCAAAAACAAAATATTGTTGGACTAACTGTCAACATTCCTCTTCAGAATTCATGACATGGCTTAACCACCTCCTATGTTATATAAGTCTAGTGGTCATATCAGGCATTGATAGGTTGATCTTTTGGTGCAATGGAAAATCGAGCTTGTAACAAGTGGTATTAGAGCCTTGTCATAGGTTTGAATTTTCTCAGGTAACGCTGAGGGGGGATTGTTGGACTAACCACCAATGTTCTCTTCAAGATTCATGACATGACTTAACTACTTCCTATGTTCTATAAGTCTAGTGGTTGTATCAGGCATTGACAAGTTGATCTTTCTATGCAATGCCAAGTCTAGCTTGTAACACCCTAATGCTCCCTCAAATATAATGTGACATCTTAACCATGTTTTAGTCAACCGAATTGTGTAACCCAAATGAACTGTTCCTATAACACTAGAACCTAAGGTTTTGTGATGGTGCAACACATTTGAGATGTTGACTCTGCATCATTATGAAACTAACTCAAAAATAAATTCAATCCTTTTCAACTTCTCATAATGTATTCAACGTAGTAAGTGCTAAATATAGTGTTTATTAACTTTTAAAAAAATTGTTGTCATATTTTTGCCCCGATTTTTGGGGATGACATTTTTGTATCAAAGCCTAGGTTCATAACACTTGAGCCACAATGGGTCCATGATTAAGCATGGAATTTTAAATCTTACTATATGAAGTAGAAATTTCTCATTTGTGAATTTTAAGAAGCTAATTTATATTTCTAAACTATGACACTAATAAGTAAACCTAAGTAAAACATAGAATTGGTATTAACAATTGTGAATGGTCAACCATATTAGATAACCCTATGTTAATGGATTGAAATGAATGATTAAATGCAAGAGTATTATATTTGTATTAAGGTAGATTATGATATCATACACTATTTGAAAATTATATTGAACATGATCACCTTGGAGAAAACTAAGTTAAGAACCCTAAAACATTTGTTTTCAATCATGTGTCTAGAAACTAGTAAATAACCTAGTAATCAAAGAGAAAGTGCTTAGAATCACCTTTTTTAGAAGTCAGATTATGCCTGACCATGTCACATGCAAAAGTATTGTAATTTGATCAAGTATGGAGGTGATCAAGTAGGCTAGTATTTATTTAGACACTACAACACAAATAAATGGAAACCTATGAGCTCCAAAATTTATTTTTTTCTTAGTACTAAAATATTATATAGATAAAATAAAATGGTGAGCGATTAAGAATGTAACACTTTAAAAACATACAATGTTATCAAGATATGAGGATACTTCCAACCTATTACAGTGGTAAAATGTATTTTTTTAGTAATCCTTGGAAGGAAAATAAGAGCTCAATTTAAATCTACAAGTGACTTTTGGGAACCTTGAATGATATGAAAACAATCCAAGAAGCTAATTCAATAAGTGAGTTAATTAGGAACACAAAAAGGATAGGAGTATCTTGGTCTACTATGAGGAATAGAATTTGGATCGAGTAATAAATTTCTCTAAATATGATGGTAAGAATGTAACTAAAATGGTGAGAAATATGTAACATATAATATTGAACCAGTTAGATAGAAAATACAAACTTCTAAGTTAGGGTTATGTGCATCTGTATATGTTAGCAAGCCTATTGTATAAGCATGAGTGATACTAAATTTTAACTATCAAGTGTGTACTCTTAGACCTCAGTATTGAAATTATCAGATCAATTATAACCCTATAATATAGAGATAGTAAAGTCGTGATGAGATTATCAACCTAATATGACATAAAGGTTTAAGTTTTATAGTTAAGTGATAAGGGGATTACAAGCCACGAGGCATGATAGGAAAAGTGATAATGACCTACACCTTGGCAAGGAGATAGTTGTAAGAGTGGGTAAGTAATCATTGACAATATCCTTCTAATGATTTGATACCTATCTGTTTGAAAACTTATGATCTAAGGATGAATTCATAAGCCATTTATGACTAGGAGACATAAAATATGGGTTATTGACAAGAGCACAACATTTTGTGCATTCTCTTATGATAATTAGAATTTGTGTAACCAATGAAGTAATAGAGGACATATATATATATATATATATATATACATATATATACATATATATATATATATATACATATATATACATATATATACATATATATATATATATATACATATATATACATATATATATATATATACATATATATACATATATATATATATACATATATATATATGTATATATATGTATATATATATATATACATATATATATATATATATATACATATATATACATATATATATATATATACATATATATATACATATATACATATATATATATATATGTATGTATGTATGTATGTATATGTATATATATATATATATGTATACATATATATATATATACATATACATTTATATATACATATACATACATACATGCATACATACATATATATATATATATATATATGTATATATATGTATATATATATATGTATACATATATATATATATATATATATATATATATATATATATATATATATATATATACATATATATATATATATATATACATATATATATGTGTGTGTGTGTGTGTGTGTGTGTGTGTGTGTGTGTGTATGTATGTATGTATGTATATAAGATCATACCAAATATGGTGAATTTGATAGCACAACTAAACTTTTATGTTGTGGTGAATTTTGACCTAAGAAAGATCATAGGTAGATACCCTAGCATGTAATTGTAGTCAATTGAGGATAAGGGACTTAGTACTATAGCTACATCTCAAAGTACAACTCTACTCTTAATAATGTCCCTACATGTTTAGATTCTTCAAAATGAGAGCCCTATAATAACAAGAGGATGGAAGAAAAATTATTTTGGTTATCCTCACATTTGCATGCTATAATGGGGTTTATAGGCTAGACACACACCTTAGTACAATAAACCATGAGCATTGGGTGATACCAATGAAGATAGCTATGTAGTTAGTATGTGGGATCAATCACAATTTGAGAAATATGGTCTTTAGACCACCATCTAATTTGAATGCAAGATTGATCCCTGAAATGTATTTGGAAGACTTAAGATTCCTCCTTTCCCTTAGTGACCTTGGTATGGCTGCATTATATCAGTAATGTAAATTTTTTAAGCAATTGGATTTATTTCCTTATTTGGTTGATTTCAGATTTTGTATTTTTATATTCTTTCCTACTTGCCAACAATGTAATGTTGGGCTTCTTAGCCAAATTTATTGTCGATGATTATATTTTTCCTCTAGGACATGTCTTTATTTATTGATTAAAAGTTTACTATTGTGGCCACTTTTTATTTATTTTTCATGATTTTGTGTTGAATAATTCATCTTTGATTTTTGAATTTAAATTTTGAGGCACCTTCTTGTGAATTACATTGGCAAATTGACATATTATAGGCCTACCAAAGAGATTCCTAACAATCAAGTGGATGTATAACATTAGGGTTTGGGGTTATTAGTGAAATTATTTGTACCCCACCCTCTCCTAGGACTTCTAGAATAGGAATAGTGGATATCTATTGACTATTATGAGTAATGGATTACACCCCAACATAAAACTAGTTAAGGTTACAACTTAATCTAATGAACTTTTAGATGCAAAAGGTGCATGTATAGCGATGGACGTATTTGGAGTCCTACCAAAGATGCAATACACAATGGAACTCTTGATTAAATATGATTAACCATTGATAAGGATCCAAGTTACATTTTAAGGAAACCCTATTTGAGAGAGTCTCATACAATTGTTATCCTGTTGAGTGAGTATAGGAAAATTTGGAACACCTTATGGTATCATTATTATTATGAGAGACTATTAAAGTATCTATATACCAATTTAGAATGTTATATATATGTGACTTGTATGTTTTAGGAAGTGTTCAACCCTGGCAAACATACCCATGTTAGAGTTATGGGTTAAACTTCTCTTCTAGAAAGGTTAATTAGGTAAATATGCTATCATTTTAGAGTGTATATGTGAACTATAAATAATTATTTTTGTATTAAACTAAATTTTGTGAATAAAGCACAGACAAGGTCTATCTTGTGATGAAAGTCTTAGTTGTGTGACTTCCAAGAGGAAGTCAAAGACTAGTGGGGGAGGATGTAAGACCCCTCCTCGTATGTACTTATTTAAATATGAATTTCTTTATTAAATCATCTATAGGAAATTTGAATGGATGTTTGAGTATGACAAGACAATTTAGAATGGGTAATGTTGTTGTCCTTGCCTAGGAACCATGTAGAGGACATTATGATGATTATGGCTATCTTATGTATAATGATTTGATGATTATTTACAATAATATAACATAATACATACCTTCTTATGAATCATTTGAAACTCAAAGAAAAATATTATCAACTCTCTAGAAGTTCACTTAAGTAGCTTAGATTTTAAATATTATAAGAACATTGCGATGTGTTGAGGTTGTTAGGGTATTGTGTACAAGAGGTTATACTTTTGTATTGGGATGAGTTATTTGGTTACTCAAAATTAAGGTTTTATGCTTTACATGTCCTAATGGAAATTGAGATCAATTGATACGTTTATGTTTTGAGACCCCATGATTTGAGATTGACTACATTGTTTGACTGTTTAAACATTGATTTGTACTAATGAAGTTATGAGGTTTTTCATCTTATGGTGATGATTGCTATTTATGGTACTTTGATGATTAGGTTATATGCATTCAGATAGTTTAGTATGCTCTTTTGATGATGTCTATAATGTTTAGGTATATGCATGTATTTTGATAATTATTTCAGCATTTTAATTTGAATTGATGAATATGTTATGATGATTAAATTGTGAGATTATTGATCTTAACCTATGTAGATAAATGGGAAAGATTTATTTAAATAAATTTTTTAAAGTTTTGATCAACCATGATTATGCAAATTTGGTTTAAATATATGAATGTGATGTTATTGAGCTATTATTATTTGAATTGAGTGTGTAGGACAATTAACCAAGGAATTAATTAGAGAATTAGTAACTGACCCTATGTGCAAACTATAAGACTAAGGTTGAATCCAATAAATTAATTTGAACCTCATTGTCTAAGTATTTAATTTGTATCATAATATGAATATATGTGTATCATTCTATTTCTTGTGATGTGTCAAATGTTATGTTAAAGTAAATCTTATGGTGTTAGTTGACACTTGTTATATGAATATGTGTATTGACCTGTCAATTTAGGGTTAGAAAAGTAACCCATTAACCGAAGAATAATTTAGTTAGTAATCTAAATTAGTTTCCCTTAATTAAGGTTTAGTGGAAAGGTTAACCAAAGACAAATTGTCTCACCATCCGACTCATCTAAGCATAGCATGTTTAGAGTAAAGCTTGGGAATGCATGCCAAAGGCTTGGGCAGCCTGTAGAGGATGTTTGGGATAGTGTGTTCCTCACTTGGAGAACCATCCAAGTCTTGGGAAAAGGGGAAGCCACTTGTTAAGTGGCTTGGCATAGGGTTAGAAAGGTAGGTTAGTTAGAATGTGTAAGATAAGTTAGTTGCTATTAGTGTTATCTTTTAGTATTATTTCATGTGTTTTCTAATAAGTATTTTTTTCTGGTTAGTAATAATATTTTCTTACACATGATAGTTTCCCTATTTAAATATTTAATTATTTATAATGGAAGTGTTACATGTTAGGAGTTAGTTAGGATTATGTTAGTTTTTGTTATCATGGATTAGTAGTTAAGTATGGTTAGTTAGTGTCAATAAAGTTAGGAATATATTTTTTTGTTTAGGATTTATTTATTAATATTTAGTATTAAATTAGTAAGTTAGTTAAAAAGGTTATTAAAGGTAAAAGTTTTAAAAGGGTTATCTTAGGTGTTAGATTTATTTTCATATATTAGAACAGTAGTTGAGTCATATTATTATGGAAAGTATATTATGTTAATTAAGTAAAAACTTTTATTACATTACTTTAACTAATATTTTATAATGTTTTCTTTATCTTGAATTGCTAAGATCATAAGAATCACAGGTAAATAAAGAGGTCTTAGGTAGGTGACATAATAGTGAAATAGGAAGGTGTTGTAGAGATGAAATGTATATCATAGGTAATTACATGATGAATATTCAAATGTATTAATTAGTTTTATGATTGAAATGTGATTAGTTGGGAAGTGGTATTAAATATTTCAGATTAATTTCTAAAAGGTGAAGAATTAGTTCACTTAGGGAAATTTTCTAACATAACAAAATGAATATATGGAATCATGTCAAACGTAATGTGTCTTATGTAATTAGTCAAACATATTGATTCAAATTTAATCCAAGAAGTGAATCTGATTATGGGGAGTGGACTAGGTGTGGTGAGCAGGAAAAATGGATTCAAAAATTTAGGAGGGAATGAGCAGGATCATCTAGATCTGGAGATTAGGCAGGGATGACTTTAGACTTTGAAAAGGGAAAGGATCTCGATGAAGGTGGGATAGCAAAGGATCCAGGGGGGTATCCTAGGCTTGTTTTTTTTTTTGGAAAAAAAGTGGTCAAGCTTATTTGGGATCAAGCTGGTAGGTAAGTCCTCCTTTCCACTAGTTAAGAATATTTCTTCTAATGAGCATGGTAAGTTAACATTGGAAATTCTAGATCAAATCATTAAAAGGAATATTTCTAGAATAGATTAGACTCTAGTTGGAAGATTTTTAGGAGCCAGATCTAATATTGAGGTTATTTGTCCTTTTGTTTAAAGGAAGTGGTTTTTGAAAGGCTAGGTGGACATTGTTGTTATGGCTAAAGGATATTTATCCTTTAGCTTTTCATGTGATGAAGATAAACATGAGATTCTATGCAACGGTCCTTGGGTTGTGGGTAAACATACCTTGATACTACATAAATGGTCACCAAATATGAACTCTCATGATGAATCTATGATTCAATCACCTATTTGGATTAGACTACCAGGGTTACCTCTAGAGTTTTGGGTGGAGGATTTGTTTCAAGGGATAGCTAATGCTTTTGGCTAACTTCTATCTATGGATCCAGTTATGGTTTCTAGAAGAAGATTGACTTATGTCAGAATTTGTGTGGAAGTTCTTCAAGGAATATGTATGCCAGAGGTTATTTTACTCAAATCTAAGCTAGGAAATTGGAAGCAAAAGATAGAGTATGAATCCATCCCCTTTCCCTATTTTTATTGCAAAAAATCTTGTCATTGGGGGAAAAAATGTCCATCTTTGTTTGAAGCACAAAAAAAGGTTTAAAAAATTTGGGTCCGCAAAGGATTAAATGTTTTGATAGAAGTTGTGAAATGCTTCTCTAAGGAAGGGAATACTCAAGAAGAGGACAAGGATATTGAGAAGGGGACTTTGGTGTCTATAGCTACTAAATAGGTTGAACCAACTAAGCAAGACGAGAGTGCCAAAGTGGACAACCAGGAATGGATACCTTTGGATCACAATATAGATGTAGTGAATACTATGATGGCATTGAAAGGAGATGTGGAAAGTCTCAAAAAAGGGGAAGAAGAAGTGGATGGTGAGATTCATATTGAAGATGTTAGCAATGATGATTTTGATTCCCATGAGAAATAGGACTGCATCATTATAAGGAAGAAAATTAAAAGTTTGGTTAAACCTCTTTCAGAGGTAATAGATATAGAGAGTAATCAAAAGTGGGGGGATACTGAGGACATGTCTAAAGCCTTGCTGGGGGAGGATGATGACTTTAGTGTAGACTATACAAAAGTGGGGGCTAAAAAAACATAAAAATCAAAAAGAAAATTGAGGTTTTGGCTTCTAAAAAGAATAAAGAGAATGCTCTGTCAAAAACTAGGAGTAATAAGACTAGAGATTTCCTTAGCACACCATCTAGAAAGAGTATTTAAAAAGGTGATCTTAAGAGAAAAAAATATAGGGACTATTGTTTACCTCCAACACCATCTGGAAAAGGTATCAAAGTTGGAGATTTTGGTCTATTCTGTACTTCTGCAGGAAGACCCTCTAATGTGCAAACAAGAATAGTGGAGACTAATAAAAGCATAACAGCTGGTAGTTAGAGGGCTATCTTAGACACAAAATCTTTCCATAAGAAATGAAATTTATATCATAGAATATTAGAGGATTAAATGATCCTCACAAGCAAGATAGAGTGTAAAATATGATTAGGGATAGCAAGTTGGATATTGTTTTTATTCAAGAAAAAAATTGTTAAAGGATAAAGTTGAAGGTCTTTTAGTTTTTTGAGGAGCTAAGGTTATTGGAAGTGATTCTAAAGGAGCCTTAGGTGGTGTTGGTAAATTGATTATTCTTTCCAATGTAACTCTTAAATACCCAAACTTGTGAGAAATGATTTGATACCAACAGTTGGATAATCTATCATGAGGTTAATAGATTGCCTCTAAATTGAAAGGTACAACTCCCTTATCAATGATATTCAATGAATTTGTTTGTTCCTAAACTAATTGGGTATGTTCTTAACCCGAGAACAAAAGAGGAAAACCAAGCCAGCCCTACTTGGGTAGATTTTAGTTCCTAAACCTAGCCAATGCCAAGAACCCACAATTCCTATGGCTTCTTAATACCGGTAATGCAATATGGATGCAAACTATGTGAATGCAATGAAGAAATGAAGATTTAATATTCAGATTTCTATAATAGGAATACATGCAAATACTCTGATCTACAATGCATTCATTATTTGACACAAGATGTAAGATAATGTCCAAAACTAAATACAACAATGCTATGATTGAATATATTCAAAAAATAAAACCCAAATTATCTAATTCGAAGGAAAACTCTTCTTTGTTTTGAACACAACAAATACAATGCTCTAATTTTTATTTGCCTATAGCTCTAGCCAAATCTTTTATAGAAATCAAAACATAAAACCCCTAAATGCATGAAATGAAATACATGACATAAACTACTATCTCCCGTCTACTCCAGCAATATCTACTCTTGCAGAAAAGAAGAACCCCTCACAGATGAAAAGGTTTTATAATAAATACATTCTCCAGCAATCATTTGGTTTCTTCTAGTGACTTTTCAATTCTATAACTGACTCTTGTCTCTTTGCATTCTCACCTTTTTCCTTTTGAAAACTGATATGGTTATTAAATTTTTAAGTTAATAATGATATATATTAACATATTTAAATTATATTTTAACAATTGACATTTAAATATGTTAAATCAATATCAAAATCTTTCCTTTGTTGGGTGGACAACAAAATAAATATTGCTGCTAGGTAAAAATGGGTGATGTTTCGAGAGGCATATCTTTTTCTTCCACCATTGGATTGAGCTCATTTTTGGATATGTTTTTCCAAACCTAATTGTTTACATTCTAACTAAAGTGATTGGAAAAATAATTGCCAAGTCAAAAGATATGAGCTACTAAATGCTGGTCTATATGAATGTTACAAAATCAGAATTGATAAAATAAAGTTTCTAGCCATTCTTCTTTCACATTCTTTGTAAACTAGATATCTTCAATTTTCTAGTATGTTCTTCCATGCTTACCATGTTGATACTTTGCTGAATTTTGGAAGTGATTCTCTAGAATTCTTGTGATGGAAAAATGCAAATGAAGGTTGAAAAGTGTACCAAGTTCTCAGTTTTCCACTTCTCTGTTGTAGGTGAAATTCACACATTCTAGTAACATCTACACTTTGAAAATAATTAACAAGAAATACTTCTTCTTTGCTATTAAATCATTGGTTATGGAACACTCCAATTCATCCTTTTTGGAAATTTCACTTTTGTCTTCTCCCTTTGCGGAAAACTCCAAACTAACTGTGAAAGGCATAGCAAAAAATGAATTTTCCACTTCATATTTAATGTCATGTTGATGTCCAAATCTTCAAGAGATAAATCATGATGAAATTATCATTCTTTGTTTAATCAATTAAGAGCTCTTTTCCATCTCTCTACTGTGGGTTTGATTCTTGGTGAAAATTACATTTTTGAGTGCGAAAAGTGCACCCAGTCTTCAATTTTCCATTTCCATGTAGTGGGCACAATAATGATGTAGATTGATTCACAAACTACTTTTCTGGAGTAATCTTGATACTAGACCCCATATGCCTTCATTATGGATTGAGAATTTCCTTTTCTCTCCTCATGTGAAAAACTAAACTTTGACTACGAAAGGCATATCGAAAAATGAATTTTCCACTATGTATTTTTCCTTTTGGTGGAAAATGAAACATTTTCTTCTCCAATGGAAAATCTAAAATGTATTTTTCCTTTTGGTGGAAAATGAGTTTTTCACTACACTTTTCCATTTGGTGGAAAATGAAACATTTGCTGCTCCAATAGAAAATCTAAAAATGACTGCAAAAGGCACAGCAGAAAAGTTTTCCACTATGCATTTTTCCTTTGATGCAAAATCTTGATTCGACTACTCCATTGTGGAAAATTCAAGAAGTGCTTCTTCATGGCAGAAAAATGAACTTTGACTTCAAAAATTGTAGTGGAAAATTAATTATCCATTTCTTTAAAACTTTGTCAAATTTTAACCATTTTGCTTCCACATCTACATAGCTAGACTTAGAAATAATTCAATCATTCATAGAAAATTTCTTAGAATCAAGGAATACATTAGTGGAAAGTTATCATGGGTGGTGACTTAAAAGTTTTAAAATTTGGGGTACTTTTAGTGCACCTACAAGTGGTATGGGATTTTGTTGGAATGATAGATGTATTAACTTTCCCTCAAAATAGAAATATTATGAACATTAGATTTATCAATTCTAAGGATGGTTTTTTTTGGGTGCTTACTAATGTTTATGCCCCCAATTCCAAATGGGGTAGAAAGGCACTTTGGGAAGCCCTTACTAATCAGAGAAAAAAATTTTTAGGAGAAAACTAGATCATTATGGGGGATTTTAATACTCCTCTGAAAGAGAACAAGAAGATGGGAGGGAGTCAAACTAACTTGGAGAATAGATTAGAGTTGATGGATTTTGTTGATAGTCATCTCTTGCATGATATGGATTTGCATGGGGTTTATTATACTTGGACCAATAGAAGATCTAGAAAGGACCTCATTCAAGTCAAATTGGATAGAGCCCTTATTAGTAGTCGATGGTTTTTGCAATATAAATTTCCTCTTTCTGCTCAAATTCAAGTTAGGTTGGATCATTACCCCATTTTTGTTGTGGCTGATCCCTTAACTTTTAAAAGGAATTATCCCTTTAGGTTTGAAAAAATGTGGACTCTTCATTTGGCCTCCAAGATTTTGATTTATCTTCTAACTCCTCAAATGCATTGATTTTAAACATGTAAAGGATCCAGGGATGGAAAACCTTATTAAGGAATGGTGGAGTATTAAAGTGGAGGGTACAACCATGTCCAAAGTTGCTAATAAGTTGAAAAATATTAAAAAGAATATCAAAAAATGGAATAAGGATACCTTTGGGAACATCTTTAATAATAAGATGAAGGTTTTTGAGGAACTTAAAGAGATTCAGGATATTATTTAAGAAGAAAGGTATGGGATAGTTTCCAGGGAGGAGGACAACTTGAAATTGAATGAGATGCATGATATCATAACTAACGAGGAGATGTTTTGGAGACAAAGGCCTAGAAAAGGTTTTTTGAAGGAAGGGGATAAAAATACTAAGTATTTTCACATGACTACTTTGAAGCATAGAATGGGTAATAGAATTTCTAGACTTATTGCTAATGGGGTTCCCGGTAAGGATGAGGAGATCATAAAAAAGGAAGCTATTGATTTTTTTAGTAATATTCTAAAAGGTGATCCCAATCTACATAAGGATAAGCCAAAAATGTTTCTTGATTGCATCCCAAAATGTATGTGAGAGGATCAGAATAAATTCTTCACTGCTATTCCATATAATGATGAAATTACTAAGGTTATTTTCTTCTTCGATGGTGATAAGGATCTCAATCTAGATGGGTTCTCTTTCCTATTTTTCCATAAGTACTAGTGTATCATTCATGAAGATGTTTGTAATGGGGATAAATAGTTCTTTGGTTCAAGGAAAATTTTCAAAGAGTTGAATGGTATTTTCCTAGCTTTGATTATGAAAAAGCATGGTGCTGATTGCATGGATCAATTTAGACTAACCAATATTTGTAATTCCTTTTATAAAGTTATTTCTAAAGTTCTAATTCCCAGAATTTTATCTTTTCTTTAATCTAATTTCTAGACAACAAAATGGATTTGTTCCTAGCAGGTAGATTTTGGATTCCATAATCTTGGTGCATGAGAATATTCATTCTCTTACTATGCCCAAGAGAGAGGGACTCCTTCTTAAATTTGGATTTATCTAAATCTTATGATAAGGTGGATTGGATTTTTTTTACAAAGAGGGTTGGAAGCTTTTGGTTTTAATAAGAGATTTTTGGAGTTGGTCTTGATGTTGGTGTCCTATGCCACCTTTTCTATTTTTGTCAATGGTTATCTAACTCCTTTTTTTTGGGCTTCTCATGGGTTGAGGCAAGGGGATATTCTTTCACCTATCCTCTTAATTCTCATGGTTGAATGCCTAGGTATATTTGTGGAAAAAATGGTGTCGGTGGGGGATTTTGTTGGGCTCAAACCTTCATATAAAGATTTGATTTATTTTCATAAGAAATTTATGGATGATTCTATTGTAATGGGAGAAGCTTCTATTAGGAAAGTGAGGAACATCAAGAAAGCTCTTGAGGATTATGGGCATGCCTCTGGCCAAATTATTAATTAGAATAAAAGTGTGATTATTTCATCAATATTATTGAAAATAGGCAGAATATAATTAAAAGAATTATTGGTTGTGAGATTGGCACCCTTCTGGGCTCTTATCTTGGTTTATCCCTTTTTCTTGATCCTCTTGAGATTTTTTGGAGTTTTTTTATTGATAAAATTAATTCTAAGTTAGTTGGACAGAAAGGTTCCTTCCTTAGTCAAGCTGGTAAGGTTATTGTCCTCAAATCAACATTACAAAATGTTTCACTATATGCTTTGAGTGTTTTTAATATTCCTAGAAAGTTTTGTTTGGATATTGAGAAAATTTAGAAAATTTTCTTATGGACGAGTGTGGAAAATAAGAAAATATTGTCTTTGATTATGTGGGAGAAAGTATGAATGCCTATCAATAAAGGAGGCCTTGATCTAAAGAAGGGTTACTTCTATGAATGATTCTTTGCTTGACAAGCTTATATGGAGATGGCATAAAGAGGAGGGAGAGTGGAGAGACATTTGGAATGATAAATATAATAGGGAGAATCAAGATCTTAAACTCTTCCTTAGCAATGATACTTTACAAGGGGGCTCAATGATTTAGAAACATGTACAAAAAAATAAGAAGATTATCAATAAAGGGGTCAGATGGAAGGTGGGAAATCCGAGGACTATTCTTTAATGGGATGATATTTGGATTCTTGATCATACCCTCAGTTTAGATCAAAGATGGAATGGCTTTATGGAATAGTGCAAGGATATTTTTGGGATTTTTGTTGAGGATTATTGGGAGGAGAATGATTGGGTTAACCTCAATAGAGTGGATAATAAACTTAATGATCTCAACAAGATTTTGAATGTTGTCTTTTTAAGCCAACAGGGGGATGCTTTGATTTGGAAATATAATCCTAATGTGTTATTTTCTATGTCTTCAGTGTATGCTAATGATTTTGAAGAGCACCAAGAGCCTTGATGGGTCAAAGCTTGGTTTAAAAGTATGACACCTAAAGTTAACATATTATTTTGGATTCTTTTGTAGGACAATTTTTTTACCATAGATAATTTATTGAAGAGAGGGTTTAACATTGTTAATAGATTTTATCTTTGTAAAGAAGCTAATGAATTAGTTAACCATATGCCTATTCATTATTGTTATACTAGAATATTATGGGAAAAGGTTTTTCTTTTGTTGAATATTACATGGGTTTTTCCATTTACCATTCAATATTTTTTCAATGGCTGGAAGCCTCTCTCTAATAATACTATGGTTATGAAGTTGTGGGATTTCATCCTCCCATTCCTTTACTAAGGCATTTGGAAGAAACAAAATGATAGGGTGTTTAGGGATAAGGAAACTAATTTAGGCCAATTGTTCTACAAGATTAAGAATATGGTAACAAAGAATATCAGATCTTGTGGAAAAGGGAACCAACCTTAGAATGCTTGGGAAGAATTAGTGTTTCAGAATTGGAATTTGGATGGTCCTAGTATTGATCAAAATGGTCCTAACCCTAGAAATTTGGCAAGATGGGATTGTCCTCCTAAGGATTGGTGTAAGATTAACTTTGATGGGGCCTCAAAAGGCAAACCAAGAATAGTGGGATGTGCTATCATCATTAGGAATGTGAATGGGGATAGATTGGGTTAGATGACCTTTCCTATTGGGGTTCAAATTAATCATGTGGCAGAAGCAAGTGCAGTCGTCTATGGTCTTAGCTATGCTAAAGTTTTGAATTTAAATAAGATCTAGCTTGAGGAGGACTCCCTTAATATAATAAATTTCTTTAATAAAGTTACTAATCCTTCTTGGACTATTAATAATATTATAAGCAAGGCCATTGATCATATTAACCCCTTTGAAATTCGTGTTGTCACTCACAATTATAGAGAAAGCAATCAAGTTGTTGATTAGGCTACTAATGTGGTTTGTAAAAGGGATGAAAATTTAATTTGGAATCAAAGTGATGTTATTCCTATCAAGGGTATTTTATTGATTGAGCATGATAAGGCTAGAAGTAAACAAAAAAATTTCTTTAATGATGAATATGTCATCGAGGATTAATAATGATTTGGATAGGATTGGGAAGTGGCAAGCTATTATGAGATGGAAAATGTATTGTCATTTATTACAACATGGATTGTGGGTCCTTTTTCCCACTAAAATCCTTGGCTATAATTTTGACTCTGGTCTCTTATCATAGTGGGTGTTTTTAAGGAGTGAGCCCTTTTTAAGTGTGACAAATATCGGGGGAAGGACAAAGAGAATTAAATTAGTGAGCTGCAAAGAATGGAAGTAGAAGAGTGAGATATGGAACATTTTGGAATAGGATAATTTCATTAGGTTTATGGAGAAACTAAAAGGTGGTAACCCTACCATTACCTGACAATTCATCAAAACTTGGAAAGACAGGAGTATATTAGTGGGTAATCAGAGAATGGAGGTTTTTGAAGATATTATTGCTAAAGCAATGAGTCTTGACACTGAGGGTATTAATTTCTATAGGGATAGGAATCTTTTAGATTGGGCAGTTGAAGAATTTGCAGGCATGGCTAAAGAGCATAATAAGTTGGTGAAAAATGGTAACTCATACTTTAACCCTAGCTCCATTTCTCACCTATGGAGATTTGTTATGTTTGTGGTGATTGAGCATCTCACTTTAGATGGATGATTCACTAAGATATATGGGCACCATTTTAGGCATAGGGTTAGGCAAAAATTTATGTTTCTACCTCAAAAAATCTTTGGGTAATTCTATTTTAGCCATTCAAAATGATCATAAGGGTGATCATGTTTTTCATGAGGGGTTAATGGTGCTAGTAATGAACCTTCTGAAATCTAAAAAAGTGGAAAGACCTCACCAGAGCAAGAAATCTTTAGATTGTGAGATGGAGGGAAGTGAATTAGAGGAGGAATTTGATGAGGACATGGAGGATGTGATTGTTAAGGTTGAGATGAAGAAGAGGAAGAAATGTAATATTGGAAGCTTGAAGATTGATTATGAACAAGACATTGATTCTAAAAAGGAGTAGGAAGAGGGTGTCAAGAGAGGAACATCAAGTAAGGGTTCAAGAAATAAGGGGAAGAATGTGGAAAGGGATTTTTTCCCCTCTAATGATGAACTCTAGAGTATGGAGAGAAAAATAAAAAAAGAGTTGGATCAGGATCTAGATGTAAATCAAGAGCTTAAGGAGGCTAAGATGGATAGGAACAAAATTGGGGGGGCATGAGGATTACCTTGGGCATAACAGGGAAAATGAAGATCAAGGCTTTCTGAAGGGTATCTTTGGTAACCTAGGGATTATGATAAAGGATATAGGTAACCTAAAGAAGCAAATGTAGGACAACTCAAGTGATTTTGATTAGCTCAACAGGATAGCTGGGGGGAGAGAACACTAGATCAACACATTGACAGACTTTTTGAGGTCATAGGTAACATTAAAGAGGTAAATAATTTGATGAAATGAGTTCCACCACTTGAAGCTAAGAACAAAAATGTAGACTAGTTGGGCAAAGACCTATAGAAAAGGGTGGATGGTCTAGATACTAGAGTGGGCAACTTGGAAAAAATGGTTAGCAAATTGGCTGATCATAACTATACTATCCTAAAGACCATGGCTGACAACTTTAACACTTTGTTGAACAAGTTGGAACAAGGTAAAGGCCAAGATGCTAAGGATATGAAAGAGGAATAGGGTTTGAGAAAGTGAACAAGGGATAACTCCAAGAAGAATGAGGGTGTGGAAGCAAAAAATTTGGATGTTATGAAAGCCTCTAGTGATAATATGAACATGCTAGAAGACCAAGCAAAAGATCTCCTAAAAACATTGTAGTTGTCCTGGGGCTATCTTTTTGTTTTCCTTTTGTTATTTTTTCATGCATAGTTGTATTCTAGTCTCTTGTTTTTAGATTATTTAGTTCTTTTAGGATGAGGCCTTCTATTTCCTAAGCTTCTCCACTCTTGTTTCATTAATACTTTTTACAAGGTTTTTGGTCCTTTAAAAACTATTTTTACATAATCAAAACTTTAAACCAAGAACTATGGAACCCTAATGTTCCCTCGAATATGATGTCACATCTTAACCATAGTTTAGTCAACCAAATTGCCTAACCTGAACTAAGTTTTATTGTAGCACTAGAAACCTAAGGTTCCATAATGGTGAAGTACATTGTAGATTTTGACTCTACATCACTATGAAATGAACTCAAAACTCACTTCAATCCTTTTCAACCTCTCGTAAAGTTTTCAATGTACTAAGTGCTAAACATAGTGTCTATTAACTTGTATTTTTTTTAGTTTTTGTTGTGTTTGCCCTAGTTTTTGGGCATGACACTTGTCATGGGAGGACTACTAATTGAGATTCTATTTTTGCCTATGTCAAGGACCTAGTCACTACTCTGGGAGGAAGATTTTCTCCATGTTAAATAATTTTTCCTTCTTTTCATACTTAATCTATGTATAACTAGACATACTCACCTCCTTCCATGGTCTAGCTTTCCAACTCTATTACTAGATGAGGTATAGCCATTCCTACTTATTCTTGTTGAGGAAGAGGTAAATATGGAGGGTCTTCTGATGGTGGGGGAGGTATCCCAAGTGGCCCTTTAGATAAGGGAGGTATACCAAGTGTTTATTAACTTTAATTTTTTGTTGTTGTTGTTGTGTTTTTACCTTGATTTTTGGGCATGAAACTTGTCATGGGAGGACTACTGATTGATATTCTATTTTTGTCTATGTCAAGGACCTAGTCACTACTCTAGGAGGAAGATTTTCTCCTTCTTCTATTATTTTTCCTCCTTTCGATACTTCATCTATGTATAACTAGACATACTCACCTCTTTCCATGGTCTAGCTTTTTGACTTTGTTACTAGATGAGATATAGCCACTGCTACCTTTTCTTGTTGAGGAAGAGGTACATATGGAAGGTCTTCTAATGGTTGGGAAGGTATACCAAGTGGCCCTTTAGATAAGGAAGGTAATTGTTCCCACTTCTACTAACATTCTTTTAGTATAATCTTATTTGATAAACCAAATAATAGAAAATATAAGTCCATCATTAACCAATTTGTATTCAGGGATTTTAAAAGGAAGTTTCTTTTTCAAAATTTGGGGGTAGACTATGTATGGCCATGCATTTTCATCTTGCATACTCCCTCTCTTAACTGAATTGAGAAAATCTACTGGTCTTATGGATAGGAGGTATACAACATAAGAGGTCATGTAGAATTGTGGGTCATTCTCCATCGAGATGAGCTTCTCATCCAAGTTTTCACTAAGGATCATAGCCCAATCAATTAGCATCCCACCTGTTCTGATGGTTTCTATGAAATTTACCATCTAGGTCTCTAAGTGAATTGGTGTTGAGAGGTTCATTGTTCTACTCAAAAGGACAACAGGAAGCTTGTTGGTTTTTTTTTTAGACTAGTAGGTACCTTAAACCCAATAGCAATAAGCATAAGACAAAAATGAACCTAAGGATTAGCCAAATCCTATATTTATTATGATCGATCCTAGCTACTGGACCAACTTCAACAGAGTATAAGAATACTCCCTTCACTTCAAGCTTTACAAGGCCAAGGTAGGAAAACCTTAGGGATTTATCTAACAAATATTATGATACTCTTTTCTTCAAAATTATCCCTTATAGAAAAAAATGGTCATAATCTTCTTCTTAGATTTGTAATAAACTTCTTGATTACAATGGCTATATATAATCAATAGAAAAATAATTAGAAATAAGGGTTGGCCAACAACTTTTAGTTCTTCATTACATTAAATGGAATATTGTATGGAAAATTATTTATGATTGATGTAAATATCTTGCAATTATATGAACCATCAACTTGCAACTAAAATTAAGTGATCAGTGCCTTATCCATCCTTATATAGAGTCAATACTAGTAGTCTTGGACCTATTTAACTGACTTGCAGTTAAATTTGTCAACAATAAACTCTAAACTTTATTCTTATCATATCCCTCTCATATACCCAAAAACCTACCTCTTATTGAAATAAATTATTTAATTCTTTGAACTAAATGCAAACAAAAGGAGGTATATGATCTATCTAAATTGTATTAAACTGAAAAAACATTTCTCATTTCAATCTCAAAATCATAGATATATGAGGAAGGAGAAAAAATTCAAATACACAAATATGTAGAAGTTTTATTTTATATTAGTTTCCTTCAAAAATACATATAAAACTAGATATATACTCATAATATAACTCAACACTTGGCCATTTGATCATGAATAATCATTGTTCTCTCAAGTTCACAAGTTTGAACACATTCATACAATCACAAAAGACTGGATGGACTATAAAATAATATAGACTAAAAAATATATAAACTTTTGACCTCAACTCCTTATCTTGGAAATCCTTATATAGGATTGCGACAAGCTACAAATGGGAGGAGGACACATGTCAACACTTGCATAGATACAAAAAGTGGCATGGCCCAAAAAGTTATACAAGACATTCCTTATTGTTCAATAAAAAAAGGTAGTTGAAAAATTCAACAGGTGAAAATTTATGTCATGCACTTTGACTTTACTCTCCTTTGTATTCTTCTGTATGCATCCTCAAAAGCTTCAAAATTTGATATGAATAATTATGACATTTTGATGCTTCTAATAAAGTGATCAGTGTATCTAATCTTATCTTTTAATCTCTTATTTGCCTTTAACCATAATAATGTTTTAGCTACTTCTTTTTAGTAAGGCCTTTATTTCTCCCATTGCTTCCCACACATAGATCTCTCACTTGGTGGGCCATTCTATAGTTTTAACCTTTTCTAGGTCCTTAGTGGCTTTAGTCCACCTGGCACCCATTATGGCTTTAGACTCTACTATGAATTTATTCAAATCTTCTTTTTTTTTTGAATAGGGAGTCAATTAACTTATTATAAGGGGTATCAGAGCTATCTTCAAAAATTTCCATAGTGGCCTCCTAAGTCAAAATGGCACCAAAGGAATTAAACCATTCCTACCAATCCCTCACTATATTGGTGGTATCCAAAATTAGTGGTATGCAGGACTGAATTATTTGAGATAAAAATTTTACCTTCTCATTTATGAATTGCAATTTTCTAGTGAAAAAGCCAATTAGTTCTTTGACTACCTTTAAGCCCTCCTTCACTATGATTATATTAGGAAAATATAGCTTTTTAGCCATCAATACAATAAGCCTCTCTAAGAACTATATATATGGACCCCAAAAATTGAATGTGGGTGATAGTCATGAAAGTGCATCATTGTAGAATTGCTTGGCACTTTGCAAAGAAACATAAAAATTATAAGCCTATTGTGATATATCCTCAGAGTTTCAACCCTATGGCTCATCAAACTCTTAAGGATAGATATCATTTCCTCATCTCCTTGTTGAGTAGGTGGAGCATCAATGCTCATTCTCCTTTGTTATTTTGTATCCTCTACCTCCAACCCATCTATTTTCATTGGTGCTTCAATTGTGTCCTTAGCTAGTTGCTCTTAATTTTTTTCATTCTTGGCTCTACTCTATAGTAACCATTTACTCTACATTTACAAGTTACTCTCTAAGAGATGCAACCTTATCCTCTTAGAGTTCTTGGACCTTATCCTCAAGCTCCTCAATTTCTTGCTTGTAGACATGGCTTTTCTAAGATCATCCTCATAGAGCTTTCTCCACATCAATGTAATCATGTATAGACTCGGTAAGTCTAGTCTCAATCTCCTCTACCTTGGCCTCATTCATGAATGAGAAATGCTTAATGACCTTTGAGATTTTCTTACCAAAGGCACCCTACAAAGTGCACACAATCATGTTACCCTATTCTATGCTTACACATCCATCAACTTAGGCTTATTTGATGGAGTCATACTCCAAACTACCATAGATTTGGTATCAATGTTGAATCATGTTCCTCTTTACATTCCATCAGCAACATATTCCTCATATGAGATGGCATTTTCCCATCTCCTTATCTGATTGAGCATAAATTCTTGCTCCAAATCCCATATGGGTGCAAAAAGCATACCACTCCTTTGCACAAGGTCTCTTGCCTCCTCTAGAGTCATGATTTCACTCTTAGGATCATACGCATGTAGCTTCTCAACCAATTCTAATTTCTTCTCATTTGATTCTCCTAGTTTCATTTTCAATACCAACTCACTTTATTTTATTTTATACAAAAATCTCTTGAGCACAGTTGATTTGATGAATTCATTGTCCTCTATGAATTATTGGTCCTAAATGATCCTATCATCTAGACTTGTTGCTACATTATTTCTATCTTGGAGATAGATTTTCCTTAAGTTAGCAAAATATTGATTATTTCCTAGTAAAATTTGTAGAGTCCTCTATTTTACCTCTATAGGGATATGGACAACCTTTTATCTCTAGTTCCCTTCTATGACCCATGATGCCTCAACATGCTCATCTTCCTCTTCTTCATCATCTAGAGTCACATCAAGCTCAGGGCTATTAGGACATACCCTCTCTTCTTCTCCCATAAGTCCCTCTAGCATTTTGGCCATGATTTCAGCATGGTCAGTGACCACCTTTCTAATCTTATGAGGATAGGGCATATCCATGTAAAATCCCATGAATTTGGGATCTACTCTCTTTATTTCCCTTTCTACCCTTAATACATCATCAAGCTTGGCCAGCTTATCTATTGCCTCCCCCTCTGCAACAATATTAGGAATAATATCTTCATGGGGTAGCTCCTTGATGTTGGGAGCACATAATTCATTATCTCCTTAAGGGTGTTCTTCATCCAATTATTATGATCATATATCTTGTAGGGACTAGTTGATAGGTTGAAGAATAGATTTGGTCTAGGGCCTCTTTTCCAATTTAAAATTCCCCAACCCTAAAACATCTACACAAAAAAGTGCCCTTATGAACCTTCGAGCCTAAGTACTCTTTATTCACCATAAATAATTTCCACATAAATTCAATAATGGCTAATCTAGGAGGGATGAATTTTGGAAATATGTGGGGTAGCTAGGGACAACCATACACTCACATCAAAGGAAAGGTTGAGAATAGGAAGATATCTCCCCAATTATGATCTAATAGCTTACTCTTTGGGAGCAGAACAGGTCTCAATAAACCCTTTAGGATGTCAAGTTCCCTAAAGTATCCTGGGTCTAGCATTCATAAGGAAACAAAATCAGAAAAGTGGTATGAACTATCTCATACCTGTGTCCATAGTTGAAATTTCAGCTCTCCATTTGCATCACTGTTATGATCAATGAAATTAGGTCTTATGTACCCCACATTTTTGTACAACATTAGGTGCATCAACAATGAGTAGTGATGGAACCTGAAATTTTTCATCTCTCCACTCTGAGCCGAGGCAATTTTTTCCTTCATCAACTCCAAACTATACTCAACATAATCAAACTCCCCTCCATGATATGAATCTTGCACATCTCTAGCTATGATAAATTTAGCTACATAAACCATGTCCAATCCATCTTTGTTAACCACCTTGTAGACACCATACACTTTTTTCACAAAATAATTCTTGAATTTATCCGAAGGCATCATCTTTTTCACTTTCTTAGGGTAATCACCCACACTCTTTAGGTCCATACATATTTTGTAGCATAGACTTCCCTGTATAAGCTTTTGTATTTCTTTCAAATTTCTTCTACAGGATGGCCCATAGCACTATCTAATCCAAAAGCTTTAATGTATGAGGCTTGGTCTAGAGTACACATAATAGTTTCATTTCTCCTATGGAATGATTTGGTGGAAAAATTATATGACTTGATTAGGGATTTCACCAAATCCACATCAATGAAGACCTCTAGAAATGTCAATTTTGCCAAGTTATTCTTCAAAGGATTGCAAATAGGAATCTTCTTCTCTCTATTATAGTAGAAAAACTTGAATAGCTTAGAACCCATAATTCTAGGGAATGTAGCATCTCTACATAGAGCATATGGGTCCACAAAATCATGGTCATCTACTACATTAGCATTTAAGGATCCTGGGAATAATTTTAATCATTCTTCAATGAACTGGTTAGGTTTTCTTTGTCTTATCTTCTCTCCCTTGGAAGTTGAAGTTTCTACAACCTCCATGTTTGATGCTTGAATTTCTTCTACCTCTTTATCAGACATCTTGAATGTATGTTGGAAAAAATTGTATAAACTCTATTCTTAGGTGCTAAAAACAATTATCTGCACATACTAAAAACTCTACAACTACTTAGATTTTCTTCTCTTTGTGAACGGTAATATGTAACTAATCAATAGAATGTCTTTATAGCTCGATGCACATTATCAATGTTTATCTTTGCATTAATTCTCAATATGATCAAGCCATAAATTAACTTATTTTATCACCTCAAGGGAGTGTTTCCATTATTATCTAGAAATACACTTTTTATACCATACCCAAATCTCACTAGTCAAGAAGTTTGTTGTCATTTCGAGCTCAGAAATATGAATAGCACACTTTATGTTAACCTGGGGTTCACAATCTTATGATTGACCCCAAATTCAAAACCCTCATAATATCTTAGGTAGGGAAGAAAATTTGTTCAATGTTATGATTCCAAAGAATTTGACCTTTATCGTATCATTGTAAGCCTTTGAGAAAGTCTTTATGATCTCACAATATACTAGACACTGTGACATTAGAGCCTCTCTTTAACATCTTTACAATCTTATGAGAGGCAGTTTTCATTTACCATCATAGCATCTTATAGCATTTTCCTTTCCTTATGATCCTATGATTTTGGTCTAGCTAACAACTTCATGACTTTAGTGGTCATCTTCTTTACCTCTACGATGCTATGAGAGACTGTCACCTTCCTTTATTGTAACATTTCTGACATTAGTTTTTTCCTCTATGATCCCCCAATGCATTTCCTATCATAGAATCATAGAATCATTACACTACCCTTAAGATCTTATAGAATACCATCTATCGTAGCATCAAATAATGGGATTTTCTAGATCACGAGCTTATGCAAAGACACCTTTGGCTCCACTAGCTTGACATGACATCATTTGACCAATCAGGATAGGAAATTCATCACATTTTTTACACTAAACTTCCAAACTTCTTTTTCATTTACCTTAATTATAATCTCATGATTATCACCCTATAGTATCATGATCTTTAAAATCCTCTTCCTTGACCTTAAGACTAGGGATAATAGCGTAACATCTTAGAACTTTACAAAGACCTTCTCGATATCTTGATCACCTCCTTGTCATAGGATCAAACAACCTAAAATGATTCTTTGAGTTTCACACTTATATGATCCTACACAAAACTACTATTTCATGGTCATAACCCTTCCCAACTATCTTTGCAATCCCCTAATGAATTACCTATCATAACATCACACCAGGCTTAGAACTTCAAAATGACTTATGATCATATGATACAAAGGGAATCATGAGATTGGGCACTTTATCTTTTCATTTATGAT
This sequence comes from Cupressus sempervirens, assembly GCA_028749045.1. Taxonomy (NCBI): domain Eukaryota; kingdom Viridiplantae; phylum Streptophyta; class Pinopsida; order Cupressales; family Cupressaceae; genus Cupressus; species Cupressus sempervirens. The sequence continues at coordinate 424,532,368 of CM053788.1, forward strand.
ACTAAAACACATACATATCATAAGATTAGGGAACTAAAAACACTTCTCTATGATCCTCCTCAACCCTTATGTTGTAACATCGTAAGGGATGATTTAAAAAACAAAAAAACTCTCGCTTAGATACAAAACCTAGTGTAAGGGCTAGACTTTGATTTTTATGAAATTTCTCATGGGATAAGATGAAAGCACAACCCTAGGGCATCATTTTTCACACTAGGGAAAGGGAAATAATAATTGGATTAGGGAAAAAATATTATTTTAGGGTCATCCTCTAAAAATGAAAACAAATAAAACATGAACCCTAACATCACAACACTATTTTCACCACAAAATTTGCATATTTAGTCCTGTGAAAATAAGGGCTACCATAGCCAATATCATCAATCTTGTATGCTTATGTCATGTCAACCTTCCCACCTCTTCAATTCAATGGTGACATAGTGATGAGGTACTTCCCTTGTACCAACTCCCTTACTTCTGACTCATTCTCCCTATACCATTGGTCTATCATACTATAACTAATATACAAGTATTGATCCACCCTTCATAGATGAAAGACCTTCTTGATATTTTATGACCTTATGTATAGCATGAATTCTCCTATTACACTTTTGACCACTTTCTTTGTTGTTACATAGTGGTGTAGTAGAGTCATAATTAGTTAAGAGGACTAGACAAATACCAGATTACAAGCATTATTCACTCACCCACTCTTGATAAATACTAAAACTATTGTTGATTGTTCGTTGGGCTTGTTTCAAAGTAGTATAAATGCATTCCAATTGATGTGTTCTAATTTGGTATCTCAAATCTTTGACTATTTATCCTTGAATCTAGACTTCTTTGGTACTACTTGATATTTGAAAGCTAACAGTTTGGGTGTGATCTTTACACCCATAAAAGATGAAGATGATGTCATTTTACTTGCAAAAAACACAAATGTTAGTATATCATTAATGAGAAACCAAAAGATTCTCTTACAGACAAAACTGGACTAGCAAAAATTGACAACACTGACAAAAAACCCTATAGTGCCTTTAAATGTGCACATGCACCTTGTGCACTAGGCCCACGTATGCATGTGCACAAGATGCAAAGTGCACATTTTGGCTCCTTGTCTTATTTGAAAGTGCATTTTTTAGCACATTACATATGTTGTGTACATAGCACACATGCACATGTATGCATCATGCATGGTTTGATGCATGTGCAGGTTTATTTTAAGCACTTAATGTTCCTTTGTGAAAAATGTGCACCATACAAGGGTAAAGACATGCATGAGTACACTTGTATGCATAATGAATTTACCTTTAGACAAAATTATAGGGAAAAAGTTGTGTCTAACTTGATAGATTATTTTGTAATGTAATGGAATCAAAATAACCTAAGAGTGTTAATCTGGGATTCATAAACTTCAGAGAGATATAACAGCTATTTTCTCAATGGATAAAGATAATAAATCAAGTGGTTATGAATGAAAGTTATACAAGCTAAGAAATCAAAATAAAGGATTTTAATTAATTGAATAAGAATTGACATGTTTGAAGAATGAAACTAACAAGGAATGTGTATGCAATGTATCTTCACACTTAATCCAAACAATTACTTAAAGCTAATCTTTACACTAATTATGAAATAATCACACTTGATAATAGCCACACACGTAAACACATACATATCAAATACCATAATCCATAAACATGTCCAACTAATTAAACACCATTACTAAAAATCAAGCTAGTTTAATGAAGGTTTAGGATGAACTCTATTTTCTACATGAAGTTTTGTTGAGGCAAGAAGTCTATGATACAATCAGAAGTCTAGATAGTATTGTGCAACAAGATGTTCACTAGGAATGAAGGGTAGAGAAAGGAAGTTTGTGGAAAAAGGTGATAGGAAATATAATATAATAGAAATAGAGATATGAATGGATGAGTAATGATCAGATAGGCAGATATGATTTTGTAATTAATAGATAAAAGAACTAACAAAACACACTATACAAATTAAGATAGCCACACCAGGATTTCCAAGAGGGGGCCCTTCATTCCGATTGCTTGGTGACTAGAAGATTAATGCAGAATTTCAAAAGACAATCCAAAACTAATTCCAACAATAATAAAAAAGAGGATTTATAACAACATTCCAATAAGTATATTTCCCTTTATTTCTTCGTATGATCATTTACATGCTTATATAGTGTTTAAAATACCAAATATACTTGAATCGGATTGTTATGGTTGTAGGCCATTGATCTAAGTTAAACAAACACTATCTAGGCCACATGCCACTGATATTTTAACTACATAAAAAACATAATAATAATATAATATTGTTCTAGTCGAAAATCACTCCAAACTAAAGACTAAAAATAAAATATCTACCCAAAATAAGATAGGAAAATAGAGCTATAATATGTACACACCTGATCTATTCACTCCTAAGCTCTAGTAGCCACTTGGACATCCATAATTTTCTCCTATAGCAAATATGTTGGAAACATAGATGGAGTAACTAAGGGGGGGGTGAATCAGTTACCACAAAAACAAATCCACAAATCCCTTAGATGTTTGATACAACTAGTTACTACTATCACTCAGTAAACATACAGAAAATGTTGTAACTTGATAAATGCAATGTATGTTAACTTTAACAGATCTTAAACATTCACAATGATTAACATGCAACCATAAAAGAAACAACATGAACACATGAGACACTAGATTTTAACATGGAAACCCAATATGGGAAAACCCACCAAGTAACTAGCTATTGATTTTCACTCTTCTAAAATGAGCCCTGTTAGGAGCCAACATAGTTAAAGGTTACAAAACACACTGTTAGGTGTGACCTTGTTAAAGGATTTAATCACCCTGTTAGGAGTGGCCTTGCAAGAGGTCTTTAGAACAATTCAATGGAACTATCACCTTGTTAGAGGATTTATGAATGGCTGTTAAACCAACTCTGTTAAGAGATTTTGGAATCACTACTAAAATGGTGAGAAAGTAATAATGAAATGACCTGAATGAGATGCAAATGAATTTCTAATTATAGATCTCTATTCTACTTCACTAGGTCCTTACTGACCAAATAAAACTTTTTTGCTCCTCAAGGATATTTGACCATCCTTCAAAGTATGCTCACACTTTCCTCTTCAAACAATCAATACACTTACATGCTCAATCATTACACTTAGAATCTCAACTTGACCTTTCATATATACCTTTTAGATTATCAAGTCAGCTCATTTATGACTTACAATCACCAATAATAATTACCTCAGTCAACTAGAATCAATACTTCAAATAATTAAACTTTATTTCTCAAATTAACAAAATCCTTCATTGGCTAACCCTACTTGATAAACACTATTCCTGAAAAGATTTCTAGTGTTAACCAACTAAATTTCGGTTAACACTATGATTCCAACAAAATCCTTTGGAGACTAAGTGAACTTGATAAGCACTAACTTTCCTTCATTAACCATGGGAGGTCGGTTACTCACTACTTTTTGCTACATTTCCTTTACGCCCAAGTTAGCTATGTAGATACTGTCTACACAAAGTAATTTCTAGGAATGCTCGGTAGACATAGAGATTTTCTTTGCTAACCAACTGAGCTTGGTAGATACTATCTGATAACTGACATGACATTTGTGTAACATCAAAGACAACACACAATTAGACAATTATATCCAACAATCTCCCTCTTTGGCATTGACAGAAACATAACATGTCATAGCACAATAGAATTTGAAAATAAGACTTTTCCTGATAGAAATTTTCTCCCTCTTAGATTTTATGCCAAAAAATTCTCTAATGCAATAATCTCCCTTTGTGAAGGAATTACATAGCTTATTCTTCAAATAGTAAACTCTTCCTCAGATAAATTTTAGAAAGATATTATAGTAAACTCTACCTCTTTGACAACACATGCCAAAGACAACACATAGCAAATGAGTATCAATGTACCTTGAGTACTGATTCATATGCAATATTCCCATGACTATGTTGCATCAACTGATAGATCTTTAACTTGGTTCATGTTGATGCATCACTAAAACTTTATTTTAGTGAGCTTTAGGTAGGGGAATGACCCCTAACTTACCTCTTAGATACAAGAATGCATCCTTAGGTAATGCCTTGGTGAATATGTCTGCAATCTATTCTTTTGTATGGACATATTCCAATATGATTTTCTTATCCTACACCGATTCTCTGATAAAGTGGTATTTTATAGCAATGTGCTTGGTTTTGGAATGCATCACTAGATTCTTTGATATGTTAATTGCACTTGTATTATCACAAAACTTAAAAATTGTTTCTTTGATCTCAACCTTCATGCCTTCCAACAAATATTTAAACCAAACAATATTAGAACAATTCACTACTACTAAAACATATTATGCTTCTGTTGTAGATTGAGATGTGCAATTTTTCTTTTTACTTGTCCAAGATACCAATCTTTTTCCAAGAAAGAATGCTCCATCACTTGTACTCTTTCTGTCATCAATGTTTCTTACCCAATTAGCATTAGTAAACTCTTTTAAGTCTAGATTACCTCCAATTTTATACCACAATCCATAATCTTCAGTGTCTTTCAAGTATCTCAAGATCCTTTTGATTGCCATCATGTGATTTTCTTTGGGTTCTTCTGAAAATCTTGCCACTATACCAACAGCAAGAGCAATATAAGGCCTTGTATGAACTACATACTATAATTTTCCAATCATTGATCTATATAAGGTCTAATCTACCTCTTTTGAATCATCATCTTTGGTAAGCTTTAGTCTAGTACACATGGGAGTTCCAACTAGTTTTGAATCTTCCATACCAAAATTTTTGAGTATCTCCTTGATATACTTAGACTAAGTGATGTAGATACCATTCTTGCTCTACTAAATCTGAAGACCAACAAAGAAATTAATCTCACCAAACATAGACATTTCAAATTCTTTGTTCATTTTCTCTAAAAAATCCTTGCATAGATCATCATTCCCTATAAACAAAGTATCATCTACAAATATTTTTGCCAAAACAATCTTGTTATCTAGTCCTCCATTGATGTGCAAGCTACTATTATCATTAGTTCTTTAGAAACCAATCTAAATAAGATAGTTATGCAATCTCTCATACCATACTCTAGGGGCTTGTTTCAAACCATACAATGCTTTATGTAATTTGCAGACAATGTCCTTTTTGTCTGGATCAACAAAACCTTCAGGTTGCTCAATGTAGACTTCTTCATCAAGAATACCATTGAAAAATGTTGATTTAACATCCATCTGATATACCTTAAATCCTTTATATGTTGTATATGCTAGTAAGGTCCTAACACCTTCCAATCTTGCAACAAGATAAAAAGTCTCTACATAATCAATTCCTTCTTCTTGAGAATATCCTTTACACACCAATCTAGCTTTATTTCTTGATAGCTTACCATCTTCATTCAACTTATTTTTGAATACCCACTTTGTTCCAGTCACATTTTTATCTTTAGGTCTAGGTACAAGAGTCCATGTTTTGCTCTTCTTTATTTTATCTATCTCTTTATTTATAGCCTCAATCCAACTTTCATTTTCCAATGCATCTTTGACATTTCTAGGTTCAAAATCAGCAAGTAAACAAGTACCTTTTAGCTTACTTCTTTTCATAGTACCTTCTAATTTATCTCCAATAATGATCTGATCTAGTGTATGATGCCTCTTGAATGAATTGCATTTTCATCTTCTTGCACTTCAACTTTAGGTTATGGCTGCTTAGACTCAGTAGGCATTGGCTCGGTAGCTTTAGAATGTGACTCAGGTCCTTGTGACTTGATTTGAACTTCTTGCAATTCAGTGACTAAGGAAGACTTAGGATATAGTAGTCTCCTAATTGAAAAATGTATCTAGCAATGTATCAAGTTCAATGAAAAAAAAATCTCCTATAATGTTCTAGTTCCTTTTTCTTTATTCTTTAGTCCTTTTTGCAAACTCATTAACTTTCACATGTCCACTTTGTATAATTTTATGAGTAGACAAATTCAAACATCTATATGCCTTACTCTTGCAAGAATATCTCAAAAATATACCTTCATCACCCTTCACATCAAATTTGTCTTTTCTAGATTCTTTCAAAATGTAACATTTACTTTCAAATACTTTCAAGTAACTTACATTGGGTTTATAGCTATACCATAACTCATAGTGGGTTTTGAATGAGTCCTTCTTCAGCTATACTTAGTTCAAAGTATGAAATCTAGTGCTAATAGCTTTCTTCTAGTATTTGATAGAAATGTTCTTCTCAATAATTAGATTCCTTGCTCAATCCATGATAGATCTATTCCTCCTTTCAGCTATTCCATTCTGCTCAAGAGTTCCAAGGGTTGATAACTGTCTTTTGATTCCTCTTTCAATGCAAAAGTTATTGAATTCATTGGAGATGAATTCACCACCTCTATCTAATCTCAAGCATTTCAATATTTTCCCTATTTCCTTCTCTACTCTGGCCAAATACTACTTGAATTTCTCAAATGCTTCTAACTTCTCTCTCAGATACATAACAACCATCATTCTAGAGTAGTCATCAACAAAAAGAATGAAGAACTTTTCTCCAGTATAGCTCTCAATTCTAATAGGTCCACAGAAATCAGTATGCACAATTTCCAAAATGTCTTTAGACTGATAGTTTTTGCTTTTAAAACTAGTCTTTCCCATCTTACCAATCTGACAATTCTTGCATAAATCAACATCAAGTTTCTTTATACTAGGAATGCCTCTTACTTTCAAAGTAAGAAAGGAACAATGAAATGACATGAATGAGATGCAACTGAATTGTTGATTATAGATCTTTTTTCTACATCACTAGATCCTTACTAATCAAATAAAACTTTGTTTCTCCTCAAGGATATCTAACCATTCTTCAAAGTTTTCTCACACTTTCCTCTTCAAAAAATCAATACACTTGCATGCTCGTTCATTACACTTAGAATCTCAACTTGACCTTTCATACATACCTTTCAGATTATCAAGTCAGTTCATTTATGACTTACGATTGCCAATAGTCATTACCTCAGTCAGTTAGAATCAATACTTCAAATAATTAAACTTTATTTCTCAAATTAACAAAATCCTTCATTGGCCAACCCTGCTCGGTCAACACTATTCCTGAAAAGATTTCTAGTGTTAACCAACTGAAGCTCGGTTAACACTGTGATTCGTGCAAAATCCTTTAGAGACTGAGTGAACTCAGTAAGCACTAACTTTCCTTTGTTAACTATGGGATCTTAGTTAACACTACTTTCTACCACATTTCCTTCAACGCCTAAGTTAGCTAAATAGATACTATCTACATAGAGTAATTTCTAGGAATGCTTGGTAGACACAAAGATTTGCTTTGTTGACCAACTGAACTCAATAGATACTGTCTAATAACTGATATGACATTTGTGTAACATCAAAAACAACACATAATTAGAAAATTGTATCCAACAAAATATACCTAAATTTTTATCAAATTCTATACATTGGTGGACTTTTCAACAATTACTTCATATCTTACATTTTATCAATGTATTTTAAATCTCTATTAATTAGTTGCATAAATGGGAGTGGGATGTCACAAAGTTGGGTGAAAAAATATATAAGAAATATATAATATGACACACAAATTCACACCCTTCATTTCCCCCCAACTGAAGGATCAAGCATGTCCTCATGCACACCAGGTGGAATAACTAGCATCAATGAACTAGGCTACTAGATTTCTAGAGACTATTGTGACTTTTGTAGTTTTTTTTGTGGTAGATTTTGGTGTAGATAGTTCTTGTATATGTGCTTTTAACTATGGATTAGACCTTTAGAGTTGAGTGATGATTTTCAATAGTTGTTCAAGATTAAAATGTTGCATTGATTTAGGAACTTCAAGAGTTTTTGAAGCACCATCAATAAGGCTTGGCTAAGATGCTATAGTAACAATGTGTATATCATCAGTTTGAGGAGACTTTGTTTCTTATATTATACCCTTATCTGGTTGAGGAAGTTATTTTGTTTATTTTGACTATATTTCAACACCAAGGGAAGTACCATTGGCTATTTCTATTACCCTCTCAATGGCAACATTTTGTACTAGTGTTATTGGAATTTTTGTTCCCAATGGAGATTTGGGTCTTACTTCTTATTTAGTGATAGGGTCTATAGTATGGCTTTCCTATCATGTACTTAGAACATTATCTTCCCCATTATTGGTATCCTTTTGCTCAAATTCTTCTTCAACTTCTTGATTGTCCTTGGCCTCCTATTTTACTTTAGTTTCTTGTATGTCTGTTGCCTCCTATTCTACTTCAATTTCCATGTCTACTTCATCATCCTACTACCTTTCTTCTATTTCCTATCCGTTGTCAATAGCTTGGCCTTCTTAAATTTGTGGATTTTCCTCCATCCCTTGGACTTCTTCCACTTCTTTGTTCTTTTCATTAACTTTCTCTCCTTCAAAGGGTATTTCCTCTTTATCTATCATCTATTTCAATTTACCTTGTTTCTTATTTCACCTTAACTATGACCTCTATTCTCTTAGAAGACAGTCATTTTTCTTTGAGGGTTTTTGAGCATTGATAATTTCTACATTTGTAGTGGAGTGGGCTATGTAGCCAGTTCCTATAATATATCCAAAATGTTCTATTTTAGTATGCTAACCATAGGATGAGGGCTTAGTGTTTCTTTAATTTTCTTAAAAGGGTTAGTATTTGCTTGTATTTTGAGGACTCCTAGCATTTTAATTTTTAATGAGGATGAGGATTTTTCTGGTCACTTTTTAGAAGAGTTAGCTTTAAGTGCTTTTTCACTAGAAGGCAATTTAAGGTCATCCACATTGGTAAGGGTAATGAATCTTTCCCATCCTAGGGTAGGCCAGGCAGACTTTAGGGCACAAGTGACAAACAATTTTATCAAATCATGGTGGGAAAGAGAATCACTATGCCCTTCTCTAAATTGATGACATGATCATTTTTTAAAATGCAAGAGATAATAAGGAAGATTGACAAAGATCTCATACTATAAGTGTAGCAGAAGGAAAGATGGTGAGCATAAAAATACTTATAATGTCCTTCACATGTAATGAACTAAATCAGAAACTAGGCAATTTTATCCCATGGCTTTGGCAATAATTTGGGGATAATCCCCTATCCTTGTGTTGTTCCAACTTGTTCCCCTCTTCTAAATAATTCCTTCTTATGGGGTTTCAAATGAACAAACTGGGAAGATCCTGTAGGGAAATAATGGTCCCCAATTTGTGGAAGGCTAGAGACAGCCACGATAGTCTATAAGTTGACCTAGAATTGTAACCATCACACAATAACACTATTCTCTATAAATTTCAAGGAAAACTTGATAGCGACCTCATTACTAGAAATAAATTTACATAACCATTCACAATACCTTAGCCATCCCCAATGTTCAAAGATTTTTTAAACTTTTTCAACATTTTGTAGATGGTAGAGTGAGTCTAGCTCCTTATGAAGATGATGGCAACCCATGATCCTAGACAACAATGGCTACTAAAACTGTAGAGCAAGAGGTTTTAGAATGGAAAACACAAATAATAGGAGAGGCTTTACTAGGGGTGAAAATAAGGGAAGTACATCTACAGGAAGTAATAATGGGAATGTAAGAGAAAATCTTACCTTCATACGTATAGATAATTAATGAAGTGGATGATGTAATAGTAATAATAATAGAGGACATTGAAAAAGATGGCATAAGCAATCAATGACATGGACTATGACCCCTACCAACTAAAAGAGTCAAACCATCACGGTGATGCTATGTAAGAAAAAGAGAAAAGAAATTTTATTGAAATAAAATGTAAGGGAGGAAAGTACTTCCTGAATGTGTATCCCAATGAGGTGAGATGATGTTGGAACTTGCGTGTAGAAATTTTGAGGATGGCAGGAAAATAATGGTAAAATGTGGGAGGACATTGTAATAATGATGTTGAAAAAATTCAACTGAGCTAGCAAGATCTAGTGAGGGAAAAAAATCTAAGTCCGATAGACACGTGAGCATCCAATGAGAGAGTCAGGCTACAAAGTAGGAAGGACACTACATCATGCATACAAATTGGAAAGTTGTAGTCACATGCGAATAGAGAGGCGATAGAAACCAGGTGGTAAGAATAGTGTTCAAAGGTAGATAAGGTGATAGGAAGATACAAGTGTTCCTATTGCAAAATGAGATGTAAGAGGCTGGTCCTAAAGCAAAAAGAATAAAATGGAAAAATATTGATCAAGATAGGGAGAGAGGTCATATATATATATATATATATATATATATATATATATATATATAGGAATTTTTATTTTATTTTAATAATTTCTTTTTAAATTTTGCAAGAGAAAGAGCCCAAAAGGAACCATGGTAAATTCCTTTGCGTTAGTGAGAAAGAAGTCTTCCTTCAACAAAGGGTTCTAGTATAACATAAGTCAATGCCCATTAACAAGAAGTGTGTGGAATTCTGAGTCCATAGTGTAGTGTTGTATGACACCATTATCAAAGACATGGGTAATTTCATAGGGACCCAACCATTGAGTATGAAAGTTACCTTTGAAATCCTTAAAACACAAATCATACAAAAGTGCCTAATCACTTGGCTAGAAGGAATGTTGGTGAATATTTTTGTCATGCCATAGTGCTTACTAATTCTAAACAAGTTTGGTATGAAGGAGTTCCTCCTAATGGAGTTTATCCAAAGAGTGGAGTTGTGTTATACATTCTTGTTGAACATCAGAAAGACTCAAATTGAGTTGAAGTGTAGTTCAAAGAGTCTTAATCTCAAACTCAATAGGAAGACCAACATTCTTACCATAAACCATCTCATAAGGGGTTAGACTAGTGGTGTTCTTCCACATTGTATTATAGGTCCACATGGCTTCAGGAAGCTATGTGGCCCAATCACACTTTTGAAGTGCAATAGTCATGGTAATAATATTCTCTAGTTCTTGATTAATGACCTCTACTTTTCCATTTTATTCAGGGTGACAGGGTGATGATTTCTAGTGGTAAATTTCATACCCTTTGAGTAATGCAATAATTAGAGCTAAAGTGAACTAGGGCCCTTGATCTATAGTAATCTCACACAAAATATCAAAGTAAGTGAAAATCTTAGAGTACAAGAAGTCAACAACCTTGGTATCACAAGCATGCTTTAGGGAAACCACTTCAACCCATTAGGTACCATAATTGGTACAAACAAGAATTTATTCCTTATTTTTAGAAGGTGGGTTGATAGGTCCCACAAAAGTCAAGACTCCACTTCTCAAAAGGTTCAATAGAGAGCTTAGGATGGAGTGGAATTTCATTAGATTGAGTAGGATGACCCATTAACTAACACTGATTGCAATGATGAACATATTGCTTACAATCCTTATGGAGTGTAGGCCAGTAATATCCTATAGTAAGAATATTTTGAGAAATCTATTGAGCTAACAAATTTTCCTCCACAAGGTTCAATATGGCAGGTGTGGAGAATATCAAAGACATCATCTTTAGGAATACACTAGTGTATGATGTTAACAATGTTGGTATGGAAGAGGAGATCATTGATCCAAGTATACTACCCACTAAGGCTGACCAACTTTTGATGTTCTTGAGGAGAGAAGTGTGATGGAAACTTGCATGTAACCAAATAGTTGGTGATATCTATTAGAAACAATAGTCCACTAGTCCACCAAGATAACTGGGGGCGGGGGGGGGAAGGAGTTAGCTATCCAACAATTAAAACATTTATCTTCTTTAAACAAACTTATCCATTCAACCAAAGTAAAAAAGAAACCATAATAAAATGCTCATAGACAATTACAGTAGATATGTTGACTAGGGAAACCCTTGATCAGAGGGAAAACCGTGGTGGGAATGATGCCCAAAAGATGATGTGCTAATATAAATATTCCTTCCCTGTTAGGAGTCTATTACAACATTTAGTATAATGAGTCCTTGCCCTTCCTTTATATTGAGTCCATAAAAAAATTCTCCGAGTCATCTATTAGAACTTCTCAATTAATAATTATAGCACCACATTAAGAACATGTTACACTTAGTGATAATATTAATCTCCCACATTATAACTTGAATAACTTTCCATACACATAATATTATGAAAAACTATCTTAGCCACATCATCTTCAACATGTCTTCTCCATGTCCTCAACCTCTATCCTCAAGATATGAACTCTGCTAAGAGATATAACAAGTTTACCAGAACATGCCTCTATAAACTCTATCTTAGAATAGACATCATCAAAACTTACATAAATTCTTCTAGAAGTATCCTTTCTTCTTCTGACATTAACTGCATATACCAGATACTCAAAAGTATCTCCCATAACCTTAGGTGGTAATAATGCTCAACTAGCCATCCATACCAACTTGATATTTCTAATGTTGTTCTATTAGATACCAGAGAAGACTACTATGTTGACATCAATCAAAAACTCAGTCATGAATGCAACATATCATCATAGTAGTACTCCCCCATAGAAATATCATTAGAATTCATGCTTCCAATCAATCTTCCAACAATCCCCCTCTTTGGCATTGATGGCAACATAGATGAAAAACATCTAGTTCCAAGAATACCAATAAAAGTCTATTCATCTTCAAATCCTCTTCATCAATCATACTCCCCCATTGATATACCTCAATGTGCTCTATACCAAACTATTATTCTACATACTATGCTTATGTTGAACATTTTCCTTAGCATAATGTTTTTCCTACCAAACTTCTCCCCCATTGACATCAATGTCAAAGGTTTCTACAACCAACATCACTGCATCAAACTTTGCAATAACTAATACTTACTAGCACTAGTGTCAAAATACACTATTCAGAACAATATCAACAAGAGTCCTAGATGACTCAACCCATCATAGATACTCCCCCATTTAGGAAGCATCAACATTCAGTCTAGACAATGAATGGTGCTTTTCTACCTTGGACTAATGCACTCTTACATCTTCTACTATAATGTAGGAAGGGGCATAATCCCAAGCATACTCAAAAATACTCAAAAGTCTCTTTGGGAAGAGGCTTAGTGAATATATCTACAATATGCTCTTTATGCTCACATACCCCAATCTAATTTCCTTTTCTGCAACTTTTTCTCTCAATATATGATACTTAATAGAAATGTACTTAGTCCTCAAATGCAACACTGGATTCTTAGACATAATTACCATGCTTGTGTTGTCACAATGTATAATAATATGTTTACTGATTTCTATCCTTATATACTTCAGCATTTGCTTCATCCAAATGACTTGATTGCAATTATTTTCTACTGCAACATACTCTACTTTTGTTGTACTTTGAGATGTACAATCCTACTTCTTGCTTGACCAAGAAACCAATCTTTCTCCAAGAAGGAAAGATCCTCCACTAGTGCTCTTTCTTTCATCCATATTGCTTGCCCAATTTTCATCAGTATAAGCACTTAGAGTGAAATCAATGGATCTGTCATACCGTAATCCAAATTCTAAAGTTCCTTTTAGATATTTAAATATCCTTTTAATTTCTCATAATGTACTTCTCTGGGATTAGCCTAGAATCTTGCAACAATTCCAACTACATTTCTTATATCCAACTTTGTGTGAGTTAGATATTGCAATCCTCTAATCATGGATCTGTACTTCTTCTGCTCAATAGTAGGAGTCTCATCCTTTGTAGATAACTTTTGTCTAGTTACCATAGGTGTTCTAATAGGTTTTCATGTTTCCAAACCAAACTTTTTCAGTAAATCCTTCAAGTACTTAGTCTTAGAAATAAAGATTCCTTCTTTATTCTATGCAATATACAATCCTAGGATATAGTTCATCTCTCTTACCATACTCATTTCAAATTCTTTCTTCATCTCTTCTACAAAATTCTCACTTTCTTCATCATTTTCTCTAGATATGATGTCATCAACAAATATTACCAAAATCATCAAACCATCATCAATTTCTTTTCACTATAGATTACTATCTACCATATCTTTTCTATATCCAAGTTTTGTTGAATGTTTGTCCAACCTTGCATATCGGGTTTTGGGTGCTTGTTGTAATCCATACAATGCTTTCCTTAGGCTACATACTATGTCCTTGTCATCTGTCAAAGGACATCCTTAAGGCTGCTCAATGTATACTTCTTCTTCAAGTTCTCCATTTAGAAACATTGAATTGACATCCATCTAATATACCTTGAATTTCTTATATGCTACATATGCTAAGAATGACCTTATTGCTTCTATTCTTTCCATAGGAGCATAGGTCTCATCATAGTCTATTCCTTCTTGCTATGAGTAACCTTTACATACCAATCTTGCTTTTTTTCTTACAACTTCTCCTTACTCATTGATCTTGTTCCTGAATACCCATTTAGTTCCCGTCATATTCTTTTCTACTGGTCTAGTGCACCAATTCCCATGTCTCATTCTTTTCTATCTAAACCAATTCCTCTTTCATAGCTTGTTTGCAATAATTATCTTTACATGTTTCATTTGCATTATTAGGCTCAACTTGCAATATCAAGCATAGTTCTTCACTTAATCTGCTTCTTATCATCACACCTGTATCTTTATTTTTGATGATCTGTTTGGATGGGTGATTTTTTATCATATTCTTTCCTGAAGCAAGAGTTGCTATCTCAACTCTTGGCTCTACTGAAGCTTTTGAGCTTTGTTCCTACCTTGGCTTTCTGACATTCTCCAAATTATTTTTAGTCTCAAGAAATACCTCATCATTCCTTGGCTTAGTAACAAAATCATCATCTGAATTATAATCAGCTATTCTCTCTTGTATTCTAAATTTCTCATCAATTCTTACATTTGCACATTCTATAATAGTCTTAGTTCTCTAATTATAACATCTATAAGCCTTACTTTTCAATGAATAACCAAGAAGCATACTTTCATCACTTTTGGCATCAAGCTTACCAATATCATCTCTCTTTATGTAGCACTTACTTTCAAGTATTCTAAAATACTTAGTTGTAGGTGAGTGACCAAACCACAGTTCATAAGATGTCATGTTTGTGTCCTTCCTGATTTGCACTCTATTCATAGTGTAGATTGTTGTATTCACAACTTCTATCCAAAATGTCTTGGATACATCATTCTAGCTAACATATCTCTTGTAGCTTTTGTAACTAACTTGTTCCTTCTCTCTACAACACCATTCTATTCAAGGGTTCTCGGAGCTAATAGTTGTCTTTCAATTCCATTTTCTTCACAAAACATATTAAACTCATTTATAGTAAAGTCTCCTCCTCTATCTGATCTCAAACATTTAATCTTCATACCAAATTCATTCTCAACTCTATTCTTGAATATTTTGAACTTCTCAAATGCCTTAGATTTCTCTTTAAGAAATACAACTCACGTCATGCTAGAAAAATCATCAACTAGAATCATAAAATACCTTTCACCATAGAATTAATTAGTCTTTATAGGACCACTGAGATCTTTGTGCATAATCTGGATCCAACTTCACTATAGTGGTAAACATCTTGCTGGGAAAATAAGTTTTGTTATGCTTTGCCAAAACACACTCCTTGTAAATTATTTTATTAGGCTTTATAATCTTTAGTAAACCTCTAACTACAAACACTCTACTAGTCCTCACAATACTATCAAAGTTTATATGGCAAAATCTCTTATGCTATAACCAACTTCCATCTACCTTTGCAACCATACATGTCATTTCAGTAGGATTCAACTGAAATACATTACCTCTAGATTTGGTTCTTGTTCCAATTACCTTTCCATCTTTATCATTGATCATGCATGTCTTTTTTGTGAACTACAACTGATAACCTTTTTCTACTGGTTGTCCAACACTCAAAATATCATGCTTTAAACCATCAACAAAGTATACATCCTCGGTATTAGTTTTACCATCAGGAGTTATAGGTCCAATACCTTTAACTTGGCATGCTACATTGTTTCTAACTCTGACAATTCCTCCATCCCCACTTTTGAAGTCAACAAACTTATTCATGTCATGAGTCATATGATATTAACAACCACTATCAATTATCTAATTAGATTTCTTCTCAACCTGCTACAGCAAAGCTACCTTCTCTAGAATTTCTTCTTTAATTGCCACAAATCCAATTTCATCATCACTAGCACTTTTCATGAGAATCATTATCTTCATTTTCATTCAAGCATTCTCTATCATTTCTAGGCTAATGATATCCCTTATACTTTTTCTCCCTTTTAGGATTCTTAGATGCATAATGACCATATTCATCACAAGTCCAACACTTAAATATTTTCTTACCTCCTTTTTCTCTTCTTACCAGGGGCTACTCCTTCAATCTTTTTGTCTTCCTTAGATTTACTATTGCTAGAAAAATCTCCTCTAGCACTTGTGCTCCTTGATAAGTTAGGTCAAATATTCAAGGCACTAAAAGTTGTCTTTATTCTAGTCAATTCTCTGAACTATCTAAGTTCATTCTCAACTTCTTCAAGTCTTCCAAGAAATTTCTCCTTTGTGAAATCTTTGACATGAGATATCAACAACTATATCATCTAAACTACTAACTTAAATGGTGGTGTTAGGGTCTTCGATATCTTCCATATAACCTCATCTTCTTCTTTGGTTCCTCCTTGAGCTTTAATACCTACAATAATTTCTAATATCCTGCCTATATATTTTCTTACATATTCATCTTCCATCATTTTAGCATCTTGAAACACACAAATCTAGCTTTATAGCCTCGACTTCTTAGAATGTGTATCACCTTCAAAACTATTTTCCAAAGCTTTCCAAATCAAATGTGAAGTAGCAAGTGATTTTACCTGATTGTACTCAATTTTAGGAAGTATAGTCAATAGTGTTTCTCTAGCTCTCATGTCACACATGAAAAGATCTCTTTCTACCTTAGTGAAAATTTCCAAATCCTTTTCAGCAATGATTGTCTTTGCCTATTTTGTCAAGATCCAATATCTTGGACCAATACACAACAAATTTTTCTTCATCTTTTCCTTCCACATGTCATAGTTTGTTCCATAGAACTTCAAAATATCTTTCTTGAACATGTTCACCATGAATCTCCCAAAGCTTTTAAACTTTTTCTTCAAGGACTTGATGTTCTAATACCAGTTGTTAGAAACACTAGTCCACCAAGATAACTTGGGGTGGCGGGGGGGGTGAATCTGTTATCCAACAATTAAAACATTTATCTTCTTTTAAAAAACTTAACCATTAAACCAAAGTAAATAGTAACCATAATAAAATTCTCATAGATAATTACCCCAGATATGTTGACCAAGGAAACCTTGATCAAAGGGAAAACCCCAGTGGGAATGATGCCCACAAGATGATGTATTAATATAAATATTCCTTGTTAGAAGATGGACCCTATTAGGGTTCTATTACAACATTTAATACAATGAGTCTCTATTAGGAGACTTTGAATCCCTATTAGGAGTTGTGCCAATCCTTTTAGGAGTTGTGATACAATGTATACAAGAAGAGACCATGCCCAAACAAGCAATTTCAACTACAAGAAGAGCTCACTGCTCAAATAAGTAATTTATTGTTATCTTCTTCTTTCCTTTGCTCTTTTCTATATCCTATCAACCAAATCAATCATTGTTAGACCTTTTAGGCTAGGTCATGAACCTCAAATCTAAATATCAAACCTTGCATCGCTCAACAAAACCTCAACAATGAAGTTTCCTTCACTTCTACACTACTCTTCTCAACTTCGTATTGCACACTCTCTATTGCTTCTCGAACATTCACATTCACATCATCACATCTATCATGATAAAGAAAAATTTCATTCCTTTATATCGAGTCCATAAAGCAATTCTTTGAGTCATCTATTAGACCTTCTCAATTAATTATTATAGGACCACATTAAGAACATGTTGCACTTAGCGATAACATTAATCTTTCACCTTGCAACTTGAATAACTTTCTATACACAAAATATTATGAAGAGTGAGCTTAGCCATGTCATCCTCAACATTTATTCTCCATGTCCTCAACCTAGATCCTCAAGATATTAACTCTACTAAGAGATATAACAAGTTTACTAGAACATGCCTCTGCAAACTCTATCTCAGAACAAACACCACCACAACTTACATAACTTCTTCTAGACTTATCCTTTCTTCTTCTGATTTTAACTGCATAGACCAAATACTCAAAAGTATCTCCCATAGCCTTAGGTGGTTATAATTCTCAACTAGCCATCCATACCAACTTGATCTTTCCATTGTTCTTCTATTAGATACCACAAAAGACTATTGTGTTGACATCAATGACAAACTCAATCATGAATGTAACATATCATCATAGTAGTACTTCCCCATAGGAATATCATCAACATTCATTATCCCAAGAAATCTTCCAAATCTTCCAACAATGTCAACCTACCAAAGACTCCTGATAGAAATGGAAAAGAGGTGTTCGTCAAGGAATATATCATCAACAAGATTAGGTTCATCATCTAGCTGCTATATGCTAGACAAGAAATATGCAACCACATTATCTCAACCAATCTTATCAAGTATAGCAACATCAAATTCTTGCAATAAAAGAAACCATCTAATAACCCTACCAATTACCACTAGTTTATTCATTTAAAATTGAATTACTATGTGATTAGTATGAGAAAACACTTTATAACTAGCAATATACTGCCAAAATATGTTAATAGCATAAACAAAAACTAAAAAATATTTTTTAGTTACCATATAGTTAACCTTGGCACCTATGAAGTTATTTCTAACGTAATAAATTAAATAGAACAGGCTGTCTACTTTTTTTCTTAGTATTGCCCCCATTGAAAAATCAAAAGCATTAGTGTGAATATGGAAAAGTAGTGCCCAATTAGGGCCTTTAAGAATGGGAGTAGTCACAAGTTTGTTCTTAATAGTCTCAAAGGCTTCCTAACACTTAGGGGTCCAAGTGAAGGCAACATCTTTGACTAGCAGAGAAAACAAAGAAGAAGCAATCTTACTAAAGTATTGAATAAATCTCCTATAATATCTAGAATGACCAAGGAAACTCCAAAAAAAAATTTGGGTCAAGGGTGTAGGGAGGTCTTGTATCTTTTTGGGATCAACTTAGATACCTTTTGAAGAGATTAAGAGGCTTAATATGATTCCCTCGGTTATTAATATATGACACTTTTCATGGCTTGGAGATAGATTAATGTCAATACATATCTTAAGTACTTTCTCTAAGTTAACTCTGGCTTCTTCAAAAGTATTCCCATGGATAGTGAAATCATTCATATAAACTTCTAGATAATCATTAACTAGATTGGAAAAGATTCTTAATACCACTATTTGGAATGAAGTGGGAGCATTGCATAGCCCAAAAGGAAGAAAGTTGTATGCAAAGGTTCCCTACAAATAGGTAAAGGTGGTCTTGTCCTAATCTTCTAGGGAAATATAGACTTGATTGTACCCACTAAATCCATCCAAGAAAGAGAATAATCATTTCCCTACAAGAGTAGCCAAAACTTGGTCAATAAAGGGTAATGAAATGTGATCCTTCTTAATAGCCTTATTTAAATCCCTCTAATCAACACAAATATGTCACTTACCATTTTTCTTTGTAACAAAAACTAAAGTAGATACCCTCAATGAAACCAACATTCAAGAGTTTTTGGAGTTCTTCTTTGACTACATCAGGCAAGGTTGGATTGAGTCTTCATTGTGATTGTCGAACTAGGAAACTTCCTTATTCTATGTAAATATGGTGAGTACAAGTATTTGGGTGAATACCTTGTATGTCTTGATATTCCCACACAAATACATCTTTATGTTCTTTAAGCACACTTATGATATCTTTGACCTAAGCCAATGGAAACTATGGATTAATATTGAGAGTGTGCCCTTGTAAGATCTCCATAGGTTTTGATGGTGTAGGAGCATTAAGTATGATTTTTGGTGATGTTTTTGGTTTTTCTGAAGATAATAATGGACTATAAAAACACTAATGTGGTAGAAGCTAGTGTAATATGAGAAGGTGTTGGATAGACTAAGGATTTCCAATGAAGGGGTAATTTCCAAAAGGATAATCAATAGTCACGTGAAAAGGAAAAACCATAGTTTCTAGGATATTATTAAACTCATACCTATTATGAAGAAAGTTCATCAAAATGTTGTCATCATTAGGTCCCTCAAGGTATTGTGTATATTCAATGGTAAGGACTAGTATAAGATCTTCTAGATCACTTTCAACCCATATAAGATCTTCTGTATCTAACAAAGGTTGAGCAAGGGGATAGAGTGTCAATTGTTTTGTTTGTTTTCCATTGCAAATAATCATGTTACCTGACTGAAAATTGATGTGGACATTAGCATCTACTAACCAAGGTGTCCCAAGAATCAAGGGATACCCCCCCAACTTAATCTTTGGCTACAAAATCATAAATTGGTTGGATAATCCCAACTATCAATGGAAATCACATCATCTTCTATAACCCCCTTGAGTTTGATTAAGGATTGTTTAGCCATCTAAAGAATCATAGGAGTAGGTCCAAAGATAATTACATTTATAGTAGCACCTAGATCTACAAGTGTGTTAGGAATAATGATTGTACCAATACTACCTGTATGATAGGGCTGCTAGGATATGCATATTTTGAAATAGTTACATTCCACAACATTAATCTTGCCAATTTTCCAATAACTTGAATAATTTTCCTTAAGAGCCCACCAAAGAGGAATTTTAATATTAATATTGTGTAATTCATTTAAAATATCAAACTTTAAATGTGTTTTCTCTTTTGGGTTTGGCTTAGGGATGAACTTAAGGTTCATCATGGACCTTTGTAATAATAGGTCCTTTAAGAGCTCTCCCAGATCTTAGTTTTACACCATCAAACTCAATTGTATTTATACGATAGGTAGGAAAATTGACCACCTCATTATTGTAAAGTAGTTGAGAAGGCTTATTATTAGGATTTGGATTTGGTTGAGTTGGCATAGATGTGGGTTTAGGTGACTGTGGTGGATTTGAAGGCAGATTTGAGGAAGATGGAGGTATTGGAGGAAGAAGTTATTTGTTGATAGGGACTTATCACTGGTGATGGAGGAAAGGATTGTTGTGGAAGATAGGGTTATGTATAAGGTTTTAGAGGTGAATACAAAGATTTCGGCCTCCATGCTTGATGCCATTGTTGTGTACTAGGATGAAAAGCTTAGGGCTGTTAAGAATAAGGTTGAGGTTTTTTCCAACCTCCATACCATGGACCTTGGTTAGAAACTACTAAGATGGTCTAGAAAAATATTCGTTGGAGAACCCTCTAGGTGGGAATAGGCATCATGGAGCCATATAGTAGATTGGTTCTTCATTTTACTCTATAGGAACTATCCCTTCAGGAGAAGGTTGTAGTGTCAAAGTTGTTTAATCTTCCTCAAGAGATGCTACATGAGTTTGATTATAAGGGTATTCTTTCAGTCCATGCTTCTTATAACAAGGTTGGTACTATACTTCCAAGGCCTTTTTAGCTTCTTCTTGTTTCCTACAAATATACAAAGTGTCAATTTCCTTGCCCATATGATTTAATAAATCCATTTTAAGGTCTTCAAGTAGGTTAATAATTTAAGGCTTGGAGATACCTGATGCATTACCCATGGTGGAAAAATTCCTTGAGTGTCCTCAAATAGATCCATGAGACTACATATAGTTCCTACATATATCACAAATATCATCAAAGGATAATTTAGAAATATCACCTTTACCAATCGAATTTAAGGCATTCATAGTTTCATCATGAATCCCTCTTAGGAAGAGAATTTTGATAGTGTCTATGGTTAAATTAGGGAACCTTGAGCACTATAAGCTAAAAGAAAAATACTCTAAGAAATATTTGACTGACTCATATTCTCGTTGAGTCATGCAAATGATTTCATCCCATACTTGGTCTTTCAATACTCCTGATATTTTGCTAGAAAATCATCTTTCATTTGGTCCCATGCTCTAATGTCCATGAGGCTCATAAACCATCATGATGCATCATCTTTCATAGCTATTACAAAGGACATCAAATTCAAATAGGAACATATCATGATCCTTAGAGGGTGACCCTCTAAATATAGAAAGTGTTGGTTGAAGGATAGTCTTCATAGGGGAATTATTCTTAGGAGGTTGAATAGGAAACTAAAAGGTCACATTGTGTTGAACAATTGCATTACCATTATTTGTAGCATTGTTATCCCCTATGTTATTTTTGGTATTATCAACCATGACTCCTTCCAAAACTTCTACCTCCCAAGGTGTGTAGTATGTCTTAAGAGGTTGTTATGGTAGATTTGGAGACTTACTACACCTAGCTTTGTATGAAGTTTTGAATTGTTGAAAATTTTCAGAAGGTATAGTAGGGGAGGTGGATTGAAAAGGTGGTCAAAAACTAACTTCATTCTTTGGTTTGGTTTCGATCATTAATGCAATTTTCTCTTTTTGTGGTTTTTGAATTTTTGAACTACCTACTAATTCTTTCTTTACAAGCTTGCCTTGACTATTTCTAGTCCTATTCATGCACCTAAATGATTTACCATAGTGCAAACCCAAGGTACTAGACTGAACAAGGTCAACACTTGATTAGACACTCCCAAAGATACATTGTTCCTATCTTGACTTACTATGATTCCACACCTTTAATATCTCTCCCTGGTAATGGCACCAAAAATATAGAAAAAGGTAGAGTCTAACTTGATAGATTATTTTTGAACATAATGAAATCAAAATACCTTAAGAGTGGTAATTTGAGATTCATAAACTACTGAGAGATATAATGACTATTTTCTCAAGGGATGAAGATAATAAATCAAGTGGTTATGAATGAAAGTTATACATACTAAGAAATGAAATGAAAAGGATTTTAATTAATCAAATAAAAATTCACACATTTGAAGAATGGAACTAAGAAGCAATGTGTATGCAATATATCTTCACACTTAGTCTAAATAATTGATTAAAGCATATCTTTATGCTAATTACAAAATAATCACACTTGATAATAGCCACACACCTAAACAAGTATATATTAAGTACCATAATCCATAAATATGTCCAATTGATTAACCACCACTATTGAAAATTAAGCTAATATAATGAAGGTTTAGGATTAACTATAATTTTTACATGATGTTTGGTTGCAGTAGAAAGTCTATGATATAGTCAAAAGTCGTATTGTGCAACAAGAATTTTACTAGGAATGAAGGGTAGCAATAAAAAGTTTGTGGAAAAAGGAAATATGAAATATAATGTAACAAAAACAAAGATGTGAATGGATGAGTGATGATGAGATAGGCAGAAATGATAACAAACCAACAACTCAATAAACAATCAGCTCTTTAGATAATCAAAACATACAGCCTAAAGCGTGTGGATGCCAAAAAAATTTATACATACTTAATCAATTCCCATTTTTCAATTAAAAGATAAAATAACTAACAACACACACTATACAAATTAAGATAGTGGTACCAGGATTTCCAAGAGGGGGCCCTTCCTCCAGATTGCTTGGTGAGTAGAAGATTAATGTGGAATTACACAAGTTGATCCAAAACTAACTCTAATAGTAATAAAAAGAGGATTTATAACAACATTCCAATAAGTATATTTCCATTTATTACTTCATATGTACATGCTTATATAGTGTTTAAAATACCAAATATAGTTGAATCGGATTGCTATGGCTATAGGCTATTGATCTAGGTCAAACACACACTATCTAGGCCATAGGTCACCAATCATTTAACTACATAACAAAAAATAATAATATTAGAATATTGTTCTAGTCAAAAGTCACTCCAAACCAAAGATTAAAAACAAATGACTGCATAAAATAGGATAATGAAATAGAGCTATAATATGTACATAGCTGATCCATTCTCTCCCAAGCTCCTATAGCTACTTGGACATCCATGATTTTCTCCTATAGAGAATATATCCAAATTGTTGTCAAATTCTACACATTGATGGACTTTTCAATAATTACTTCCTATCTTACATTTTATCTATATACTTTAAATCTCTACTAATTAGTTGCATAAATGGGAGTGGGATGACACAAATTTTGGTGAAAACATGCATAAGAAATATATAAAAAGACACACAAATGCACACCCATTAGGCTTGAAGATCAGAGATGTAGTCATATGGATGCTATGTGGGTGCACAAGTGTGAGTGTGCAAAGGTTTGGGCTCTAGGGGTCTCTTAGGTGTCAAGTGAATAAAAGAGGGGGGTTCTCACTTTTATAGGTGTAGGGAGCTAGTGGGATTGCATAGTGCACCTTCAAAGGTGTGCATGTGCACTTGTGCACACTTTGGGTTCTCAAGAATTTTGGGTGCACATTGCACACCCTACATGGGTGTGCATCTATGCAAGTTGTGCACCTACATACTTCTCACTCCCTTAGGAAAAAGTTTCCCTCTTGACCAATTGGAATTTGTTCATAATCGAATGACCAATTATCCTAGATTGATCTAGACTTAGAGTGAGATCTATACATTCTTCTACCAATTTACTCTTCAAACACACTTCAAAACTTCCAAAAAACTTTTTGAAACTTATTCCAATGAAGTATGTGAGAACATATCAAAAAAAAAATCCTACTTAGTGCTTAAAATCTCTTGATGGACAATATACCTTTGTGTAACTTACTTTCATGGAAAGAAAGGCTCTTGAAAGTGAAAATTTCCCAAATTGCAATTGTTGCAACTTCTTTAATACTAAAAACAATAGAAAATTTAGATCTCACCCCAAATTTATAACTCTTGCATAGCACACCACACAATATAAAACTGCTTGAAGTTTTATCAATCCTTGCTGAAAATTGTAAATCAATTCTTCAAATATGCTCTCCAACTATTGTATTCTTCATCATACCTTTGGTTCTACAGTGCACTAGTATACAGATACATTACTTGAGTTACCACTCCCTTAGTGAGAAAAAATTTAATCAACTTGCATAACATTATAAGCTGATCCAAAATTTATAGTAGGTATATCACATACTTTATAAAATAGTTATGAGATTTAACATGCTTGACAAGGTTGAAGATATCACAAACATGACTCTAAGATTTGACAACAACAAATTGTAATATCTTAGATCAAACAATAGGGAAAATTCCAAATGGTCTAATAATAATATTTATTGCAAATCCTCAAAAATACTATTGTCATGGATAAGGTAATAATAGGGGGTACAATTCCAAGCAAGAAACTAGAAAACACATCATAACCTTACTGTTATAGTAAATGTCTTCATACCTTTATTCTTGTTGTATTGAATCTCTTATTAGATTCTCAAGGTTTATTTACTAGAAGAAATCAATACAACTTCCCCAATAGAGTCACCATTTTTTTGGCTACTCAGAACACTACTAAAATATATGGCAAAATATGCACAATTTATACTAGAAATTCCAACACTTTTACAAGGCCATTTTGTAACCCTATCCCTAGTAAAGTCATCATTTTCTTGGCTCCTGATTTAATAGTCTTTGAATAACTAGGTAGCCAAAACAAAATACATCTAAGGGAAGCTAAATCCTATGATGGATGCACTTTGATTAGAACCCAAGCCAACTATAAGGCTATACTCCTACACTTCAAGTTCTACAAGACCTAGGTAGGTAGACCTTAGATTCATCCATATGACCAATGCTAAAATATATATCTAAATCTAAAAAAAGAAGATTAAAACCATAAATTCTTCTATACTTATGCAATAAAAGAAGGTGTGTATTAGATAATTACAAAAACTATGCATTCACAAGCTAAGCGGGGGTCTTCCTTTTAGGTCTTCAACATGAAAGAGAAACAAATTGATGTTTGAATGAATTCGACAAGAACCCAGTTATGAAAAAATAAAGTATGCAATCTCCTATCTAAGATCAGTGCCTTATCCATTGGGAGTTTCACAAACTAAAACATACATCAAGACATTTTTGATCTATCCATTCACTTTGTAAATGAGACATCAGCCTTTACAATTAACCCTCTACTTATTATAATCCTTCCATTAAATATGCAACCCTGTCTAGATACATCAAGAATTTAATTAATTCTTTGAATCAATAGAAAAACATATTATGGCATACAACCCTAAGAAAGTTGCAACTAAGGCACATGATCTTTTTTCACATATCACAAAAGATCGCAAACATTAGAGAGGAGGGACAATAATCATAATGAATCTATTTCCACTAATGTTTTGTATTCATTTCTTTGAAGCAAAATGCATTCAAGAGGTACGTAATAAACCATGAAACACACAATATAATATAACTATGACTATAAATTCTTTATTTTTTGTTCATAGAGAGGGAAAATTTTGAGAACGTGGGTAGAAAACTAGGCTAAGAACTTGCTCCAATTGTTAGAAACAATTCTATACAATGAGAGAAAGAATAAAGATAGAAGAAGCAAGAAAGGCTGGATCTAATCTATAACTAACACTTGTCTACTTAATCCTTTATCATCTATTAAAGAAAAATTTCTCTCCTCTTTCCTCAATTGAAAACTAAATCAAATCTCATCATTGTTGCAAAAAACTTTGAAAATATCTCTTCAAAATGATGAAAAATCCTCTTTTGAAGATACCATATCTAATGGTAAAAAATTGCTAAAAGTTCCACCAAATAGATTATAAAGCAAAATAACCTAAAAAACAACATCCTCTCCTAGTTTGGTAATAACCCATTTCACCATTTGGCCACAAAATGAATCTGAACTACCAAACAAGAAATATAGTTGAGAAAAGGAGTCTACTGGATAAATCAAAGAGTATCTCTCTCCTACTAATACTTGCACTTAATCTGATGGAAAAATTGGAAAGTTCACTTTGACCTTTCTATTGATATATGTTAAGCCTAGGTTTTCTTCACAATCATGCCTTAAATGTCTAGTTGAAGTTGCAGACCAAAACTGGATGGATATGCCTTTCAAATTTAAAAATATTTCAATTTATTATAAACTTTCAACTTTATAATATGACCACTTCACCTTTTAATATTTATTACTCCTCATGCACTCATCCATAGGAAGAAATATTTTGAAAATTGAAAATTTTGTTACAAATGTTCACTTTCCCTCCAAATCAATGTTCAGTCAAACCTACGTTTACCACCATGTGGAATATTCTAGTGGCACATTCTCATTAGGTGGCTTTATAAATTTTGTCTCCCTTTTATGAAGTGACAATCATTGATTTTGTGCCATGTGTCAAAATTTGATCAGTCTAGTGTCAAATCCACCTTGCCACAGGATGCCTATCACATTTTTGCTTGCCACTTCAGTGTCTGTCATGTCATCTACAACATAAAAATGTTCTACCATATGTCACTTTTTCCAACATAATTTCCTTAGGAAACGTGACACATGTTTGTTAGTTATTGGTATGTCTAGTCACCATCTCATCTCCTACTGATCATTGGGTCAAAATTACACACTATCACCTCGACCTACATCACATCTATAGTCTCGACTGTAGATGTAATTTATGTCTTTGGGAATATAAAGTGATGAAATTTATAGTTACCAACCAATGTGGGAGTAACAATCTAGACAAAACACGTCCTTTTTTTGCCCACAATGGTGACTAGAATCTCTTTACTCCAATGTTTTTATAAACTTTGGGTATTTTTTCTTCATATATGTAATCAAATTCATCCATATTCATCTTTCAATCTATGCCTCATATTACATATCAAAATTCACCAAAGGCCAAGAAAAAGGTGTTTGAAATAATCTTTTTTTTTTTCTTGTAAAGAATTGTATGAGAAGATTTGGTATCAGATATAATATCCTATGAACATTTAGAAACAATAGATGATGGCCTCTTTTGTTTCATTAAACATCATCCATTTTATGAATCCACGTTAAAAGAAATAGTTGTAGATTTTTTACTATAGGCTAACTATATTCAATATTGATTTGGGCCTCTTATAAACTATCAACATTAGATCTCCTCCTACAGATAGATTATCAGACATTTTGGTTGATTTTAATAGGGTTACACTAATTCATATGGTGGATGGTTGTTTGACTATGTTTATGCAAGTGCATTTGGAAAGAAACTCGATCTCAATTTAACTACTCCATACTCATATTTTCTTTGGCTTTACTAATAACTATACAGGAAATCATTCACATCATCTCCCCCCAACTTATAGAGTAGACCTTGCAAAATCTTACGGTGGGCACTTTGAAAAACTAGTAGAGGCAGTATGTAAAAAGCTATTGAAACCATCAATTTATTTCCTTATGCTTGGCATGTGGATTGGAATATTTCTATAAATGTTTTTATATGCACTATCAACACTTCTATTCACATATTCATACCAGGAAAAAAATAATATAATTCAAAATGGCAATTTAGTCTTCACTATACTCATCTCTGATTTCAAATTTGGTGTTCACTGTATAAGGATGTGTGTGTCTGCAATCACTCTCAACCCACATCAAAATTATTAAATTAGATATTCATCTTGGATCTACATCTTCATTTATGTGGTCTTCTTTCTCTAAAACAACAATCATTCCCTTTTTAGCTAGTATTTAAATACGCACATACTATGTTGAGAAAATCTATTGCAAACTAGTGACATGATGGGTTTGCATTCATATTTGTTTCATGCCTCCCCACATGCCCCATACTTATGTACTAAAAATAATTAGTGTGGCTATTGTCATGAAGATGGGAAATTCCAATTGTTGGGCTTAAGGAGATAGCATCACAAATTTGATTTCAAAATTTCAAGATATGTATACTTTACCAATATTTTAGATTTTGCAAATTAATAAATAGAGATTGAAACAACCTGTTTGTTATCTTGTGTCTCAATGAGCACATTAGAAAAGGTATTTAAAATGGATGCAATCAACTTCAAATAAAAAATTTTAACTCTTGGATTCAAGTACCATCCCAATGATGTGGAGCTCTTAATATATTATCTCATGAGAAAAAACTTCATCAATAATTTCAAGATAGAGAGCCATTACTAATGTGTTCTTCAATAAGTGTTATGGGCCCTCTTTGGTATGTTAGACTCCCTCCCTTATTTTCCATTATGTCTAATATTACAGGCCCATTTGATCTCAAAAGATGATATGTGCATAATAATACCATGTATGAGAGTAAAAGACACAATTAATTCTCATATCAAAACACTTCTAGATGATTATTATCATGATATGGGTGGTTTTCATGAATTTCCTTTTAAAATAAGTTTACCCACTAACGAAAAGCTTATGACACATTATCTCATGTGTAAAACTTTAAGCTATTATTCACCTCCTTCATTTATTTTCAATGTACATATAAATCCATACACTCATTGGACTATGTTTGAGAACTCTTTAATGATGAAACATGCAAACTAAGTTCTTTTAATAAGTACAATCATTTATTTCTCATTGAAACATCTTTAGAACCTACACATTTACTCAATTTGATGAAGTTAGTTAGGCCCCAAAATGGGCCCAACTAAAAAATTTAGCATTTCAAACACTTGAATCTCCTAGATTTCACTAATTGGCCTTTTTGAATTGATTGAATTCAATTTGGATCATTGGTTAAACATTTAAACTGATCTTTGCCTTTTCTACCAACTATCAATTTTGTGTTGGGAGGCCGTTAAACTGACCTTAAAAACTAACATAAATGTTTGACCATACCCTAACACATTGTATTCATGTTCTCTAGTACATACCCTTTTCATCTAGTGATAATTTTAGTTTCAAAAATTATTAATCTCTAAAGTTACTATTGGCTAAATTTTCCCTCCTACAAAATAATGATTTCAAAGACCAAACATGCTCAATGGCCATAATATTCAGAAATTCAAACATTTGAATAATATAAAGAATATGACAAAAACTTAGGTTATTTTTTATTACCTAAGTCCTTTAAGTGGTTGCATGTTTTTTTAACCCTAGCGGGAACTCTCCTTTTATCCATCTAATCCTCTGAAGATCTATGATTACCTCTTTTTCATTGTTAGAAACTACATGACCCAAAGTATTAACAAAAAAGTGACAATGTGCCATGTATCTAGGGTGGGGATTTATTTTTCTATAGCTGGTGGAGTTGTCAGATAGAGTACAGCTCACAAGGTTTTATTCATGCCTCACAAAAGTGGGCCAATTTCTTAGCATAATTTTGCCCACTATCAGATCTAGGGTGATCGATAGTTGTCTCTATCTAAATATGGGAAAATGTAAATTCATTTTTCTTAGTGAGATAATGGTAGTGCAATGCATGGACATGTAGATCCTATTTCCTTTGTGTGCCAAAGACAAGGTGGAAAAGGTATCAGATGAGTTGGAGTAGGGTTCTGTTCCCATTAGATAAGGTGCTAACAAGGTTTAATCATCTTCAAATTGTTAGATGGAATGAAGATCAAGCTTCATCATTATGCCACTAGCCAAAGGTGCAAGATCATTATCCATAGCAACATAATGACAGGTGGACACATGTCTCAGTGGGCCCAGTTAGAAGGTAAATAGTCATGGTTAAATTTATAATTTTGTAGGACAAAATGACACTTAAGTGTAAAAGGTAGCAAGATCAAAAAGATAAGGTGGTCAACTCATGAAGACTTGGTGAGCTGGAAAAAGGAAATAATATCACTGGTCCATGTGGCTCATACTAGTTGCTTGATCGAGTTGACTATTGATTCTTGATGATTTGTTGAGTCAAGGATGGAATAAAGTAGTTTTTTTGTGCAATCTAATCTCCATGATCAATCCTAACCACTCCCAAATGAATTTCATGCTAGAAATATGTGAAATAGATGCTTCCTACTGAGTGGTTGTCCATTTGAAGAGTTTTAGCATTGATGGCATCATTTCATGTCACCTCTAGAGTTTCTTCTAGACAGGGTTTAATGAAATCTGAAGGTGTACTAGATCAAATCTATTATCTAGATCGCATCTGATCACCCCACCCTCTAATAATCTTAAACACATCAGTGAGGTTGTAAAGAAATCTAGAGGTTATGCTTGAACTATAAAGGCACATTTCAAAACCTTGGTTAGGGTTAACTCTTCTCTATTTTCTTTGGCATTGCTTTGGCATGCACATTGTAAAATCCCTTTTCCTTTGAACTTCATGACATTCTGTGTTATCTCTTTTGGCCATCAATGTACTATGGTTGTCTATCATTTTCATGATTGTATCTCTTTTGGCCTATGAATGATCTATAGTGAAACTCCTCTTGTGTCATTCATTTGGTTGTCTGATCTACATGTGATTGTCTAATGAAACAAATCTAAATTTATGTATTTTGATTTCATGATAGTTAATTGTATATGTATGGGCAGAAACGGGGTTGAAAACTCTATTTTTGTGCATTATCTCCTTAGGATATATTAGATAAGTGTTTCATGCATGATTTCTCCCCTTTTCCTCTCCAAGTGTAGTTTAGGTGCATCTTGATAGCAAAGAAAGTTGGCCTTCTCTAGAGACTCAACCTCATTATTCAAGTCCCACAACTTGGAGGTTGTTTCCATGTTTCACAAGGTTTCCTTTAGGTAAAATTTTAGGCAAAGGTGCAAAATTTTGTGACAATAGTTACCTCTCTAAAAATAATTTGCATTCAAACATGTTAAAAACAATAAATTGCATTCATATTTGGCTTTGAAAATTAGTCAAACAAGCATATGGGAAGATTAAACTTGGGGTATTGGTAGACTTTCTGTCAGATTGTGGTGACTGATTAGGAAAGTACTATAAAAACTTCATAAATTCTTTGAGGCTCAGGAAAAAAAAATTGGGCCCTATTTTATCAAGATTTTGGGCCAACATATAATTATTAATTATAACCCTAAAGTGGTAAAAAAGCTTGTATAAAAAGAGCTTAAGGTTAGGGATTGTTTCATAGTTGTGATGTGAAATTGGTTCTTGTAGTGGTATTGAGCTAAAAGGGATTATGGATTGTAATTAGGTTGTAATTAATGGATCATAATAATATCAAACTTGTTGTTTGGTGGATGTAGTCCAAGGATTGGGTCAACCATGTTAAATCTTGGTGTCTTGTGTTCTTTTCTATTTGATCTATTATTTTTTGTTATTGGTTATATTTGCATGTAATTGTTATTTATGTCTATCATTTAATCCTAACAAGTGGTATCAGAGCAAGGTTGTTTTTCAGTTATCCTCTATAGAAAAGTCTCACGGTTAAGTGGGAGTCTCATAGTTGAGTGGGAGGGATGGCAGATGAGGGTAAGCTAAGGGTTGATAGTTTTAATGCAAAAAACTTCCAGTTATGGAAGATGCAAATGGAGGACTATCTTTATTAGAAGGATTTATGGAAGCTATTAGAAGGCAAAGCCAAGAATCAAGGTTCTAAGTCAAATGATGAATGGGATCTTTTGGATAGAAAGGTACTTGGAAGCATTTGATAATGCCTAGCACCATCAGTGGCATTTAATATTACAAAAGCAAAGACAACATAAGAGTTGATGAAAACCCTAGCGACACTGTATGAAAAGCCCCTGCTTCAAACAAGGTATTTCTCATGAAGCATTTATTTAATATGAAAATGGCAGAAGGTGGATCTATTGCAGATCATTTAAATGAGTTTAATACTATTACTAGATAGTTATCTTCTATGGGTATCAATTTTGATGAAGAAATTAGGGCTCTCTTGATTTTTTTTTCTTTTCCTAAAAGCTAGAATGGTTTGGTAATGGCTATGAGTAATTCTATTCCTGGATCTAGTATCCTAAAATATGATTATGTGATTAGTGTTATTTTGAGTAAGAAAACTCGTAGGAAATCCTCAGGTGGATCTACATCAGGAAGTGCTTTGAACACACAAAGTCGAGGCAAAATGACTGAGAGAGGAGGTAATTCTAGAAATCATGGGAAATCAAAAGGAAAGTTAAAGGGGAGGATGTCTCAATCAAGAGGACCAAATGACTACTGGTACTATGGGAAACTAGGGCACAAAAAGAAAGATTGTTGGAATTGAAATAAAAATGAAGGAGATAAACCATATGGAGACAAGGAGGCAAATGTAGTAAGTAAAAAATCTGAAGAGGGTGCTTTTCTTTTGTATTTAGAAAGTGTTGATGATTCATGGGTTTTAGATTCTGGTGCTTCATTTCATGTTATACCTCATAGAGGTTATTTCATTGATTATGTCCAAGGGGATTTTGGACTTGTTTATTTGGGGGATAATGAACCCTTTCATATTGTTGGAAAGGGAAAAGTTAAGATTATGTTGCAGAATGGAAATTATTAGCTACTGCATGAGGTAAGACATGTTCCAAGGTTGAGTAGGAATTTAAGCTGAGAAGGGCAACTCGGTGATGAGGGTTGTGTATTTACTTTTAATGATAAAAATTGGAAGGTTTCAAAAGGTTCTCTTGTAGTAGAAAAAGTGTGAAATTAGGCACCTTATATCTTTGTATAGGTCATATTGTTCCTTCTACTTTAATTTTTTGAGAGAAAAATGAATATTCAAGAATAGTTGATGCAGTTGACTAGGGAGAACAAATAGATACTATAAATTCCGATATAGCGTTGTGGCACAACAGACTTGGGCACATGAGTGAGAAAGGTATGAAATTACTTCATTCAAAGAAATTTTTACCAAGTCTAAAATGTGCTAATATGGATTTTTGTGAAAGTTGCGTGTATGAAAAATAAAAGAGAGCGAGTCTTGTAAAGACTGGGAAGGAAAACAAAAAGGAGCAATTAGAGTTTGTGCATACCGATGTATGGGGACCCACTCAAGTATCTTCCCTTGGTGGCTTTCATTATTATATTACATTTATTGATGATGTAACTAGAAAAGTATGGGTTTATTTCCTTAGACATAAATCTGATGTATTTCAAACTTTTAAGAAATGGAAATGCTTGGTTGAAAATGTGACTAGTAAGAAATTAAAATGTCTCAAATCTAATAATAGTAGTAAGTATTGTAGTCATGAATTTGAAGATTATTTCTCCACTAATGGTATTCATAGATAGAAAATTGTTCCAAGGACTCCATAGGAAAATGGAGTGGGTGAACGCATGAACCAGAATATAATGGAGCATGCAAGGAGCATGAGGTTGCATGTTGGGTTGCCCTTACACATATGGGTAGAGGTTGTCAATACTGTTGTATATTTGATTAATAGAGATCCCTCTACTCCTTTGGGTTTTGGTATTCTAGAGGAAGCATGGACTGGTAAGAAGGTGAGTTATTATTTTCTCAAGACCTTTGGTTGTGAAGCTTTTACTCATATAGATTTTGAAAATAGAACCAAGATGGAAGCTAAGTCAAAGAAATATTTATTTTTTTAATATGGCATTAATGAATTTGGTTATAGGCTTTGGGATTTTGAAAATCATAAAATTGTAAGAAGCGAGGATGTCATATTCAATGAGAAAGTGTTATACAAAGATCAACATGAGAAGAAAGAAGATGATTATGTAGTTCAGGATGATACTCCAAAAGCTGATGTTCCAGTCATTCCTCATGATGTGCAACAACCACAACAAAAAATACCACACACATTGGTGAATGTTAGATGGTCAAAAAGGAAAATTATACCTCTATAAAGATTCTCTCTCTCTTTTTATTCAATTTTACTTACCGATGCTGGTGAACCTAAATATTATGATGAAGCTATGCAGGTGGATACTAAGACTCAGTGGGAGTCTGTAATGAAAGACAAAATGGACTCTTTGTTGAAGAATAAGACATGGGATTTATGCAAGTTACCTGCAGGTAAAAGAGCTTTACAAAATAACTAGGTTTATAGGTTAAAAGAAGAGGATGGAGGTAAGAAAATATTTAAAGCCAAGTTAGTTGTAAAAGGATTTGCACACAAAAAGGGCATTGATTTTGATGAGATATTTTCTCCTATTCTTAAGATGACTTCTATCCATACTATTTTAAGTATTGTGGCTACTAAAGATTTACATTTAGAGTAGCTTGCTATTAAAAAAATGTTCCTTCATGGTGATTTGGATGAAGAGATATATATGGCTCAACCACAAGGATTTGAGGTCAAAGGTAAGGAGAACTTAGTGTGCAAATTAAAGAAAAGTTTATATGTCTTGAAACAAGCACCTCGGAAATGGTATCTAAAATTTGATAGTTTTATGCATGAGCATGGATACAATAGGTGTCATTTAGATCATTATGTTTATTTTAAGAGTTTGATAATGACAACTACATTATTTTATGTTTATATGTTGATGATATGCTTGTAGTTGGGTCTAACATGGATCATATTAAGGGGCTGAAATGCCAGTTAGCACATACATTTGCTATGAAGGATTTGGGGGCAGCAAAAAAAATCTTTGGTACGAAGATTTGTAGAGATAGGAAGAATAGAACATTGACGCTATCTCAGGCTGATTATGTGGAGAAGGTGTTGCAATGTTTCTCTATGGAGAATGCTAAAGCTATTAGCACATCTTTGCCTAGTCATTTGAAGTTGACTAAGGAGATGTGTCCCAAGACACAAGAAGAGGAGGATAAGATGTCCAAGGTACCCTATGCTTTAGTTGTAGGAAGCTTAATGTATGCTATGGTATGTACAAGGCCAAATATTGCACATGCAGTGGGAGTTGTTAGTAGGTATATGAGTCATCCAAGAATTGGGCATTTGAATGTAGTCAAATGGATTCTCAGATATTTGAGAGGAACATCCAATAAGTCTCTACACTTTAGGATCTCTACTACTAATTTACAAGGCTATGTTGACTCATATTTGAAAGGGGATATTGATACCAAGTGGAGTACTACAGGTTATGTCTTTTCTATTGGTGGGGCAGTCGTGAGCTGGGTTTCTAGGTTACAGCAGATTAATGCTCTATCCACTAATAAAGTAGATTATGTTGCTGCTATGGAGGTAGCCAAGTAGATGATATGGCTTCAATTATTCTTAGAAGAATTAGGACATCTTTAGAAGGATAGTTGTTCACAGATAGTCAGAGTGCCATTCATCTTGCAAAGAATTCAGCTCTACATTCAAAGACCAAACAAATACAATTGTGGTACCATTTCATTTGGTTAGTTTTGGAGGATGGACAATTAAAGCTAGAGAAGATACATACAAATGACAATCTAGTAGATATGTTGACAAAGGTAGTAATAAGGGAGAAGTTGAACTCCTCTTCAACTTTGGTTGGTCTTCTAGACTGAACATGAATAAAAGAACAATAGAGTCCAGGGTGGTTTGATCCAGTGGGAGCCTCATGGAGTAGTGGCATAGCTACAGGATCAGTTTCCAAGTGAGAGATTGTTGTTTAGTGTGGAGCCTGATCAGTCCCCAAGTGGGAGATTGTTAGATTGTGGTGATTGATCAAGAAAGTATTGTACATACTTCATAAATTTTTGGGGGCTCAGGGCATCGCCCTAAAAAAAATTGGGCCCCATTTTATCGAGATTTGGGATGACATGTAATTATTAATTATAACCCTAAAGCGGTAAAAATACTTGTATAAAAAGAGCTTAGGGTTAGGGATTATTTCATAGTTGTGATGTGAAATTGGTTCTTGTATCAGTATTGAACAGTAAGGGATTACAGATTGTAATTAGGTTGTAATTACTGGATCATAATAATATCAAACTTGTTGTTTGGTGGATGTAGCCCAAGGATTGGGTGAACCACATTAAATCTTGGTGTCTTGTGTTCTTTTCTATGTGATCTATTATTTTTTGATATTGGTTATGTTTGCATGTAATTGTTATTTTTGTCTGTGGTTTAATCCTAACACATTCATATGGATAGTATGAATGTGTTATTT
This sequence comes from Cupressus sempervirens, assembly GCA_028749045.1. Taxonomy (NCBI): domain Eukaryota; kingdom Viridiplantae; phylum Streptophyta; class Pinopsida; order Cupressales; family Cupressaceae; genus Cupressus; species Cupressus sempervirens. The sequence continues at coordinate 424,569,120 of CM053788.1, forward strand.
CATCTTATGTTTAAAAACTCAGCATGACTGGAAACCATGAAAATTTGACTCTTGAGAATTACATAACTCGACAACTTGTCAAAATAGTGATTTTTGCATATAGAATGGCCTTAGTAAAGTGTGCAATGGATTCATCAAGACTTGCAAGCCAACATACATAGAGTAGTTTTAGAGTAACATATAGTGGTATAATCATTTTGAAGTAGTGCTACCTCATTATTATCTACCAGTATGTCTGGTTCTTCCCATGGAGTTTTAGGGTAACCAAGACTTTTGGGTCTTTCATGACTCTTGCTATCCTTGTTGTAGATTACACACCATTCCATGGGAAGATAAATGGGTCATACTCATGTTTGGTGAATCCATCAATGTTCTCTCTAAGTTCTTGTCATCGACCATTCTTTTCGTCTTGGAACTGTGTCTACTAGTTCTCATACACTTTGTAGGCATTTTACTCTATGTGGAAGTTGAATTAAATAAAGTTAAGTATCTCATCTTCACTTGGCTCTAATACAAGCTAGTTGAACAGGGCTGATTTGCCAATATTTGGCCTTCCAACTATAACAACCTTTGGAAGAAGATGATTAGGACCCTTTTGTTTTATTGATTTCTTGGCTCTTTTATGTTCTCTTTTGTCTCCTCTTTTATCATCTAAATCCTCATCTAGGGTTTTAATCTCCATTTTTAATTTGTCATCTATTGGTGAGATTATTTTTCCTCTTGCCTTAGAAATGCTTTGAAATGTATTCTTTTTTTCTACAAATATTAGAATGCTTTATTTTTTCTAGCTAATCTTAGAGGAGGAATTATATAGGAAACTAACATGGCACCATGGCTTCAAATTATTGCAGAGAGGCACAAAGCTTGTGAATCTTGTGCGGCATGGTGTCGTGCTAACAACATAAAACATAAGAAAATTTGGAAAGAAATCTATATCAAATACCACTGATCTAAATTATTTTAGCAATTCAGAGGACAATACCAAAATAAGAAATAATGGTATTTTCAATAAATAATTAAAAATATCAAGTATTCAATTTATTCATAATATTAAATAGAATTCCATACAATTGTGGACAATCTCATAAGTGATATGTATGTTTGCAAATCAATCAAATTTGGAAAAACTCATAGAGGAGTTATGTGTCTAAGCTCATAAAAGTTGAGCTATCCCATGAATGAGATGTATGGCCATGAACTCTATAGGAGTTGGGCAATCCCTAGTTGAGATTTTTTCCCATGAACTCCATATATAAGTTCTAATACAAATTAGCAATCTTAGCAAATGAGATGTGTGTCCATATCATTCTCCCTTGTTGAATTCAACTTAAGCCTCTTTATACATCTTTATGGAATTTGAAAGTTTACTTTATCTACATATTCATTAGAAATTGAATGGAAATTTCCAAATTGAAAAGTCATTAGAAATAATATAATATGCATGTTCAATTCTTATCAGTATGGGTCAACATGACCTTGAATATTAAAACTACTCTAAAAATCCTCTTTGTCATAAAGCCCATGCATACTATCAAGCTGAAAAATAAATTATTTGTACTCAACTTCACCAAATGTATCATACATACCATGAATTTGCACCTTCTCTTGTATAACAGACTGACATATGAATGAACAATTTGATTTATAATTATAAATATTATCAGCTCTACAATCTGGAACCAGTTCAAGATATCCCCATACATCTTCACATTAAATTAATAGTTAACAATCTCATGAGTGTGTTTACTATTTTATTCATGGCAATAAGGTGACTAATCTACAATAAGGTCTTCATCAAATATTTAATTACCAAACTCACACAATGCAACATCATCATCATTTTCATTATCAATCTTTGAAGAAAAAAAATTTGATTATTTATAGAAGTATGATAATGTATCATAATTGAATTAATGATTAACCAAATCTAAAAATTCAATGTTTTCTTCAAAAATTGGATTTATAATTCCATGCAATGACCCCCTATGAATATCATGACAAAAAATGGGTTGATCATTATCAAAATCGTCATCACACAAAGCATCATTACACACTTTAAAGTTACTACTCATTCTATCATCATAAAAACATTCAACATATTAAGAGAAACTAGAATTTCATGAAGAATAATTGTCTATTTCTTCTATCAAGCATTCATATCAACATTATTCTCATTTTCTTGTTCACAATCACCAATATGCAAAGACCATGAATCATCTTTGGGAAGCTCAAAACCCTATCATAACAAGTTGAAACAAATTGAAATTTGAAACACTTGTTCTTTGATATGCACACTAAACACTCCCAAAGAGGTGAGTCATGACACTAAATTGGGCACAAGATATTCATATGCAAACTAGCCTATTGAACTCTATTTGACACTTAGGAAAAATTGCGGACTTCTCAAATGCTCAAAATGACTCAACTTTGAACTAATGACATAAGGTGGATAGATATACTAAAAGTAAGATGATAAGCACTTAAGACATATTATTTTCCTCAAAGTGGCAGTCGAGCCCATATGCATGAAAATCTCTTATACGGGTTGTTTTTTGCAAAGTTCACAAATAGGTACTCAAAATCATGTTGCAATTTTGAGTCCCAATAAACCCCACCCTGTATCATGATATGGAGCATGCATGGGGCTCTATCTTAGGACCCTATAAGGGGAATTTCTCTTTGACCCTAGATTTCGGTCACTACTTCCAAATCCCCATAGAATATTCTAGAGGAAAATTGTGTTGAATGAAGTAGCGAGAAATTAACCTCTTAGTTTGATTAGGTTCCATATAACAATAGTATGTAGTGCTTTGTTACATACATGGTTGTGTTTTTTTGTGTAGAAAGTATCTTTTCATACTATATATTTTAGTGCTTCTCATTTAATGATCATTTGTAGCTTACTTCTTGATATTCTTTTCTATCATCTTACATTATTTAGAATTGATTATCCTATGATATTTCTTTCTTGTATCCCCTCTACGATGTAGCATTATATTCTTCTTATTAGGCATGGCATGTTTGTATTTTTTGAATGGATATTAGTTTTTTCTCATAAATCATCCTTATATTTTACAAGATTTTTTTATAAAATCCATCATAGATCTCTTTTTCTTGTCTCATTCTTGGGGGGGAATGAAGCTTTGTATATTATTTATCTCTTTCTCTAAGGATCTACTTTTTTTAAGCTTATGTAGAAATCATTTTGTAAAATTGGTCTTTCTTTACAAATAATTGTATCTCGACTATAGATTCTCTCTTTTTCAAGAGGTGTATGTCCTAATTCATCACATCTTCTTTATCAAGTCAACACTATGTCCACTATATACACTTTCCCTTGTTTAGATATTTTTATCCATCACCCAAGGATACTTATTTAACCTATAGATAGGGTGTTAAATATGTACACTCTTGTTCTTATTCCCTTCTTCTTTGAGATTTTATCTTAATCAAGAACTCCTCTTAGGTGGACATCTTTTTATTAAGATTTATCCCTTTTTAGGATGTTTTTTCCACAAGTGATATATCTTTTTCACAATTATCTATGTTCCTAGATTGTAAGAATCATAACTCATCACTATGAATATAGTTTGCATTCTTTCTATAAGGACATCTACATGTTTTGTAAAGTAGGTATCTTATTTATCTTCCTTTTGATGTCTAGTATCTAGACATGACAAGGAAGGGGGCATATATAAGCCCTCCTTGTACATAGTTTTTTCTCTCATGTGGTAGAAAATACAAATTTTGAGCATGGCCTAGAGTAATTTCTATGTAGATGCTAGGTATGTTTTTTAAGTTATTCTCAAATCTATGCCTTGTTACTTTATATCTTTCTCTATTGCACATACAAACATATATTATAAATCTTATATTTGGGTAACACATAACAACTTGCTAAGTCCCAATATAAGTAAAACATTCAAGCACAACATGTTAAGTCCCATATATGGGTAATGTATCTTTTTGCGTAGGCCCATACCATCATGAAAAAATGGATGTTGATCTATGGATGGAAATTTGATGGGTTGACTAGTGGGTTACCACCCTATTAAAAAATTCAACACCATATTTTGCAATAGCTCTCTTGGTGATTCAAGGTGGGGTGGGAACTATACTGGGTGAGCTAATCACTTTTGATCTATCTTCTCTCTCTTTCTCTTTAATTTCATGCTAGTAGAGATAGATCTAGAAGGTATATTTATTAATTATGTTGCTCTTGTATTTCTTATATCATCACCTATGATCTTATAATGGATTTCCAAATATGATATTGGTCAGTTAGATGTTACTTTAGCTAAGGTCTCTCTCACTAGTTGATTTGGGGTTGTTTTTAGTACTAACCCCTAGTTATATATTTTTAGCTTTCTTTTCACCCTAGTTCATGGATGTGGATCTAGGACCCTTGGTCTTGGGGAATTATTCCCTTTGACTAAGTGATGTTCTATCAAATTATGATTTGTCAGGTTCTTCTCTCTACTTTAACATAAGTGTGGGTTAACCTACACTCTAGCTAAAGTGGGGGATAAATATACCATCTTACATTGGAAGTAGCTCAATTTAATTATTATTTAGCACTCCTTTAGGGTGATTTCATCATTTATTTGCATCCATCATCCTTTCTTCCCTTTTATGCCCTTTATCTTACATAAAATGGGGACAAAACCTAATAGATTATTTTTAAGGTTCCTATTTCCATGGATTTAATCTCTAGATATAATCTATCCTCCTATGTCCTCCATTCCCTTAATCTACCCACTTGAAATGTGCTCCTCACACTATAATGACTAGGTCTTAGATTATGTATCTGATTCTAGAGATCTATAACCTATTTTGATATCCCGAAGGGATACCAAATGTATCATGACCTACTTTTTAGCATGAATTATGATGGTAATCCTATGGAGGAGTATACTAGAATGTTTTGAGATATAATTCAAAGTTTGTGTGTTGCATTCATAATAGAACTTTTTATTGATGTCAACATACTAGTTATTTTGTGAAGATTGGTAGAGAATCAGATAGAGTTTGGCTTTGTGTAGTTTGATGAATATAGATGAGATTATGAGTACTTGGGTTAATTTTCTATAGAGTGCATAGATAGTAAAATTAAGAGAAAATACAAAAATATGAAAATTAGATAGAGTTATGATGATTTTAGTGAAGGAAACATTTAGATATAGTTATTGGGAAGTAGTTACTCATATTTTGATTGTATCTCCTAACAAAGATAGAATCTAGTTAAGAGGACTTGGACAAAGGTAAAATACATCATAAAGATGCTTTGGTCAAATGTGCACATCCTTATGAGAATTGAGTGAAGATTTATGAAGACTACAAGTCAATAATTTGAGTGTAATTATGAAATTATGTAATATTGTAATGTATCATGTAAATGTAATATCTTAAGTTGGTCCTATAATATTATTTAAATTTTGGAAATCCTCAAGGCTGAATCAATATTTTTTTAAAGATTTGATATAAAGGAAAGATATTTTCCTTAGCTGTAATCTTCAGTGAGATCAATTTTGTGATATGAAAATTTGTAAATGATATCAAAGTGGATTGTATTGTGTGAATTTAAATGTGAACATATTTTGGATTAGAGAAGTGTTTAGTAAAGTTGAGGCATGGTGAGATGACATGGAACTATATCTAGCAAAATAATTTGTTGTTGGACAATAGTTATTGTGCAATTGCATTGTTCAGTGAGGATAGTACAAAGACTATTTGGATAGTGCATTTAATGGTCTCATTATCAACTACTAATATGGTTGGAATGACTCCTAATAGGATTGGAATCTCATGATAGGGACTAATATATTGTATTGAATGTATTTTTTTAACGCTTAATATGGTCCATCCTCTTATAATGAACTTTTATATAACTACATCATTTTGTGGGTACCATCTCCACTAGGGTTTTCCCTTTGATCAAGGGTTTCCCTAGTTAATATATCTAGTTTTATTGTGTATGGTTATATTTCTCTAGTTTTTACATCTATTGTTTACATTTTTTAGAATTAATAAGGGTATTGATAGTTTTTTAAATTCCATAACTGATTCACACCCCCCGCCCCCCAAAGTTATCTTGGTGGACTTTACTTTCTAACAATTAGTATTAGAGAATTAGGTCCTTGAAGGAAAAGCTTATCAATTTAAGGAGAGCTATGCTGATTCACTTTAGGAAATAAAGTTTGAAGTTTGATGGAGTTAACTATGATATTTTGAAAGAGACGATGAAGACACATTTTCTATGCATGGGTTAAGGTTATTGGTTGATTACTAAAAATATGAAAGATGTGATCGAATAAGACAAGCTTGATGGTAGTGAAGAATCACATAAAGATGTATTCGTGTTCAATATGTTTTCTAGAGAAGCTGGTGCAAGGGCAGCTATTCAAAATCATTTTTTTTATTTATAGTTTTGATTTTGACCTGTATTGACTCTAGCCAGGTCAAGAGTGTGAGTTTGGAACTTTCAAGGTCAAGTTTGTTTACTTCTAGATGGATTGTGTTTTGGTTCAATCTAGTCTAGAGTTTTTGGTCTTCTTTGTTGTTTAGGGGTTTTTGAGAGAAACCTAGGAATAGGGGTCAAATACCTAATAAATATTAGTAAAGTTGGGATTTGATCTACATATGTCCTCCACGGTGTTTCTACACCTTTTTGAATAGTCTAGAGGTCACAAGTGTTCATTTGGGGAGGGAAAAAATATGAACATTGCATTGAAAATGGTGGTTTGAAGGTTCAAACATGCTTAGACATAATTAAGGAACCAAGTTAAGGGTATGTAACAAGTTGTGATATGAATATCAGGATTTAACTATGTGATTTTGAGTCAAACTCGATGACCCATGTTTCATGAGTAGTGATTCAACATGAATCCATCTCTCATGAGAATAAATGGAACACTTAGCACTCATTGGATCTAGGTGATGCTCATAGGGGTGAAGCACCAGGACTTCCTGGGAGGTCACCCATCCCAGTACTACTCCAGCCTGAGCGTGCTTAACTATGGAGTTTCCTCCATAGTTAAACCCAAAGCTTGCAACCCCATTTGCAAAACCTTCACCAAGTGTTGTGCCTTATGAACCATTCATTAGAAAGCCCCTTAAGCTCATCAATTGATAAGTAGGAGATAATTTCCATAGCTATTCAAATTGTGATATGAATATCAGGATTTAACTATGTGATTTTGAGTCAAACTCGATGACCCATGTTTCATGAGTAGTGATTCAACAAGAATCCATCTCTCATGAGAATAAATGGAACACTTAGCACTCATTGGATCTAGGTGATTTTCACAGGGGAGAAGCACTGGGACTTCCTGAGAGGTCACCCATCCCAATACTATTCCAACTTGAGCGCGCTTAAAATGTAACAAGTTCCAAGTATTAAAATGAAAAGATTCTTAGAAATGCAAAATGTTGCTCATGACAACATTGTATTTCACAATATTGTCATAACAACATTATGAAAAACTTTACATTTTTCATCCTAATGACACATGGGTCTAAGAAATAGTTAGGGCCCATATAGACTAAGCACCTCCAAATGACATTACAGAGGTTGGAGATTGTAAGAGAAAAGTTATGTTATTGAAAACCATGAATTCTACCCTAGATTTCACAGTTTTGCATATTTTAGATTACATGTTCATAGTAATAGATTGAATTTTGATTTTTTGCATTGTATTATTGAATTTTATGCTTGTACAAGTCTTTTTTATTATGTTTACTAGTTTGTAGGGTTTCATTTGAGTTTTTTTTGAAAATCTTTTGTGAATACTATGTGTGTCGGTCCAGTTGTGATAGTTTTTACAAACATGGCTCCCTAATGAGTTCCTATCATGGATTCATTACAACCTTAATGGTAATGGGAGTGAAGCTAGTGTACATTATGTATATAGATTTTGGGGACCTGGAGAGTTGGTTAACTATTTTTGATGTAATTCCCTAGGCAAGTCACAGTCACTTAGTTAGGTAATCGCAATATTTGCAAGAAGTTTTGGAGGTTTGAATGTATTAGATAGTTCAAAAAAAGAGTTTAAGAATGGGATGGGTGAGTGATGTTTTCATATGCAAGAGGAGGAGGTTTCAAGACAAGGTTTTCTAATCCTTTGAATAGACCCTAGCTGATGTTGTCAATCCTAGTGGGAAACCCTTAATTATAGGCATAAATTTGTTTTCAGGTGTACAAATAGCTTGGGAACCTAAGAAACACAAAATATTTTATTTTTTATAAAAGGGTACTCAAATCCATGATTGTATTTCCATCTTTTTCAGAGAAGATTTGAGATATAGGCTGAAAACCCAATTTGGAGGGTTAATTCAATTAGACATGTTTTTGACAGTTTTGGAGTAGATGCAAAGAACTTGAGGAAAAATTGTGGGATTTGTGTCAAGAATCCTATGTGAAGTATATCACCTCATGTATGAGTTCCCCACTCCATGTACTAGAAGAAATGCTCAAGAAAACCTAGGAAATGAAGTTAGAAATTTAGGTTGAAGAGACATTTGGTGAGTGCAAGTAAAATCCTTGGTGTATCTAGATAGTAAAGAGTTTGGGGATAGGAAAAAGATCCTATAGATGTTGGGGCATCCAAGTGGACCCTGTTAGGCTAGGAGAAAGCCTAAGTAAGTCATAGGGAAGAGTAGGACTAAGTAAGAAAACTATCTAGTAATACATCATATTGGTATTAGAGCCACAAAAGATTGGGCTTGTGGTTAGTTTTATCTAACTAAAGAATTAGTAGATGATTCAAAAATGGTGACTAATGAAAATTTAGCCAAGGAAGTGGATGAGAAAAAGGAGAGAAATAGAATATTTGAAGTATCCCTAGAAGAAATGAAAACAAAGTGAAAAGAAGTTGTTGGATCAGCTAAGAAAAGAGACAGGGAAGGTGAGAGTAGTGAGAAAGGAAAGGAAAAGATTGATGAGTAAAAATCATACCTATCCTAGAGCCTATATCGAATGAGGAACCCTTAAAATAAATCAAGGTATTAGGTTGGAAAGCTTTAGAAGGAATCCCTTTTTTAAGTGGGAAGATGGATGTTGAACTTGTGATGGAATGGATTAAAGAGATGGAGAACCACTTTGAGTTTGAAGGTGTAACTGAAGAACATATAGTTAAGGTAGCCAAATCTAGGCTAAGGGGGTCAGCCCTAACATGGTCAAAAAACCTCCAAGAAGAGAGAGTGAAAGTGGGATAGAAGCCCATTACAAATTGGAAATCCATGGTAATAAAGGTGAAAGAGCAATATTTACCAGAAAACTATGAAATTAATTACACAAGAAGAGGAAAAGTTTAAAACAAAAAGACATGGATATAGAAACTTACATTGAAGGTTTTTAGAAGTTGTGTTTGAGGTCAAGAGTAAAAGAAGATGAAACTATCAAAGTGGCTAGGTATCTATGAGGCTTGAAGTGGAACATACAAGAAGAGATCAATCTATGGACTCCTACAAAAGTCCATAAATACTTCCATCTTTCTCTAAAAGTGGAAGAGAAGAAGAAGAATAGGTCAAACACAAACTTTAGAGGAAGAGGTAGAGATAGAGATGGAAGAAGTCAAAGAGGCTATGGTAGAAGAGGATCATATTCTAGGCCACAAGGAGAAAGAACATTGACTGAACAACAAGAAGGATGTTCAAGAAGAGGAAATTTCAACAAAGGTAGAGGCTTTAACACTAATTGGAGAGGAAGGAGAAACAACCAAGGGATATGATCCTAATTTTCCACCATGAAGTGCTACCATTGAAATCAGTTAGAACATCCTACATATAGTTTCCCTCAAAAAAGGCCAACTACCCAAGGAAGTACAAAAAGAGTTAATAATTTGCAAGAAGAGTCTAGCAATAGACATAAACAATTTCAAGTACCTTTAGAATAATAAGAAGGGGAAAACTTGATGATAAGATGAACATTGATCAAGGAGCCAAACAAGGAAGAACCAAGTCAAAGAAGGGCACTCTTTAGAATTAGATGCAAAATCATAGGGAAGGTTTGTAGAGTCATTATTGACTTAGGCTCAAAAGATAACATAATCAATGAAGAGGCAATTGGCAAGTTGAATCTAGAAAGAATCTCAATTTCCAACCCATATAAGGCCACATGATTCAACAAAGGACAACATGTTCTTGTGCGAGAGAAAGAATAGGTAGAATTTGTTAGAAATAGATAATATTGAGAGGGGGGGTGAATCAATATTCTACAAACTTTTGCCCACAAATAAATATTGTTAATTACTTTATAACTTACATATAAAAGTAAAGCAACAATGTTGAACAATGAATATAACCATGCACATAGAGAAATCATAACACCATTATTTGTTAGCTAGGAAAACCCTGGCCAAGGGAAAACCCTAGTGGGGATTATACCCACTAGATGATTCACTATACAATAGGACCTTGTTAAAGATATTGACACTATTAGGAGTCTATGAAGTACATATAGTGTCTCAAATCCTTGTTGGAGGACTAGGATTTTTTAGAAGCCTCAACCCTATTAGGAGTTACTACAACCTTGTTAGGAGTTGGTAGAACAATTATAATGTATGCAAGAAGAGCCCATTGCCTTAACATGAAATTATACAATTCAATTCCTTCACAAGATAGGTATACATACAATACTTGCTTTGCTACTGTAACTCACACTTGCTCTGATCTTACATTAGATTTTGCATCAAATAAAGCTCATAGGTAGTTCTCACAATAGTTCTCATGACACATCCCCATTCTCTATGCAAGATAAGATTTTTACTTATACCTTGCACAATCACAAAACTCTACACTATCAGCCTTCATGTCTTCATATGCTTGACATGATTTAATAACATATGGAATAATATCCACATATTCAACTAAACATAACTTAGTAATTATTTCATAACCAAAATAATTCATAAAGTCGTACAAATCTATTTACTACTATACTTTGTTTTGCATTCTTAAATACTATACTATTAATCTTACTATAGCTTACGATGTACTATACATACACATCTATGCACTAGAACACATCATAGTGATAGTGTCATGAAGCTTCCCTCAACTATGCGTAAGCTAACTCTTACTACATCATCTATACTCTTAAGATCTGTTATCTAAATTGCTGCAAACTATCTAATACTTGGACAATTTTTTGTCTCTAAATGCATACATGAAATGTTGAATATATGTTTCCATAAATAACAACCATCAAGACATCTAAGTGACCATATTTCCAAAAATCTCCCCCTTTGGAATTGATGGAAACATTTGGGAAAATTTTCTAAGTCCCAAAATGATGTCATATGTAACAAAAACAAATAAAAGTAACTACAAAAAAATTGCCTTCAAAACATAACAATTTTATTCATGTTTTGATAGATCATTACATTCATTATTACTCATTTACATTGATAAATTCATAAGCTCCCTATTACATATACATTTAAATCTATACAAATTTTCCTCTACATAATACTCCCCCTTTGACATCAATGGCAAAGGTGCCAAAATTTGTATCTCAAATACTTGTTGGCTACTATTGATCAACTCATCATTCCAGATATGCAATCTACAAAATCAATCTTTAGTTTATCAAAGTCCTTCCAGCTCCCTTTGACTATATTTGATATGATTATGATTGCACAAAGTGCATAAGATGCCACTTCAACTATGCTCATGTTAATATAAGAAAATTTGTCATAGGAATTCTTTTTTGAAAGACATTCCTCCAATTGCTTCTGCAAAATTACAATTTTGGGTACTAGATATTCTCTGAGAATAGGGAATCTTTTGATTACCTTCTCTTTTTCAAATTCAATACCTCTTACGGTATTGTGGATCTTCTCAATATCATTCTTAGGATCTTCAATTATGATCTATGGTTGTTGTAATCTTTTAGTGAGTATCTAAAGCTCACTCATATGGCCTTTGATCTTTGCATCAAAATCTAGTAAGTAAATGTAAGACATTGCACACTATCCATAAAACTTCTTACCTTTAACAATATACTTCCTCAATTCCTTGATGTTTCCATCAAGTGCCTTCAAATCATTGTGTACATTGTTGCACACTATGTTGAATAGGGCCACATCATGATTTTTTTGCACTTGTGCTTGCATTGCTACTACTTTAGCTAAGTTTTTGAATTCTCCATCAAAGGTCTTCACCAACTCTTTTGCCTTGGCCTGCAAGTTTGGATTTTCTATAGTTGTGGTATCTTTTGAATGTGCTCCAAGACTTTAGCAAGAGTCTTCTCCAAAGACTTAATAGTTTTATTCTTCTCGAATAACTTGCTCAAGGTGCCCATTAGTTCTTTCTCATCTTCATCATTAGATGAAATAGATATTGCTATTGAAGATATAGTAGCCTTTATCTTCTATTCCTCTACTTTCTTCTTTTCCTTAGCCTCTTTCTTTGCATCTTCTTCTTTCTTCTTCTTTTCTTCTTCTATTTTTCTCTTATTTTCCTCTTCTTCTTTCCTCTTCCTTTCCTCTGCTTCTTTTCTTTTCTTCTCTTCTCTTCTTCTTCCTATTCCCTCTTTTCTTGTTCTTCCTTCTTATTTTTCTCTTCTTATTCATCATCAAAACTAGTATAAGCAGTGATATTGTTGAGATTTCCAATAATATGTGCTCCATACCCTACAAATGGGTTCTCCTTTGCATCCAAAATTATATATGTAATATACAATTGCATGGATTTAGTACCCATAACAATGTGAGGTGGTGATAGTGCTTGTTGTGTCCCTTCTGCTTCCTCCTCTTTACTAGAAGGTTTTTCTACCTATCCATATATTTGGTTGTAAATATTTACTTGCACACTCTCCTTAGGCACTAAGGACATATACTTTACAATAGCCTCATCTATTTCCTTCCTAACTTCTTCATAATTGCCTCCCATTAGAAGAAATTCTCTTCTTTTGTTCCTCAGCAAGGGCTCAACATCCTTCAAAATTTTCTTAGGTTCTTCTTTTGATCCAATATCACATTACTTATTTATTGATGTGATTCTCATATTCAAATCTCCTACTACTACTCTCTTCTTTCTATTAATTAACCTATTATATAGGTCTTTAGGAAATTTATTATAAATACTCTCAAATCTCTTATTTCGCAAAATCATGTTTCTTATGGTGGCATTCTCTTTTTTCCTCCTATCCATACTACTATGCATGCTATAAAATTTAGTTAACTGAAAAAAATTATCATCATTTATAATCTGCATATTCAAACTCTCTACCTTTGGTTTCCATGCCTTTTTTTCCTATAGATGTCTTAGCTTCTTGTGCATCTTGTTTAATAGGTTTATGTTTAGTATCATCTTTTGAGCTTTTAGAACTACTCACTTGCATGGTTTTTCTTCTCTTACCAGGCCTATTGGTGGTCTTATTGACTCTTTTCTTTGCTTGAGGTGCAAGTTCCTTCGTAACCTTTACCAATCTTCCTAACTTCCTCTACATAGTAGGTTCTTCCACCTCTGGCTGCCTCCTTGATTGTTTATAGGTTGCTCTTACTAGTTGCATTTGAGAAACTATTGCATACAATGCAATAGGATCTTGTGCACATGGTTGTGCCACTATTACTCCCTCTAAAGGCATTGCCATTATAATAGGTTTTACTACTAACAATTTAAATTGTCCATTGGCCTTCATTTCTAGTGCAATTCCCTTCAGCTCATTTAATTCTTAGCTTGACATACCAGATTCTTTGAGGTTGGAATCTATATCCTTTTCTACTTTCTTCTTACTCTCTTTTCTATGGAGCTCAGATTCTAATATCCTTAGTCTTAGATCATATGTTCCCCATTTAAGACATTTAGTGTCCTACTCAAATTAGAGTATGATCTGCACATACCCTTCTATCAACTTTGCACTCATCTCATAGCCCATAGGCTCAACGAACTTTACTCTAGGTATCACTACTTTCATGCAAGTGTTATCAATCTCCACCATGAAGCATAAATCATCCTTATATTTTTTGGCCATATAGGAGGCATCCTATACCTCAATTTCATCTCAGACTGAAATTTCTTCATCATTCTGTCTATATCACTATCTTTGATATTCTCAAGCTTGGATCTATAGCATTGAGTCACTATCTTCATTAAACACTCAATACTATCCTAATTAATTATTCCAGGAGACTTCTTTGTAACATTGAAGAACAAATGAGTCAATAAGGACTCAAATTTAAACACTGCACTCTTCATTTTCATTATCTTTGCAATATCATCCAATAGTTGTAATCTAATAATGTCACATAATTTACTCTCCTTTTAATAGCCACCACATATGTTACATGAAGAAAACTAGCTAGTACAAAGTTAACTCTTGATCCAAGGTTCAACTTGTACTTCAAAATCTTGGTTAACAACTTAACTCATTTATCCTAAATAGGATCAACTTTTATATTTCTTTTGTCAAACTTGGTTTTCAAATTTATCTAAGCCATTTTCCTAATGCTCCTCTCATTAATAGGATTACAACCTTCATTGCTTAATCATGTGACCTTGTGAATTAGGTCACTGCCAATAACAATCTATACATCACTCAACCAGAACATATCATTATGTATTCTACTCAAAATGATTTAGGTCAACTCATAATTATCAAATTCCATGTAGAACATATACTTCACTAAATTCAAATCTTCAAGGTGCACATATTCAGACTTAGGGATAAGTCATTGTTGCAAATGACTCCTATGCTCTTGTGAATTTCATCACCTCCTATGTTCTTAATCTTATAATGTATATAACTATTGGAATTCTTTTAGAATAAGTAAGAGGGGTTTGAATCAGCTATTCAAGATCTAGATGTACAAAATAAAACTTTTCACAATTCACTAAACCATTAAAAATTTCTCAACCAATGCATGCATTCATTGTGTGTTAACCTAAATTGATATATTACTATAACATTAACATGTAGAAGTATAAAGCATAAAACACAACATATCCATTAGTACACTTGACACAATGATTTAACGTGGAAACCCAATTTGGGAAAAACCACTAGTAACATGTTACTCCTTCACTCTTCTGAAGTGATGCCCTATTAAAGGCCAACCATGTTAAAGGTTACAACATAGACTATTAAATGTGACCCAGTTAAGGGATTTCAACCACTCTATTAAAAGTGAGCCTTGTTAGAGGACTTTAGGCCATTCACTTGGAATGTCACCTTGTTAAAGGATTTTCCAATGAATGTTAAGTCAACCTTTCTCCAAAGGATTTACCCTTTTCTGATACAATTGTTAGAAAGTAATAGTAGATCTTTTATCTAATACAACTTACAACCTTACTTGCAAATTATAGATCTTTGTAGCTCTGACAGCTTGTTCACCCTTCAAGCATTCATTCTATTTAAGCCTTCTTGCTTAGCTCACCATTGTAAACTTCTTCTCTTGGGTCGCTTGATGAAGCAAACCCTCTTCCTTCTCCTTGTCATATTTTCACTTCCAAAACTCTCTAACCTCAATCCAACATTGCTTCATGACCAAACATCCCTACATATAAGAAATTAGAACTCTTTTCCTACTCATTATCCATCTCAAAAATTAGGGTTTTTGATGGATTAGGTAAGATACAATGTATCTACCTCATATCTTTCCTTCCCTAGAAACTTCACCTAGAATCCTCTTGAATTCACCTCCAAAATGATTTACATAAGATTCTATTCCTCTAGCTCATTGATCTTATCTTCCTCTTGATTCACAAGTTCCCAGAAAACAAACTTGTCATCTTGTATTTGTAAAATTTTCAATCTTTTTCATAATGTAGTAGCTCGGCATTTATCAATTTATTGATGCTTGGCACATACTGTTTTACTCGACATCTACTATAAAATCACTCGACATCAACTGGATTTTACTGGTGCTCGACATCAACTATCTTGCTTGACACTTATTATTTTGCTCAACATCCACTACAAATTGCTTTCACTCAGCTCCAACTGACTTTTTTCTTGGCTTGCACTAACTTTGCTTGGCACCTTCTATCAACTTGGTCAGACTTAGCAAATGATCTTTGTCCAATCTTTTCCTTCTAAACTTTCTTAGTGTAGCTAATCATTTTGTAACCTCAAAGTAGATCATCAGTACATTATGTTATCACTATCTTAACTAATTCTTGCACTTCAATACATAATCGTAATTCAACCTTTCCTCTAGGTACTTTTGTTACATCTTGTTGATCAAATCCTCCTCATCAATCAACTAGCAATAGTGCTTGAAACATATAAGCAATTTTCTTACCTGCATATAGTAGGTTTGACATCAGTGACAAAACAATGATTGAAAACACTTCTTCAATAGTTCTCTTCACTCAAATGATCCTTTCAATCATATATCAACAATCTCCCTCTTTGGCATTGATGACAAACCAAACTAATCAACTAGTCAAACAAATGATGGACACCTTGTTATATCAAACTAACTAGGTCAAAACAAGAAGGAAATACCAAAAAGAAAGCATGTGAATAAAACTTCTTCCTTTATCAGCAACTCCTTTGTAGGTTACAAAATATCCTTCTTATTTGATTCTCTTCTATCATGGATCAACAGAATATTAGAATATCTCCCTCTTTCTTTCTACTTTCTCCCTTTTTATTTCTTCCAGTCTTCTAATCTTCTAATGATGTACCATTCTTGCATTGGTCCTCTTGTGCACTGTACTTTCTATGGACTTTCTCCCTTGATTTTCTTCTTTGATCATCTCCCTCTTGTTCAATATTCAGGTGATTAGTTTATTGTACATTCTCCCTCTTTGACAACAATGCCAAATCCATATATCCAACACTTGACATCTTGATATATGTATACATAAGCTTTTGTAGACTCTTCAATTTTCTTCCTATGTCTACTTGCTTGTGACTAATTTGAAATTCCAGCTCTTGTGATTACTTTAGGCAATTTCCTAAAGTAAGATCCATTATATCAATTTATTTGAAATGAATATTAGCTTGTTTGATGTAAGGTACCCCCTCTATCTTTTACACAACCTTTGATAGGGGTATCACCCCTAATTTACCTCTCAAATACTCATAAGCACCCTCAAATATCAGCAATTTGCTCCTTTGTGTTAATATATTCCATCTTCACCTCTTTGTCTTGAACCAACTCCCTTACATAATGATACTTTATTGCAATGTGCTTTGCCTTTATATGCATTATATAATTCTTTGATATATTTATAGCACTTGTATTATCACAATAAAGTGTCACCAATTCAGTGATTTCTTCCTTCATTCCCTTTAGTAGTTTTTTTATCCATATAATGTTTGTGCAATTGATAGCAGCAGCAACATGCTCTACTTTAGCAGTAGATTGGGAAGTACAACTCTACTTCTTGCTTGTCCATGTGACAAGTCTTCTACCTAAGAAAAATTCTCCTCCATTGGTGCTCTTTTTGTCATCAATATTTCCAGCCCAATCAGCATTAGTGTATGCTTTCAATTCAAACTTTTCATTCTTCTTATAGTATAAGCCATTCTATTTTGTTTCTTTCAAGTATCTAATTATTCTTTTTACTTCCATCAAGTGATTCTCTCTAGGATTAGTAGAGAATCTAACAATTATCCCCATAGCTAATGCAATATCGGGTCTGCTATGTACTACATATTGCAATTTTTTAATCATGGATCTATATAATGTTTGATTGACCTTAGCTGAATCATCATTCTTTGATAGCTTGAGTGTTGTTACCATAGGTGTACTTACTGGTTTTGAATCCTCAAGTTCAAATGTCTTCAATATCTCTTTGACATATTTTGACTGAGTGATATATACACCATATTTCTATTAGAAATGCTTTAGAATAACTGAGAGGGGGGTGAATCAATTATTCAAGGTCCAAATGTCCTAATCAAACTTTTTCACTAATTATACTGAGCCCAATTAAACTAACCATGCATCCAAGCTAAACATTCATCTTAGCAAGTTACTGAAAAATCAACATGCAAGAATAAAACATGAAAGATCAACACATAACACAATTATTTACATGGAAACCTAATTTGAGAAAAACCACTAGTAACATGCTACTTAATTCTCACTCTTCTAAAGTGATGCCCTGTGAAAGGCTCGCCCTATTAAAGGCTACAACACATTGTTAAATGTGACTTGGTTAAAGGATTTCAACCACCCTCTTAGAAGTGGGCCTAGTTAAAGGACTTTAGAACATTCACTTAGAATGCCACCCTGTTAAAGGATTTACACAATGGATGTTAAACCAACCTAAGTCCATAGGATTTTACCCTAATTGATACAATTACTAGAGAGTAACAATAAGGGCTTTTGATATAATACAACTCACAACATAACTTGCAGATTTTAGATCTCAATTTAGCTCACAAATTTGCCTGGCTTTATAGTCACTGCAGCTCTAACAACTTCTCATCCTTTCAAGATTTGTCTCCTTGAGTCTCCATGTTAGATGTACTAGTGCAATCACCTCAGTGGTCACCAATCAAAGAAGAGTCTTTGTGCTCTATTCCTCCCTCTCAATGCCTTCACCTTGACATCTTACCAACTCCAACCAACCACTTGGCAACTCTTACTTCTTGACATGTAACTCCTTAAATAGAAGTTTGGAATACTTTTCCAGCTCTAATCTTTCTATTATTACTTTTGGTTTGAATGGATTAGGTAAAGATTCAATGAATCTACCCCTTATCATTTTACTTCTAGAAACATCTTGTAGAATCCTCCTGTATTTGCCCAAAAAATGGTTTATCTAAAATTCTATGCCACTAGCTCATCAATCTTATCTTCTATCTAGCTCACAAACTTTAAAGTAACAAACTTTTCGGCTTAGATTTGGTGAATCTTTTACTTTTAAAATAATGTAGCAGCTTGGTACTATTGAGTTTTTGATGCTCAGCACATACTGTGTTACTTGGCACCAACTATGTTTTTCTGATGCTCAGCACCTACTATGGATTCACTCAACATCAACTAAATTTATTGATGCCCGACACCTATTAGTTGCTCAACACCTGAACTTGCTCGACTTTTTCTATTTCACTTGGCACACACTAGATTTTGCATTTTCTTGGCACTTACTTATAATCTACTCAATATGAACTAGTTTGCTTAGCACCCACTAATGAATTTAGTCAAGCTTTGCAAACAACTTTGTTACAACTTATCCTTCTAGAATTTCTAAGTTTAGCCTACCTCTATATCTTCAAATGTATTATCAATACATCACTTTATCAATGTCTTAAATGATCCTTGTACTTCTTTACAAAACCATAACTTAACCTTTCCCTTAGGTGCTTTTGTTACATCTTATTGATTGAATCCTCTTCATCAATAAACTAAGTGATAGTACTTGGATCTTATAAGTAATTGTCATTCTAGTGAATAGCAGGTTTGACATCAGTGACAAAACAATGATTGAAAACATTATTTATCAACAATCTCCCTCTTTGATAGTGATTTTTTCAATTAGATTTTCAACAATTTCATTTGATAGACTTGTAATCCCACAAATAATTTGATCTCACCAAATATTGACATTTCAAACTCCTGTTTCATCTGATTTGCAAAATCTTTACACAAAGCATCTTTTCCTCCAAATATTATGTCATCAACAAATATTTCAAATAACAGTATACCTTTTTCATTATCTATTTTTATGTACAAATTGTTGTTATCATCTATCCTTTCAAATCCAATCTTAACAAGATAAGTATGAAGTCTCTCATACCATTCTCTTGGTGCTTGTTTCAATCCATATAGGGCTTTGTACAATTTACATACCATGTTCTTATTCTTTTTATCCACAAATGCTTCTAGTTGTTCTATGTAGACCTCTTCTTCTAATATGGCATTTAGAAATGCAGACTTAACATCCATCTAGTAAACTTTGAAACCTTTGTAGGTAGCATAAGCAAGAAAAATTCTTACTCCTTCCATTCCTACAATAGGGGAAAATGTTTCACCATAGTCAATTCCTTCTTCTTGTGCACACCCTTTTCAAACTAGTCTTGCTTTGTTTCTTGTCACTTCACCATTCTCATCTAGCTTGTTCCTAAATACCCATTTTGTGCCAATCATATTCTTGTCTTCTAGTCTAGGAACTAGGCTCCAAGTCTTGTTTTTTTTTTATCTACTAAATTTCCTCTTCCATAGCCTTGTACCAATCATCATCTTCTATCGCATCTCTCATTGTCTTAGGTTCCTTCATGCTTAACAAACATACTTCAACTCTTAACCTATTTCTTTTCATTGGCCTTGCATCTTTTTCTCCAATGATTTCATCTATAGGATGGTGTCTTTTGACATATTTGGATAGTCTTGGTGTAGTTCCTATGGCTACATTCTATCGCTTAGCTTCAGTATCACTATGTGCATCTCTCTCAGGTGTTTTACCATCTCTTTCATGTGTACTAGTCTCAGAGTTAGATTGTGCATTTTCCTCATTCCGCAACTCGACATCTGAATGTCAAATTGTGCATTTTGCTCATTCTACAACTCAACATCTAAATGCAACTCAACATTATAAGGATGTGACTCAACAATTGTTGAAACTTGTTGTTGCTTTGCTGCATGATTTGTAGCATCTTCTTTAGTAGGCATTCCTTCATAATAGTATGCAAATGTCTTGTAATCTTCTAGTTCTTTTGTAGTTTCAGCCTCATGTGCTTCTGTAAATTCATCAAAATTCACATTTGCACTTTCCACAAATTTTTTAGTGTTAGTAATTAAACACTTGTAAGCTTTACTTCTTGTGGAGTAACCAAGGAATATACCTTCCTCTCTCTTTGCATCAAAATTTCCACTCCTAACATCTTTAATAATATAAAATTTGCTTCCAAATACCTTAAAATATTTCACATTAGGTGGATGACCATACCATAGTTCAAAAGGTGTTGAGTGTGTACCTTTCTTTACTTGAAAATGGCATTGAATGTGTATACTACAATACTTACAGCTTCTCTCTAGTACTTTAAAGCAACACTTTTCTCCATCATGATTATTCTAGCATAGTCTATTATTGACCTGTTCCTTCTTTCAACAATTCCATTTTGTGGAGGGATCTTAGGTGCTTATGTTTGTCTTTTGATTCCTCTATCATTGTAGAACATCTCAAACTCATGTGAAGCGAATTCACCTCCTCTATCTAATCTCAAGCATTTCAAGCTCTTACCTATTTCTTTCTCCACTCTTGCCAAGTACCATTTAAACATCTAAAAAGCATCTGATTTTTTTTTAGAAACATGATTGTCATCATTCTAGAGTAATTATTAAATAGTAGCATCATATACCTATCTCCTTTGTATCTTTTCACTTCAATAGGTCCACACAAGTTAGTATGAATGATTTCAAGTATTTCCTTAGAGGTATAAGCTTTACTTTTAAATCTTAACTTTGTCATCTTTCCTAGCTGACATTGTTTGCACATTATATTTTCTAGTTTCTTCAACTTAGGAAAACCTCTAACTCCTTTCATGTTGCTAGTACTAATTAGATTATCAAAGTTAACATGCCATAATCTCTTGTGCCAAAGCCATACATCATCAAATTTTGCAATAAGACATGTAGCATCTTCTATATCCAAATAGAACAGATTACTCCTAGTTTGATCTCCTTTTCCAATCAAGTTTCCATTTGTATCGTATATCTTGGCTGATTTGTTCTCAAACTCAACTTTGCACCCCAAATTATTCAATTGTGATAGACTTAACAAGTTATAATTCAATCCCTCAACATAATAAGCATTATCACATGAAACCTTATCTATGAGTTTGATGGACCCTTTTCCTTTTATTAAACATGGTGCATCATTACAGAATCTTACACTATTTCTATCATAATAGGTTAAGAAACTGAACTTACTTTTGTCTCTAGTCATGTGATATGAGCATCCACTGTCAATGATCCATTTTTCATTCTTGTTTACACAAGTCATAAGTGTAGTAGCTTCATCCTCATCTGATTCATCCTTCATTGCAACATATATGACTCCATCATCATTTTCATCAGAGTTCTATTCATCAGCAATGTAGCCTAACTTTTTGCCTTTGTCTCTATAGTCTCTTCAATCATCTTCTCTTCTATTTTTGTGCTTGTTCCCTTCTCTAAAATTCTTCTTCTGTGTGCATCTTGTTATAATATGACCAACTTCATTTCAATTAAAAAAAATGATAGGCAGCTTACATTTGAATTTACCTTTCCCTCTGTGTAATCTTCTAGCTAGCAATGCTTCTAATTTTTCAATGTCTTTCTCATCTGTACTACTATCACTAGATACATACTTTATATTTCTTTTCTTCTTCTTTGGCTTTACCTCCTTAGAATCCTTTAATGGTAATTTTTCTTTGAAAGCTGATTCAAGACTCTCTAGTCTGTAGTTATCAAAATTAGATAACTCAAAAGTAGTGAGTCTTACTACCAAATCTTCAAGGGTTGGATCATTTCCTAGCATTCATCTTAACTCTTGGATTATAGACACTCTAATGGCATCCATAGGCAACAATGTTCTCAAGACTTTACTTAGCATAGTATCATCATATATTTTACCAGTAGCACCATTTATTGCACTAATGACTTCTTTTATTCTAGCAACATATTGAGCAATGTTTTCACCTTCTTCCATTCTCATGTCATCAAACTTACCTCTGAGGCTCTCTAAGTTGGCTCTTTGAACATTTTTTTCTAGTCCATTGATGGTGTCTACAGCATCCTACATATGCTTTTCACTTTTAAGGTCTTTGATATCATCAAACTTGACATAGCTTAGGATAGAGGCAATCTCCAACATCTCCTAATTGTGTTCTTTCTTTTTCTTCAAATCTTCAGTAGTTAGGGCTCTTGTTGGATCAATATGTTCTACTAAAATGCAAGATTATGCATAATCTCGAAGTCCTCCAAGGTGTAGCTTCATCAAACTTTACCATACAAAAAAGTTATCTCTATTGAGCTTGGGTACCTCTCTTTTTGACATCCTAATCTTTATGCTTTTAGTACCTTAAAACTAATCCTCTTAAGCAACTAGGCTTTGATACCAATTGTTGGAATTCTTTTAGAATAGCTGGGGGGGGGGGGGTGAATTAGTTATTCAAGGTCCAAATGTAGAAAATAAAACTTTTCACAATTCAGTGAACTATTAAAACTTTCTCAACCATGCATGCATTCATTGTGTGTTAACCTAAACTGATATGTTACTATAACATTAACATGCAGAAGTATAAAGCATAAAACAAAACATATCCATCAGTACACTTGACACAATGATTTAATGTAGAAACCCAATTTTGCAAAAACCACTAGTAACATGCTTCTCCTTTTTAACTCTTCTAAAGTGATGCCATGTTAAAGGCCAACCCTATTAAAGGTTACAACACACACTGTTAAATGTGACCCAATTAAGGGATTTCAATCACCCTATTAAAAGTGAGCCTTGTTAGAGGACTTTAGACCATTCACTTGAAATTGCACCTTGTTAAAGGATTTTCCAATGATTGTTAAGTCAACCTTTCTCCAAAGGATTTACCCTAATCTGATACAATTGTTAGAAAGTAACAGTAGAGCTTTGATCTGATACAACTTACAATCTTACTTGCAAATTATAGATCATTATTTAATCCTCAACTCTGCTTGGCTTCTATTTTTTGTAGCTCTAATATATTGTTCACACTTTAAGCATTAATTCTCTTTAAGCCTTCTTTCTTAGCTCACCATTGCAGACTTCTTCTCTTGGGTCACTTGATGAAGCAAACCCTCTTCCATCTCCTTGTCAAATTTTTGCGTCCAAAACTCTCTAACCTCAATACAACATTGCTTCATGACTAGACATCCCTACATATATGAAATTAGAACTCTTTTCCTACTCATTATCCATTTCAAAAAATAAGGTTTTTGATGGATAGGTAAGATATAATGTATCTACCTCATATCTTGTCTTCTCTAGAAACTTCTCCTAGAATCCTCTTGAATTCGCTCCAAAATGATTTACATAAGATTTTGTGCCTCCAACTCATCAATCTTATCTTCCTCCTAATTCACAAGTTCCAAGAAAACAAACTTGTCAACTTTTATTTGGTGAATCTTTGCAACAGCTTGGCATTTGTCAATTTATTAATGCTCAATGCATACTGTATTACTCATCATATACTATAAAATCACTTAGCATCAACTAGATTGTACTGGTGCTCGGCATCAACTATCCTACTTGGCACCTATTAGTTTTCTCAGCATCCACTACAAATTGCTTTCACTCAATTCCAACTAACTTTTTGCTCAGCTTGCACTAACTTTTCTCAGCACCTTCTATCAACTTGGTTAGACTTAGAAAATGATCTTTGTCCAATCTTTTCCTTCTAAATTTTCTTAGTATAGACAATCATTTCATAACCTCAAAGTAGATCATCAATACCTTATGTTATCACTGTCATAACTAAATCTTGCACTTCAATACATAATCATAACTCAACCTTTCCTCTAGGTACTTTTGTTACATCGTGTTGATCAAATCCTCCTCATCAATCAACTAAGCGATAGTGCTTGAAACATATAAGAAATTATCTTACCAGCATATAGTAGGTTTGACATCAATGATAAAACAATGATTGAAAACACTTCTTCAATAGTTCTCTTTACTCAAATGATTCTTTCAATCATATATCAACAACAATTCCTTGTATCTTCTACATGTAACATATTTTCTAGAACTTGTAAAACTGTGCTTACTAGATCATCTAATAAAGAAACAAATGGGTGCTTCTTGAACTCATACCTTGGTCTATCATTAGCATCATATGCTCTTTGACTAGCCATTGCTCTATAATTGTGAAAACTGGATTCAATACATTGTAAAATAATGATTTAGGGATTTTGCAAATTTCAACTTTACATACTTTACTTCACACTTCAATTGTTGTCAAATCACTCTTCAATTCACTCAAGACACTTCACATGAACAAATGGTACACTTAATCTCACTCGTGATCCTTAAATCATTTCAAATCACACTATGCATTAAATGTGTATCTATCACAAACTCAGAATACTATCTCTATTCACTAGTGACCCTATTCTTACAATTCCCACTTATTATGATCGTATCAAGACTTGGACACTAAACCATAGCTTTCTCTCTATGTATTCTACCTTTTGTTAACTATGCAATCTCTAACTCACTCTCTAACATTAGTTTTGACCAACTGATGTTCTTTTTCTTTTGTAATAGTTTAATTCAAATAGGTTAAGCCACAAACAATCTATGATTTCAAATTTCAATCAAGTGCATTAAATAATTGTTCTTCCAATACTATATGTGAACTTTATGGTTTACAAGCCTTCACAAATTCCTCTTTGAATTCATCAACATTTTCCTTGACTACTTCTTTCTGACTATTGGTGCTTCCATTTTCATTCCTTCTATCATTCATGTTGTTGTTCCTTCTATGATTAGGTTTAAAGTTCCTTTTGTCCATTCTATAGAATCTTGTTGTGTGTCCAAAATTATTTCATAACTGACATATAGGTGCATTTCTCCTCTAATTGTTTCCATTCTAACTTTCAGGTGCTCTGCAATTTATTGCAATGTGTATAGGATTGTCACATTTGTAACAAACAAACTATTTTTTCTCACCATTTGGTTTCTCTCCATCATTAGATTTGCTCTGAGATCTAACTCTTCCATTACCTATAGGATTATTATTTCCAAACATTCTACTATTCTCATTATTATCAACAAATTTAGGTTTCTTACATTCTACTACCTTATGTCCATAACCATGACAATTATAACAATAGAAATTAGTAATAGGTTTAAAATTCTTGCCTATGAAATCTCTCTTCATATATCCAACTTCATTACATATGTAGCATCTACCTTTGAATTCATGCCTTACCTCTTTGGATGAATCATCTTGCTTAGGTTCTTCAACTTGCTTTTTTGTTCTAGGTTCATCAAATTTCTCTGTCAATTTAATTTTCTCAACTTCATCAAACCACTTGAACTTTTCTTTACAGATTTCTACTATAGAATCTAGTTCTATCCTAAACTCATTTTTCTTTTCTAATTTCTCTCCAAGAAGATATCCAAGGCCTATCTTTTCATGAGAAGGTCTTTTATGAAATATTTGTTCATCAATTTTCTCAGAACTTGTATAAAGTTTCTCTAACTATTTTGTTTTGCTTCTATCAGCTCTCTGTTTACAATGATGTTGTGTTTTTTCCAACTCTGCATGCTCTATCTTAATACAATCTAATTTATATGTCACTTGACTCAGCTAATATCTAACATCTACATTCTCAAATTTTAGATTAGGTTCACTCTTATTGCCACTAGTCTTAGGACTCAACTTTAGTTCAATAATTTTTGACTCATGTTTCAAGATCTCATTCTCTTTCTTGAGATTTTATGTATCATCATTATCACTGGTCTATACAAAAGGTTCTTTTCTAGATTTATGATCATCAATTTCATCTTTCAATTTTCCAATGTAAACTTTTGCATCTTTATATCTATCTTTCAAGTTATCTCTCTCTTCAATAAGAAGATCAATTTGTTCAAGGGATTCTTCAAGATTCTTCTTCAACTATTCCATATTCACTGGGATCTTACTTAAGTTGTTAATCCTCTTTAGAGTAATTGTGCTCTAATTCCAATTGTTAGAAATAGATAATACTAAGAGGGGGGTGAATCAGTATTTTACAAACTTTTTCCCACAACTGAATATTGTTAATTACTTTATAACTTGCATACGAAAGTAAACCAAAAATGTTGAACAATAAATATAACCATACACATAGAGAGATCATGACACCATTATTTGTATAGACACATAAAATCATCCTATAGCAGAGTGCTTAGTACTTGCATCCATTCGATCATAAATCCATGCCTAGCATGGTCCAATACCATCCTCCATATGAGTGAGGCCACGTGCAAAGAAAGTCTTGGAAATCTCTACTCCAAAGCCTCCCTTAATGTGAGCCATGATCACTATATCAATAGCCTCTGTCATTGTTTCCCAGTGCACTCCTGAAGACAGGGATCTACACCATCTAACACATAATCTACATGTCAGTTACACATTAGTACTCTCAGTATCCAGCATACATCTAGTAAAATTAATGTCACCTTTCCTATAGGGAGATGGAAGCTATAGGTCAATGTATGCCACTACTCTATCAGTGCTAACAACTATACTAAGTGTGCCCTCAAATCTAAGCACTTGTGGACATGCTCTAGTCCACATAGTCAAACATGTTCCAACTCCACCTTTGTGAGTCTCTCTACTAGCACCATCATCAAGGGATAGTGCTCCCATGACCAAAATGTCACTGTCACCATCTACAGCATACACATCCAATAATCAGTTTACCATTTCTTTTCTGCTCTTTTTTTCTTATTTCAGCATGGGGTACCATGCTCTATTCCCTCCCTGATCATCCCCATCACCTACATCATCTGATTATTCCAATCAACAAAGATGCAAATCCACATAGATGAGGATTGGTGGAGATGACAAACCATAGAGACATCAATCTGGCATCTTCGACGGCTACATAAATGCTAGTTTTCCCACTAGTGACTATCATTTTTTCATCTACAAAGATGACTACATGGAGATCATCATCTCTGACCTATTTTTTCCCCCTTTCAGTGTCATGAAGATGACATGATGAACCTTATCATCTTCAAAGATGATAGGACATACCTTATCATCTCTATAGAGCCACTTTCCCCAGTTTGTCACCTGCAAAGATGACAGAGTGGAGAACTGTCGTCTCTACCCTAACCCCATTTTTTCTCCATTTATTACATAATGAATTTCTAAATTAAATGAGTAATTAAAACTTTGACTACCAGGACTAGTCAACTTATGGGTGGTCCCATGTCAGCTAACCTCTGGTAATCCTAGATGCGCTCTCCAAGTTGTAGTCTCTCAATCAAATCAATCATTCACTTTGATTCTATGCTCTCTAGGTGTGTAAATGACTCTTCCATATGCCCCTTGGGGGCTTATATAGGCCCTCTGATGTCCCCTTTTGAGCCTGTACTTGTTATTTGGCCATGTCTACCCTTGTTTATCCCCAAGTCATGTAAAATGTTAATCTATGCCTTTTTCCTACCCTTTCTTTTATTCTAAAATCATTTTCATGAAAAATTCTCAAATTTTATTTTTCGCTCTATTTTCACGAGGGATCACCCTCCTCCCCTATCATCGCTACAACACAACTCATAGGACTCCTATCCTCTCTGGGGCAACCTATATTTTCTTTTCTTTGATATAATGTCATCTTGACATCACATCAAAGAGGAGCAAAATGTAGACACATAAAATCGTCCGAAACACTATATTAATTTATTTAATATTTTCTTTGGCATTATAATTAATTAATTATTTTTTTCATATTCTTCTACTTATTTAATTAAATAGGTTTATTTCCCTAAGTTATTTAAATTTTAATTTAAGTACATCCCTCCTAATGTATTAAATTTATTTAATACATAGTGCTTCATAAATCCCCTTTTAAATAAATTTTAATTTATTTAAATCCCTCTACTTTATTAAATTATTTAATCCTATGATTAAGTTAAATCATATTTAATTTAATCCTAATCCCACCTAAAACCTAGTCTACTTTGTCCCTCTCATCCTTCTAAGCATATCTATTAATTAATCTCACTTAATTATCCTAAATACCTTTTAGCTCCTAAGTGTTTGCTCACACATGTGTGAGAAACTCAAGATCTAATAAAGCTTCCATTTTATTAATTTATTCAAAGGTGTCTTACACTCTTACACACTTGTCCCCCTTTCCTTTCTCCAAGGTTTCTCACACATGTGAGAAAACCTTGAGCCATCACTTTCACTAAATAGGCTTATGTTGACCTTTGCGTGGCTTGTTCCCTTAGTCCATGTGTCTCCCTTGTGACACCTATTTGGATTTCACATAGATGTCACCTCCCCAAGGCCTCTCTCAAGCCTATAAATAGAGCCCTTGCCTCAAGCTTTTCTCATCTCCCTCATTTGCATTATTATCGTGCTAGTTTAATTTTAGAGCTTTCTTACAGATTTACATATTACTAACCCTTTGGTAGATGTTAGATTTCTTGCACTTATGCTTTCATTTTCATGATAGTATTGCACTCTTAGTTTTATTTCTTGCATCCATTTTCATTGTCCATTGAGTGCTCTCAAGAATGGTTTCTTCCATAGCCATCTCTTGAAGCATTCTTCATCATTGTATTTTTTATCTATCATTTTGGGATTCAAATAGTTGTGTTTGGGATAGCACATTCACATCCCACAATCTAAAGAACATCAATAAGATCTCTTATGGGTGCCCTTGTTGACCTACTTTGAGGTTGTATGAGGACTCTTGTTTATTAGTTGCATTAGTGTCAAAACACAATGTTAGTTAGTAGTTATCTTGATTTCGATATTGTTATATGCATGTGCTACTAATGTTTTATTGTTTACATGTGCTCCTGAAAAAGAAGGTTTTCATGTATACATGAGTCATCTAGCCAACTAAAATCCAAGATTTCTCTCTCTTTCTTTAGGATGTCTTTTCACAATGAATTGTAAAGTTTTTGTTATGATCTCTATATCAATTCATACGAAAGACCTTCAATTCTCATAAATGTTTTATAGTGAGCATGAATGTATTTTTTACTTCAAAATTTGAAAAGGGGTCGTTGATCAACCTAAATCTAGTGGACAAGGCTTATTTGGATGCTGAATCACTTTTCTTGTTTTGACCTTGCAATCAAACTAACCACATCATGACATTTGGAAACCTTTCTCCTTATCAACATCCCTCATATAATGGTTATAGTGCATTATGTCGATAGGGTTTAAAAATCATGTAACTTTGTAGAGTGACATAGCAATGACCATAGATCTATCTTGAATATTATGGCTCAAAAAATGTAAAATTAACTTATTCCAAGTGGGCTATACATTCCACATGTCATCTTATCACTACCTTGCTTTGACTAAAGTTCATGCATTTTGGAACAGCGACATAGTGAAAACCCTTAATTGATATTTGAATTGATATTTGAGAAAGAACTATGTTGGCCCATAGGGACACACATCACAAGGTCTCTATGTCATTATGGTTAAAAAACCTATAGGTTTTGATAGGTACATAATGACAGTTATAGATCTGCATCTAAATCAACAACTGACATTGCACTTTATTATCATTGTGTTTGGCCACTTGATATTCATACTAGTCCCACCTGGGACACATAGTACAATTGTATACTTTTTAGCTTCATAGAGACACTGGCGTATGAGGAAATGTCAGAATGGAAATACGTGGAAGCATCTCATGATTTTGAGAAGATGGGTAGATAGCTCACAAAAATATGAGAGTCATTGGTCTTGTCTTATTCACTTCTTGTATTGGTCCCATGTTCCTCGATGTGTTCGCATCCCACCATGTATTCACCACTTGAAAATTTGACTTCATGCTTAACCATAGCAGAGCTATGAAAGCTGATCACTTCCACATCATGTGATCATTTTTTGAGTTCACCATATGTAATAAACTATGGAGACCTTGTGAACGCTGCCCAACCAACTAAGTTGCATTGTCATGCCATTATAAAATGCTAAAGATTGACAAGGCAATGATGCATAGATGACCTTTGGTCATGCAATCTTTGCTTAAAGTTTTAAATTTATTTCAGAGAATGAAACTTTTAAAACAATGATTTAAAAATCAAAAGGGATAAAACATGAAAAAATGCACGAGGATATGAAACTAGGGATTTTCTAGAAAAATCTCTGCACATAATAAATGCAAACCCTAATTACAAAATTTTAAAATGGATTTTTATTATAATTTCTTAGCACATTTTATCATGGTTAAAATATAGGCCAACAGTGGCTCTATTTGGGGATGCATGGATGGCTAACATCCATACAAGGTTTCAAAATTTTTGATTTGAGTAGACCAAACACTTTGCTAATGACAACTTTTAAGAGAGAAACGCATACATAGGGAGACACTAAAAATATATACAGAGAGACAACCACATAGATACAAGATTTACAATTTGTACACAACCTTAAACTACTATTCACAGAAATAAAAGTATCTTCAACAAAAGTAATTCTTCAAGAATTGTCCATGAACTAGTAATTCAAGAATATCACCTTTTTTTTTTCAAAATATATGAATCCTCACCCCATGTCGATTCAATTCATAATGGATTAAACTTTCCATGCTTACTTTTATCTTCAATCCTTGCATTCCACATCAGGATCATATTTTTTGGCTCAAATTTTCTTGCCACTATCTTCTTGTGATATAGATATTTTGCCTGCAACTGAAACTTGGTATTTCTAGTAGAGGCCTCCTTGATTTAATTAAAATATACCAATTCATCCATCTAGATGTAATTGTACATGCCTATTAAATTATTTTGAATCATTCTAGTTTGGATTCCATATACTAGATCAAATGGTGAAACACCTATTTCTTTCTTAATGGTAACTTTGTCAGCCCAAACTTCCAGATGAAGCTTTGAATCCCATGCCTTCTTATTATCATCTAGTTTCCTCTTGATAATATTCAAAAATCTATTATTAGTTGATTCAACTTGTATGTTCCCTTGTGGGTGATAGGGAGATTATGTTGACCTTGTAATGCTATATTTGTCACAAAATTTCATGAATTGCTTTGATCTAAAACACATAGCATTGTCAATAACATTCCTTTTAGGATACTCAAACTTGGTTATTATATGATTTAATGGGAAATTCTTTACCACTTTACTAGTAGCTTTCCTGGTAGAAATGACCTCTACTCATTTAGTGAACTAATATGTTGCTATGAGTATCCATAAATAACTAGTGCTAGATTTAGTTGATATTTCACATATGAAGTCCATTTCCCACTATTGGAAAGGTTCTTGTACCTCTACTAACATCAAAGGGGTATTTCTAGAGAATTTTAACTTTCCAGCAAATATTTGACAAGAATCACATTTCCTAACTAGAGCATTGCATCCTTAAACAAACTTGGCCACCAAAAGCCATCTCTCATTACCTTATGGGCGGTAGTCTTTTCCATGTAATAACATCTAGATACTTTTGAATGCATTTCAGTGAGTACCATTTTTGACTCCTTATGATCAATATATTTCAATAATATTCCTTCAAAATTTCTCAACCATAGATTCCCATTCACAATAATATATGATTGCATGTAGCATCACAAATCTTGTCTCATTGACACTCAAATGAGACAAAACTTCCATATGTTGTAAATAGTATATAACATTTTTTGTACCAATCACAACCATCCATATCACATATGTTTGATCTATGGTCTTCATCTACAACATTGATTTGACTAGCATCCAAGTTTGATCAAGCCATCAACTTTGCTAACTCTTGGCCTCTTACCAGTTTTGTAATTTGATGTTGAACTCTTGGATTCTATTAATCCATCTGCACCTTCTACCAAACACCTCTCGTTGAGATAATATAGCTTTGACTATTAAACTAAGCACAAATGCAATAGCAATGGCACTAACTAGATAATATCTAAGAGATTTCACTTCTTTAACAAAATCATATGTTTGCTTCTCATTAATCTCCTATTTTCACTCTGCATGTTGTAATGACTTTCTAAAAAATGCAATGGATTGTTCATGCCCCTCTTTATTATTTTGAAGTAAAAATATTTCTATGGTATGAAAGGATGCAAATGAAAAAATATGCATGGGTTTTGCATAGTCTTGTGTCCTCAGCACTAGTGCAATTTTAATGCTATTTTTGATCTCTTGAAAATAAATTGATGGTTCACCTTCCCAATTGATTACTACTCCTTTTTTGAGTATTTTAGAAATAGGTCTGCTGATCTTATAAAATTTAGTCATAAGCCTCCTCAAGAAATTGACTTAGCCAAAGAAGGATTGAATACCTTTGTGACATTTTAGGCTTAGGGACCTTATCTAATTATGCCACCCTTTCTAGGTCAATCTTAACTTTTTCTTTCGAGTATGGAGTCTCATTGAACCCAAAGGAATGTACCTTTAAATGCTCCTTAGCTCTCTAAAATGTAGCTACTAAATTGACTAAATCCAAAAGACATCCGAACATATACATATGTTTCCTAAGGAGTTGTAAAGGTTTTCATGAACTACTCCTTCTCATCAACCAACATTTAGTTATATCTAGAGAAATCATCCATCATCGACATCAATTCATAAATAGTTACCTATTGTAACATGGATTCCATGTTTAGTAATCCATACTTATCTTTCAGGGCAGTATGTCCATATTCCTAAAATCAACACAACATAATATCACAATTTTTCTTTCTAACTACTACTAGGTTGGATACTTGTGAAGAATGTTTGATGGGTTTAATAATCCCCCCATCTCTCATCTTCATAAGCTCTTCTTGTATGTTGGGGGAAAATTTGGGGTTAATAGGTCTTTATTTTTTTCTAAAAGGCTTAACATTTTCTCTTAGAGGTATAACATGCTAAAACAAATCTTCCCTAGAAGCCTTAAGGTCATCATATGACCATGCAAAGATATGCCTAAGTTTTCATAGAAAATCAATCAAGCAATTTTTAGTTGTAGAAGACAAAGTCTTACCTATGTACACCTTAGGCGATTCAGTTGTTTTAAGGTTCACTTCTTCAAGCTCTTGTGGTTTCTTGTGTTTAACTTCTAGATGCACATCGTCCTAATTGTCAAAGACACCCTCTAACACCACTAATCCTTTAGGCACTTTTTTTATTTTCAACTATAGAATTTCTTGTCCAAAAATGGCTTCCTTCCCATTTATATTCTCAACCAAAGTGTTGCAATATAATGTCTTTCTATGGTATTTTTCTTCATTGAGGAGAAAATTCAAAATATCTTTATCATCCTCAAATACCTACCTATTCTCTATGTTATTAGGAATGGATGGCCTATTCTACATTTTAATCTTAGAAACACTAGAAAATGATATTTCATTAGGCTTAATGGCTACATTAGTCAGTAGATGAGCCATCTTATTGTTGCTCCTATCCATCCAAGAAATTCAAAAAGCATCAAATGCTTCAATCTGATCTCAAACAACATTCTTGTACTATTTCAAGATTTTGTTCTTAGATGCATACATCTTCTTAATCTGAGACACAACTAATTCTAAATAACCAATAACATGCAATTTTTTGATATTGTGATTTTTTTCCACCTTTAACCCAAGTAAAAGTGCCCCATACTCTGCTATGTTATTAGTACAAGTGAAATTCAAGGTGAATGAATATATAAATGTGTTTTATCTAGGGATATAAAAACTACTCCAGCCCCTAACCCATCTTTAGAACTATCCCCATCAAAATACAGAGTCCAAAGATTTTGAGAATCTAGGCATTTTACTACTTCCTATGAGATTAATGGGACTACCTTTTCAACTTCTTGAATGGTGATTTCTACTCTAAAGCATTTACCTTTGTATCTAGAAAATAGGTAGCATTGGTATCAATATTATCCTCAGGCATGTGGGTAATTCTTGGTTCTCTATCAACCTTAATGGTTTTATCTCCTATGTGGAATGTGGAAAATAAAAAATCACATTGTAGGCTACCTCCCATTACAATGCTCCATTTTCTTGAGAGAAACATTCCATACTATCAAGGAATGTCAACTACTAGGACAATCATAGTAAGGTCAACATCAGGATAAGAGACTAGTCTAAAAGGCAAGTCATTAATTGTACATATGGTAGTAACTTCTCTAGAATCCATGGCCCTACATCTACCTTGCTTTGAATCCACCTTCAAATTGAGTGCTTCCATAATCTTAAATGGCATTATAGTGTTAGAGGCTCCTAAATCAATCATGCAATTTTTTAAGGTCTTGCGATTTATGATCAGGATAAGGAAGAAAGGGTCAATGTTTTCTATATAAGTAATAGTTGAATTATCCAAATAAATCTAGGCTATTTGGGACATGACTCCTTTTTCTTCCTTTTCTTTTACTATAATTGGTATTTCCTACCCTATTAATGACCCCCTTTCAACAATATTACTATTTCCAATTCCTCCCAACCAAGAGAGAGCATTAGTCTTATGTTCTTCTTTCTTAAACATTTTAGATAGAGGGATTTTAACAATAATTTTTGATAACATAGAAATAATGTCCACACAATCATATATGAGAGGTTTTAGTATATTACCTTTGGTTTCTTGTACTTGAAGAGTGGGGTCCTCCACTTGTTGATGACATCAAGATTTGATTTCTTTTCTTGTACATTCACCTTGATTGTCTCTACACCTTGGAACTACACTTTCTTCTTAGTTTCCCATTTTTTGGCCTTAACATCCTTGATCTTGATAACCACTAAATCTTATTACTTAAGGCTATCATTCATCTTATGATTTGTGTCTTTGATAAAAAAAAATACTAGATGCTTTTCCCAAAACATTGCTTACTATCGTGTTTCTAAGATTATAGGTGTTGTGAACTTGAGCCACCATCTCATTAGTTATTCTATCAATTTCTTCATTAGATGGCTTCCTCTAATTCATAGTCTCAACACTTGATTCATGTTTCACATCCTATTGACATTTTGATCTTCATCATCTAAAAAAACTTGCTAATGATGTAATTGATACATAGTTTGTTGATTGCTAATATCAATCTTAGATTCTTCCAAATCAGATTCCTCATGATGGTCACAAAGATTAATCTTATTATAGGCCACATCTTCATGGCTCTTCTCTTCCTCACCTTCCTCAAGCTGGGTTTGCTGATTTGCAAAAATATATTGGACAAGAGCACAATAATCAAGAGAATGGGGAGATTGTCAAATGATACACCAAGGCATGTCCTCCATCATATTTATAGAATTTCTCTCTAGTGGATCTAGTGTACCTTTATCCTTTGTGCCTAGAGATTGATTAAGAATGGGATTTCCATCCATCAATTGCATGGTATATGGATAGTTTTGCATTTTGGTCTGCCTACTATAATTGTTATTAAACTGTGGTTTCTGACCAGAATTAGGCTTATTTTTAGAGTTTGGTGAAAGGTTAAAATTCTTTAGCAAATTTAAAACTTGATCTATTTTTTCTTCCTCAAGATTCTTAGTTGTAACTAGCTTATCACCTTCTTTCCTATTTCCCCTAGGATTGAACAATTTTGGATCATCTCTCCTTCCCAACTTACCAAATACTTTTCTATTATTTTCAATGTTGACAATGAAAGTATCCCTCAATCTTTTGGGATATTTATCTCTTAAAATATTAGCCCATCTTTCTATCGAAACCATTGAAATATGTAGAGATATACACATTCCCACCTAGTCTAATGACTTGAAATAATTTATACATTCGCTTCTAGAATCTTACATTAAAGTCAAATGTTGACTCATTTTAATTTTTCTTGATATTATTGAACTTATTCAACATGAAACTTGCATTTATGTTATCACCATATTGCTCTTTGAAATTATTTTCCAAATCATCCCAAGAGCCAATACTATCATGAGGAAATGTTCTGAACCTATCTCTTGCATCTTTAATAAGTGAGTGCACAAACAAATTCATGACCACATCTTCATGTTTCATTTCATAGTCATTTAATAGATCTGTAAAATTTCTAAGATGTTCTTTAATAGTTCTAGCATTATTTACTAAGAATTTAGTGACCTTATCTCTTAGGTTATTTGAGATTGGATGGGGAAAACCAAGGATACCTACAAAGGTCATTTTCTTGTATTTTTCCATATAGATAGGTCTCCTCTGAAAACCCACGGCCTTTGAAGTACTTGGTCTGATCCCTTGATCTAGATAGGGATTTGAGCTTGCTAAATAGTAGATATTTACCTAGTATTTATGGGAGAGGAAATACGTAATGATTGGGAAAAACTTTGGTAATTCATTCGCTCATAAATTTGGACCTATTTTTTGATGCACAAGCATCAAAATTGTGACTCCCAAACATTGAAAAAGACTATCACTAAACTAGAGTCACAATTTTGATACACACCATGGCTATTAATTTATCGATGGTAATATCCATCACAAATTATTGCCACCATTGTCACATGGTAGCATCAGGAAACTAGTTCAAAATGCCAAAATATCAATGACAGTCAGAGATGATTCGATGGGTAT
Source organism: Cupressus sempervirens (assembly GCA_028749045.1). Taxonomy (NCBI): domain Eukaryota; kingdom Viridiplantae; phylum Streptophyta; class Pinopsida; order Cupressales; family Cupressaceae; genus Cupressus; species Cupressus sempervirens. The sequence continues at coordinate 424,606,218 of CM053788.1, forward strand.
TTCATACCATCGATGGTAGGATGCATCAAAATATTGAGGACTACTAGAGATGATTCAATGGGTCTCTCATACCCTTGATGATAGAATGTATTGAAATAGAGATGACTTCTAGAGATGATCTGATAGGTTACTCATACTATCGATGGCAGGACACATTGAAATATCAATGTCAGTCAGAGTTTTTTTTTTTTTTAAATAGACTCACTATATATCATGAGGCTAATAATAGTCATATGAAATCAAGAATATATCAAAGTAAGACTCCATGTCTCATTGTATATCAGGCTTGAGATAAAGATCATTATTATAAATTATAAATTTTATGTTTCCACAAGCATGAGGAAGAAATTTTGAAGTGAATTCCTAGAGAGAAATCTTGGCTTGTTTCAATCTTCATATACATTTTCTTCTTCATAACTAGATGTAAATTTTCTTGATGAAAATTATTCATTACAGAGATAATAATATGAACATGGTGCCCTCCAAAATGTATACAAAATAATGTGATTTTAAAGAACTATTTTAGGACCAACCATTTAAGCAACACCTTAAATGGATTGAAATTATTATTATCTAGCGAAGTTGTGATTTCTACACCTATAATTTGAGTTGATATTCTTAGGTTACCTAGATAAGGTGCTCATAGTCTATGGATGCTATCCACTTCTAGATTAAAAAGTTTAAATTCATCTAAAGATATTGAATAGAACATTCTCTTTTATCTCTTTTACATATTTGAAACCATCAAAGATATGAAAAGCTTAGGATTTTGTTGATATATGCTAACAAGTGGGCCTATTTGAAGGAGATTTAGACTGGGTATATGGCTTATATGTAGAAACTATAATAAGTAAAAAAAAAGATATAGAATTTTTCTTGTGTTTGTCTCATGCAAATCATGATGATGTCAAGGAGGCAACTAGCACATGGAAATGACTATAATGGAAAATAATGTGTTGATATAATCTCCATGAAAGAATTTCACTGTGACCCACAAGAGTTAAAAAATGAAGTTGGTGTAGAATGATATGATTTGAGCCATCCTGAAACTGATTGATGTGTGTGAAATGCAGAGTGAAAGGTCACCATCTTTATGAGTATGTTCATGAATGAATTGACAAGTTTACATGACTATGAAGTACTCCATCCAAAGCACTTATGTAAGTCAAATTGAAGCATCCAAAAAGAACTTTAATAGAAAATCTAAATTTGAATAGCTCACTAGAAAATGAAGTTTCATAGTGCCTCATCTATTAGGTGTTGATTGAGACAGAGATCCATATTCACCTGTGACATGGGTAAAGTTGGGAGCAACATCAATATAAATTCAATTTCATACATTTTAGCAATGTTACCATGCTTGTGCATTGTAAGGCTCTTAATATAAATTCAACTTTGATCTCCTTCATGTTTTATAGTATTTTCATTCCTTGCAAATGTAGTATCTTAGTTTCTACAAGACCTACCAAAATTAGCTAAATTATCAAACAAACTTAGGTGCCTTCCACTACACTAGGCAATATCTAGGGAAGACAAACATGTAGAAATGGTACAAGAGCTGTTGAAAGTGGATTCTTCTACTTATAATAAATTCAATGTGAATGGATTATCATTGATTGACATTAAAGGGGGGGGGGGGGGGGGGGGGGGGGGGAAGCATGTTTTTATACTTCAAGAGATCTAGAACTATGGACTAGGTTGTATTGATCCAAGTCATCAAAAGCATAAATTAAATATTATGTACTTGGAAATAAAGAGTAAGAAACCCCAAATGGTTAGATTTTTTTTGAGGCTAAAGAGAATGGAGATGTAAATAAGATAACATGTATATCAAAAAGAAGAGAATGATATATTTTTTAAAGTAGGTAATTTTTAAAAATAAAGTCCAAAATTCTCTTAAAATAAATGTCTTACAAACTAGATTTGATAAGAAATGATTGTGAGTGTTGGTCATTAAGAAGTGATAAACACTTTCCAAGATATCAAATTTAAAAAGTACAAATGATTTTTATGTCTAAAAGGTATTTTTTAGACTCTTTGTCATTCAAAATAAAAATCACATCTCCAATTGCAGAGTTCATTAACTTGATAACAAACATCACTTAAAGATCAATTAAATGAAAAACGCTTACATTTTTTTTTTGTAATACTAATATTTAACTAGTTAATACCATTTTCATTAATTCATTCTTTACTAGATTATCATTATTTTTAAATTGTCTCTCACCATACAAATATCCTATCATCCAACTGAGAAGAAGTGATTATTGTAGATTCTACACAAGGAAAAAGCATGCAAAAAACTAAATACACATGTGTCTAGACATGTTTTATTTGCAATGAAATAAAACTCAATCCTAAATAAACACATATACAACATTCTTTATTTTCATAAAACACTAAAAAACTAACTAAAAACTTCTTTTCAAAAAATATATTTAGAGGAATTTAAATATATGTTATCCATTATGGTTGTTTAGAAAACAATTAAGACCACAATGATATGGTGTTGAAAGTGACACCCTAGCTCAGTATCAAGCAATTTCATTACAAAAAAATCTCAAATCATCAACTTATTGTCTATGTACTCTAAAAATTTGTGTGCCAAATATTTACAACAAACTTACACCACAAATCCAAACAAGGCCGAATCTCACCAACAATATCAATTTATCTCCATGACAATAATATCATACCATGTTAACACACAAGCTTTAGATAAAATATTGTAAAAAATAGGATGAAAAAATGTGGCTTACTTCTCAACATGTATAGTCCAAACTCTCTTATATAACTTCAATGTATGATTGCATAGCTCTTGTTTTACACATCCAAAAAGTAATAATGTTAATCAAATAAATTTTCCAATTGAAAAAAGATAATGCAAGAACAAGTTTGAATATGCCTGATTATACCCACCTCTTCCCAAGCCTTTTAAATTATAAACCCATGACATAATATAATCATTCTCAAATGACACAAAGAAGACAACTACTCATGATATATGTATATTGACAATCAAATACTTTCTCCTCCTTGGTGGATAAGTGTGATACACAATCTCTTTGAGTATAGCTCCATGTCTGCATAAAACTTCTAGAGAAAGTAGCATGTTGTTCATTTCTACTAGAGAAGCAATGGCAATCAGCAACAAATCATAATCTACATACAACTTATAGAGAAAGTAGCATGTTGTAATTCATAGTACTTATGTTAAGGCCATTTTAAGGCATCCATCTGGAACTTGCTATGTTCACCCACTAAAAGTAAGTACCATGTTGGAGACTTCAAAGTTCAAGCATCCCCATCTATAATAATTGTTTTGATGTGGAGTCTAATTAGACTCAGAGGTTTATTTGGCACATTTTCCCTCCAAATTATTTCTATAGGGGTTTGGGGGTAGCTACCCCAAGATGGGGTCAAGGGGCAACACCCCTATGGGGTCCTACGGAAATACCCCAAGTGTGCTCCTTGTCGTAGTATAGGGTGGGGCTGAGGGGCAATGCCCTCATGGGGGTTTTCAGGGGAAGCACCCCCAAAGCCAAAAATGCCCTTATATTGTAAAAGGCATTGGCCACTATTTTTCTAATATTCTAGCCCTAATTTTGTAAGTGGAAAAAGCTTGTATAAAAAGGCTTAGGGTTAGGGATTTCATTATGAATTGTGATAGTGTAGCTTCTTGCAGTAGTATTGAGTTGTAAGGTATTATGGATTGTAATTAGGTTGTAATCACTAGATAATAATAATTTTGGACTTGTTGGTGGACATAGCCCAGGGATTTGGCGAACCACATTAAATCTTGGTATCTTGTGTTCTCTTTTATGTGATCTACTATTTTCTAGTATTGGTTATATTTGCATGAAACTATTATTTATGTTTGAGGTTAATCCTAACAATAATGACAATAATGTACGTGAGAGAGAATAATGACATCATACAAAAATAATTTGTAACTAAAATGCTTTTAATGATGAAATTAAAACCACTAATGTTTTAACGAGATCATAGATTAATAAAAGGGATTGTTAGTGCAGTAACAAACCTCAAGTATCATCAAACTTAGACACTCCAGCTTAAGTTTTTCAATTCTACTTCTCAATACCCTGTAACCAAATACAATGAAATCATGATCAATTAGCAATACAAGACACATTTCCACAAAGGAAACAAAACATTTCTTTTAATAACATCAAAATGAAGAATGTAGCAATAGTCAAAAAAGAACTAGGGCACAAAACATTTCTTTTAATGTAGAATGTTGTGTTTTCTAGTTCCACTTGTTGTCCTATTGATATTGATTGAGATTGCATATTGAACTAGGGCTTCTTTTTTCATTTCCTAAAACCAAGATGAATGAAACAAATTAATCCAAGATATAGATTTAATCCAAATCTTAGAAGAATATTTTCATTATTGTAAGCTAAAATATATGAATGGAACCATCCTTGGGAAAAACTTACACATAAAAAATGCCTCATGCAAGAGGACCCACCATAAATCATATATTTCATACCTAAATTTTTCCATACAAGTCACTAAATAATTCTATCTTAGGGGAAATTACACTCATCGTCAACATTTAAATCATATTTATATGTTTTGATTGATATAACAACGCATTGAAAGGATCATTGAGTAATGGAAAGAAGAAATGAGAGCAAGACAAGAAGACAAAAAAATTGTGTGAGGAAATGAGGTAGAGCTATACTACCGAGAAAGATATAGATAATAAGGCTTGATGCCATGGAGAGGAGGATGGGGTTGAAGTAGCAAAAGGATGAAAAACTTAAAAATGAGATGGTTCAAGTGCATTGAGGTTATTTATTTGGTTTGAACTATTCATTGGAAAGGTTTGGAGCCTTTCATGTGTCATTGTTATGCCATAGTCACAGTATGACATTCAAATCAGATTGTGATGGAAATGGTGAAGCTTCCATTGTCAAGTTGCTAAGGCATTTGGGAAGAATTTATTGAACCATAAATTGTTGTTTAGTTTTGATAGGTTTAGTTTGAGCTTCACTTGGTTTTGAGATCCTTTCATATTCTCTACTTAACAAGGCCAACCATGTGAAGGTGGAAGCTCATTTGGCCTCCCCCCCCACTATAATAACTCTAAATTCCCCATTAACAACTAAGTAAATATTTCATTCATTAATTTTCAAAGTATATCATTGAATCACTATAATCACATAACATTCATTAACACGACATACAATTAATCAATACATATAAATATTCATCAATAAGTTGTGGACTCATCAATCATTATATTCACATAACATTCATTAACATGATATATAATTCATTAATACATATAAAAATTCATCACTAATTCATGAACACATAAATCATTATAATCACATAATAATATTCAATAACATGACATAAAATTCATTAATAAGCAACATTCATAAAAACCCATCAATACAATTATCATCAAACAAGGTTTTTAACATTCATTTCTACTTCTTCTTCTTCTTTTTTGAAGATAAAGGTTAATAGGCATATCATTGTAGAACAAGAATTAGTATGCAAAGAACATTAACAAATAAAGTAAACATTCACAAACCAAAAACTAAATTCACATATATGCTTAGACAAAGAAAGAGAACAAGAAGTGCAAACCTCACAAGAGAAAACACTCCATGCTTTCTTGATTCTATAGATGTGTCCTTTTGCTGTGGATGTATGCTCAAGATGCTCAAAAGTTTCTTCAATGGAGATGGGTAATGGCAAATTGGTAGCTTTGTGAGCTCTCAATTTGGCATTATAAGGGTATGGTTGATGGCTTTGGTTCTCAAAATAGCATGGTAACTTTAGCTCAAAGATTGTTGATGAAATGGCTTGGGATGGGATTCAATTTATAGGCCAAGGGGTAGAGGGATGGAGGGCTTAGATGCAAGGATGGATGAAGGCTTAAGGAGGGCTAGGATGCACTCAAAGGAGAGCACATGGATTGTGCTTGTTTAGCACCAATGGGAAGGTGACACTTGTCACAAGGAGGATGAGTGTGAGAGGGAAGGGTAAAGGGTTGGTTAAGGGCATGATGAGTGGGGTTGAGTATGTAAGAGGGATGTAAGAGGAATGAGTGTGGAAGAGGGAAGAGTGTGGAAGATGGGTGTAAGAGTCATGAGTGGGCTTGTAAGAGTCTTTTATGTTTTGTAAGAGCACTCATGACTTAGTGGTTTGGTTTTTTGAGGGGAGACTTTGGTTTGGATTAGGAAAGTCTTAAACTTGTTTAAGGAATGTGACAACATTAGGGGGTGGATTAGGCTTGGGTTTAGGATTAGATTAGGGATGTTAGAGATGTGCAAGTGGATGACATTAATGAGGGTGGGTGAGTTAGTGGCTAAGCTTGGTTAGTATGGGTGGATGGGGTGGATTAGGCTAAATGGAGGATTAGAGATAGGTTAGGGGTTTTTGAATTTGAGGATTTCATTTATCAAATAGATTTATTTAATAAATGGGGATTTTTGGAATTAGATAGGAGAAAAGGATTTAATTGATAAATAATAGATTATTTGATTTATCAATTAGGACTATAGATGATTAATTAAATTAATCAACTAGGGATGGAAAATGATTAATTAAATAAGAATTTAATTAATGATGCCTTTAGAGATGGCTAAATTAGATTACCAAAGTACTGTAATCAAATTTAGGTGTCTACAATCATGACTATCTCTGGGATCCTCGGCTCTTGTGGTTCTGATCTTACAACATGAGGTTTCCTCTTCTTTTATCGAGGACAAGGCTAATGAACCTCTACAATAAGAAATAAATGGCTTTGTCACATTTTGTTCATCCCCAATCTCAACATGCGCAACACTAACATCATGCTCTGCATACTCAAAAGTTATCACATAAAGGTTACACCAATTGAATTTAAGACGTTAATTTTTTTTAGTAATTACATGATTAATTTTCAATAGAAATTGAATATGTACCTGTGTCATTGTGATGCATGTAGAGGTCTTTGTCATGTGTAAGATTCATGTCTTAATCATCATGAGTAAGAGTTGTGTCGAGAGTAGTAGGCTGCAGTAAAATGCCATGTGCACATTGTTATCATTGTTTGAAATTAACATCAAATAGTTTATTTATCATGAAGTTATAAATTATTTTTATTATTCATTAGGAATATTTACCTATGTGTCAACTGCTGCACCAGAATCTTCTACACCTATTTGGCCACTAGAATCTGTGCAGTGGTAGGAAACCACTACTTTATAGCCTTGTTTAAAGCCAATTTGTTTGTCCTATTCTATGGGTGCTAGATTAAATTCAATGCCCTACATTCTTTGCATAATATTGTCAATAATTAATTTATTTCTTATTTTTAATTTTATATTTAAAAAATTGATATGAAATTTCATTTACTGCTACTTACAAGGCATGAGTGAATTTTCATATATCCACTAGAACCAAGATGGTGTTGATCAAACTTTTCTTTCCTAGCTTGTGTTACCTTAATTGTGTCTTGTAACCTATATATATAAACTTTTAAATATGTTAAAAATATTTTATCTATTATATAAATCCACAAATGAATCAAACATGTAAATTGTAAAAAAAATGTTGTTGTCAGCATTTTTTTGAAAAAATGACAAGTTTTGGGAGATGGAAAGTCATCCATCTTGGACAAGCTCTTAGGGGAGGTGAAAGGTCATGTTTTTGTATAAAATAATGTAATCACATATAGAAGATAGGAGAGGAGATGTGGAGTTAGAAAGATGAATAGTAGGGTGTAAGTTTGTATAATAAATCAGTCATTTTTTGTGAAATATTGTTGATATACTGGTATTTTGATTATAGTCTTATTCTCTCCTCCTTTGTCTGAAAGTTATGGTGATTATTAAATTTATTATATGTGAAAATGAATATCTCAAGGTACTTTTTATATTATAAGTGTTCATAACATCTTTGGGTTCTAGAAAAAGGCCTCACTGCTCACTGTTAGATAGTAAATACTATGCAAATTCAAAATGAAGAATACATTGGTTCTATGATTCTCAATATGTGGGGATTAGGGAATGTGTTAATTTTTTCTTGGTTATCTTGATAGTTATCTTATGGCTTTGAATCATGATAATTTTTCCTTATGAAGAGTCGACCACAAATTAGCATGTTAACTATTGTTGCAAGCAAAAACATTGAATCAACATTTTTGAAAAAAATGTAGCAAAGGCCTGGTTATGGTGTGCATGTGTGTTTGAAGATTGGTATGCATTCATGAGATGTTGAATATTCTCTTGGAAGGATTTAATAGATGAGAGACCAAATTTTATGAGACCGTTATCATATTCATCAATGAAACCCTCATTATAACAAGGGCTTGAAGGTTTGGGTATCTCCTCAATGACTAGGAGCCCAAAAGTCGGTAGTTTGGAAGGATATGACATGGTAATGGTGTATTAAATGCTTATTTTTATAGTTCTTGAAGTTTTTGAGAGGTTATAGGTTGATTATGTTCTTTAGGCCTATTAACCAGGATTAGGGCCTACAAGTTGTGGCTTAATGAACAAGTTAGAACATAAGATTTTGGAATTGGAGAGAATTAAGGAATGGGTATCTGAATCTACCTTTAGATTTGGTAGATGTTTTAAAGTTTGATTTCTTACCTAAATCCTTTTTGGTAGATGGTGTAAAGCTCTTGGTAAGGTAAATGTTAGATATATAACTGTAATCTTTTTTAAAGGTGTATATCTAACATAGAATATTATGTATGTTACATATATGATTATAATTACTGTAATCAAGTCAAGCATATTAATGAATAACTAGAGATTATTAATTTGTGCATAATTATATTAATACTACCACATACCTATTTTTTTTGAGTGGTGGATTAATTACTTTATCCCTTAGTCTTCTCTCTTTTGCATCTTGAATGATTTCAATCCACTCTAGCTATGGCACCATGGGAGAATGAACATACTTTGGGTTGAGCTTTAGAGCCATTTTGTACTATCTCTCATAGTCTTTAGATGTTTGCAAGATTTTTTAGAATTTGGGATCTATTCAAAATATTTTTTCCAAAGAATGCCCTACTTAGTAGTAGAGGTTGTTATTAATGAATGAATCCCCTACTAGGCCCTACTATTCGGTGAGTTGAGTGAAGTGGATTGCCCAACTAATACAAGTCTGTCCCATCTGGAATGGGGAACCCCTAAAAGGAGAGGTGTTGGTTTTTCCTCACTCCATGGATAGTTCATGTTTTCCTCTATTCCCTCTTGAGTCATGGTTGTTAAAGTGGAGTTGAGGGGGAATAGCCCTTAAAATAATTATTCACATCACTTCATTCTCTTGATTCACTGACTCACTTCTCCCTTGAAAAGGCAGGGGCCCTACAATAATTAACTTTGAAATATTTATATAGGCAAATGTTCTAGTATTGGTTGAGGTTTGATGCATCCCTCTCCTTTTAGTTGAGCTAAGTCTAACAAGGAGAATCAAAAGCTATGGAGGCCCTTGGGGGAATTGTGAGGGGCAAAGTACCTCTTATGTTGAGTCCCCATAGGGGCATCTTTCATAGAATAGTAGGAACCCTCTCCCTTCAATTTTGGTTGAGGAAGATCTCATATATAAGGAAAGGATAAGGGTGGTGGTTATTTAATGGAGTTATCCCTTACTTCTATTAGGGGCATAGCATGTGACTAGTGTCCATTGTTTGTTTATTTGAAGTAGCAAAAACCACGGGGTGGGTCATGAATTGACTAATTCAATTTATCTAGAGAAAAGACAAAGAGAACCTACTAGCCTTGTTAGCTTCTTTAGTGTTATCCTAACTTTAGTGTTGCATACTCTATTACTAATAGAATTTTATGGGGAAGGAAGTGAAGCAATGACTAAAACATGACTTATTTGCCTATAGAATGGTGGGGGATTGGTAGCTATATTGTGTTTTGGCCCCACTTAGCCATAAAATTGGGTGGGTAGGTGCACTAAGAGGAAACTCCTAGCTAGGTGGGGGTGGGAGCATAGATCTGTACCCTTCTCCATGTCAAAATGAAGCACTGGTCCTTAGAATAGTAGGCGCCCATCCCAATAAACACATAGACCATACATACGTTCTACAAGAAAGGAATTAGTAGCCTTGATAGACCAAAAATAGGGATTCAAGAACTTGAGAAGCATCTCAAATGTGTCCCAATGTAGGTAGGATGGGTACGGCCCCCCCATCTATATCGGTTCTCTTCTCTCTAGAGATTCTAGTACCCTAAGTATACTAGCTCTAGATAGAAGCCACCATTAGGGGTAATAGAGAGTGGAGATTTCTATTCAATTCTATAGCTCTCTCTCCCCTACTATTATAATGGGTTGGGTGGTTAGGAAGGAGACATAGCTATAAAATTCTATGGGGAGTAGGCTTCTAAATGAGGACTAAAACTAACAGGGGCCTACCTATAGGTAGGCAAGATCAACAATAGGAAGAGAATCTGGGAAACATCTATTCAGCACTCAACCACTTATTATGCAACCTAATATAGGAGAGAACTATAACTATAATTATATCCCTTCTATTTGGAAGAGGCAGGTGCATTCCTCTTAGTGCCTATAGAAATGGTAGGGCATGATGATGCCCTAAAATTCTATGGGCTAGGGGGCCTAAAGAGGGGGTTCTATTGATAGAGGGTGAGGGAGAGGTGGTTGGGTCCATCATCACCATTTCATCATAGAATAGTGCCATGGTGCATTCACACAGATAGAGCATGAGCATTTATTAGAGCATTACAATGAGTCAGAGCATCTCTTACTCTTAGAGAGATTGTATTTCTCAATTCATGATCTTCTACTATCTCAACTGGATCAATGATCTACATATCCAATAGCATCATATAGAATGGATTGACTCTCTACTAGATCAAGACCTCTCTTGGTGCCATCTCCACTACCTACGAGGGAGTAGACTGATAAGAAATATCCATTTGATTTGTTGTTGGCACTATGCTTGCTAGGCAATGAAATGATATGGCCCTATTATTCTAATGAGGTAGTAGGGTTTTCAAGAACACATAGGTGTCAAACCCCATTGATTATTTTTTCTCCCAAGAATTTATTAGGGCTCCCCTTAACAACTTAAGGCAATTATTGCAAATGTTAAGAAATTGAGTACTAGAAACAATTGTCACCATGCCTACCTACTCATTAGACCCGAATGACTACAATCATTGAATGGGCATTGTTGCCCTTTCTCACCTCCATAAAATAGTAGGGGCTTAGTGATTCTTGAGATGTGTATTGCCTTGTCCCCAATCAGTGATAAGTGAACACGGGTTTTATGAAAAAATATGGGATGATAAGTTTAAACAATTTTTGCTCAAGGGAGAAAGGGAAAATATAGATTTATTATCTAATGAATCTCTTACTTATAAAACTCTATCCAAAATTTATGAATATTTATCAAATTTATTCTTCTCTAATAGAACATTATTTAAACAAATGATTGATACATTATTAAAAACAAAATGGCTTTCTATGAAGTGGTATGGGCAACATAATATCTGTTTTTTAAATCAATCGCCTCAAATGATTGGATAATACTCTATCCTCCTAGCCAAATAGTAGGGGTACAGGTTTCAGTTCATGGACCTAGAGAACCAATTGATCCCAAAGCATCAAGACCAAAAGTAATTTACCTCACAGTAGCAAGGGTAGCACCCCCCATAGAATAGTAGGGTAAAGCGACTTATGTCGATAAGAGGAATTACTGATTGGACCCATTGATTATTATTGATTAGAGGATGGGACAATTGTTTCTCCTACCATAATAGTGCCATAATCACAATAATAAATCTCATAGCCCATAAAATTATAGGCCCCTCATTACTCTATCATGAGTTTTTTCGAATCATGATAGAGTAATGTGCTTAAGATGGTCTTCAGTGCAGTGAGTTGGCAGCCCAAGATCCTCGTTTATTCATTCGGCCACATATATAGGTTTAGTCCTCTAGATGAAAAAGGCTTTCTCTTTGCTAGATTGACCAGGGGCACCCATCAACTATAATGGGTGGGGAGCATGATATGACAAGAACTGGGGCTGACTCCTATTCTTCTGTATTGTTATCAATTCTGATCGGCTTGGTCAGGTAGGATTATTGGATAGGGATATGTCCTTGGCTAGATAGTAGGGTGGCAATGGCCCCAATATAGATGTGAGGAACACAGAAGGAATGGGCTATTGTAACCATAAAAAAAATAGAATGACTGACCATATCTATCAGGCCCCCAAACTCCTAAAATTAACTAGCTTGCTAGAGTAACACCAATTTGGGGCTCCCCATAGAATAGTAGGGGCCCACTACTAATCTACCTCCAAATTCTTCTAGCCCCCTTTTGGTTTGGTTGAGTTTTCCCTTCAACTTGGTTGAATCTTCCCACTACATTCTGGGGAGAGAGAAGAATGAGATAGATCCTCGAAATGCCTCTAGGTTCCTAGTGGAGTTGGGGAAACAAACATCATCAAGCCTCGAGCTAATCTAACTAATCCTCATCCTCCTAATGGTGAAACACCCCCAACCATCATTGAAGCACCGAGGGTTGAAACTTCCATAGAGATGACTGACTACTTCATCTTCTTAGCCAACTGGTCTTTGCCCATAGATTTTTAAGGGCCTAATATTCTATTATTGATATTGGTGGCTAAGATGCTTCCTTTTCTGCCTTCGCATGTGGATCTGTAATTGGGTCTTGATTTGGATTAGACAATTCATTATTCTCATGTAGGCATCTAACCATTCTTTCTAGGCTAGCATTATTCCCACATTTAGCTAACCAAACCTTTTTCCTCTTCCTAACCTCTGCATGGGAGCTAACTCCACCATAGGGGCCACTTTCTTCTCTTCCTACCACCATAGGAGATAGTGCTAACCTTTCTCTTGTTCACCTCACTAGGCATCCATCCCCCATTTTATCTTTCTCCCATAATTAATGTTACCTAACCATAGGATTTTAGGTAGAGTAAGCCATTAATGAGTGAATTCCCTAAGGAATATAGAATTGATGTGAAGCACAAGGGCCCCCCTAGCCCCCTAGCCTAAAATTTTATGGGTATGCCTTAAAATAATAGGGCCCTAGCCCCCTAGCCTAAAAGGATTTTATGGGTAGTTTGTTGAACATGGCCCCTCCTAGAATTATAAAGCTTTGAAACAAAATTTGAAAAGAAAGCATGGGGTTCATCCATCCCCCACCTAGCTCATTAAAAGAATGGGGGAGGGATAGAGAAGAGAGCCCCAACTAGTTCAATGGTGAACTACTAATGGGCCTACTACCTATGTTGTTGGTGCTTTCACTTGGGCAACTAAGCCCACTAATGAAGCTCATGAACCAACTGGCTATGAAGAGCCCTATGAGGAGCAATGTGTTAGCTTCCTTTCCACCAACCTTGAGAATGAGAACTACTTTCTTTCAACTACAAATAATAGAATAGTAGGGCCCACCTATAGGGCCAAGGGGAGGCATAACTCTCCCTCCCACCAATACCCCTAGCCCTATAGGGCCAAGGGGAGGGATCAAGATCTCTAGTTTATGTATAGGTTGCCTAGTTAGGGGGACCCAACAAAGCCTTTCTTTAATGAAGGATAACACACGGGTAGCATGAGGGTGCCCTATTATTAGATCCTACTATTCTAATGGGCATTCTGATGGGATAAGTTCTCTATCGCATATCACAACAGTCATTCTATGATGGAGTATAAGTTCTAGTCCCCCTCAGCCTCCTAATAATGTCGACATGGCCAGCAGAGGGCCCCTATAAATATGGTGCTCTTTGTTGCCCTACATAGGGTGTGACTATTTCTATAGAGAGTCACCCCCTCCAGCTCAACCCAACACTGATGCCAACTACAACTATAGGATAAGGGGGAACTATAGGGTGCCCAGGAGGGCCTCAGCTAGTAGTGGTGTTCATGTGGGAGGATTTAGTTGTTTGCCTCACCACTTTTCTAGCTCCACCTTGTCCCAAAAACCATGAATCCCATTGATCCTAGAAACCAAGGACAACTATCAAGCGTCGGCACTTGATAGATCAAAGGAAACTATCACTATCCCTCTACTCTATCTATACACCTCGACTTCCATCTATCCATAGTGGTTCGAGTTCATAACCAGTCATCAATCATATCATGACTAATAGAATTTATGACCTAGGGGTAGGGTGGGGACCTACTATTCTAAAGGGGGCAAGATTATTGTGGGATAAGTTGGGCATATTGGTTGGGGGGGGGGGGGGCTTTACTATATAAGGGAGGTTGTTCTAGATGGCCCTATCTATAGTTGCATATTGCCTTAGAGTTTCCTATTGCCCTATAGTTGCATGGTTGGGAACTAGTAGATGAGTGGGGGCATTGGGACCTAATATTCTAATCTAATTGCAACTAGCCCTACCATTCTATAGGGATCTAGTCACTGATAGATAAGTAGGGGGGCCCAGCAGTAGCAAAGGTCAAGGTAGGAGAGACTAGAGCATCCATTATGGAATGATACCATCCTTCACCCCCAGTGTGACCCCTGCTCTCAATTCTATGGAATATTATTTGATCAAGGGCCCTACTACATCAAAACCATCCCATAGGAATGGTAGTTGATTAGAATATTCAATTGATTCAAAAGAATCTTGCTGAGGTGGTAGCTTCTTCAGCACTAATAGCAAAAAATCCAAAATAAAGCCTGAAATGCACTCACCCTACTATTATATGGGTAGGAAATCATAATAAAACCCCATAATCTTCATTAAATGTGTGGCGAGTGGCCATCTATAGCCCTTTTTTCTTTCTAAACAAATTCTATCCATCGATCGGTCTTGAATATCCACCTCTGTAGTGATCTAGAAGCCTCACATCCATCTGAATAATCGAGGCCTAAGAGAATTATCTAGAATATATCTATGCCCTAAACCCCATGTAGATATATAGTTAGGCCTCTACCTTGCCCCTCCTCTTGATTATCTAGAACTCCCTTCTTAGCTATCAGGTAATAGGCCTAGGGACCTTATCTATGTATGGCCCCTATCTCAGCTCAGTTATATAGAGGAGAGTAGGTCATTGGCCCACAGGTTTGGCTATATAGGGCAGCTATATATATATATGGGAGCCTTCTATATTATGTAGGGGCAGCCCAGTAATTCTGTCACATGGGTAGGTGGGACATTGAATGCATGTCTCAATCAAAAAATGACAACTATCTATAGTTGTGCTTGATAATTTGGGGGCACCCCCCAGGCATGATTCCCCCTACCCTACCCTATATTGAGTGGGGAGTGGGCCCCTATTGCCATTGTGGGGGTCCCCACTCCCCACTCAATATAGGGTAAGGGACAGGGGTCTTATACCCATAAAATTCTAGGGTAGGGGCCTACCCTCAGAATAGAATAGTAGGGGTAATCCCTTTACATGCACTACCCATAGAATTGTAGGACTATTATATTATTCCATGTGCTAAATTTTTGGCCTATAAACATAAAAGTACTATACATGTAGTTCGAGAACAATTAGGTTTAAAACTCTTTAAAAAAACATTTTCAAAAGAAAGAGAATCCATTTCTTTGAGATTGGCCTACCAAATAGAAGGTGTTTGGTCAGATGATTGCCCCTATTATTTCTTCAGCCGACCAAAATGCCTTAGTTAGATTCTCTATGTAACGTGCCCTATCTAACCTACCCTACAATAATCGCATCTACCCGTGCCTATAGAATGGTAGGGGTTGGGGGTCAGGCCCCTACTATTTTCCAAGGAACTATGGGGTGGGGGGCTAAAGTTCTCAATTTCTTGCAATGAACAATAGAACCCCCCATCTATATCCACAATAATTATTCCCTCCAAAAAAGGAGCCCTAACCTCCTCGGCCTTAGTAGATCCAAATGGTAACCCTGGGTCCTATTTGTGCCCTCATTCTCCTATGACCCCCTCAACTATGAGAGTAGAGTTAGTAGAGAGGGAGAATGGGGTTTTGTAGGAATCCTTACGTAGAGGGCCTAACTAGAAAGAAAAGGTAAGAATCCCATCCCCAAACCTAGGGTATGGAACAAGAAAGAGAAAGTAAGAATCCCATCCCCAACCTAAACCAACTTCCCCAAAGGTTTAATGGTTAGGAACTCTCCCAAGAGAGACCCAAACCTTAGGACGATCATGCAACCCATGTTATGTTTGTTACCAACATCCATGCGAGCATGCCAGATGAAGTTATCGCCCATTCTCCCATAGGGGAAGCTGGCCCCTGGCCCCCCTTCATATTATTATAGGGGCCCTCCATAGAATTTGAGGGAATTCACTACACCAACCCCTACTATTCTATGGTACTATTCGGCAGGGGGGGTGGGGAAACTAGTTGATAGCAGGCCCTTACTTGAAGCCATAGTAGGGGTAGGGGGCCATAGCCCTATGGATTCTAAGGACCCCCTACTACTATATTTTAGTAGGGCCTATCCCTCATTGTAGTTAGTACTATAGGGGGTCCTGGGGATCTTGTGTTTCACCCTCATTAAGTTCTATTTCCACCTAGTTCTAGAGGAGGGGCCCTAGCACTATAATTTTTAGGGTAGGTGAGGCAAGCTAAGAAAGCCTTATGAGCCATAGAACTCTTGTCCTCCCACCAATATATGCCTATAAAATGGTAGGGGGGCCACCAAGATAATATACCTCCCAGGGGTGGCTAGCAATGTTGGTAGCAATATTTCAGTTTAGTTGGAAAATATAATATGATGTTTGGGTAGTATAAGTGATCAAGGAGTGGTAACTCATATTACACGAGGAAACTTTGCACATGGTTATGTTACAATTAGTGGGTGGCTTTGTGAACTTGTATGGATTTATTGAGGCTTATGTAGTAATTAATTTTTCACTAAAATACACACCTACAATAGTTTTTATGAGATGATCTTTTAATTCAGGGGCTTGCTCAGTCAAGCTTTTAACAAAAAACAAAATTGTTAGATAAGAAAATAGTTCAAGCTATGTACATTGAATATATTACAAAAAATGGATAAATAGAAAAATGTAGCAATCAATTATATCAATTTGTGTACCTTTTATGTAATGTGGGCCCAAATATCTTCAATGTTGAATAATAAAAAGTTTCATAAAAAAATCATTTCTACAAAATCATCACAACATCATTAGTTGAAAATGAGTTATGAATAAGTAATCTACAATTGCACTCTAAATAATTACAACTATAAACTACCTAGAAGCTTAGGCAATTTTAAGGGAATCATTTCTTTCTTAGCTATCAACAATGATGCCTCCAACGATTTAGTAGAAGTAACACAAATTGCTCCAGGAAAGGTTGGTAACTTACCAGTAGTACTGGTCTCAATTCTGTCACCATGAGAAGGTGTACTTATCCCTATACAAAGTTAATCAATGTCATACTATACTCAAATGAACAAGAAAGTACAAATATTATCATATTCTCTATCAAGAGAAACTCTCCACCCATGAGTCGTTCTAATTAAATATTATCAAGTCAAGGGTAAGAAAAAATGAACAAAGTCATGATTGAGGAAGGAATTATCTTTTAAAAATATTTGGATACATATCTATCATCATCATCTTTACTACACAAAAATAAAGTCACATGTAATGAGATTTAACTATTAGATCAAACTTAGCACTCAAATTCAGTCATAGACTAAAGTTATAGATGCAAGTTTTTAATCATATTGTTATGAAGAAATAGTATCACAAGAACACTGTAGCAGCCATCAAAATCATATTAGAGGCAATGATAGAAAGTTTTTGACTAACTATTATGTACAGCATAGATCACCAGTAGAACCATGATGAGAGAGTCACACTTATATAAAGGCTCATTAGTACCACAACAAGACAATATTCTTATAAAGGACACCAACAACCAAACTAACAATTCAATCAATGCCCATAACATATTTAGTAAGAATCATCACAAGCTCATGGACATGGAATTGGTCAAGAGGATTTACATTTAAGACTATATCATCATAAAGATTTACAAATATAATTGGAAAATATATATGATTTTTCTACATACAACTAAGATAACATATTAGGAATGAGTATCAATTATAGAGTATGGATAATAGATTGCATCAATATTAAGTATCAAAGAATGAATACAAGTGGTTAAGTAAAGGTGAAGAGTGAACATGACAATAGTAATATAAAATCATCAATAATAATCATGAAGAAAATAATGTCCCTTTTGATGATTGAGAATTGAAATCACATGCCTGTAGGACATACACTAGTACCTTCATCAAGTGGAAGAAGTCAGTGTGGTCTCAAAGAATCCTAGAACAAAACATACATATTGTTGTTCATGATCCATAATTAGTATAAAACATAAATCTTTCTTTCACTATTTTCCTAGCAAAAGACTCATTGTTGCTTACTTCCAAATGGTGTTCTCTAGGACACAATTTATTTCTTGTGGCCTCTTTATATTATGTTGGATGTGGATCCATCACAAGCACAAGAATTTGTAGATATGATGGTCTTGAGGGTCTTATTACATAGGGTTACTCACTTCTATATGTGATGTCATCATCACATAGTTTTGTGGCCACCATATCAGCAAGTAAATTCTCTTGTGCAATATGTTCTTTTCCCTCTCCCTATGAATCAAATTGTAACAAAAAATATCAGTAAAACAATCAAAACAAATCCAAGACCTTCACAAAAGTAACATAATAATATGACATTTTGTAAAATTATAATTGCATTAATTTTGATATAGAAAGTTTACCTACATTGGAGAAGGGGTGGGAGAAACATCCCTACCTCTATCATCTAATGGATCGATCATGTCACCTTGTGATGAAGAATATATATAAAAACATCAACATAATGAAAAGAATAGTCCACTTAGCAAAAAGACTTATTATTAAATGGTATATTATATATTAGAGTTCTAATTGGAAGTAATTAGTTTAAATTTTACATATATAATACTTACAAGTCCCATGATAGTAAATTTCTTTATATCTATGCAATTTAAATTGTAATCTATTAGTAACTCTTTGCCTAAACTTATTGATTTTATCACACATACAAAAACATGATTTCCCTCATGCACCTCAAAAATGTAATTGGGTCACATACTAGTTGACCCATATGCTTACTATTTATAAAACCTTCAATGTTCCTTTTTTTTTTGGCCTTCCATCAATGTAGATAGCAAGCATTTTACTTTGATCATTTTCTTTCCATTGTAGATAATTTGCTGATAGTGCATACTCATGCATACTTTTTTTTTATTGAACTATTTGTATCCATTTTTTGTAGTTGTAACAAGGTCCTACATACTCCATCAATTTAAAAAATTTGTTATTTTTTACCTTAAATAGGCCCAAACCATGTACTGATGATGAAGCTATGTGATATATCCTCTCATTAACACAAAAATCAGTGTTGATTGGAGTTAATTCCTTGGGTACCCATTCTTTCTCAAGATGTTTGTACCTCAAGGGAACCCTGATGTTGCCCTTTGTCTTATCATCATAAGAACATGACCCCACTTGAGAAAGGAAAAATTGCATTTTTTTATTGAATTTTCTTCTAATATTTTGCCCTCTTGTTTGTCTCTCTTTCATAGACCTGCTACATATCTCACTGTCCTCTTTTATTCTTGCATTTCCCTCACTTGATGAAGACAATTATAATAGATACCTATTTGGTGGTACCCAGAGCCCATCAAACGAGAGATATAGTTGAAGGAGTGAAATATTTCTCTATAAAATGAGGCTAATATTGATGAAGTTTTCCTAAAGTTAATGTCAAACGTAAAGAGAAAGAAAACATGTAATAAACTTATACCTCCTGATCCATATCATTTTATACAATCTACATTAAAGGGGTGTAGTTTCTTGCATATGTAAATTATTTGTCTTAAATTAGTTACAAATTACATGTTACTTATGCTACAAATTACATAGAACATAACATGAACAATATGCATACGTCACAAAAAACATAACATTATATATTTTTTAATTAGTTACCTCTACAAAAACATATTATAAGTAATCAACGCCTAATAGATTTCCATTGATCATGTCAATGATCATCTTCTTTGTCCATCTCATCATCATGAACATCATCATTATTGGCATCATTATCCAAATTGTCAGAATGACCATCGTCAACATCATGATCATCACTATGACCATCATCATTATCATCACTATCATCATCATCACCATCACCATCACCACCATCATCATCTTTTCCACCACCACCATCATCATCATCATTATCATCAATGTCATCACCACCATCATGAACATATTTTCCATCATCATCATCATCATCTCCCTCTTCATCTTTTCCATCATCAGCATCAACATCTCCTCCTTCATCTTCACCATCATCATCATCTACTTCATCTTCCACTTCTTTGATATCTTCTTCTTCAATCACATTATAATTTAAACCAATCTTCCTCTTGGATTGTGTCTAATGAAAAATAACCAACCTCATTTATGTGGAACACCAAAGTAAAACACTTGCTCACATTGGCTTGGAAGAACATAGGTCTCATTTCCAACTAGCTCAAATGACCTTGTATTAATCATTGTAAATTCATTATCATGTTCAATAATATTTCTATAAGGATCATTTTGATTCAATCATAGCTTGTACCATTTAACACTAAATAGAACTCATTTGAAGTAATTAAAGTTGTACTCAACTATATTGTCCAAAATTCCATAGTATCTATTTTCAAATTGTTGAGGATTCATGTCATTTCTAGATGAAATACTGGTGGTTCTTCCTCTAAACTTATTGATTTTATTGCACATACAAAAACATGATTTCCCTCACGTACCTCAAAAATGCAATTGGGTCTCTTATTAGTTGACCCAAATGTGTACGATTTATAAAACCTTCAATGTTCACTATTTCTTTTGGCCTTCCATCAATGTACATAGCAAGTCTTTTACTTTGATCATTTTCTTTCCTTTGTAGATCATTTGCTAATAGTGCATACCCACGCATACTTTTTTTATATTGAACTATCTGCATCCATTTTTTGTAATTGTAACTAGGTCCTACATACTCCATAAATTCAACAACTTTTTTATAATTGACCTTTATGGAATCCATTGAAAATAGGCCCAAACCATGTAATGATGATGGAGCTATGCAATATATCTTCTCGTTAACACAAAAATCAATGTTAATTGGAGGTAATTCCTTGGGTACCCATTCTTTCTCAAGATGTGTGTACCTCAAGGGAACCTTGATGTTTCCCTTTGTCTCATCATCATAAGGACATGATCCCCATTAAGCAAGGAAAAATTTCATGCATTTATTGAATTTTCTTCTAATCTTTTTCCCCTCTAGTTTGTCTCTCTTTCGTATACCTACTACATGTCTCACTATCCTCTTCTATTCTCACATTTCCCTTACTTAAGGAAGACAAATATAATAGATACCTATTTGGTGGTACTCAGATCCCATCAAATGAGAGATATAGTTGAAGGAGTGAAATATTTTTCTATAAAATGAGGCTAATATTGATAAATTTTTCCTAAAGTTAATGTCGAAGGTAAAGAGAAAGAAAACATGTAATAAACTTATACCTTCTTATCCATGTCACTAAATACGATCCTCATTAAAGGGGTATAGTTTCCTACATATGTAAATTATTTTTCTTAAGTTAGTTACAAATTACATGATACTTATGCTACAAATTAAATTACATGATATTTATGCTACAAATTACATATAACATAACATTAACAATATGCATACATCGTAAAAAAACATAACATTGTATATTTTTTAATTGGTTACCTCTATAAAAAAAAATATTATAAGTAATCAACACCTAATAAATTTCCATTGATCATGTTAGTGATCATCTTCTTCATCCATATAATCATCATGAACATCATAATTATTTCCATCATGATCCAAATTGTCAGAATGACCATTATCAACATCATGATCATCACTATGACCATCATCATTATCATTATCATCATCACCATCACCACCATCATCATCTTCGCCACCACCACCACCATCATCATCATCATTATCATCAATGCCATCAACATCATCATGAACATCATTTCCATCATCATCATCATCATCTCCTTCTTCAACTTTGTAATCATAAGCATCATCAACATCATCTCCTCCTTCATCTTCACCATCATCATCATCTACTTTATCTTCTACTTCTTCGGTATCTTCTTCTTCAATCACATTATACTTAACTGATCTTCCTCTTGGATCATTTCCAATAAAAAATAATCAACCCCATTTATGGGGAACACCAATATAAAACACTTGAAAAATAATCAACCTGGTTTATGTGGAACACCAATATAAAACACTTGCTCACATTGGCTTGGAAGAACATAGGGCTCATTTCCAACTAGCTCAAATTACCTTGTATTAATCATTGTAAATCCATTATCATGTTCAATAACACTTCTATTAGGATCATTTTGATTCAATCATAGCTTATACCATTTGACACCAAATAGAATTTTTTTTGAAGGAATTAAAGTTGCACTCAATTATATCATCCAAAATGCCATAGTATCTATTTTCAGGTTGTTGAGGATGCATGTCATTTCTAGATGAAATATTGGTGACCTCGAACACTATAGTTATCCTAGAATCAAAAGTTCTCTTAGTTTCACCCACTTTTTTTATGTGAAATTTAAGGTCATTGTAGTACATAGCTCTGTAGTGCTTGCCCTATTATTTTTCAAACATGTAAAAATTATGCATCCATCCTTGAGTTGACATTAAACAAATGGGTCATGATAGATTAACTTATATGTAACTTTCCACCTCTTAAATTATTTTCTAGATCAATTACCATTGGTATAACATTGGGTTCTCCATTATAATGAGCTTCTTTAACCAATGAAGAAACACTTTCCCATGTCAATGAGCATCCATTTTGTTGAGATCATTCAATCCATACTAGCATCCAATCAAGATTTTTTGCAATATAAAAATGAAGTGCATCCCACTCATGAACAACTATATAAAATAAATAGACCAGCCAGAAACAACTTATAACATCTTATAATTACCTCACACTTTCCTCAATCTACCTTTCCCCATTCTATACTCCCCTTCGAATTTGTTCATGGAATTGGGATCCCAAATGCAATCTACATGGATCTTTGATGCAAACTTGGGAAGATATTCACTAATGTAAGCCATGGTCTGGTAGACCATATATACCTAGACCATGGAACCCTTAGGAAATTCTCTTTGTCGAACCAACCCCTTCAAAATTTTCATGTGCTTCTCAACCATCCACATTGACCTAATTGGTACAGGTCCACACAATTCGATCTCCTCAACTAGATGTATGTGATAGTGTTCTTGTGCATTGAAAAAAGTTGAAGGTAGACACTTTTACATCTCACACAAAAGATGAGGAATTTTGCTCTTCCATTGCTTTATGTCTTTTTTTTATCAATTTCTTAAGATGACAACCACCTAGAGGATATTTAACATGCAAAAATATATTAACGAGACTAATAACACTTCTTATATAATAAACAACACTTCTAACCTCATGTATTTTCCAAGATCATATATAATGTGTTTGACACTCATGTTGTCAAAGCTATGTGGGAGAGATAAAGGTAGAATGTACTACAGTAATAATAAAATGATCTATTAATATATTATAAAATCAAAAATTAAAAAAAATATGATGTTTTACAAATTTATTCTAAATAAAGAAGAACATGACTTACCTTGATGAAGGTATACTAGTCATGTGTGTTCAACTTTGCCCCAAAATTACCTTTCTGTGATACGAGACTTCTTATGTTTGCAAAAAATCCTATGGATAATTTAGTCTTTTTTTTATGGCTTCATATATGGCATCAGTTTGTTGTTTCATTAATAACAAAGGAATGACACTCATATTAATCCAGTTTCCATTTCTATTTGATTCAATGAAAAACTTTAGTGCATGATTAGATTCATCAATGTTATATTTTTTCTATTTTACTATTTTGTAAGAATGTACTAAAGAACCTTGCAAGGTACCTTTTTTGTTATTTGATCTTATAGATATCTACTAATGTGACAATCAGGGAATTCTATTACAAATTTGTTTTGTTTATGAATAGAATATGATTATTGTGACATGCATGTATTGTTTGATACTCCATTATAATATCTTTCATAATGGTCGATAATTCTTGGTAGGAGCAAAGTAGAATGTTTAATGGTGGTAATAAACACTCACCTATCGACCTATGTAAAAACATTTTTATTAATATAAAGAACATTAATGGTATGCTATTATAGAATATGATAAAAATGACACTATGTCTTAGCATACATGAGATTTCTACATTGGATATACCATTCATAACCTTGAAGCTTACTAGCAACAATACAATAGAGAGAAGTGATGTTTTGGAGTCTTGATATGAGGGCTCATATTCCTTTTCAAGTATAGGTATATCAAGGTTCTCTTCATCATCATCATTAGATCCACAACTATCATCATCTTCATCATCTTCATCAGTTGCACCAGTAAAATCTTCTTCAATCATGTTCTCTGGAAAATTATCAATTGCATAGTACCAACATCTTCAATGTTGTTCTTTGCCTCATTATCATCTTCTTCCATGGGAGTATTACCTTCTACTTCAATATTCATACCTCCATGTTCCACTAGTTCAAAATCCACATGCACCAAAGGACGAAAATCTGTTCCCCCTTCAACGCGATCATGTTGCCTACAATGTCTTTGAGCTGATGTAATTAGAATTCTTTGATTCTTTAAACCCTTGTATTTTTTGCAAGGACAATAACATTTTCCATCACCGTTTCTTTTGAATTGAGACCACAATCTAGCAATCGTCACCTTATTTTGCTCTAGGTTCATATTGTTAGGCATGGACTTTCTTCACAAGAAAATGTTTTAGCTATAAAATTATATCAAATATAAGCATACAATAATTAGTAGTATCTTGTATATAATCGATAATAATTAAATAATTAAATATTACTATCTCTTCAGTAAAGATGGCATCTAAACAAATCACAATTCATTAATTCTTTATCTTTAGAGGGGGAAGTAATGAAATAAAAAGAAGTTGAATTTTAATCTTTAACCAAAATATCATCATAAATTTGGCACATATTAGGAGAAGAGTTAAGATCAATCCCACCATCACCACAATTCATTAGGGGGATGACAAGATGTTGCATGAGTTGTGGGATTGTTACAAAGAGAGGATTTCTTAGGTGATAAAGAATAATATAAGCATGGAGGATAGTCATGTGTCCACGGTTTATTGGAGAAGTGTTCATGACAAAATTCATAAGTTAAATGATCTACAAGAATGTGAAAATAATGTACTATAGTCTCAAAAACAATAAGAGGTTGATAATGAAGAATGCCCAGAAGCATCAACTAATTATGTCTCTAGAAATTGCTCAACAATTTATTAAAAAAATAAGTTCAAAAAGTAATAGTCTAACCTCAAGAAAACCAAATATATTTGAAAAAAATAATTATTAGGGCAATGTTAGAGAGCTTAAGTGTTTGAAGGATGAAATTTTAATGAAACCCCTCTCTATTCTTAAGGTGAAAATTTTAAACTTTGAAATCCTTGATGATCAAAGCAACACTCAAGAACTCACAAATAGAGATAGCAAAGCTTGCAAGAATATTTTTATTCACCTAATATAGAAGTTTACAATTTTAAAGAGAAGAATAAATCATCTACACACTTAACAATCTGCAACCATTCCATCAAAGAATATTGTTTTTTAATAATTAAAAATAATAATTATGACAAAGTGAAGCTACAAATTGGTACGGATTGTGCTCTTTTTGAAACTCCAATTAATGAAACAAAATTTGAAGAAATCTTGCACCAAGATGATCACACAACTAAAGTACTACATTTATATGAATCATCATCAATTTACACAACGCTCTTCTCTGCCAAGAGAAAATTATACACTAGTTTTTGTCTTCTATCAAGAAAGAGAAACCCTCTATGTATAACCTAGGAACTAATTTAATCTAAGCTAAAAATTGGGTTATAGTTGGAGATTCTCTATTTCAGTCCTTTGAATTTATTATTGCTGAAATTGAAGTTGAAAATTATGAAAATCTAAATAAAAAATTAAATAGAATGCTAGGTGTATTTAATGATGCTATTTTGGGTGATCATTTGGGTGTGAAGGAAAATATAATACCTAATATATTTAAAAGTGCTCCACCAAGGATATCAAGGATAGCTAGTAAGGAGTGTATGATGCTAGTGAGTTGTATACACACACACACACACACACACACACACACACACACACACACACATAAACTAGGACATACTAAAACATGTTTTTGTACCGTTATAGTTATAGACCTAATGTCACAGATTTATACACAATCTTTAAATGATAGCACTTCTACCAATATATTCATATTATTGGAGGCTAATGTTTAGTCATCTATTGTCATCACCCAATCTAATTTTCACTATTATATATTATCAATTTGAGTTACTACACTAACTATAATCCCACGTGATTTCATTTCCCATATTCTTGGATTTAACACGTGTTGGTTTAGTTATTGTCCACAATATCATTGGTTTAATCATGGGTTTCATGCATTTTTTTCTCCATAACCCTTTATTGGTTACTCTACCTTCTTATAAGCTCATACTTCTGTTGTTTAGTGCATACATCATTCTAAATTTGATTAGTTCAAGAAAATCCAGGTTACAATATAGGTAACAATTAATTCTAGAAAAGAACACGTATGATGTCTAACAGTTGTCATATGTTGTAAATTATCATACATTATTAAGTTGTCATATGTTGTAAGTTATCATACATTATTAAGTCAAGAACTTCTTAATAACAATCTCCACAATTTTTGAGGACAGAAGGGCATTGATCCAATAAGTGTGAATTCAGTTTTGATAGTAGGTTTGACATATTCTAGCCAAAATCTTTGAAATTTCTGCATGCCAATAAATTTGACTAAAAAAAACTACACAATTGAATCATCATAGCAATATCACAATGATTTTATGTCTTTCAATATGTCTAACTACAACTTATTTTAACTAACTAAGACCCTTCATTTACTCCTAAACATGTTATAACTAACCTCCCTATAATTAGTCCATTTTCAATCCAAATATAATTCCTAACATAAATTTTGAGAAAATATTGAAAGACAATGAACCATTAAAACATGCTTTAGAAATTAGCCCCTAGAAACTTTTATGAAAATTCTATTGAATTTCATCCTAATCCTCAAATTTGAAGTGTTCTTAAGTAGGGTATCTTGCTTGGGAGAGTTTTTAATCTCTAACAAGTCTTATATCAAATAAGCTCTAATTTTTCCAAAGAAAAAAAGGTGGAGGAAGATTGAAACATGCCACAGGTGAAGGGAAAAAATGCGTCTATTGAAACTATAATTCCAAGTTGTGGGTCTACTTTGAATTATGTGGAATTTGGATCATTCTAAAATTTGTATTTGGGGGAGCTTCTCACAACTAAAAATATTAAACACATGGTTTGCAAAGGCCATGACTTGGGTTATATCCAAAATTGGCTTGCCATCAAAAATTTAGGTCGAAAATGACCCCCAAATGTCCTAGTGGGTGTACAAGTGCATGACCCTTATCTTCTTGAATACTTTGACTCATGCAACACAAAGATGGGTAAAGATAAAATGAAACATTAACAAGTTTCCCCCTTTGTAAATGCAACAATAACTTGAAATGGTAGGAATTTAGATATACATACCTTCCTTCATGTGTTATGTAGGAAAAAAAAAATTGAACCACATGCTTCCAATGTTTTGGTAGTGAATCTAATTTAGTCCCTTAGCCTTTGATGATAGTGATAGCCTCATTTTGGTCATAAAATTTCTCAAAAAGAGGTTGGAGAGCTACTATTTTTGTTGAGATTTTTGGAACATAGTTTTCGCCAATAAGGAGCAACTGAGAGACTTTGGCTATGGTGTCCATAGTGACAGAAACTACTAATCCTTAAATAGTGGTTTAATGCTTGGATAGAGACATATTTTCTACAATTTATTGGGTAATCCATAGATTTAAACCCCTCAATCATTTGAAATATTTATCTCTTTGATGTTGTTTGATTACTTTACAAGCCTCTTCATACTTAGGTTTCCTTAGTTCTTTCATTGTTGTGGGATCAAAAGAAACATGTCATTCACTCAAATATGTTAGTGGAGATTGCTAGGAAATTGTGCATTAGGGTATTTTCTAATTCTTGCCCTCCAACATTTTGACAAAAAGACACTGACAAATAACTCATAGCACAAAACTCGCATATACACGATAAATGTAGAGCCCTAATTAAGGAGAAGCACTACACATTGGTTGGGGTGAGGTTTACATAAATTCTCACAAAGTTTCTAAGGTCATGCAAAAGTCATGAATAGAAAATGATCCATACATAATATCTTCCTCTAATAGTATACAAAATCCAATAGTGGCAAAAAAAAAGGGTTTTGTTTAAACAATATGCAACTACTTGTCAATTCTAATCAAAACATATCAAGACAATGAAATGTTGCTAGCAAAGTATTAGCTTATCTCGGGTTGTTCAAAAAAGACTTACCTTCAATGGTACTATAAAACTCTTATTGAAGCCCCCCTCCTGCTCACCCGCACTTTTCCATGTGAAAAAATGAAGTTTCACTTTTCCTTTTCTTTTTTTATATCCTTGACATCATCAAAATTTTGATGCTAAACTTAATTGTCCTCAAAATTTTGATGTTATCGATATCATTTTTATTTTTTAAATGAATTTGACAAGCCAAATTGGCTTGGCATCAAAAATTTAGGTCAAAAATTACCCCCAAATTTACTAGTGACTATAGGGCCACAAATTGGTATAGAAGGTATAGGTTTTGTATTCTTATTAGGCCATGATATCAAGCCAAAAATAGATTTAAGGAATTAGATTTTCCTCCTTGCCTCTATGGCTTCTGGTTCATTTTCAAACTTCACTAGCTCTTTGGCCAAATCTTCTCTTTCTTTCTTTTCTTTTTCTAACTCTAAATCAAGTTCAGGCATTACAAATTGTTTAGAGGCAACTTGGGGCTCATTGATCCATTAGAAATTCTTTATAATAACTACGAGGGTAGGAGGGGGGGGGGGGTGTGAATCAGTTATTCAAGGTCCAAATGTCCTATTCAACTTTTTACTAAGTATAGTGAACCCATCCACTCATTCATTCATCCAAGCTTTAAATTTTCTAACCAGAAAGTTACTATAAGTCAACATGCAAGAATAACACATGAGAAATCAACACATGACATAGTAATTTATGTGGAAAACCAATTTGGGAAAAACCACTTGTAACATGCTACTCCATTCTCACTCTTCTGAAGTGATGCCGTGTGAAAGGCCTACCCTATTAAAGGCATACAACAGACTATTAAATGTGACCTTGTTAGAGGATTTAACCACCATGTTAGAAGTGGGCCTAGTTAGAGGACTTTAGAACATTCACTTGGAATCCCACCCTATTAAAGGATTCACAAATGGCTATTAAACCAACCTAAGTCCATAGGATTTCCCAAATCGAATACAATTTTTAGAGAGTATTAGAGAACCTTTGACCTGACTACAACATACAATTTATCTTGTAGATCTCAAATCACTTCTCAGCTCATACTCTTTCTTGGCCTTCAATCTTTGCAACTCTGACAGCTTGCCCTCCTTTCAAGCTTAGTCTCCTTGAGTCTCCATGCTCAATGTACCAGTTCAATCATCTATTCATGATCACTTGTAGAAGCAGAGCCTTTATGCTCGTCCTTCTCTAGATGTCTCCTCCTTGACACCCTTTCAACCACTTCACATATTTCACTCTTTAGTAGCAGCAATATCAGCAGCTCTTTGCTTCTTGGTCTATGACTCCTTAAATAGAAGTCTTGGAGTTTCTTTTCCTACTTGATTCTTCCTTTCTTTAATTTCAATTCACATGGATTAGGTAGTATTCATTGTATCTAACCCATATTTTGTTTCCTCTAGAAACTTCTTGAATAATCCTTTAGAATTCACCCAAAAATAGTTTACATAGGATTCTGTACCACCAGCTCATCATCCTTATCCTCCAACTTGTTCACAAAATTCAATGTAACCACTATCTTAGCTCAAATTTGGTGAATCTTTGTCATTTGAAATAATGCAGTTGCTCGGCACTATTAAAATACTAGTGCTTAGCACATACTGTGTTACTTGGCATCAACTATGTTTTTCCTAATGCTCGGCACCTAAAGCTATTTCTCCCTCTTTGCTATTGTATCCATGTTCTTTGTGTTTCTCCCTCTATATTTCTCATCTTCTACTATTCTAATCAACATCTCCCTCTATCTTCATTTGATCAATATCTCACAACTTCTCATGTTGATTAGTTTCAAACATCTTATCTTCCTCTTTGACAACAATGCCAAAGACATATTAGCATCCTAATATGCAAGTGTAGCTTTGTAGGTTCATTCAATTTCTGCCTCTATCACCTTGCTTGTGACTGATTTGGAACTTTAGCATATTTACTAATTTAGGCATGGATCCCAAAGTAAACATCCTTTGCATCAATGTGTAAAATTTTAATCAATCGGTTCATTTGATGCAGGGCATTCTTGCATTTACCTTAGGTAGCCTTAGCTAGGGGTATCACCCCTAACTTACCTCTAAGATATGAAAAAGCATCTTTAGGTAGTGCTTTTGTGAAGATATTAGTAATTTGTTCCTTTGAGCTAACATATTCCATCTTCACTTGTTTGTCTTCCACCAACTCTATTACATAGTGATACTTGATTGCAATATGCTTGGTTTGAGCATGCATTACAGGATTCTTTGATATATTAATAGCACTTGTATTATAACAATAGAGTATCACAAGCTCAGTTACCACTTCCTTCATACCTTGCAGCAAATGTTTGATTCATACAATATTGGTGCAATTTATACCAGTTGCTACATATTCAGCTTCAGCAGTGGACTGTGAGGTACAACTTTGCTTTTTGGTAGTCCATGTAATCAACCTTTTTCCCAAGAAAAGTGCTCCTCCACTAGTGTTTTTTATATCATCAATGTTACCTCCCCATTCTACATTAGTGTAGGCCCTTAATTCAAATTTTTCACTCCTTTTGTAGTACAAACCAAAGTCATTAGTTCCTTTCAAGTATCACAGTATTCTTCTTACTACCATTAAGTGATTTTCTCTTGGATTTGCAAAAAATCTTGCCACTATTCCAATAGCTAATGCAATGTCTAGTCTACTATGTAAAACATATTGCAGCTTTCCAATCATTGACCTATACAATATCTGATTCACTTTAGCTGACTCATCATTCTTAGATAGCTTATGTCTAGTTTCTATTGGTGTACTAACTGGTTTTGACTCTTCTAACCCAAATTTTTTTAGTATCTCCTTGATGTATTTGGATTGGGTCACAAATATGTCATGCTTCAATTGATGTACTTGTAATCCAATAGAGAATTTGATTTCTCCAAACATTGACATCTCAAATTCATGCTTCATTTGATTAACAAAATCTTTGCAAAGGACATTTTTTCCTCCAAATATTATATCATCAACAAAGATTTTTGATAACAAAATGTCTTTCCCTCTTTCAACTTTGATATACAAGTTTTTGTTGTCATCTGTTCTCTCAAATCCTATCTTCACAAGATATTTGTGCAATCTCTCATACCATGCTCTAGGTGCTTACTTTAATCCATAAAGTGCTTTGTGCAGTTTGCAGACCATGTCCTTGTTCTTTTCATCTACAAATCCCTTTAGTTGTTCTATGTAGACTTCCTCTTGCAATATACCATTTAGAAAAGTAGACTTCACATCCAGTTGGTACACTTTGAAACCTTTGTATGTAGCATATGCAAGTAATGTTCTTACTCCTTCCATTCTCGCAACAGGGGCAAATATTTTTCCATAATCCAGTCCTTCTTCTTGTGCATAGCCTTTGCAAACTAGTCTAGCTTTGTTTCTTGTTATCTCACCATTCTCATCAAGTTTGTTTCTAAACACCCACTTGGTACCAATCACATTCTTATCAACTAGTTTAGGAACTAGAGACCATGTTTTTTTCTTCTCAATTTGATCTATCTCTTCTTCCATGGCTTTATACTAGTCATGATTCATTTCTCAATCTATTCCTTGTCATAGTTCTGGCATCCTTGTCACCAATGATTTGTTCTACAAGGTAATGTCTTCTCACATACTTGGCTAACCTTAGTTCTGTCCTTCTTTCCATGTTTGGTCCTTCAGCTTCATGGTCATTTTTCTCTTCTTCATTTGGCACTTCATCATTCCTATCATGTGTACTATTTTTAGAGTTAGAATGTGCATTTTCTAAATTTTACAATGCAACTTCTGAATGTAGCTTGACATTCACAGGCTAAGACTCAGCAGATATTGAAATTTGTTGTTGATTTCCAATTTGATTTGCAACATTGTCTTTAGTAGTCATTCCTTCATAGAAGTATACAAAGGATCTATAATCCTCTAATTGCTTAGACTCATCAACTTGAACTTCTACATGCTCATCAAAAGTTATATTTGCACTCTCCACAATCTTGTTAGTGTTAGTATTCAAACACTTATATGATTTACTTCTAGTGGAGTATCCAAGGAATATGCCTTCATCACTTTTTGCATCAAACTTGCCATTTCTAGTATCTTTTAGAATATAGCATTTACAACCAAATACTTTGAAATGTTTAACATTAGGTGAGTGACCATACCATAATTTAAAAGGTGTCGCATTTGTACCTTTCTTGACTTGAACTCTATTCAGTGTGTAGACTGTAGTGGTTACAGCTTCTCTCTAGTACTTTAGTGCAACATTTTTCACCATCATCAAGATTCTAGCATAGTCAATTACTAACCAATTCCTTCTTTCAGCAATACCATTTTGTGGTGGAGTTCTTGGTGCTGATGTTTGTCTTTTGATACCTTTTTCATTGCAAAATATTTCAAATTATTTTGATGTAAACTCACCTCTTCTGTCTAACCTTAGGCATTTCAAGTTCTTTCCTGTTTCCTTCTCAACTCTGGCCAAATACCACTTAAACATTTGAAATCCATCAGATTTTTTCTTTAAAAACATAGCAATCATCATCCTGGAATAATCATCATCTACAAATAGCATTATGTATCTATCTCCTAGGTAGCTTTGCACTTCCATTGGACCACATAAGTCAGTATGGACTAACTCTAGTACTTCATTGGAAGTGTATGTTTTTCTTTTGAAACTAGACTTAGTCATCTTCCCTAGTTGACATTGTTTCCAAATTGTGTTTTCAAGTTTCTTCAACTTGGGCAACCCTCTGACTTTGTTCTTCTTACTAATATTGATCAAATTATCAAAGATAACATGACATAGCCTTTTGTGCCAAAACCACACATCATCAAGTCTAACAACAAGACATGTTGCATCTTCCATATCTAGGTAAAATATATTAATCCTAGTTTTTTCACCTTTTCCTATTAGATTTCCATCAGTGTCATAGATCTTAGCAGTTTTGTTTCCAAATTTAGCTTTGCAACCTACATTGCCTAATTGTGATACACTCAACAAGTTGTAGTTAAATCCTTCTACATAGTATGCATTATCACATGAAATTTTCTCTGTGATCTTAATAGAACCTTTTCCTTTGATTTGACATGGTGCATCATTACCAAATCTAACAATATTTCCATCATATTAAGTAAAGGTGATGAACTTACTTTTATCTCTTGTCATGTGATGTAAGAATCCATTGTCTATAATCTACTTGTCATTTTTGTTCACACAGGTAACCAATGTTGTTGCTTCATCTTCATCTTTATCTAATTCATCCTTCATGGCCACATAGACTACTTCATCATCATTCTCATAAGAATCTACTTTAACAATGTAGCATCTTTTTCCTTTCTCCTTGTAGTCTTTGCTATCATCTTCCCTCTTGTTCCTGTACTTGTTTCCTTCTTTGTAGTTCTTCTTCTGTGTACATCTTGCAGCAATATGACCTACTTTATTATAGTTGAAACATATGATAGGGAGCTTACCTTTGAATTTACCTTTGCCTCTATGGAATCTCCTAGCCATTAGTGCTTCTAACTATTCCACATCTTCCTCATCTATGCTACTATCACTAGATGCATGTTTTTCTTTTCTTCTTTTCTTGCTTGATGTCTCCTCCTCAATTTCTTTTATTTTCATCTTGGCTTTGAAAGTAGATTCAAGATTCTCAGGTTTGTAGTTGTCAAAATTGGATAGTTCAAATGTAGTAAGTCTTCCCACCATTCCTTCTGTGTTCCCTTGTACACACCTCAACTCTTGGATGGCTAAAACTCTAATAGCATAGATTGGGAGAAGAGTTCTTAAGTATTTTTTGATGCCTATTTCTTCTTCCAATTGACCACCTAGACTTCATATTGTGCTTACCACTTCTTTCATTGTTGCAGCATACTAAGCAGCATTTTCACCTTCCTCCATTTTCATGTCATCAAACTTTTCTCTTAGGCTTTCTCTTTTTTCTCTCTAGACATTCTAATCTCCTCCATAGATATCTAATAAGGTTTTCCACATGTTGAATGCAGTATCATAGTCTTTGATGTCATCATATTCTACATAATTAAGTGTAGAGGCAATCTCGAGCATTTCTTGATTGTGCTCCTTCTTTTTATTAAAATCATCTATAGTAAGAGGTCCTGCTAGATTTACATATTTTGTTCCAATTAAAGTTTGTGCATAGTCACCTATTAATCCAAGGTGCAATTTCATCAAATTTTTCCATGCAGCAAAGTTGTCTTTGTTGAGCTTGGGAACTTCTCTCTTGGACATCTTGATCTTCCTACTTCTAGTACCTCGAAACTAAATCAGCAGATGGCTCTAATACCAATTGTTCAAAATGCTTTAGGATAACTGGGGGGGGTGTGAATTAGTTATTCAAGGTCCAGATGTCCTATTTAACATTTTATTAAGTATAGTGAACCCATTCAATCATTCATTCATCCAAGCTTTAACTTTTCTAACCAGCAAGTTACTGTAAGTCAACATGCAAGCATAACACATAAGAAATCAACACATGACACAATGATTTATGTGGAAACCCAACTTGGGGAAAACCACCTGTAACATGCTACTCCATTCTCACTCTTCTAAAGTGATGCCCTGTGAAAGGCCTTCCCTGTTAAAGGCTTACAACACACTATTAAATGTGACCTTGTTAGAGGATTTAACCACCCTATTAGAAGTGGGTTTGGTTAGAGGACTTTAGAACATTCACTTGGAATTCCACCCTATTAAAGGATTCACAAATGGCTATTAAAAAAACCTAAGTCCATAGGATTTTCCAAATCTAATACAATTTTTAGAGAGTATTAGAGAATCTTTGACCTTACTACAACATACAACTTATCTTGATCTCAGATCACTTCTTAGCTCATACTCTTGCCTGGCCTTCAATCTCTGCAACTCTGACAGCTTGCCCTCCTTTCAAGCTTGGTCTCCTTGAGTCTCCATGCTCAATATACCATTGCAATCATCTCTTCGTGAACACTTGTAGAAGCAAAGCCTCTGTGCTCTTCCTTCTCTAGATGTCTCCTCCTTGACACCCTTTCAACCATTTCGCAAATTTGGCTCTTTAGCAATAGCAGTATCAACAGCTCTTTGCTTCTTGGTCTATAACTCAAATAGAATTCTTAGAGTTCCTTTTCCTGCTCAATTCTTCCATTCTTTAATTTTAATTTGCATGAATTAGGTAGGATTCATTGCATCTAACCCATATTTTCTTTCCTCTAGAAACTTCTTGAATAATCCTTTAGAATTTGCCCAAAAATGGTCTACATAGGATTATGTGCCACCAGCTCATCATCCTTATCCTCCAACTCATTCACAAAATTCAATGTAACCACTATGTTGGCTTAGATTTGGCATCTATTCGTCATTTGAAATAATGCAGAAGCTCGGCACTATTGAAATACTGGTGCTCGACACATACTGTGTTACTTGGCATTGACTGTGTTTTTCCTGATGCTCGACACCTGAAGATCACTCACCATCGACTAAGAATTTTATGATGCTCAGCACTTGATCTTCACTTGGCTCCTGAAGATCACTCAGCACACACTAGAATTTTATGTTACTTGGCTCCAACTGAGAATTTGCTCGGCTTCAACTAACTTGCTCGACACCTACTAAAGATCTTAGTTTAAGCTTTGAATTCAACCTTCTTCCAACTTCTTCCTCCAATTTTTCTAAGTGTGACCAACCTTGGTATCCTTGAGTATGTTATCAATACATCATTTGACCATTGTCTTAACTAATCCTTGCACTTCATTACAACATCATATCTCAATCTTTCCCTTAGGTGCTCTTGTTACATCTTTTTGATCAAATCCTCTTCATCAATCAACTAAGTGATAGCACTTTGGATCTTATAAGAAAATTTCATTCCTACAAATAGTAGGTTTGACATCAATGACAAAACAATGATTGAAAACATTCTTTTACAACAATCTTCCTTCTTTGCAACAATCTCCCTCTTTGAACTTCAACAATGAGCTTTTTCAATCAAATTTCCAACATGATCTATATCCCTACAACCTTTATCTTTCCTTTATCAAGATTTTTTGTAGTCAATTCTATGACATCTACTTCAATAGGTGTGTAGGGTTGGACTTGGGTGATGACAAGTCCTTCTTTCTCTCTTAGAAGGTGTTCTTGTTCCTAAATTATTGATCTTATTTCTCCAACATCTCTAAAGACATCTGAATACAAAGTAGAAGATCTTTCTTCTAACTTTCTATTTTTCTCATTCAAATCTTCCATCCTTCTAAGAAGAGCCTCTCTCTCTATGAGAGCATTCATGGTGATTTCTTGTTTTTCCTTTTCTAAACAAATGTTTTTGGCATCTTCCTCTACAACTTTCTTCCTAAGGATTTCAATTTTTGACAACAATTCATCAAGGTTTGCAAAGGTGGTCTCTAAATCTACTAGATAATCTAAATCTATGAGGTTTCTCGCAATGTATGAGACTTTCCCTATGTTTGGTCTAGCATTCAAAGTGTTCTTATACCCCCACCTATGGTTTATTTATTTTGAAATATTAGGCTTGAAGGAAATATCTCCTATAGAAGAGGTAGTTTTATCTTGATAGATCATTTCTTCTAGTAGTGGGGTTGTGAATATTTCTCCTAGAAGTCTATTGTTCTAAGATTCAAATTTTAGAGATGATCATTCTCTCTATTACTTGTTGATACTATGAATGAGAAGAGACACTCTCTCTAGGCTTCCACATGTAGTTAGGATCTCCCTTTTTCTTTACCTAGTTCTTCCAACCCACATGAGGCAATTTTGTACATAGAGGTACTTTTGGGTTGGCCTTCAATTATGCTCTTGTATTTTTTATTATGTATTCCATTTGAAATAATTACTTTAAATTTATAGCACTAGCTACAAAACCTTAGACCGAGCCACCACCCAATGAAGGGAAAAAAACTTTTAAAATGGCTAAGAGACAAGAAAATATCACAAAAAAAGAACTTAAAAAATATCTGACACAAGGGCCCAACACAAAATAACTTTGAATACAATGTACTTTGGGAATGTAAGCTCTATTTTGTAGACAAGGCACTATTTAGATACAACTCACGTCATGTAGCTCCTGTGGTATTGGAGTTTTTTAGATTCTCAAGGTTTATCACTTAAAAGAGACCAATACAAGCATGGGAAAGACACAACTAAGAAAATCAATACAAAAAATTATACCAAAGACTGCAATATTTCAATGAATGAATTGCCTCAGATACTTCCCATTAGAGTTGCCATTTTTTTGGCTTCTGATTTGATAGAATTTCAACATCCTTTTATTAGACTAGAAACCTAAGAATTATCTAAAAACCATTATCAACATTTTGAGAAGAAAAATACCAACTAAAAAGACCTTGAGGTCTTGTCCACTTTGAATTCTACAAGATGTAGGTGGGTTTACCTAGGAATTCATTCTTATTCACTTAGTATTCAAATTTTCAACATGAACTCTAGAAATAATAGATGGCTTAGCCTTTTTTCTTCTAACTCTAGAACAACAAAGAGATGATAAAAGCTACTTTATCAAACCCTAAAACCTCATGAATAAAGCATATGTTGTCATTTTAAGGTTTAATAACATAATAGTAAAAGATTGATTTATATAAATTTAGCATCACGTAAAGTTTCCTCACTAGCTCAATTTCAAGGATGACCATTGCCTTATCTATTGGGTTGATAACTCATATGGATTATACACCTACTTCTAGATCTTATCTTAACACTTTGTAAAAAGATTATTAGTATTCATTTCTAGATCTCATACTTATCATATCTTCAATCAAAACCATAAAGTTTTTTCAATTTACATTAAGCATTTACATAACCCATTAGATTATTAGCAAAAAGAAAATTGAAATATAATTCAAAACAAATTACAACTAAAATATAATAAACTTTTCTATTAAATCTCATAGAACAAAATAGA
This sequence comes from Cupressus sempervirens, assembly GCA_028749045.1. NCBI lineage: Eukaryota > Viridiplantae > Streptophyta > Pinopsida > Cupressales > Cupressaceae > Cupressus > Cupressus sempervirens. The sequence goes on from CM053788.1 coordinate 424,644,728, forward strand.
AATAAGAAAAGAGACAAGATTTGGGATGAACAATCAACTTTCTATATTTGTATTAACTTCTTTGAAATTGTATACAATTCAATGCTTGTCCCTATCAGAAAAATAACACTAGTAGACCAACAATTATTAACTTTTATACTCAATTAGGGGCAAAATTATAGTATGTATGGACTGACTTAAAAAATTACAAACTTACTTTTGTAGAATGAAATTTGGACCATCCTCTAGCTTGGGAAACTCACTTAAATAGTATGAGTTGCAACAAGCTTTCGATCTAGAGGAAAAGGACAATTGTCCTTAAAGGTTTACAAAAAGAAAAAATGTCACTTTCAATTTTCAAACAAAATGTAACTTTCAATTGTCACACAAGAGGAGCCAAAATATTTGTTCCCTTTTTTTTTATAACATAATGACTTATTCATTGGTTTCTTTGTGGTGGGACTAGTCCTAATATGGAAATTTTTTGTTCCTCCACTGCACCTAATCATTGATCTTTTTTCTTCTTGCTTTTCCTCAGGCTGTGGGACCACCTTTTATTCTATTACACTTGGCTCTAACACTTTGATATTTATAGTAGTTATCTGATCTTCTCTTTTACCATTTGTTTGGATAGCTTTGTAAACTAAATTCAATTCCTCTATGGTTGTTGCCTTATTTGCAAGCTTATCCTCAGATGACACCTATAGTAGTTGTGAAGCTAAAGAATAATCTACCATCCACTTGCTGAAAATTGTGTCATCTAGCTAGCTAAAATTAAAGATTTCTCTCTTTCTTCAAGATTTCTTTTCACAATGAATTGTAAATTTTTTGTTATGATCTCTATATCAATTTTCATGAAAGGCCTTCAATTCTCATAAATATTTTATAGCAAGCATGAATGTTTGTTTTACTTAAAAATTTGAAAAGGAGTCATTGATTTGTATAAATCTGACAAACAGAGCTTATTTGGATGTTGAATTAATTTTCTCCTTCTAACCTAGCTGTCAAACTAATAACATCAGGACATTTGGAAACCTTTTTCCTTCTCAACATCCCTCATATAATGGTTACAGTGCATTATGTTGCTAAGGTTTAAAAATCTTGTAACTTTGTACAATGACATAATGATATTTGCAAATCTATCTTAACTCTGATGGATGACAAGATTTGAACTTAACTTAATCCAAGTGGGCCATACATTCCACATTTTATCCTATTACTATGTACTTTTACTAAATTTCATGCATTTTGGAGTAGTGACATAGCAACAACCCTTGATTGATAGCTGATCTAATAGCTATGAAAGAACTATGCATTCTAAACTATGTTGGCCCATAGGGATATTCATCACAAAGTCTCTATGTCATTATAGTTTAAAGACCTACATCTTATGATAGAGACATAATGATTTTTGAAGATCTGCATCTAAATCAATGATTGACATTTCACATTATTATCACTATGTTTGGCTAGTTGATATTCAAACTGGTCCAACCTTGTACACGTGGTGCAATTCCAAACTTTAGAGCCTCACAGAGACACTGGTATATGATAAAATGTTAGAATGGAAATGTGTGGTAGCATCTTGCACTTTTGAGATGATGGGCATATAGCTCATGAAAATATGATTCATTGATCTTATTTTCTTTACTTTTAGTGTTGGTCCCACCTTCCTCCATGTGCTCACATCCTACATTTTCACCACTTGAAACTTTGACTTCATGCTTAACTATGATGAAGCCACAAAATATTATCACTTTCACATTGTGCCATCACTATCTAAGTTCACCATTTGTAATAAATCATGGAGACCTTGCGAACAATGCCCAACCAAGTCACATTATTGTGCCATTAGGAAATGCTAAAAATTGATAAGGAAATGATGCGAAGATAACCTTTGGTCACACAGTCACCACTTAAAATTTCAAATTTCTTTCAGAGTGCAAAACTTTAAGAATATTGATTTCAAAATCAAAATGTAAAACATGAAAACATTCATGAGGATATGAAACTATGGTTTTTTTAGGAAAATCTTCGCACATAAAAATGTAAACCCTAATTGCACAATTTAAAATTAGATCTTCATAATAAGTTCTTAGCACATTTTATCATGGTGAAAATATAGGCCAACAATACTAGTTGTTGGATAAGTGGCAGGTGGTAGTGAATTAGTTATCACTGGTCCTTAAAATAGTTTGTACCCTTTAAAACTTATTAGTAGATAATGAAATTAAAAATTAAACCAACCAATAATAGTTTACAACTTAATACATATAAAACATGAAATAACACATTAATGCTAATATTTAATGTGGAACCCCAAATCAGTTTAACATCGCCTTAGGAATTGTCACCCACAAAGAAATTCACACTTCTATAGTAAGCTTGGTTAAGAACCGACCTTGTTAAATGTTACAAGCACACTTTCTAAATGTGACCCTATTAAGAGATTTTTACCAAAGATCAATTGGATATGTCACTCCTTAGTGAGTAGCCTTACTGAAGGAATAATTACATTATCTTAGAATGACACCTTACAAAGGATTTACAAATAGGACTATTAGATCCATTTGGTTAAGATATTTTCTACTACAATGGTTATAAAGTAATAGTTAAATGATCTATTGAAATAGAAACTACCTTTCCTTATTTAGATCTCCTTTCTACTCCATCATCTTCTTCACACTCTTCTTTACTTGATTGATCAACACACAGAATTCATATCAATTCTTTCTTTCACTTGATTTGCACTTTCCTCTTCTTGGTATACCCTCTCTTTTTTGTTTTTTTCTTTTTTCTTTTTTTCTCTGAGTAGTTGTCATCAACTTTAACCTTCTTCCTTACCCTTTACACAAGCACTATGTTGTTCCTTAATCTCCTTCATTAGGTTTTCCCTTAATTCCTCTCATCTGTTTGATCACATCTTAGCTTACATATAATGTGTCTAACACTACATTAAAAAATTTATGCATTTTAAAAACTTTAACTCACCTTAGAACTTGAAAAATTGTTGGATCACGAACCTTCCCTTGAATCTATTGCATATGATCATACCTACCCAATTTCTTCCATAGATTTCACTAATAAAATTCTTACCTTCCTTACAATATTCTATATTAGTCCATATTTGCACTTGATTTCATCCCATAATAGATTTAATCAAAATTATTCTCCTTCACTCAGTTGTTTTCTTCATTTTACCAAATAACCTCATCTACCCAATTAACATTGTCTCCACTTGGTTACACTATCTTTCTTAGTAACACTTCAAAACTTATTTCTTAAGCTTATGCTTGCTATAATTCCACTAAATGATATCTTTTCTTACTAAGCACTATTTCCATCTCAATAGTACACACTTATTCCTTATCTTCCCACTTCACAAATTCCAACCTTTATTACCAACCAATATATATATTTAACTTGTACATCTTTCTAACCTTTCATCAAACCATGTAAAACAATCAACCCAATATTACCTTATCAAATATTGATTCATAAATTTCCCATTTAATCTTATACACTTAACATTACTTCATCATTTCATCTTCTAAATTTTACCAAACTTTTGTTTTATCAACACCACATCCTTTAGATGATTTGGGAACTTACATAAATCAATATCTAGATAAGTGACTTACTATTATCATTGAATCTAATAGGCTTGACATGAAATGCAAAATAACCAATAATCTAATTCTCCTACTTTTTTTAAGTTTCTTGGTTTCCTAACCTTCTTCATTATCAAAATCAATATATTAGTTGTAGTAACACCAAAAATATGTCTCCAAACAAAATCCAAGAGTTTCAACCTCATCAAATAGATAAAACTCAATTGCCAATATTATTTTGCTTGCATACTAGCCTGCAACCAATATTATGTAAAACTATCATTACTAATTCAAACATTTAGATTAATTTTTAAATACTTAGATACATCATAAAGACATATCTAACAATACTTTGTTAAACTTTCAAAACTCAACTCTATATCCTATGACTACGTTGATGAAAAATCTCTTTGTAACTCTTATTTTTCCATATAGAAAGCTAATATGTTGATATCAATGATAAACCAAGTCATGAATGCAACACATAAGCACTCAATCATCTATCCAAACATGTCAATAAACTCCTACAAAAAAATAGTCTCAACATTTTCTTTAACAATAATAATGAAGACAATCACAACATCGCATAACACAATGTTTATCTTATGGAAGCCTAGCTAGGGTAAAAACTACAGTGTCTGATCCAATCCTCACAAATATTTCACTCACCTAAAGTGTGCCTAGCCAAGAGCTTATCTTTCTTTAAATGTTACAAATAAATTTTTAGGCATCACTGGATTAATGGATTTGAATAAAACCTATAGAAATCTTTTCTAATTAAGAGCATCCTAGTTAAAGAACTTCTAAACATGAACTAATGTGCCACTTTATTTAGGGATTTAATACAAAAGAAGCTATTAGGGTCTACCCTTTATGGGATTTAATGGTATAGTGATTACAAAACAATAGAGGGTATGATCTAACCAAAATAGCTACTACACTTAGCTTCTGTCTAGATCCTTTTGATGATCCTTGTATCTATTTGTAATTTTTCTCTTATCTCCCTTAACTTTGGAGCTCAAACACACTTGCTCACACACGTTTCTTGGATATCTCTTGCAAGTTTCCTTATTTGTGTTGAACAGACACACTCACTTCTTCTCAACATACTATCTTCTTCTCATTTTTCATGACATATCAATGTCACACTTGTTACTCTAAGATCACACTTAGCTCATGTTTTTGGTTCCCTTGCTATTCACTCTATAATATAACATTTTCCCTTGAAGAATCATTCTCTTTTTATGGTCTATCCTTTCTTTAATTTGAAACTCTAATATTAAAATTTAAAAATTAAATTCTCAAGCCTATACCTAGCTTTTCCTCCTATTTTTTCCATACATTTTTCTTGTCAGATGTAGCCTATACACACATAAATGTTTTGTGAGTATGATTTTTTACACTTCTAGAAAGAATATAAATTTTAATTCTATCATATATCCTTGATGTATCAACACCATCACCATTAAATACAATAATGAGTGCACTCTACCTTCTTTGAGACATGGCATTCACAGATATCCACCTACATATTTCTTCCTGTTGACTCAACCAATGCATCATGCATGATCATTGGTCACATGATCTCACCTACCTTCTTAGAATCTCACTTAGCATGACTTCATATAATTGGTATTCCTTTATCATTATCTTTATTGGGATCATTCATTTCCGTCCTTTGGTTATCCTTTTGAACTAGAGTCACACATTTAATCTCAATCTACCTCACCAATCATGACTCCATATTGTTCATTGCTCCTTATTATCCTCAACATAAATGATTAAATAGTCATAACTAAGTACATTGGTCACTTAACTAGTCTATTCTTACGCTTTGAGAAAATTATGCCAACAATCTTCCCCTTTCGCATTGATTAAAACACATCTTCCATTATTCAAACATGCCCTTTATTCACTACTTCATGATTAGCATATAGTATCGTCACTTTACCTTTTATTCACTCAACATCTCCCCCTTACATGATACGTCCACATCTTTTTTGACCTCTTTGAGTCATCTCTGTGGGTTTACTGGGATCTTCTTAGCTTTTACTCATTTTCTTCTTCTTTCCCCTACAATATATCCTCTAACTACCTTTGGGTTTCTTCCCTATCTATGGTCATATCTTCTTTTGATCATCAATTATTAATATTACTAATTAATGTCTGATCCCCTTAGCTCCCCCTTTTTCTTCATAACTTCTCCCCCTTTAACAAGAATGTCAAAGGTATCCAACTTAACTTTGTGACTACACCCCTATGGAATAGTCCTCATTGCTCATCAATCCATACTTTTGTTTTTTTGTTTGTGGATTGTGGATTTATGTTTTTCATTGTTTCTCTACTTTAGACTTGATAAGGGTAGTACCCCTAACTTATCTCTCACATACTCAAAGGTATCCTTCTATTTAGGTTTTTTAAATATATCTTTTAGTTTCTTTTTGGTTGGTATATAATCCAACCTTACCTCTTTCTTTTGCACTTTCTCTCTTAGGAATTGATATTTTATTGCTTCATCTTTGAGTGCATGATTTAGTTCTTTAATAACTTAATTTCAATTGTGTTATCATAGTTTGTAACCACCAATTCTTCCATATTCTCTTGAATCTCTTTAAGTAGTTGTTTGATCCAAACTATCTAAGTGTAGTTCATTGTTGTAACTATGTACTCCACTTCTATTGTTGACTAGAGTGTGTATTTTTCTTCTTATTGGCCCATGCAACTAGTCTTCATCTAAGAAAGAATGTACCACCATTCATGCTCTTTTTGTTATATATGTTTCATGCTAAGACCAACATCACTAAAGACACTAAGCTCAAAGTTTCCTTTGCAAGGATACCATAAGCCATATTCTTCAAAACCCCTTATATATTTGAAGATCCTCTTTATAGTGACCATGTGTGATTCCTTTTGATTGGTTGAGAATCTAACCACTATACTAATAGGTTGTGAAATATCTAGTCTACTATGTACAACATACTACAATTCATAAATCATAGATTGGTAAAAAGTTCCATTCACTTTACGGCTCTCATCTTCTTTTGATAGTTTACAACCAATCACCATTAGGGTACCTACTAGTTTGGCTTCTTCTGTATCAAATGTCTTCATAATCTCCCTCATGTACTTTATTTGTCTTATGAATATTCTTCCTTTCATTTAAGATACTTGAAGTCCAATGAAGAACTTGATCTCACTGATCATGGAAATTTCAAATTCTCTCTTCATTGCTTCAACAAATTCAATGTTCATCTTATCATATCCTCAAAAGATGATGTCATCTACAAATATATCAAAAATTAGAAAACTACCTCACATTTCTTTCTTTAGATATATGTTGTTGTTGCCACTTGTTCTTCCAAAGCTAATTTGTGTCATGTATGAGTACAATCTCCCATACCGTACTCTATGTGCCTATTTTAATTGATATAGGGATTTCATTAGCTTTCACACTTGTTTCTTGTTAGAATTGCTTTAGAATAACTGAGCGAAGGTGGGGGCAGGGTGGGCAGGGGTGGGGGTGTGGGTGAATTAGTTATTCAAGGTCCAAATGTCTTATTCAAACTTTTCACTAAGTATAGTGAACCCATTCAACCATTTATTCATCCAAGCTTTAACTTATCTAATCAATAGGTTACTATAAATCAACATGCAAGCATAACACATAAGAAATCAACACATGACACAATGATTTATATGGAAACCCAATTTGGAAAAAACCACCAGTAATATGCTACTCAATTCTCACTCTTCTAAAGTGATGCCCTATGAAAGGCCTACCTTGTTAAAGGCTTACAACACACTGTCAAATATGACCTTGTTAAAGCATTTATCCACCCTATTAGAAGTGGGCTTGGTTAGAGGACTTTAGAACATTCACTTGGAATTTCACCCTATTAAAGGATTTATAAATGGCTATTAGGCCAACCTAAGTCAACAGGATTTTTAGATCTAATACAATTGCTAGAGAATATTAGAAAATCTTGACCTGACTATAACATACAACTTATCTTACAGATCTCAGACCACTTCTCAGCTCATACCCTTTCCTGGCCTTTAATCTCTACAACTCTTAATAGCTTTCCCTCCTTTCAAGCTTAGTCTCCTTGAGTCTTCATGCTCAATGTACCAGTGCAATCATCTCTTCATGACCACTCATAGAAGTAGAGCCTTTGTGCTCTTTCTCCTCCTAGATGTCTCCTCCTTGACACCCTTCTAACCACTTTGTAGATTTGGCTCTTCAACAACAATAGTATTAGTAGCTCTTTGCTTCTTCATCTATGACTCCTTAAATAGAAGTCTTTTAGTACATTTTCCCACTTGACTCTTCCATTCTTTAATTTCCAATTCACATGGATTAGGTAGGATTCATTGGATCTAACCCATATTCTATTTCCTCTAGAAACTTCTTGAATAATCCTTTAGAATTTTCCCAAAAATGGTTTACATAGGATTCTATGCCAACAACTCATCATCCTTATCTTCCAACTCATTCACAAAATTCAATGTAACCACTTTGTCGGCTCATATTTGGTGAATTTTTATTATTTGAAATAACGTAGTAGCTCGGCACTATTGAAATACTGGTGCTCAACACATACTGTGTTACTCAACATCAACTAAGAATTTTTTGATGCTCGACACCTGAAAATTAATCGGCACCAACTAGGATTTTCTAATGCTCTACACCTGATCTTCACTTGGCACCTAAAGATTACTCGGCACACATGACTAGAATTTCCTATTACTCAGCTCCAACTAGAAATTTTCTCAACTTCTACTAACTTGCTTGGCACCTACTAAAGATCTTAGTTTAAGCTTTGCATCCAACCTTGTTAGAACTTCTTCCTCTAATGTTTCTAAGTGTGACCAACCTCTGTAACTTTGAGTATGTCATCAATACATCATTTAACCAATGTTTTAACTAATCCTTGTACTTCATTACAACGTCATAACTCAACCTTTCCCTTAGGTGCTCTTGTTACATCTTGTTGATCAAATCCTCTTCATCAATCAACTAAGTGATAGTACTTGGATCTTATAAGAAAATGTCATTCCTACAAGTATCAGGTTTGACATCAATGACAAAAAAATGATTGAAAACATTCTTTTCCTTTTTTTTTCAACAATCTCCCTCTTTGATCTTCAACAATGAGCTTTTCAATCAGATTTCCAACAATCTCCCTATTTGGCATTGATGGCAAATCAAAACTGATCAACCATCAAACTAAACTATTCAACCATGATCTTACTAGGTTAGAAAAGTAAGTTAAATGCCAAAAAGTAAATTGTAACTTCACATTTCCTTCTACTATTCTGATTGCTTCATTTTTGCTTCTCCCTCTTTGTTGTTGTATCCTTGTTCTTTGGCTTTATCCCTCTATATTGCTTATCTTTTTTTGTTCTGATCAACCTCTAACTATTTCTGTCAACTTCTCCCTCTATCTCCTTTGATCAATCTTAAACATCTTCTCCCTCTTTTCTAATTCTTTATCTTCAATAGTTGTTGATCAATTGTCTATTTCTCCCTCTTTGACAACAATGCCAAAGACATATTAGCATTTTTAATATGCAAGTGTAGCTTTGCATGCTCATTCAATTTCTCCCTCTATCACCTTGCTTGTGACTAATTTGAAACTTTATCACTTCCACTACTTTAGGGATGAATCCCAAAGAAAACATCCTCTGCATCAATGTGTAAAATCTTCAACATTCAGCTTATTTGATGCAGGGCATACTTGCTTGTACTTAAAGTAGCCTTGGCTAGGGGTATTACCCCTAAATTACCTCTAAGATACTCAAAAGCATCTTTAGGTAGTGCTTTTGTGAAGATATCAGAAATCTATTCCTTTGAGCTAACATATTCCATCTTCACTTGTTTGTCTTCCACCAACTCTCTTACATAGTGATACTTGATTGCAATATGCTTGGTTTTAGCATGCATTACTAGACTCTTTGATATATTAATAGCACTTGTATTATCACAATAGAGTATCATAGGCTCAGTTACCTCTTCCTTCATACCTTGCAACAAATGTTTGATCCATACAATAGTGGTACATTTTATAGCAGCTGTCACATATTCAGCTTCAGCAGTGGACTATGAGGTGCAACTTTGCTTTTTGCTTGTCCATATAATCAACCTCTTTCCATAGAAAAGTGCTCCTCCACTGGTGCTTTTTTAATCATCAATATTACCTCCCTAATCTGCATCAGTGTAAGCTTTCAGTTCAAACTTCTCATTCCTCTTGTAATACAAACCAATGTCATCAGTTCCTTTTAGGTATCATAATATTCTCTTTACTGCCATTAAGTGATTTTCTCTTGGATTTGCAAAAAATCTTGCTACTATTCCAATAGCTAATGCAATGTTTGGTCTACTATGTACAACATATTGCAACTTTCCAATCATTGACCTATACAATGTTTGATTTACTTCAGTAGACTCATCATTCTAGGATAGCATAGGGCTTGTTGCCATTGGTGTGCTAACTAGTTTTTATTCTTCCAACCAAAATATTTTGAGTACTTCCTTGATGCATTTGGATTGGATCACAAATATTCCATGCTTCAATTGATGTACTTGTAATCCAACAAAGAATTTGATTTCTCCAAACATTGACATTTCAAATTCATGCTTCATTTGATCGACACAATCTTTGCAAAGAACATCTTTTCCTCCAAATATTATATCATCAACAAAGAATTCTAATATCAAAATGTATTTACCTTCTTCAACTTTGATGTACAAGTTGTTGTTGTCATATGTTCTCTCAAATCCTATCTTCACAAGATATTTGTGCAACCTTTCATACCATGCTCTATGTGCTTGCTTCAATTCATAAATTTCTTTGTGTAGCTTGTAGACCATGTCCTTTTTCTTTTCATCTAAAAATCCCTCTAGTTGTTCTATGTAGACTTCCTCTTCTAGTATTCCATTCAGAAAAGTAGACTTCACATCCATTTGGTACACTTTGAAACCTTTATATGTAGCATATGCAAGTAATATTCTTACTCCTTCCATTATTGCAACATGGGTAAATGTCTCCCCATAATCCAATCCTTCTTCTTGTGCATAGCCTTTGCAAACTAGTCTAGCTTTGTTTCTTGTTATCTCACCATTCTCATCAAGTTTTATTCTGAACACCCATTTGGTTCCAATCACATTCTTATCAGTAGGTCTAGGAACTAGAGACCATGTTTTGCTCTTCTCAATCTGATCTATTTCTTCTTCTGTGGCTTTACACCAGTCATCATCCTGTAGTGCATCTTTCAATATTTTAGGTTCAACCTTGCTCAGAAAACATGATTCATTTCTCTGTTTATTTCCTATCATTGGTCTGGCATCCTTGTCACCAATAATTTGATCTGCAGGGTGATGTCTTCTCACATACTTCGCTAATCTTGGTTTTGTCCTTTTTTCCATGTTTAATCCTTCAACTTTAGAGTCATTTTATCCTTCTTCATCTGACACTTCATCATTCCTTTCATGTGTATGAATTTTAGAGTTGGAATGAGCATTTTTTGCATTCTGCAACTCGGCTTCTGAATGTAGCTCAACATTCATAGGTTGGGACTCAGCAGATAGTAAAGTTTGTTGTTGATTCTCAACTTGATTTGCAGCATTGTCTTCCACTATCATTCCTTTATAAAAGTATACAAAGGATCTATAATCTTTTTATTTATTGGACTCATCAATCTAAACTTCTGCATGTTCATCAAAATTTATATTTGCACTCTCCACAATCTTGTTAGTGTTAGTGTTCAAACTCTTATATGCCTTACTTCTAGTGGAGTATCCAAAGAATATGCCTTCATCACTTTTAGCATCAAACTTGCCATTACTAGTATCCTTTAGAATATAGCATTTGCAACCAAATACTTTCAAATGTTTAACATTAGGTGAGTGACCATGCCACAATTCAAAAGGTGTTGCATTTGTATGTTTCTTGACTTGAACTCTATTCAGTGTGTAGACTATAGAACTTATAGCTTCTCTCTAGTATTTTAGTGCAAAAATTTTCTCCATCATCAAGGTTTTAGCACAATCAATCATTGACCTATTCCTCCTTTCAACAATACCATTCTATGGTGGAGTTATTGGTGTTGATGTTTTCCTTTTGATGCCTTTGTCATTGAAAAATATTTCAAATTCTTTTGATGTAAACTCACCTCCTCTATCTAAGCTTAGGCATTTCAGGTTCTTTCCTATTTCCTTCTCAACTCTGGCCAAATAACACTTAAAATTTTGAAAAGCATTGGATTTTTTCTTTAAAAACATAGTAGTCATCATCCTAGATAATCATCTACAAGTAGCATTATGTATCTATCTCCTAGGTAGCTTTGCACTTCTATTGGGCCACATAAGTATGTATGGACTAACTCTAGTACTTCTTCGAAAGTGTATGTTTTTCTTTTGAAACTAGAATTAGTCATCTTCCTTAGTTGACATTGTTTGCATATTGTGTTTTTAGGTTTCTTCAACTTGGGCAACCCTCTAACTTTCTTCTTCTTGCTGATGCTAATTAGATTATCAAAGTTAACATGACACAGCCTTTTATGCCACAACCACACATAATCAAGTCTAACAACAAGACATGTTGCATCTTCCATATCTAAGTAAAATAGATTACTCCTAGTTTGTTAACCTTTTCATATCAGATTACCATCAATGTCATAGATCTTAGTAGTTTTGTTTCTAAATTCAACTTTGCAACCTATATTGCCCAACTGTGCTACACTCAGCAAGTTGTAGTTCAATCCTTCAACATAGTATGAATTATCACATGAAATTTTCTTTGTGAGCTTAATAAAACCTTTTCCTTTTATTTGGCATGGGGCATCATCACCAAATCTAACACTATTTCCATAATATTGAGTAAAGGTAGTGAACTTACTCTTATCTCCTATCATGTGATGTGAGCATCCACTATCTATGATCCACTTGTCATTCATGTTCACACAGGTAACCAATGTTGTTGCCCCATCTTCTTCTTTGTTTGATTCATCCTTCATGGCCACATAAACTACTTCATCATCATTCTCATCAGAATCTTCTTCAACAATGTAGCATCGCTTGCCTTTCTCTTTGTAATCTTTGCTATCATCTTCTTTCTTATTCCTGTACTTGTTTCCTTCTTTGTAGCTCTTCTTCTATGAACATCTTGATACAATATGACCTACTTCATTACAATTGAAACATATGATAGGGAGCTTATCTTTGAATTTACCTTTGCCTCTATGGAATCTCCTAGCTAGTAGTGCTTCTAACTGTTCCACATCTTTCTCATCTATGCTACTATCACTAGATGCATGTTTTCCTTTTCTTCTTTTCTTATTTGATGTTTCCTCTTCAGTGTCTTTCATTGTCATCTTGGTCTTGAAAGTAGATTCAAGGTTCTCAGGCCTATAGTTTTCAAAATTGGATAGCTCAAATGCAGTAAGTCTTCCCACTATTCCTTCAAAGGTTAGTGTGTTCCCTTGTACACACCTTAGCCCTTGGATGGCTAAAACACTAATAGCATAGATAGGGAGAAGATTTCTCAAGTAGTTTTTAATGGTTGTTTCTTCTTTTAATTGACCACCTAGACCCCTTATTGCACTTACTACTTCTTTCATTCTTGCAGCATACTGAGCAGCATTTTCACCTTCCTCCATTTTCGTGTCATCAAAATTTCCTCTTAGGCTTTCTCTTTTTGCTCTTTGCACATTCTGATCTCCTCCATAGATTTTTTAATAAGGTTTTCCACATCTTGAATGTAGTATCACAACCTTTGGTATCATCATATTCTACATAGTTAAGTGTAGAGGCAATTTCCATCATTGCTTGGTTGTGCTCCTTCTTTTTGTTCAAATCATCTACAGTAAGAGGTCCTACTAGAGTTACATGTTCTATTCCAATTGAATTTTTTGCATAGTCACCTATTGATCCAAGGTGTAATTCCATCAAACTCTGCCATGTAACAAAGTTGTCTTTGTTGAGCTTGGGGACTTCTCTCATGACATCTTGATCTTCCTGCTTCTAGTACCTTGAAACTAAATCAGCAGATGGCTCTAATACCAATTGTTAGAATTTCTTTAGAATAAATAAGAGGGGGGGGGGGTGGCGGGGGGTGTGAATCAATTCTTGAAGGTCCAAATATCCTATTCAAACTTTTTACTAAGTATAGTGAACCTATTCAACCATTTATTCATCCAACTTATCTAATTAGTAGGTTACTGTAAATCAACATGCAAGCATAACAAATAAGAAATCAACACATGACACAATGATTTATGTGGAAATTGAATTTGGAAAAAAACCACCAGTAACATGCTACTCAGTTCTCACTCTTTTGAAGTGATGCCTTGTGAAAGGCCTGCCCTATTAAAGGCTTACAACACACTGTCAAATGTGACCTTGTTAGAGGATTTATCCATCCTATTAGAAGTGGGCCTGGTTAGAGGACTTTAGAACATTCACTTGGAATGTCACCTTGTTAAAAGATTTACAAATGGCTATTAGGCCTAGCTAAGTCCATAGGATTTTCAGATCTAATACAATTGCTAGAGAGTATTAGAAAATCTTGACCTAACTATAACATAGAACTTATCTTACAGATCTCAGATCACTTCTCAGCTCATACCCTTACCTGGCCTTTAATCTCTACAACTCTTAATAGCTTTCCCTCCTTTCAAGCTTAGTCTCCTTGAGTCTTCATGCTCAATTTACTAGTGAAATCATCTCTTCATGACCACTCATAGAAGCAAAGCCTCTGTGTTCTTCCTTCTCCTAGATGTCTCCTCCTTGACACCCTTCTAACCACTTCGTAGATTTGGCTCTTCAGTAGCAATAGTATCAGTAGCTCTTTGCTTCTTGGTCTATGACTCCTTAAATAGAAGTTTTTTAGTATCTTTTCTCACTTGATTCTCCCATTCTTTAATTTCCAATTCACATGGATTAGGTAGGATTCATTACATCTAACCCATATTCTATTTCCTCTAGAAACTTCTTGAATAATCCTTTAGAATTCACCCAAAAATGGTTTACATAGGATTATGTGCCAACAACTCATCATCCTTATCTTCCAACTCATTCACAAAATTCAATGTAACCACTATGTCGGCTCAGTTATAGAAATGAATTTTATTTCTTCATAATCATTGTCTAAACTAGTTGATTCCTCATCATTTCCACCTTCCTCAATGATGTAACAATGCTTCTTTTCTTTTCCTTTGAAGCTTGTCCATATTTTATTCTTCCCTTTCTTGATACATTGAAGACATCTGATAGCAAAGTGTCTTACCTTTTTGGAGTTGAAATTTTTGAAAGCGATCGTGCCCTTAACTTTTCTTTTCATAAGCCTCCATTTCTTCTTGTATGACTTCTTTATCATAGAAACTCTCAAGGTCTCTCTAGTATATGGAAGTTCTTTCAACCTCCTTTCTATTCTATGGTTCAATAGGTGCAATTATCAAATATTTGAATGCAATTTCATGCTTTGATTAATTATTTTCATAGTTTTTCAACTCAACTACAATCATCTTTCCTATTTAGGCATCAAGAGATACCTAGGCCTTTTCTATAAATCCTAATTCCTAAATGGTTGAGACTCTTATAGTATACTTGCGTACTAATTTTCTTAGTATCTTTCTCATTGCATCATCTTCTTATAGTGTGCATCCAATAGCTTTGATGGATAACATCACATTATTCACCCTCTTGACATATTGTTTGATGTCTTCTCCTTATTTCTTTCTCATCTCATCACACTTCTCTCTTGTGCTATTATCTTTAGCCTTTTAGATGTGCTTGTCTCTTCCATACATGATCTTGAGCTTTTCTCACATCTCATGAGAGGTCTCAAGATTTAATATGTTTGCATACTCATCATATGATAGGGTTCTATCCAGAGTATCAATGGTACAGAGATTAATATTTTTGTCATTTATTTGGTCATCATTTAGTGGAGTATTCGGTTTGACATATTTGGTCCCAATGTGATTGTAGTACCCTTCTCCAAGAGTTCTTAGATGCAATCTCATCTTTTTAAACCATAAGTTATAGTTTTATTTTGAAAACTTTGGTGTTTATCTTTTTATCATCTTAATATTTTACCTTGAGTTGTCATAATCCTTCCTTTAGATCTCCTAGGATCTAATACCAATTGATGGTTTATATGTAGGTGAGCATACTGAGGGGGTAGGGTGAAAACCATGATGCCTAAGATGATCCTCAAAAAATTTACACTGTATTGAACTGCACCTAGTCAAGAACTTATGTTAAAATACTACAAGGACAATATTACATGTCACCTAGTCAAGGGATTTAGAAAAAACTTGTGAGAGTCTTTCCTAGTTAAGAGAAACTTTGTTGAAGGAATTTTTCATACAAACTAATGTGTCACTCTATTAGGAGATTTAAATACAAAGAACTTGTTAAAAAAATTTGTCAATGAGACTTGCAGATAGATATCTCAATCTAAAGAAAATAGCTACTATGTTTAGCTTTATATATATCACCTAGATGCTCCTTATACCTATTTAAAACTTTATCTTCTTGCCCCCATGTCTACATTTTAGACACGATGTGTCCATCTCTACTGGCTACTCTACACTCTATTACTGTGTTGCTTGGCACAAAGAATCTCTTCAACACACTTCACCTTCACCATTTTTACTTACCTCTTCCTCTTCTTCATATCTTAGAGACTACACTTAGCTCATCTCTATGGATTCTTTCTTTTACACTCTACAATCTTAGTTGTTCTTTCAAAATTAAAGTATTTTATATGATTCTTATGCACTCTAGTATAAATCCTAGTAGAGAATTCAAATTTGAATTATCTAGCCTATGTCTACCTTGTACTCATATCTATGTCTTGTGTCATTCTTGTCAGGTGTAGATTTTATGAATAGAAGTAACTAATGTTCTATAAATTTGATATCTTTCTATATTAAAAAGAATTCAAATTTGAATTCTTTCATATGTCCTTAATGTGACAATACTATTTCTATTAAATGCAATGTCGTATGTGATCCACTTACTTTGTGACATGGTAATCATGGGTATCTTTCCTTTTCTCTTCATCCTACTAGTGTGGCTCATCCATAAAAAAAATTGTTATCCATTCATATCAACCTGTCTACTTGCTTGACAACATCTTTCATATCAATACGTACTTAGCATAAATTTTTGTAAGTGTGATTTATCTTTTCATTTCCTTAGCTTGGCTTGTCCTTCTTACATATCCAGCCACATATTTAAACTAGAGTCTCACATATATGCTTAGAAATATTCATCATTCATGGCATAATATTGGTCTATGTTTTGTCTTCACCTTGACATTGATGATAACCAGATCATAATTGGTCACACTAGTACCTTCACTGATCTAGTCCCTTATACTTTTGATAGTTATGCTAATATTTTTAAGGGATAAAACTTATATTTATTGAAAGAGTGATGAATTATATTCCAAATGAAATTGGTTTGGTATATTTTGGTTAACTTTTGTGGAATTTATGTTGACTTTGGTAATTACTAGTTTTAAACCCTCTTGAGTGGAGCTCCTACAAAATTGGTCTTAGTTTGAGGGGTGTATCTCTAAATTCCACCTTTGGATATGATATAAAAACCTAATTTTATAGATTATGACAAAAGATATTTCAAATTTGATATTGAAACAAAAGTTATGGATGAATGAGTGTGGATCTATGAGGATAGTAAGAAGGTTAATTATTTTATGTTTTCTCTTGGTAGGTCTTTGAAATGAAACTTGGAGATTACAAGATGGTTGAATACATGTTTTTTGTTGGATACAATTGATTAATTGTGTGTTGTCCTTGATGTTACAAAAATTTCATATTACTTGACAGTCAGTGCATGTTGAGCTCACTTGGTCAATAAAGATAGTTTTCCCAGTCTATCGAGCATTCCTAAATTTACTCTATGCAGATGGCAATTTCTACCGAGCTCACTTGGGTGTCGAAGTAAGTTAATTAGAAAAAAGTGTTAATCAAGCTCACTCGATTAACAAAGGGAAAGTTGAACAGAGTTAGTGTTAACTAAGTTCACTCAGTCAACAAACAAATTTTGTAATTTTGTATTGTTAACTAAGCTTTTGTTGGTTAACACAAGAAATCACTTCAAAATCAGTTTCTACCGAGCAGGATCGGCTACCAAAGGATTTTCTTATTTTGGCATGTAAAGCTTAATTATTCTACGTAATTATTCTAGCTAACTAAGGTGATGAATATTGGCTATTCTAATTTTTATTTGAGCCAACTTGACAATCTAAAAGGTATAAGTAAAAGGTCAAGTTGTTATTTCAAAGTGTTTGAGATGCAAGTTGAATAAGTTGATTGAAAGAGATAAAAGGAGAGGAAGTGAACTTGAAGGATAAAGCAGATATCCTTGTGGAGCATAAAAGTATTATTCGATCAGGAAGGATCAAGTATGAACTATAGCAGAGATCTATAATAAAAAAATTAGTTGCATCACAAATCAGGTTATTTCATTGTTACTCTCTAACCATTGTAGCAGTGAACTAAAATCTCTTAACAAAGTTGGTTTAACACCCATTTGTAAATCCTCTAACAAGGTGGCAATTCCATTGAATTGTTTCAAGACCTTTTTCAAGGCCACTCCTAACATGGTGATTAAATCCTTTAATAGGGTTACACCTAATAGTGTATTTTGTAACAGGGTTGGCTCCTAACAAAGCTCACTTCAGAAGAGTGAAAAGCAGTAACTAGTTACATTGGTGGTTTTTCCCAAATTGGGTTTCCATGTTAAATCCTAGTGTCTTATGTGTTCATGTTATTTCTTTCATTCTTGCAACTAATTATTGATAACATCTTAAGATCTACTAAAGTAATTCACACTATGCATTTACTGAGTTATAGTTATTTCTGTGTGTTTACTGTGTTACAGCAGTTTTATCAATCTAAATTTTATAGTTGACATCTAAGGGATCTGGGATTTATTTTAGTAGTAACTAATTCAAACCCCCCCCCCCCCCCCCCCTCTCAATTACTCCTCTTATATTTCCAACAATTGGTATTAGAGCTTTTGGTGCTTGCAGAGAAGGTTTCAAGGACCTGAGCTAAAGATCAGGATGTCTTACAAGAGAGAGATTCCAAAGTTGAACAGAGACAACTTTGAAGCATGGTAAGGACTTATGAGGCTTCATCTGGCTACAATCAGTGATTTAGGATGCAAATATCTTGATGAAGAATATAAAACTCCCACTAGAACATTAGCAATTGATGATATTGCTGAGAAAAAGAACCATAACATCATGATGATTGACATTGCATCTACTCTCAGTTATGTTGAATTTGACGAGGTCAAAGATTGTAAAATTTCTTTTGATATGTGGAAAAAATTGAAAGAAATCTATGGAGGAGATGACAATGTAAGAAGAGACAAAGTAGAAAGTCTTAGAGGACAATTTGATCAAATGAGGATGAGAGAAGATGAAAATGTTGCAAAATATGTGGAAAGAATCAAGGCCAGTGTTAGTGCAATCAGAGCATCTAGAGGAGAAATCAAAGAAGAAACTATTGTAAGTAAAGTACTCAAAACTTTGCTTCATATTTATGCAATTAGAGTATCTGTTATTCAAGAAGAGAGATGTGATCCAAATAACAAGTTAAGCTTGGATGCACTAGTAGGAAGATTGACAACTTTTGAACTAGAAAACTTTGACAACTATGTTCCTACTTCCAAGAATATTGAGTTTGCATTTGAAGCTAAACTCTCACTCAAAGAAAAAGGAAAGAAAATAAAAGATAATCAATTAGAAAGTGAGGAAGAAATTGAAAAAAGTTCAGATAGCGATCTTGAAATTTTTGAGACTTTACTTGCAAAGAAATATTCTAGGAATAGAGGAAAGTATAAAGGTAAGATCCCTCTAATCTATTTTTCTTGTGAAGAAATTGGTCATATTGCTGCTAGGTGTCCAAACAAAGAAGACAAGGAAGAAAAGAAAAGCCACAAGTACAAAGGAAAGAAGGAATTCAAAGGTAAGAAAACTTGTTTTATGGCTAAAGATTCTGATAATAGTGAAGATGAAATAGTATATATAACTATAAAAGATGAATCTAATGATGAAGGAGATAAGATGGTACTTGTCTCTCATTTTAGCAAGAATGACACATGGATCATAGATAGTGGATGTTCTCACCATATGACTGGAGTCAAAACTAAATTTGAACATTTTGAGTACTATGATGAAGGTAGTGTAAGGTTTGGGAACAATGAACCTTGTTACATAAAAGGGAAAGGTTGAATCTCATTAACTAATGAACTTGTATGTGACAATGCCTATTGGGTTGAAGGACTAAAACATTATTTACTAAGTGTGGCACAACTGAACAACATTGGATTCAAGGTGGAATTCATGAATGGCAAGGCAATATTACTGGATAACCAAGGAAATTTGATTGGATCAGGCAAGCCAAAAAAAGGTAACCTATTTTATCTTGATCTTGGTAATTGTTCATGTTTCATTGCTCAAGTAGAAGAAATTTGGCTATGGAATAGAAGACTATGTCACGTAAACTTTGATAATATGGTCAAGATCAGAAAACTTAGAAGGGTGAGAGATCTTCCTAGTTTGAAGAAACCTGATGTTGGATTGTGCAAGAATTGTCAAATTAGTAAAATTGGAAAGACTAGTTTTAAAAGAAAAAACTAATAGTCAGAAGATGTCTTGGAAATTGTGCATACTGGTTTGTGTGGACCCATTAGAATAGAAACTTATAGTGGAGAAAAGTTTTTCATTCTTTTTGTTGATGATTATTCTAGAATGATGACTGTTATGTATCTCAAAGAAAAATTAGAAGTTTTTGAGAAATTCAAATGGTATTTGGCTAGAGTAGAAAAACAAACTAGAAAAAGATTGAAATGCTTAAGATTAGATAGAGGTGGTGAATTCATCTCAAATGAATTCAATAATTTTTGCATTGAAAGAGGAATCAAAAGACAAGTATTAGCCCCTAGTACTCCTAAGCAAAATGGAATAGCTAAAAGAAGAAACATATCCATCATGGATTGTGCAAGGACACTAATGATTGAAAAGAATGTTGCTATCAAATACTGGAAGGAAGCTATCAACACTGCAGTTCATACTTTGAACCGAGTTCAATTGAAGGACTCAAAAAAAACTCCCTATGAGCTATGGTAAGGCTGGGTAAAAGCACAAACCTATGTCACCTTTTATAAAGAAACGTGATATCAGAATGTGATAGTTCAACATTAGGAACAAAAAAAATGGTATTTGTGTTTAAAATATGAAGATGATGTAAACTGATGAAATGTGTAGAATTGGATGAATTTTATGCCTATAATTTTTATAATTTTTTTGAGTAAGAATTTATTTATTTTATTTTATTTTGAAGTCCTTTTTTTAACTCTAAAAAATATAGGTTGTAGTTCTCGTCAAACAAGTATATGCAAATCATCTTTTTTTGTTCTGATTTGAAAATATCTTATAGATGACATGTAAAGCTAGTACAAAAAAAAAGAAATAATTATTTTTGATGTATATTTTCTTTGTTATAAGTACTCAAGTTCGACCTTATCAGAACGTAATAGTTTTTTCCTCCCATCAAAACTTTCTTATCAAATCTATACCTTCTTGAAAAAAAATTACATATTCATGAAGAGGATTCTCTCCTCTAGAGATAAATATAATTTTTTAATTTTTTGATATGTTTTACTATTTTTTTCCTTTATTGAGGGAGCATCTTCTGAAATGTTGAAATATCGACTTATAATACTTTGAGATTATAACATATTATAACTAATCAAAACACTCAAAAATTTATATAACGATGATATTGAATCCGAGATCTATAAAAGAGTATTTTTAATTTTTGAAAAAAAATGAGTTTTGATAGAGAAATGAGATTTGACCAAAACAGGTTTTGGTATCACAAACAGTGACACAGATCTATGCTTTTACCTGGCTACAAACCCAATGTAAGTTACTTGAAAGTATTTGGCAGCAAATAGTATATCTTGAAAGAATCTAGAAAAGGAAAATTTGATGTAAAAGGTGATGAAGGTATATTTCTAGGATATTCTTGCAGAAGTAAAACATACAAATTTTTGAATTTATCTACTCACAAAATCATAGAAAGTGCACATGTGAGAATTGATGACTTTGCAGAAAAGACCAAAGAAGAAAGCAAAAAGGATCCAGAAGACTATAGAAGATTTGTCTACTATGAATCTGATACATTGCCAAACACATTTGACAAAAAGGAGACTTCATCTCTCAAGCTCTCCAAATCTCCATCAGAAACCGAGTCACAGTGACCTAAGTCACATTTAAAGACTACCAAGTTAGTGCATACTAAGTCTGAAGAACCTAAGCCATAGATAGAAGGACCTAAGCTAGAAGTTGAAATTCAAAATGAAGACAATGCAACTCATTCAAAAGTCAAAGAACCTGTATTGGTTAAATATGTCAGAAGGCATCATGCATCTGATCAGATTATTAGAGACAAATCTGATGGAGTGATGACAAGAAGAAAACTAAAAGGTACATATTACTTGCTGAATTTGAATCTAGAAGTGTTAAAGATGCATTGGAAAATGAAAGTTGGATTGAGGCTATGCATGAAGAAATAGAACAGATAGAAAAGAATAAAACTTGGACTCTTGTACCTAGGCCCAAAGATAAAAATATGATTGGTACTAAATGGGTATTTAAAAATAATTTTAATGAAGATGGAAAAGTGTCAAAAAATAAAGCAAGGTTGGTGTATAATGGTTATTCTCAAGAAGAAGATATTGATTACAGTGAAACTTTTGCCCCTATTACAAGATTAGAAGGTGTTAGGACTTTACTAGCTTATGCAACTCAAAAAGGATTCAAAGTGTATTAGATGGATGTTAAATCTACATTTTTTAATGGAATACTTGATGAGGAAGTCTACATTGAGCTGCCAAAAGTTTTTATTGATCCAGACAAAAAGGACATGGTCTACAAATTACACAAAGCACTATATGGTTTTAAACAAGCTCCTAGAGCCTAGTATGAAAGACTACATAACTATTTGATACAGATTGGTTTTCAAATAAAAAATGATAACAATAGCCTATACATCAAGGAAGGACCAGATAAGAAGATTGTGTTGGTTGAAATATTTGTGGATGATACTCTATTCACAGGAAATGATGATTTATTCAAGGCATTTTCAAAAAAAATGAATAAAGAATTTGAAATGTCCATGTTTGGTGAAATAAAATTCTTTGTTGGATTGCAAATATAGCAGAATAGAAATGGTATCTATATCACTCAATCTAAGTACATCAAAGAGATACTCAAGAAATTTGGAATGGAAGATTCAAAACCAATTGGAACCCCCATGTGTACTAGACTTAAGCTTACAAAATATGATGACTCCAAAGAAGTAGATTAGACCCTATATAGATCAATGATTGGGAAACTATAGTATGTGGTCCATACAAGGCCTACTATTACCTTAACAGATGGGATAGTGGCAAGATTCTCAGCTAAACCTAGAGAAAACCACATGATGGAAATAAAAAGAATCTTGAGATATCTGAAAGCTACTAAAGACTATGGCTTATGGTACAAAGTTGGAGGCAACCTTAACCTAAAAGTATTTACTGGTGTTGATTGGGTAAGAAATCTTGATGATAGAAAGAGCACTAGTGGTGGAGCATTATTTCTTGGTAAAAGGTTGGTATCTTGGACAAGCAAGAAGTAGAACTGCACATCTCAATCCACAATAGAAGCAGAATATGTAGCAGTAGTAGTGAATTGTTCTAAAATTGTTTGGTTCAAATAGTTGTTGGAAGGAATGAAGGTTGAAATCAAAGAGCCAATAGTGATGTATTGTGATAACACAAGTGCAATCAACATATCAAATAATATAATGATGCATTCCAAAACAAAGCACATTGCTATCAAATATCACTTTGTAAGAGAATTAGTACAGGACAAAGAAATCAGATTGGAATATGTGCATACAAAAGAACAAATTTTAGATATATTTACAAAGCCATTACCTAAGGATGCATTTTTGTATCTAAGAGGCAAGCTAGGGGTCATTCCCCTATCTGAAGCTCACTAAATAAAGTTTAGTAATGCATCAATAGGAACCAAGCTAAAGATCAATTAGTTGATGTAGTATTGAAAAGGACATATTGTAGATGAATTTGTACTCAAGGTAGATTGGCACTAATCAGAATTATCTTTGGCATGTATTGCCAAAGAGGGAGAAGTTTACTGTCATATCTTTCTAAAATTTTGTAGAGGGAGAAGTTAAGCAGTTCCTTCATAGAGGGAGAATACTAAAATCAAAGAGGGAGAAACTTTCTAATAGAGGGAGTCTTGTTCTCAAAATTTCATTGCGCTATGACATGTTGTGTTGCCATCAATGCCAAAGAGGGAGATTGCTAGATATAATTGATTAATTGTGTGTTGTCCTTGATGTTACACAAATTTCATATTAGTTGACAATCAGTGCATGCCAAGCTCACTTGGTTAGTAAAGACAGTTTTCCTAGTCTATCAAGCATTCTAAATTTACTCTATATAGAAGGTAGTTTCTACCGAGCTCACTTGGGCATCGAAGGAAGTTAAGCAAAATAGAGAGTTAACCGAGCTCACTTGATTAACAAAGGTAAAGTTAAACAGAGTCATTGTTAATCGATTTCACTTGGTCAACAAAAGAATTTTGTAAGTTTGCAGTGTTAACCAAGCTTCTATTGGTTAACACAAGAAATTTCTTTAGAATCAGCTTCTATTGAGCAAGGTCGGCTACCAAAGGATTTTCTTTTTTTGGCATGTAAAGCTTAATTATTTTACCTATTGATTCTAGCCAACCAAGGTGATTAATATTGGATATTCTAAATTGTATTTGAGCTAACTTGACAATCTGAAAGGTATAAGTAAAAGGTTAAGTTGTGATTTCAAAGTGTGTGAGATGTAAGTTGAATAAGTGTATTGAAAGAGATAAAAGGAGAGGAAGTGAACTTGAAGGATAAAGTAGATGTCCTTGTGTAGAAGAAAAGTATTATTCAATCAGGAACTATCAAGTATGAACTAGAGCAGAGATCTATAATCAGCAAATCAGTTGCATCAAAAATTAGTTCATTTCATTGTTACTCTCTAACCATTGTAGTAGTGAACTAAAATCTCTTAATAGAGTTGGTTTAACAGCCATTTGTAAATCCTCTAACAAGGTGGAAATTCCATTGAATTGTTTCAAGACCTTTTGCAAGGCCACTCCTAATAGGGTGATTAAATCCTTTAATAGGGTCACACCTAACAGTGTGTTTTGTAATAGGGTTGGCTCCTAACATAGCTCACTTCAGAAGAGTGAAAAATAGTATATAGTTACATTGATGGTTTTTCCCAAATTGGGTTTCCACATTAAATCCTAGTATCTTATGTGTTCATGTTATTTCTTTCATGCTTGCAAGTAATTACTGATAACATCTTAAGATCTACTAAAGTAATTCACACTATGAATTTACCAAGTTACAGCAATTTATGTGTGTTTACTGAGTTTTAGCAGTAATCAGTTTTATCAGTCTAAATTTTATAGTTGACATCTAAGGGATCTGGGATTTATTTTAGTAGTAACTAATTCACCCCCCACCCCCTCTCAATTACTCCTCTTATATTTCCAATATTTTTTAAGTTTCCTAATTCCTCTAATATGTTCATGGTATTTATTGGTGATTTGGGTGTTCAAATATATTTTGCATGCTTATGAGGATTGATAGGATGGTGAAGAGTCATATTGGAGTTTTGTGAAGCTTTGTGTGTGGGAGTAGGAATAGGAGAGATTTTTGTGTTTAGTTTTAATATCATTAACTATCTACCTATTTTCCTAAACCACTAGGGAACTTGGCTACTTTCTCTTGCCTTATTTCAACCCTACTTACATCAAATTGGTATCAAAACTCGGTAAAATATATGGACTGATAAAAGTGTCTAGTTAGTAAAACTTTGTTGGTGAATTTTTGTGGTTACAAGTATTTTTTCAATTTCTTCAAGATGCATCAAACAATAATACATGAAGAGGCAAAGTTGAAGGAAAAAGATAAATATTTTGCAAAGTTATAAGCTCCATGTTTCCAAGGGACTTGGAAACTTTTGAAAGTTGGAAGCATGGTGAAGAAGCACCTAGGATTCATATGTCTACAAGAGATCCTAATGAATATTTTAATGCTTTATATTCATTCATATATTTTTTAATTTATTCTATATTATGGAATCCAATTGGAAAGATAGTTGTAACAAAAATTTAATGTTGTCCACATTGTCCTAGTTAAGGTTTTAATAGATTTAACGGGTCAAAAGTTGTAAAATGGCCCTTCAAAGGGTAGTAATAATGTAAAAAAGTTTTTAAATGGATATTTATATATTTCTTATAGGTTCATGTGAAATACATGGCATGATATTTATCAAAAATCTTAAAAGTTGCCAAGAAGACGTAAAGTTGCAAAAATGTAATAATGCAAAATTGCATTAAAAGTTGTAGAAGGAGGTCTAATGGTCATGGGTAGTAGTTTCAAGGTCCAAACTAAACAAGAAACTATAAAAACTAATTGTAGATTTTAACCAAGCATGAATGGAAGTAAAGTGATCTATTAAGTTCTTTTAGAGCACTATATACTTGTTATTTTGATTAGTTTTCTTAGTTCTTTTGCTATTTCCAAGCCTTGTACAACCTAAAAACAATATATTATTGACATGGTAGAGTAGAAAAATGAATATTCCTTCCAATTATTTTGGGTTCATATAAATTTCATATATATTTGAGAAGGTTATGAGCATTTTATGGATAGAAATTTTTAGATTTTCTAGAATATAGTCATGTCATAGCAATGTGTATAGTCATGTAATGAATGTTTTAAGGGATAAATCATATGTTTATGGAAAGGGTAATGAATTATACTCCTAATTAAATTGTTTTGGTTTATTTTGGTTAGTCTTTATGGAATTTATGTTAAGTTTGATGAAAATTGGTTTTAAACCCTCTTCAATGGAGCTATTGAAAAGTGGGTCTTAGTTTGAGGGGTGTATCTCTCAATTCTACTGTTTGATTTTCTTAGATTTTGGATATTTTAATATATAAAAACTTAATTTTCTATATTTTTATTAAATATATTTTAAAATTTATATTTGGAACAAAATGTATCGATGATTGAGTATCGGTCTATGAGGACCAAAAGAAGGTTAATTTTTTTTGTGTTTTCTTCTTGTGGGTCTTTTAAATAAAACTTGGAACTTCAAAGGTGGCTAAATATTTATTTATTTTTTTAAAGCCTTTTTATAGATTCATGGGATTTCTTGGTGCTGTGCATGGGTCAAGGTCTTGGGCCTACACTTGTAAGGATTGATAGGAAGGTGAAGAGTCATATTGGAGTTTGGTGAAGATTTGTGTGTGGCAGTAGGAATACAAAAATATTGTGATGTTGGTGAATGCGTGAATAACATTACCCATCTAACTAGTAACCTGACCCTTTGGTAAACTTGGCCATTTCCATTGTGATAGCTTACCAAGATTGATCGTAGCCCTTTCCTTTCCTTATGTCAATCCTACTTGCATTACTAGGTCTCCTTCAATACCTACTTTCATAATCTTAATTCCATGTACAAAGGATCAATCATAAAATCAAAGCATTATATTTTTTTATATTTTTTATATCAATTTGTAATAGTTTAACCAATTGCAAATAACATATTTTAGAACCTTCAAACTCTCTCTTTTTGAATGATTATATTTTATTTTCCTCTAATAGTAGTTAACTCTTCTTTATAGCTATCCAAAATTGCCTTCATATTCCACTACTTCCTTTCACCAAAACCAATTATCATTCTAAATAAATTATATTATTTTGATTAATTTTTATTTTTTACTTATAATGAAATTTGAATAGTCAATATTGCAAGAGAAGCTCCATGTCCCTACCATTCAAAGAGAATAATATTGTTTCTCCTTAGAGAGAGACTTCCCCTTGATAACCTCCATTAATATCTCACTACTTTGTATTTGTTGTATCTTTATGAGAGATGGTCAATAGTTTATTAATAATAGATTTCTTATCACTTTCCCTCATAGCTTTCATCAATCTATGTTACATATCTGAAATATTCCCAATACAAAATGATCCATATTCACTTATGTTCTTTATAGAAAATCTATTCAATTCCCCCTTATCTTTACTTTTCCAAAAAAACCCATGATTGCCTACCAAGTAGCTATTTATTCTAATCAATTGAATCATGTTATACTCTTTCATTAGTCAATGAAATATATCTAGATGGTACCCATTATAGTATACTCCAAATCTAAGTTTGATAAATTATAACATATTATTTTCATTCTTGGTTGTTGGAGGCCTCTTTGGATCTGTTAACATGATGTTATACTCAATGTTGTAAGTTTTGATAGTTTGACCTATTTTTACAACCTACTACAATCTGCAAAACATGTGTATGGGATTCCTCAACATCCTCATCTTCTTTCATCAAATTCATTCCTTCTTGATCATACTCAACTTTTTTATCACATGCCCTTAAATTAAAGAAAAAATTAATGGAATGTGCTAATGCTTTAGTGGTGTCCAAGAGAATATGTGCATAACCTTGAACATATATATTTCTTTGATGTAAAGGAGTTTAGGCCTAGAATAAAGTCCTATCTTGTTATTAATAAATTCCAAAGTTACCAAGATTCTATATTCTAAAGGCATGTCTTTTAGGATTATCTAAAACATAAAAAATCTTGAGTTTAGATTATCTATTGAGAAGTTAGGGACCCATGATTTCATATGCAAACTAAATCTATTATAAAACCAACATAATGTTTTTTCAAATTATATTTATTTTCACTTTTGAGGTTAAAATAGCTAAAAAAATCCCACTTGAATCATCTAGGTAAGAGACATTCTCTAATTTTTTACATTGTTGTCTAATCCATTGTAACAATGTAGAATGCGAGAAAGAATAGTCCCACAACTTATAGATTAAGGATTTTTGCATTAAAATTCTCTCCCTAAGATGAAGAACCACATCCTTTAATTGATTTCAAAAGTTTCCTTGATCTATAATTAGTGTTTCCTCTTGTTGACAATTTCTATGACTTGATTCATTATTTGTAGCCTCCTTGGTTCCCTCTTTTCCCTTGAGCCTCTTCTTTTCTTCATTTGAGATACATTCCATTTATCATCCTCTATGTATATCTGATTTTTAATTATTATTTTAACACTATTTGATTTTCCTAATCTATTTTTGTTGAATAGCATCCTTCTTCCAAATAGGTTGATGAATTTTCCTTTTTTATTATAATGGTCCTTTCCTATATTATGTTCTAACCAAGTTCTCTTTCTATCAAGTTTTCTTTCATCCATTTTGCTTCCTAAATCCCAATATCTATTCCCAAATAAATATTTCTTAAGTTCTTTTGGTAGTTGATTCCTTCTCATATTGATGTCCCATTGATATTGTGACCAATCGTTCTAAGGAAATTATGCGGTATTGATAGTTTTCATTTTTAAAGGTGGGAAAATAGGCATTATGTTAGGGAATGCCAATTCTCTTTCTAACCATTTAGTTTTCCTCCTAAATGAGATTGACGAATAGTTCAGTTTTTTTTATTGAATCTTCTCTTATCTTTTGCATCCATTTCCATTCATATCATTATCTCCTTCTTGTTAAATTTTATCAAAATGACTTCCTTTATAAGTCATTCTAGTGTGTTAGAAGATGAATGTGTTAAATTACCTCTCCTTCACAATACTCCTTGTTAGAGTGGGGTTGTTGTTGTACCAAAAGATCGATCTATCAATGCTTGATACAACCACTCAACTTATAGTACATAAGAGGTGGTTAAGCCCTTGTCATGAATCCCAAAGGGAGCAATGAATGAATTCCCAACAATCTTCCCTTTAGCATTACCTGAGAGTCTAAGGATTCGAACCTATGACCAAGCTCTGATACCACTAGCTAGAGTGGGGTTGTCATTGCACCAAAAGTTCAGTCTATCAATGCTTGATATAACCACTCAACTTATAGAACACAGGAGGTGGTTAAGCCCTTGTCAAGAATCTTGAGGGGAGCACTGAACTAATTTCCAACACTTCTATCATGTAGATGTTTGACTCTTTGTTGATATTAGCTTATTTTCTATTTCCTTTTCTTCTTAGCACACCTACAATCATGTAAGAATAAGTCTTCATTAATACAAGATTGTTCTCCATTTCCAGTATTGTTTCTACCATATTGCATTTCTTCTTCTAGTATGTTTGCATCCTTTCTATAATAAGGAAACTGCTTTATTTTGAAGGAAATGCCCCATTTCTAGGGGTGAATACTCTAATATCCATTCTCCTCTATTCACTTCAAAAGGTTGAAACCATTTGTCCTTAACCCATGATTTGTTTTATGAATTCGTATCACATCTATAACTTGCTACACATTGACAAAAATTATTTGCATAATAGTTGACTCTATGTTTTATTGTACATGTTGTAGGCTAGTACTATTGCATTCCCTTCATAAAATTAAAGAATTAATTTAAAACCAATCAACCAATGAGAATGAACTATTTTTTAATTAATCAAATATTTCTAAAGTTAATATATCAATTTATTATTCTAATATTATATCTAAACCATTTATCTCAATGATAATTGGTTCATTTTTTTTAGTGTTATAGGACACCTTTTACCAGAGGTTTCCTCCATATTTATTTTTTCTTGTTATATTTTTGCTAGTTATTAAGTTTTATTAATTTTTCAACATGATTATTTATATAATCTTGGACACAATCATTAATATTTTCTTTTTATAATTTATAAATACCAACATAAACAAATAAACTCAACATGTATTATCAAATTGTTAAAAAATATTAATGTCATCAATATTAATAAATACATACTATTCTTTATATTAATTTTTAAAAACTATATGTCAACAAAATTAAACTATTATAGTTTATTTTTAAAAAAATTGAAGAATCCAAACGTGTTGTTTTGTTATTTTGTTTTAGACAAAGTGAAAATGTGATGAAAATATGTATATAATAGAATATCATGTTACTACTAATTTCTATAAATAAAGATATTTACCAGAAGATGTTACATTTTTTGTCATATATTATTTACTTAACATTATTTTAGGTCCTTTTATAAGGTTTCTAATTGAATCTTATATTTATAATAATATATTTTGCAATATACTATTTATGGTTAGTGATCTAATTTGATCAATTAGCTTTAACTATCTTTGATCAATTAAAATGTTGTTATTAATTTATATATTTTATATATTCTAGAATATTGTTTTCTCATTTTAAATTGATTGATTTGATTTATTCTTATATGAACTCAACATTATTATTTTTTAAATGTACATAACCATGTTATGAACGAGTTTAGTAAACCCTTCTAATCTAATCTTTATCTAAAATATATTTATCATAATAAAATATTAAAGTATTTTGTATGATAATACCTAAGATTTATCATACAAAAAATGGGAGCACAATGGGCCTTATTTTGTTACACATATTGTCATTTTTAGTAGTTTGGCCTAAGGAAACAATTGATTTAATTTGGCCTATGATTTAGTGTTATAGGACCCCTATTACCAAAGGTTTCCTCCATATTTATTTTTTCCAGTTAGATTTTTGCTAGTTATTAAGTTTTATTAAATTTTCAACATGATTATTTATATAATTTTGGACATGATTATTAATTTTTTCTTTTTATAATAAAAAATACCAACATAAATAAATAAACTCAACAAGTATTATCAAATTGTTAAAAAATATTAATGTCGTCGGTATTAATAAATACATACTATTCTTCATATTAATTTTTAACAACTATATGCTAACAAAATTAAACTATTACTAATTATTTTTTAAAATTTGAAGAGTCCAAACTTGTTTTGTTATTTTGTTTTAGACAAGTGAAAATGTGATGAAAATATATATATAATAGAATACCATGTTACTACTAATTTCTATAAATAAAGATATTTACTAGAAGATGTTAAGTTGTTTGTCATATATTACTTATTTAAAATTATTTTAGGTCCTTTTATAAGGTTTCTAATTGAATCTAATATTTATAATAATATATTTTCCAATATACTAGTTGAGGTTAGTGAATTAATTTCCCCAATTACCTTTAACTATCTTTGATCAATTAAAGTGTTGTTATTAATTTATATATTTTATATATTCTAGAATATTATTTTCTCATTTTTAATTGATTGATTTGATTTGTTCTTATGTGAACTCAACATTATTATTTTTTAAATGTAACCATGTCATAAACAAGTTTGGTAAACCCTTCTAATCTAATATTTATCTAAAATCTATTTATCATAATAAAATATTAAAGTATTTTGTATGATAATACCTAAGATTTATCATACAAAAAATGGGAGCGCACTGACCCTTATTTTGTTACACGTGTTGTCACTAAGGTTTCCAATTGTCATGGCTATGATCTTCAAGTTTTGTCTTCCAGTTCTTTTTATCCTATGAACTGGACTTAGATCGACTGATATTTCAAGCAGTCGAACAACAATTTGGAGAGGAAATGGATGAGTGTCAAGTTGTTGCAGATGGAAAATGAAGCATTTGGCATGCATCTCTAGAATAAATAGAGTACATAACTAAAAGTGGAAAAGGACAATATTATCCAACATATATTCATTAGATATTGCATTTGTTGTGATCACCAACATTTTTTATCAAGTAAATAGTCCTTCAAGTTGGATTATCCCTTCAAGATGGATTAGCCCTAGTTAAATGGGGTAATGTTGTAATGAAGAAGGTGCTCTTCTTGAGCACTCTGCTTAGCTCTCACATACCTAGATATAATTTTTAAGTTCAATTATTTGGAGTAAGTGCCCAGTGTTAAGCTTCTCTCGTGAAGATTTGTCGTACATTTTTTTACTCATTATCTATAGCTATTTAGATTAGACATGTACTAAGCTAGAGATGTAGTTACATTGGTTTTTTTTTGTGAATATGCTCTGAGCTGCAATTGACTATCTATAGAGGCACGGAAAATAGGAAATAAAATCTTCTTAAGACATGATTTTTCAAAAGAAATTGTCTTTTTGATCAAACAAAGAGTTGTATTTATTTACAAATTTAAGAACAAATGATCTTCTACCAATTCGCTTGGCATGTTGTTTAAATTCATGCTCTTTCAAATTAATGTGCATGTTAAATTTGTTTGTACTCTTTTCTTTGACCATAAAATTTCATCTACGTCAAATCTCATTTACAGGAAAAATTGGAGTATAACAAGAAATGCAAAAGCTTATCGAGACATGAAAGAAATCAATGAGATTACTATTCTAGTGGTTATTTATTGAGAAATTTAAAATAAGAATACCGTCCCTTGAATATCTTTGGTCATCATTTTGATTTTAGTTTGGAGCAACTTATGAACTAAATTAGCTTTGTCGAGAGAAAACAAATTGTATACTCATTAGTAGCGAAAAAATATTTTTGGTGGGCTCTATATGATTTATCCACTTCTTTTTGTTTATTGGTCAAGATTCTATTGTGCTATAATAATGGATGTTATTTACTTACTTTTAAAGTTTGTTTGGAAATTATTTTATTTATAATTTTATATAATAAGATTTGTTATTAGATTGATATCATTTTTTTCAAACATCATCTACCATATATGCTAAGTGGATAATTTATACTTTTGTATTTTTTTAATTATATATTTATTTTTAAATAATAATTTTAATATATAAAAAGAGTAAGAAAATGTAAATAATTAATATTCTCTAATGATTTTTGTGTGTGATATATAGCTTAATCGGGTTTATATTGGTAAATGAAAGATATATTTTACATTAAGTCAAATTGTAAAAATTTTAGGATGATCTAATTATGTAGTTTTTGAGTCAAAACTCATTGAATCTTGTTTCAAACATAGTGGGAATTTTCTCCATAATTATATTTGCAAAAACTTATAAATTATTCTTATATGTCATATAAAGTTATATTTCTATATAAAAAATAATTTCTTATTAGATGTTTTATAATTAATAATTATAAATTAATCACAAAATTTTACATTTATTTCTACAATATGAATAAGATATTATATTAGATTGATTCAATATAAAATATCCTATAAATACAAATTATACAATACAAGTCAGAATCAAAGAATAACTCACTCCCATTAATTGACATAAAAATACCGATGACAATCTTTTTGTAAACTATAGGGGGGACTTCAAGTGTAAAGCGCAAATCTTGTTAATCTTTATGAATTAAAGAAAAAGTTATTGGAAAAAGTTACCATTGACATCTACAACCATCACCAAAAGAATTGGTGGCTATAATTATGTGGATTGATAGCCCCACCTAACACCATGATGGTTTATTTCTAGTAATAATTACTTACTATTGTGTGAGGAGGCGTTCTTTGTACATGATTAAATCAATTTGATTTATGAATTGATAATAGTTAAATATTGTATTTTTTTAAGTCACTCATAATCTTCTTTTGTCAACTTTAAATTGTTATAGAGACTTTTCAAATATAATAACCAAATGAAGAAGAATAGGAGTTTGCATGGGTAGTAAAGTTGGCTTGAGGTTGTGGATAGTTCCCCATAGACTTGGGTTTGAAAATGCTCATGTATTAAATATATTCTTCAAATTCATCTAAACAACATTTTTCCATCTGTCAATACCATATTTTACATTAATGTAATATTTTCAAAAAAAATTCTTGTAAAGATGGATTTCTTGTACACTTGCCACATAGAAAATTTTCATATAATGCAAATAAGTTGATTTGAAAAGTCAACTAAAAATACATTGATGAGGCTAAAATACTCATTCTTCCATCAAAAGTGACATTAAGAACATACAATTTCATCATATGTTAAGAAGTACATAAGGAAAGTTGACCACTATTGAAACATAAAAGTTTACATCATTCACAATGCAAGTTCAAAATACATGGAGCAATTGACCAAACTATCACACTAACATATCATCACATGATAATACAAATAAATAATACATCCAAGAAGAATGTTGACTTGCATGTCTAACATTACACACTGAATACATCATGTAAGTACAAGATCATGATATAATACATACATGAAATAAATATGCCTTTAGACTTTTGTCTATCTGCATGAATGTTGAAGTTGATGAAAGATCAACCCTACAGCTCCCAAAAATCACCTGCATGCAAACACCTATCACATAAAGAGAGAAGCAAAAGCTATGGAGGCTGAAATTACCAAATCCATAGATGAGACATTCTTGATGAGAAAAAAGAGAAATTTCTATTATCAAAATTGAATGAATGAAATTTACAAAGAGAGATCATCCTTATAAAGGGGATCGAAACCCTAATAGGAAAAACCTAGGTTACATGATAATAATTAATAAAATAATTAATTATTATATGTCCAAAGTTTATCTTAAGTAAACTAGAGATAATAAGTGACTTAATAATGAAATCACAATTATTTAATTAATAAGACAATATCCTATTACTCTAACACTGCCCCTTAAGATAATCTTAGGAAGTAGCTAAAAACCTAGAAACTACTACTAAAAGAAAATTTGGGTCCCAACAACAAGGCCTGATGAGATACCCAAATACAACCAAATCTCTATAAAGAGGAGAAATAGAGAAAACCACATGGGAAAAACCCTACTCCAAAAAGAGATGGAAAGAATGTTACAAAAGAAAGGAACAAAAGGATGATCATGAAGAACACCACTAAAGCATGAAGTTGCAAACACTACCATACTATTGATTTAAAGAACCTCCACTGTATAGAACATGACCAGGTAGAGAAGGCTAATTCTAAAGAGCTAATCAATCAAAGATGAAAGGTATCTTCATGGCCTCTAAAAATAGGAATGAAAGAATGTTTATATGGTAAATGATTCATCTCAATGAAATGCATAAGTATCCAACCACTGCAATTGCCTAGTACATAGGATCAAATACTAAATACATATCTCACTCCATAAAACCAAGAAAAAAATAGAACCAACATAGTCCCCCTATAATGTTGAGAGGAAAAACATGAACAATAAAATTAAATGCAATATCTCCTATAGAAAGAAGAACTAGGAACATCAAGAGTGCAAAAGAAGTACAAAGACCTATAATAGAACGTGTCATCAACACATCATGAGGCTAATACCATGGAAGTAACACTCACTTGAAAAAGGAAGATGGAAAATATGGCCAACATGAAACCCCCCAAGGCACTTTATAATGTAGTGTGAGTACAAAAAACCACAAAGATGTCCAAGATCCTGAAATGCAATAGAGTGGCACTTTATCTCAATGTGTTTGCAAAATTACTAAAAAAATAATATAAACAAATATCAAAAGAGACATAAGGTTGATAAAATAGATAGTATAACCCATGAAAAATTATCTAAAATAAGAAAATTGATCCCCAGACCTAAAACAACCAAGATATCCATCAAAATGCAAAAAAGAAAAAAATTGAATGGGATGTGCTTGGAGTATAATCTAGAAAATAGAATGTCTCCAAATCTGTCTCCTGGAGTGAAAATAGAAATTTTAACTTTGATAACCAAAATAGGCCACCAAATAGTATCAAAAATTCAAATAAACCACACCATCATGAGCTCGAAATCAGCTTTTCGGTGCTTCTTTCAAATCAAAAAACGGAGTCTAGATGAGCAAGTTTTGGCCAAAAAACCACATGTAGGTCAAAAAAGTGCTAAAAGGCAAAAAAAAAAAATTTACCACCTCGGGATCTATACCAAAATTCCTTGAAAAGCATGCCCACCAGTGTAAGAAATTGCCTCGAGAAGCATGGCATTTTCGTACCAAAGATGTCTTGATTTTTGTGCCAAAATCACATAATTGATGCCTTGAGAAACATGCCAAAATATCGCAATTTCTAAAAAATCTTGATTTGCATGCCAAAATTCTAAAAATTGTCACCTTGGAAAGCATACCCAATCTAGGAGTAAAATATTTTAGCCTCAAATTTCAACTATATCCAAATTGGACAAATTTTATATGAAATAAGGGTTCTGGGGCACTCTAAGATCAATGGTGATGTCCGTTTGGGCTCAAAGTGACTTGAAAATTAATTAACCCCCATATTCAATACAAAATAACTATAAAAATGAAACCCTCTAAAAGAAAAAGAACATATCTAAAAGCCAAGCGAAACTTCTCATAAACAAAACAAGGGCATGAAGATCTAAAGCTTTAATACCATGTTGAAGTTGATGAAAGATCAACCCTATAGCTCCCAAGAATCACCTACATGCAAAAACCTATCACATAAAGATAGAAGAAAAAGCTATTAAGGCTGAAATTGCCAGATCCATAGATGAGACATTCTTGATGAGCAAAAAGAGAAATTGCTATTATCAAAACTGAATGAATGAAATTTACAAAGAAAGATTGTCCTCATAAAGGAGATCAAAACCCTAATAGGAAAAACCTAGGTTGCATGATAATAATAAATAAAATTATTAATTATTATATGCCCAAAGGTTAGCTTAAGTAAACTAGAGATAATAAGTGACTTAATAATTAAGTCAAAATGATTTAATTAATAAGGCAATATCTTATTACTCTAACATCCTTGTCTTCAAAGCCTACATATTAAAGTCCATCTTCTATCATGAAAAATGAATGTGGCCCATGTGTTTTTACTACCCAACCATGGAGTGGTTAGCTCCCCTGAGGTTTTTCCTGACACGAAGAACTCCTTGATCCTACTCGAGAAACCTGGAAACTCAGGATGGTTGGATCAAATGGAATTGGTACAACCATGTGACTAATCTAATATGAAACCATGTCCCTAAGTATAAACTAAACATGGATGTGGTAGGATGGAAATAATAAAAATGCATAAACAACACATATGCATATATAAAATAACTCGGCCAAGCATCAAACTAAAATAAAATTGGCTTGTAGAAAAGGAAGAACATATAATCTTTCCCATGAACTACCCTTCTTTGATATGCCCATATTCAACACCCCTCATATTGACTACTTCTTAAATTAAGAATGGTAACAGAGTGGAAATAATATTATACTTTTCATTTAAATAAATAAATGATTTTTTTCTAATTCCTAGAACAGGAAAATGATATTGTTCCCCACCAATACAACTCCCAAGGAACCTCTACCAATTATGTTATTAATAGGTTTAATACTTTACCTTGCATATAAATAATGAACATAAACAAAACACATTCATTGACAATTGTATTAAACCAATGACTTTCTCATAGTACTTTCTTATTTAGAATACTCTTTTTTGAGATGTAAATCTAAACACTAAGCAAGAAGTATACAATTCTTGTATAAAAATAAGACTGTCCACTATTTGGTAAAAAGTTCATTTTCAATTTAGAGCAGTGACAGTAGAAGTTTCTAGATTTTTAAATGGTAAGAAAAAAAACTCATAGTATTAGATGAACATATTCCCATACATAAAATCCTTTTAAGCTCCTTTGAAAGAATATTCCATCTTATATAACTTAAAATGTGAAACATGATTCAGAAGAAAACTAAAATCAAACTGTCTATGTCAAAACTAGATTCTTCTTTCACTAATATCAAGTGTTTGTTGTATAATTTTTAAGCCGATAGGCTTCTACGTGGGAGCTTTGCTCCTAATTTTTACAAATTTTTGACTAAAAATTGTCAGCCTTTTCCCATTTTTTATTTTTTTCGATAAGAATCAATTTCTCATATTTGATTTTTTAATAATAGAAACTATCCAAGAGCTTCTAATTTTTACTAGTATCTCTATTCTTTAGCTCCATAATTTATGGATTCTTTTGTCTTTTAGAAATAGACATTTTCATTAAATTTGGAATAGAAAGCTCTTATTCTAAGATTGTTCTTAGATGATTTCAAAAAATATACTCATTCATTATATTGAATGCATTTTAATTTTCATGGATCATCGTATTGTAATTCAAATTTTGTTTAGTTATTCACATATTGTTTATACATTTTTATAGCTCAAATTTTATAGAACTAGTTATTCTTGGTTCACTGGTTGTGATTTATGTTTTTTTAATTATTGATAGATCTAGATACTCTATTAAAATATGTAATATTTTTAATTTATTTTAGCTAAATCTAGGCTATGTGCCTTATTGCATGATTTAGATGTGATGTATTTTGTTTTACCTAAAATGAAAGCATATGTTGACAGTTACCAGTTCAAGGTTGATGTGCCCAATCTTAAGATCATTTTTTTTCATTGAAATCATTTTGTTTGATAATAGTATCTTGACAAAATCAATAACCTTTAGTGTTGTCCTTTTAATAAGCACGTGTAAAAGTGATGCAAAATTTTAATTCAGGAATGCAATAATGTACTCTATTAGATTTTGTAATAGAAGTAAACATGATACTAAATTGATAGATTTCATGGTTGGAAAACTCTATATGTCAACATTATTGTTCTTTTACTAATATTGACATCATATTATTACCATGAGAAATATCCAAATAATAAAGTATCTTTAATATTAAATAAATATTTGAAACAAAGATATAGTTTTAATTTTAGAATAAATATTTGAAACCATTATACGTGCAACTAATCATAAATAATATTTACACAAAATTGAGTTAAATAAATTATCAAATAAATATTGCATTATGTACACATGAAATTATTTTTATTTTAGATTAATATGGTATAAAATAATAAATCCATTATAATATTCTATGAGATAGTTTTCCATGCAAATCTCTTAAAAGTCATTCTTAAGAAATGGCTAAAATAAAGAAAAGAATGAAATGATCTTTAAAGACTAAAGAATTATAGAAACAAGAGTAAGGATCATAGTTTTCTATGCAAATCTTTTAAATGCTAATCTTAAAACAAAAGGTTAAAATGCTATCTTAAAAAATGGTAAAGATTCTTAGAAACAAGAGTGAGATGATAATTTTTTATGCAAATCTTTTAAATGTTACTCTTTAATCAAAAGACAAAAATAATATTTTAAAATTGATAAAGATTTTTAGAAAGAAGAGTATGAATCATAAATTTCTAAATTAATTAGTTTTATTATTTTTTAAATTTTTGCTAAATTTTTTTTTCTACTTGATTATTTGAGGTAATAGTTAAATAGTAAAAAAAAAAAATTCTTTTTTTGTTTAAAATTAAATTAAAATATTATTTTATTTTAATTGAAAATGAATAAAAATTTAATATAAAAAATTTAATAATAATCCAACTTTTTAATTGTTCCTATTGATAGTCATGGAAGTGAGGGATTTAAAAAATATTTTCTTTTATTAATAAACACATTTGTTTCTTAAAAATATTTTTTCTCAAAATAAAATGTAATTTTTTTTTTCATAACTTTTTAAATATACCATAAAGTATTTTTAAGTGTTTTGTTATGTTATTACAATTATTTTACTATCAACTACTAACATTTATTTTTGGTATTATGCGGATTATCAATTATCACAAAATCATCTATAATTTTTCTTTTTCTTTTTTACATTATTAATGGATATTATATATTTTCTATTGGTGCATCGTTGCATGTACAAAAGCATGCAACTGCTAGTCTTAACTCTTTGAAAATTAATCAATTTCAACTATCTATTTCCTCATTTTTAAAATTAAAAATAATAATAATGCTAGCAAACCTGTCTTATGGTTTAGCTATTGTTATGATGGCACATAGTATGAATATCAAAATTTTATATTTGTTATGCACATAAATATCTTTACATTGATAGCCTTTCCTAGAAAGCATTTAACCCCTTTATATTTTAAATTTTAATGAACCATTAGTTTTAATTTATATCTCAAACTAGCATTCATATGTTGTTATTTTGTGTGTTATGTAATGAATGAAGTCAAGAGTGGCTACAATCTTCCCAACTATCTATTACATGAGTAAACAAGAGATCTTGATGAGTAGGAGTCCTTGCCTTTTGGAAAAGTAGACCCAAAGCTCTCCTCCAACATGTTTACAACATATTATATGATTATTCTTTTGTATTTATTAATTATATTTAAAACCTTTGCACATTAAATTAAATCAATTTTTTAATTGTTTACATGATATGAATAATAAATTCAATTAGACAAATATTTCAAAAAATTAAATTGTGAATTTAGTAATGTAAAAAAAATTATAATATTAAAAATAAAATTTAGTAAAAACACAATACTCCTTGTTAATATATATTGTTTCTATAATTTAAAATATGTAGTATAAAGATAAAAACATATATAAATAATTTACATTAATAGTTTTTTTTCTAAAACTATTTTTAAATTATAAGAACATGGTGAGGTGAACTAGGGTCTTTTTTAAGAATCTTTACAGATGATATATGCAATGCTATCAAATTAAACAATTATCTTAAAAAATTAAATAAAAATATATAAGAAAGTATAATTTTATTTAATTATCTAAAAGCATCTACAATAATAAGGACAACTTTATCCACTGTAGGACTTGTCCAACATGCCTAGTTAAATACAATTGTTTAAATAAATAAAAAATTGACTCTTGCTTGATTCCCTTGTACTCTTATGATCTTCATTAGAAAACGTATTATTAGAGTTTCGTTGAGAGGCTCTGCATAAGCATGGTGACATTTCAATTTCTGAACATTGGTTGAAAGTGGAGAGCTCCATGCGAGTTAACAAAAAACCCCTTGCAAAGAAAAATATCGTGACCCCATGGAGGAATAGAATGTACAGAAAGAGACATATGAAGGTTTCCTTCACTGATGCATCCTTCTCCATTTCTTAGACTTCAAAATTTTGAGTGTTTGTATTTCTTTTCCCGTTTCAACTTTGTTTAGATTTGCAAAATTACAAAAAATAAGAAGAAAAATGTATAAGATAATAACAAAATTATTACATTGTCAAATAGTACATCAATGTCAGCTATCAATTGGAAGTCTATCATCACATTAGTAATTCAATTGTCACCAATTCCAGCAATTTCTTTTTCCTTTTTGGACTCGGTGATCTTCTATATGAGTGTACCAAGGTCAATCTCATCCTGTGCCATAGATTTTGACAGAGTTTAACATAAATGCTAAACTAGAAAAAACAAGCAAAAAAGCCAAATGGAAGAGATAATTTTCTTTCTCATTCATTTAGCTCCACCTGTCTCGCAAATCTGTAGCTTTGAGTAATTAACAACTGTAGATGCTTAAAATCATCCCTAAACACTATATTAATTAATTTTAATATTTCCTGTGACATCGTAATTAATTATTAATTAATTAATTATATTGCTCACATTCTTCTACTTATTTAATTTAATTAATTAATTAAATGAGCTCATTCTCTTAAGTATTTAAATCTAATTTAAATACTTCTAGCCTTAATGTGTTAAATTAATTTAACACATGATCCTCCATGTTTCCCAATTTTTAAGTAAATTTTATTTATTTAAACCCTCACTTCCAATAATTTCTCTAAACTC
Organism: Cupressus sempervirens; assembly: GCA_028749045.1. NCBI lineage: Eukaryota > Viridiplantae > Streptophyta > Pinopsida > Cupressales > Cupressaceae > Cupressus > Cupressus sempervirens. Next base: position 424,686,822 of record CM053788.1, read on the forward strand.
ATGGTTAAATTAAATTTCATTTAATTTAATTTTAAGCCTAACCTAGAGCCTAGCCTATAACCATCATTTTCATCCTCTTAAGCCTACTTCTTCTCTAATCCCACTTAATCATTCCTAATCATCTCCCTAATCCCCCTCATTAGCTTAAGAGTGTGCTCACACATGTGTGAGATGGCATGCTTACACACTCCCCTTTGCACTCTTGTCTCCCACTCTTCTTCTCAAGTTTACTCACACATGTGACCAAACTTTAAATTTTTGACCATTTGCATGGCTTGCATGTCACCTTATGTGGCATCTATATAGATTCCACCTCACCAAGCCCTCTCTTGAGCTTATAAATAGAGGCCTTGTCTCAAGCATTTGCATCTCTCATTATTGCATTGTTACCATGTCATTTTGAGTCTTGAGCTTTCATGCTAGAATTTTCATTGTAGTTTGAATTTTCATAGAGATTTCTAGGTGAATACTAACCATTTGGTAATTTTTTTAGCTTTGCATTTGCATTATTAGTCTAGTTTACATGCATTTTCTCATCTCCATTTCATTTACATCTTAGTTCCACTTGTATATCTAGTTAGTTTTTTTGTTGCATTTCATATTTTCACCATTGAATTCTTTCAGGTATGGCTTTCTCCATAGCCATTTCTTGAAGTATTCTTCATCTCATATAGTTTAGGTTCATATTGCATCATCACTCACATTCACTCAAGAGATTCACTCCATTGTTGTGTTTGTGAGAGCACACCAAGCATACCCCCCCATCTTAACACACTAACAAGGCTTCTCATGGGTGCCTTTGTTGAGCTATAGAGGTGGCTGGAAGATTTGGTTTGTTGGCTACTTAGAGTTGCAAAACTCAAGCAAGCATTAGTTAGTTAATGGTCTTTTATTTTGTTAAATCTTTGTTGCATATTTGAGATCTTTAATTAATGTTTGCTTGTTGATTCATGCTCTCAACAGGTCACATTTTCTAGCACACATTTTGGCACGCCCAGTAGGACCCACGTCCCTATTTTTCATCCAAAAATTCATAATCTATCACTAAAACCTCGCTTTATCATCTACGTCGAACGTAGTGTCATCTGCATTCTATCGTCTCCGCAGATTGACATCTACGCAAATTGGTGTCTCTACCTTTCTATTATTTTTTATGTTAAAAATTTATTCTGTCATCTCCATCCACAGATTGGCGTCTTCGCAATTTTTTGTAATTCTATCATCTGCGCTTCTATTCTGTCATCTACACTTTTTTGGTGACCTTTTATTTTGTTGTCTTCGCTTTTTCAACCTCTATTCTATCGTCTGCGCTTTTTCGGTGACCTTCTATTATGGCATGTATTCTTTTTTGACAACCTTCTATTTTGTCGTTTGCGCTTTTTCTGTGACCTATTCTATTATCTGCGCTTTTTCGATGACTTATTCTATCGTCTGCACTATTTTGTCGTCTGCATTGTTTTGTCGTCTACACATTTTGTAGTCTACAATTATTTTATTTTTATTTTTTATTTTTTAATTTTTTTTTTAAATTATAAATCAAATTTTGACTTTTGGTGGTTCCGTAGGAATTGAGTCATTTTAAGCATATTTATGTATAGAAAAAATAACCAAAAAAAGTTAAAATAAATTTTTCCATAATAAAGCCTTCATTTTGATATTTTTTCTTGTAAGGTTAATCAAATTTATTTATCTTTTTAGATTGGAGCATTTTAAACACATAACCATATTTTCTTGCAAGTTTTTCTTAATGTTTTATTGCTCTTGAGAATTAGCCTTGAAAGACATAAAACAAACCAATAGTGATTTTTATCACTAAGGGAATTTGAAGTGATTTTTATCACTTAGACTCAAAATTTAATGAACTTGTATGGCTTAATCACTTTCATTTGAATGGATGAATCTTAGCATAGAAAACATTTGGACTTAGTATTTAAAATTGACATGAATGTTTAGGCTAACACACATCAAGAAATGGTGCTTAAAATTGACATGTATGCCTAGGCTAGAACACATTTGAATTTGGTGCTTAAAATGAAGTCACACACTCTTGAATGCTCTAAATTAAATTGACTTTATTTTTAGCATTTCATTTGCACACGCTTGCTTTACTTTCTTGTTGATGAACTCATATTTTTCATTTACATTGGCACCAATTCAAGTTGAAAAGAATATTGTATGCTTTAAACACGTGTGTCTTCAAAGTGGATTACAAAACCTAAAGCTTCATTGGGAAAGAACAAGTGTCTTTTAAACCTCAAGACCACTTACATATTCTCTCCCCTCGTGCCTTTGGGTGATTTTGGGTGCACAAGAAATAAGTGTTCTTGTTTTTCTTTTTTAGGAAGCCTGCTTGGGGATTTCATCACCCCTTGGGATGACCTCAACTCCAGTATTCTGGCGGAGTATAAATAGTGGGAGGTGAATTGAAAGACACCTCTCTTGGAAGAAAAATATTGTCACTCTTAGCTAAGCCCCAAAGAAATTTATACCTTTGGAAAGTGAAGGAGGAGATTTGGGTTACCATCTCCCCCAGGTTGTGTGGCAGTATTTTCTTTCATTTATAGATTTGGGCCTCACATACCTTGTGTATATCGAGGATGCCCTCTAGTTGATCCTTGTACATCCTAGTTGCAACCTTATAAGTTTGTTGGCATGTTCTACATGCTTGAATGTTCAAAAACCTCCCCATTCGAAGGGGAAAAACACCATCTAAACTTGTCTTGTATATATTTCCTTGTTTGATTTTGCATTTCAAATTTGAAAAACCCAAAAACATTATAAAACGTAAAAATCCAAAAAATCATAAAACTTCAAAAATCCAAAAAAAAATCAAAAAATTCAAAAACAACAAAAACAACAAAAAAAAGCTCTCATTTTATCCATCACTTATTCTATCCATCCATCCCATCATTATCATGCATCTCTTGTCTTAATCACATTCTTAATCATTCAAATCTTTCCTCAAAACCTTAATCATCTCTATTCATCCAAATCATTTCCTCATTTTCTTAATCATTTAATCTTATCCATAATCTTCATCCTAATCATGGTTCATAATCCACATCAAGATCCAATTCCCTCATTCAATGATTCATCCTCCTGATTCTTAATCCAATCGCTTGTCAAATTCATTCTTTTCTAATCAATTCTTAATTCAATCCATTTACATATTCCTCCATAATCAATCTTTCTAATTTCATTCACGTCTTCTTCTAATTTAACTTTTCATCAAATCTTCTACTTTGAACATAGGAGAATTATCACTAACATTGGACTTTCATTCAAATCCCACATTCACTCGTTTGGAATATCATGGGGTTTTTATCAAATCAAATCAAACCCTTATCCAAATCACATCAAAACAAATCAAAATCAAATCAAGTCAATATCAAGTGCAATCCAATTCAAATCAAATCAACACAAAGTCCAAAATTGCTTCTAGTCCTAAGTTCATATTCCATCATCAACTCTTTCATCACTCTTCATCTAACATCTATGGATCCGAGTTGGCTTAATCAAATGGTTTACGATCTTCAAAGATAATATGGAGTTATACCTCCTATTCAACCTGCATATCAAATTCATCCTCAAAATTTCATATCCAACTCTAATCCATCTCATGTTCATTATTCTGCTACCTTTGACAAGGGAAATCCACCTCATTACCCTTCCACTACATATGATTCCATTCATATCCCACACAATTCCTCCAACACAAATGCCCTTGCCATGGAAATGGAACAATTAAAGAATTATCTCTTAGCAAGCCAACAAAAAGAGGCCACCTTCCATGCCATGTGTCCTCTTCCCCCATGTTTTGAAGACCATAGTCCTCATGTCCCATCCAACCCCAACCCTCCATGCAATCCCCTACCCATAGTTAAACCTTCACACAATCCTAAGCCTTCACAAATATCATCCCCACCTCATATAGGGTATTTCTCATCCTTCTTGAGTAAGTGTAAAATTCAAGATAAAGTGAGCCAATCACCCAAAGTTCTTCCTCCAAAGCATGACATTATAAGTTCATCTTCTCCTCTAGATCCGAGCATTTCTCCATCTCATTGTTCCCCTATCCCTTAGGATCCATTTACCCCTCCTGATCCATCCCATGATCCCCTTCCTAATAAAGATCAAGACATTCCATGTACCACCAATTCCATTCCATCTCAAGAGTTAGCCTCCATAGATCCTCCACTTCATGAAGAACTTCTTTCCATGCCATCCATTAATACTCCTCCATGTCAAGATCAAATCACCCCATCTCATGGTTCCATTCCCTCCACTCCATTCAATGATCCTATTCCATCTCATGATCCACTCATTTTGCTACATGATCCTCTTTCAAGTCAAGATCAAAGCACCCCTTCATTTTATTTTCATGATCCCACTCCATCCCAAGATCCTATTATGCCTTGTGATCCCCCTTGTGATCCTAATCCACCTCATGATCCTATCACACCTATCCAATCTACTCGTGAACCCCATCTACATGGACTCGCATCTTGTGCTGAAAATAATAAGTATCCCCTTGAAGAAAACATGGCTCAAGATGTTGGTACACCTTCCACTCCTTCCAAACCTAAATTTCCTCCATCCAACCCTAAAGCTTCCCATCCTTCACCTTCCAAATCCATTTTGGGACCTTACATCCATATTTCCATTCCTTCCTCCCTTCCATCCATTCTAGGTCCTTATATTCTACTGCCAAATCCTTCATCTCCTCCATCCATTTTGGGTCATTATGTACATCCATCCACCATTTCCATGTTTTCCACTTCATTCCCTCATGTTCCTAAAGATCAAAAAAGGCACACATCCTTGACTTCCTTCCCACGTTCACCATCCATACGCTCTCCTTCATGCACCCATACCATAGCCAATGGAAGCAAATTGGATGGTAAAGAAAAAGAGCATAAAGCCAAAAATCCACAAAAGCACAAGGATCAACATGTCCCCTCTAAACGACATGTTCAAGAAAAGACAAATCTGATCCAAAGCAAAATCAAAAGGCCGCAAAGGTTGAAAATCAAAAATGCAAAAAAATTGTGGATACCAAAGCTACTAAATGTAGCAATGAATCTCAAAGAAAGATTCAAAATGACATCCAATTTGGATAATCCAAAGGCTTCCACATCCATTTTGGGTCCTTATGCCCCAAAATCCACCATCCCAAATCCATCGTCTCCTTCATCCATTTTGGGTACCTATATCCCAAAATCCACACTTACATATCCTCCACAATTTCCTCCTTTCCATCACCCTTCAAGGTGTGTGCCAATGATGATCTTCCCACCTCCTTCATCCATTCATTCACAATTCTTCCAACTGAGCATCCATCTACCATGTCTTCCTCCCACCCACTCCACCCCCCTAATCCCAAATTTTTCATAAGTCATCACCCTCCATTCCCCAATCTGCTTCATCCTTCTTTTCACTATCCTACCAACATCTATGAAAATAGTACAAATTCCTTGAAAATAAAAAAGAAAAAAGGAAAGAAATATCAAGGGATAAAATCCATGTATCTAGATGCTTGAGTCCTCCCTTTCTAATGTCTTCCACTTCCACTTATCCCTCCATTCACTTTTCCTCTTTCACTTGCACTCTACGTTGGGGGCAAGCTCTAGCCATACCAAACTTCCATACATACCTTTCATGCTTCCATCTACCATTCATCATCCTTTTCCATCTTTGATCTTGACTTTCACTCTCCTTTCATCCATCCATATGCACTTTCCATATCCCTTGCGCATTATCCATACATTATCCTATATACTTCCATAATCCTTCCATACATTTGATCTTGACATACTATCCATCTCTTGCATCCCATAGTCCTTGTCATGTTCATTTCATCCATTTTCCATCCATACTCCTACATACTTCCATCCCCCCTTCATATATCCTTGGTCTTGGTTATCCCATCCATTTCATCCACTTCATATCCCACATTTTATACATATCATTACCCCTTTTTCATACCCTCCCAATACCCATGCTCGTGATCACCACTAGAGGAACAATAGCAAAAATGTTCATACATGCTTTGGAAGAGCACATGCCTTCTCTTCCTCCACATGCTAGCCTTCATACCACCTTTCCATTTTCATGCCTCCTTTCCCACCATATTTTCTTCCATTTTCCTATCCTTGGTATGGGGCATTTGGACTCCTTCGAAACATGGTCCTTCACTCCACATTTTTCCATGACCATATCATTTGGGCCACTCATACCCTTTCACCATTCCTTTCATCCACTGACTCACATTTCTTTTCCTCCATTTACCATCCCTTGGTTATCCATTTTCATTGGTTCTAATCCATTCCACCTTCCATCAATTTTTACCTCTTCCACTCCATTCAAAAAATTCCTTTCTCTTCTAATCTAATCATATTCCCTTCTTCTAATCATTTCATTAAAATAATTTCCATAATCAATTACTTCATTTTTCCATCTATTTGCATATACCTTGATCAAATTTCTAATCTTCCATTAAACACAGTTTCCTCTATCAAACATTTATCACTTTCTCCCTCGCATTCCTCTTCCATTCCAATTCAATTCATCCATTATCTTATCTAATCCACATTCTTCTATTTCTCTCATGACACTAAGCTTTAACACATCAAACTGAGCTTATCAAATAGTGATTGCAAACAAACTTACACAAATTCACACTTAGACTAAATGATTTAAGAACATTGTTCCTTTCACACTATTGCCAACAAACAATCACATATAGTTCAATACAATTCAATCAAACAATCTATTTTTTGCCTTATAGGATGAATCCTTCCTACAAAGGCTTAACAAATTTCACTATCATAATCAAGTTCATGGCAAGAACTAAGAATTGAATGACTACTTGGTCATAAAGTTGTTTTGATGATTTTATATTTGTGTGTCAATGATGGCCTTTCCATGTGTGCCTCGATCTTCACTATCTTGGTATTATTTGAATGGCTTAACCTGATTACACATGTCATTTTGCAATATGATCTATTTTCATGATTCTTTAGCACATCTCTGTCAGTTTTTGAGTTATGATTATACATTGCTCACTAGGGGCAACAGGCTAGCACACTTTCCACCAAGATCCCTAACAAGACTTTGGGTGTGCCCAGACCTCTCTAGTGTGTATATGTCATTTGTTCCATCATGACTCTAAAACCTATATCTATTGTGTTGAGAGTCTAGTCCATGCAAAGGAATATTTTCATCTATGATACTATAGCATTTGATGCATAACTCCTCTTGCAATATCAAAATAAGGTGTGCTCTCCCATATGAACACAACTAAATCTCATGCATTCATTTAGTTAAGTTGCATTTAGATTAATCATTATCCACTTCACCTCACTTCATGTCAAGCTTACCAACAAGTCATGTAAGGTCATCTTTTAAGCCTTTTCTCTTTCCCTTTTCCTTCTCGTGTCTATTTTCGAGAAAATGGGGCAAAATATATTCCTTTTTCACCCCATTTCTTCGAGGGGGCACCCTCCTCCCCTGTTGTCACTTTGACACAACTCCTAGGACTCCTATCCTTCTCTAGGGCAACCTATATATTATTTTCTTTGATATGATGTCGGGAATATGATGTCGTCCTAACATCACATCAAAGAGAGGCAAAATGTAGACGCTTAAAATCATCCCTAAATACTATATTAATTAATTTAAATATTGCGGGTGACATCATAATTAATTATTAATTAATTACTTATATTTCTCACATTCTTCTACTTATTTAACTTAATTAATTAATTAAATGAGTTCATTCTCTTAAGTATTTAAATCTAATTTAAATACTTCTAGCCTTAATGTGTTAAATTAATTTAACACATGATCCTCCATGTTTCCCAATTTTTAAATAAATTTATTTATTTAAACTCTCACATCCCATTAATTCCTCTAAACCCATGATTAAATTAAATTTCATTTAATTTAATCTTAAGCCTAACCTAGAGCCTAGCCTATAACCATCATTTTCATCCTCTTAAGCCTACTTCTTCTCTAATCCCACTTAATCATTCATAATCATCTCCCTAATCCCCCTCATTAGCTTAAGAGTGTGCTTACGCTGTGAGATGGCATGCCTACACACTCCCCTTTGCACTCTTGTCTCCCACTCTTCTTCTCAAGTTTGAGCAAACTTTGAATTTTTTACCATTTGCATGGCTTGCATGTCACCTTATGTGGCATCTACATGGATGCCACCTCACCAAGCCCTCTCTTGAGCTTATAAATTGAGGACTTGTCTCAAGCATTTGCATCTCTCATTATTGCATTATTACCATGCCATTTTGAGTCTTGAGTTTTTGTGCTAGGGTTTTCATTGTAGTTTGAATTTTCATAGAGATTTCTAGGTGAATACTAACCATTTGGTAGCTTTTTTAGCTTTGCATTTGCACTATTAGTCTAGTTTACATGCATTTTCTCATCTCCATTTCATTTACATCTTAGTTTCACTTGCATATCTAGTTAGTTTCTTTGTTGCATTTCATATTTTCACCATTGAATGCTTTCAAGTATGGCTTTCTCCATAGCCATTTCTTGAAGTATTCTTCATCTCATATAGTTTAGGTTCATATTGCATCATCACTCACATTTTCATATTCACTCAAGAGATTCCCTCCATTATTGTGTTTGGGAGAGCACACCAAACATACCCCCCCATCTTAACACACCAACAAGGCCTCTCATGGGTGCCTTTGTTGAGCTATAGAGGTGGTTGGAGGATTTGGTTTGTTGGCTGCTTAGAGTTGCAAAACTCAAGCAAGCATTAGTTAGTTAATGGTCTTTTATTTTGTTAAATCTTTGTTATATATTTGAGATCTTTAATTAATGTTTGCTTGTTGATTCATGTTCTCAACAAGTCACATTTTCTAGCACACAATAACATAATACGCCATGGAAAACTAGACTTGATTCTCTGAAGGATAAATAGGTTGGATTTCATGAGCAATACAACCTTGGCTAATTAGAAGCCTTATGTGTCAGTCTGAAACATTAGGCAAAACAACCACAATCAGAGGATATGCACTCTTAACCTTGTGAAGGCCCTTCACCAATTTATTTTCAAAGAACCAAAGAGAAATTTGTAAAAAGAGGTTTTGAAAGATCAGGGAAGTTTAAAAGTGGCAAAGCTTGAGAGAAATTCAAAAAGAAAATAATTTACTGAGGTAGCGATCATGGCGTGTGATGGATGAGTTAAATAGAGGTAAAATTAAAGAAATCTCTAGCCTCTAAAGAGTGTAGAGCCCCTTCATCTAGGGCTAGAAGTTTCTCATTTTTTTCAACTAATAGATCGGACCGGCTTTCTAGATCTCCATAATTTTTGTCGTCTGTTCAACCTCAAATTAGTGCTCTCGCATGGGATCAAACATACTTGTTGCTTAAACAAATTAGGGTTTACATTTTTTCAACATGGCACCCTCCAGGTAAAGTAGATTGAAAAGGATTCTTAGTGGATTGTAAGTCATTAACAATAATGTAGTTTTCTTTTAACCTTTTGACAAGTGTAGGTTTTCCTGTCAATTAAAAATTCTCATCCAAGGCAAATTGCACTGTTTAATTTTTAAAATGTTAATATACTATGTCAATGTCCCTTTTTCCAATTCATCACTATTAATTTAGTCTACTAATTGTTTTCTTCATGTCAAATGCATGATAAATGCATCTTATATGTCATTGTCTTTTCCAAAAGAAAATCCATTTTCTCATGCATGTAATATCAATAAAACCCCAACAATATTCCAATGGACCAATTAGAAATTAGCAATTAGCATCTAGTAATTATTTTTAAAATCAAACCTTTCGGAATTGCAAATATGACATATGATTACTCATAAAAAAATGAATAGAGAGGGTCTACTGAAAACATTAGTTCCCTACCTTATATAAGGTAGGGACTAACAAGCTTAAAATGGTATAGATTGATATCAAAAAATGGGCTAGGTTTCCTCTTTCAAGTGGTGGTACACTCGCCTCTAGAACAACGATATTGGCTACTCAAAAATAATAAGTTTAGCTTGGGGTATTACTATTGACTATGATTTCATCCTATCATAATTAAAAGCTTCCAAATAAATGGCTATGATTTCAATGATATCAAATTCAAGCTAAGATTCTCTATCATCATAGAAAGAAACACGGTTCATCTATTATATTTTTTTGCAACTAAGTTCCAACTAACAAGGAAATCTTGAATTGAAATTTAGGAGATTCTCTAACTAGAAGAACTATTCCATTTGTTTCTTGTTTTGATTTTTTTTTTTTACGAGTCCAAACAAAAGGTAATGATAGACCCATAAAAAAACTAAGAAATTGGCCATAAAAAATTTAGAGATTTAATTATTGATGCCTAATCTATCCATTTAATCCTTCCCCTGTACAAATAAGTTTCTTCCTACTTCAAAGACCACCCAAAAAAATGAGAGAATGTAGCCTCCAAGTTTTCTTACCCAATTTTTGTCTAGTTCCTAAGTATGTTTCCCCAAATTCAAAAATAGATTTTTTCCTCGATTCAAACAAATAAAAACATGTGTTCTTTTTTACTAGGATACACTTCTTTAAATCATTTCCTGACTCATGTGATAAGAGTCATATCTTCTTAATTATCATTTACTTCAGAACTCTACTTGTTTACTCATGTCATGATTACATATATCTATGAAAAACTTATTAATTTCTCCAATTAAAGGAAACACTCAACAAAAATTAATACTACAAATTTACTTGATACTCAATTTTAACTTAATTACTTTTCTCATATTCCTCATTTAACAAAAATTTAAATTTACACTTTTATTCAATTTTTAATATAACTAATAAATTTCATGTATTTCATGAAATATGGTAAAGTAAATCGTTAATCATCTAAAATTAGCAATCACATAGTCAATTAGATTGAAGGTTATAGATACAATTTTATACTCAAACAAATCCATAAATATCATGTTTGTGTGTGTGTGAACAAGATCATCATGATCCAGCCACACCAAGGAGCTAGCCTTCTCTACCTCAACCACACTCTCACCTTCATACCTACAAAACTCAAACACTTGCCAACACATAATGAGTCAATATCCCAAGACATTAAAATAAATCACATATGTATTAAACATTTTAATTTAACCAATAATCATATTGAGTAGTAACATCATCTATCACCAATGTCAAGATCATGAAATTATATCATATTTCATATACTTCCATCTTTTATAAAATGTAACATAATGTATTATTTAAATATAACCTTATCACCAACATGTATCAATCTAAGTAAACAAAAAGAAACATAATCAAGATCACATTGTCAATCAAAATATTGACAAAAATAAAAGTCTTCGCAATAATGTTCATGAAGATCAAAACACATAACTACATAGTTGAACTACACTTTAAAAGTCTATGTCAAACAACATCTCAACAAAAAGTCCAAAATAGGAAACTAAAAATGACTAATAGTTGTAGTTGCAAGTCAAAATTCACTGACCAAGTTGACTAGGCCAACTTGTGTCGACAACTTACTACCAAATATAAGTCCCATGGGGTGGGTTGTGACATTTCTCTTCTCTCTTAAAAAGAAAAAGAAAAAGAAAATTTGAAAATTTATTAAATAACATCTATAAATTTAAATATATGATGCATTGATCATTTATACTAATCAAAATTCATATTTATAACCAAAACATTTAAAATGTATATTATTATTATTTTTATTATATATAATTTTTTTTTTTTTTTTTTTAATTTCCTATCTGCATAACCCTTGAAACTCCTAAAACTAGTAGAGTAAGTTAACATCTTGATCTAGAAGCATCCTGGGATAGTGGAAAATCTTGTGCAGGAGAATTAGACTTGGATTTCATCGACCCTATGCTTCATATTTAGGGTTAGGTTTGAGACATATTCGTGGACCATGTTCTATATTCGCATAAGGATTGGTGTGATCATGTTCGAGTTAGAACCTTTTTGGTGGTTGTTGATAACGTGTTCCTACTTTTTGGGTAGACTTCAGAGATTTTTTCCACATGAGCTTCGATCTGTGGGAGTTATCTTGTGCACTCTTAGGTGAGGATTTTTGGATAACATGTGGTCCTTTGGCTAAGGCCACATAATCTTATTTTATATTATGAGTTATTTATGATTGTAAACTTGGGGCATGTCCTAAGTATTTAGTTATTTCATGTATTTAATGTATGTTTCCAAGTTGACTTGTGGCTTGAGTATTTATATAATGTAAGGGTTTATTCAAAATAACTTGATAGACCGACCTATGGCTTGGTTTAGTAAATGTAGAGGGTCTTGTGATGTCTAGAGTCATTATTCATGATGGAGTTGAGCATGGAGTAGCTAAGAGAAGCAAAGTTCAATAGAGGTAGTAGGTAAGTGTCATCTTGAGAAACAAGAACATTGTTTGGTGGCTTGTGAGCACAAGTTTAGATTCTTGTTGGGGTTTCTACCCATTGTGGGTCTCACTTAGCTAGGGGTTGGATCTTGCAAGGTCTTGTAGGTCTGTTATTGTAATTATTTTGTCTTTGATTGTAACCTGAAAGGTCTTACAATTAGGCATGTATGTTGGATGTAAATTTAATTATTCTATTATGATAATATTTGTTACAACTTATCTAAAACTCTAAGTTATTTTTATTCTTTTGTTGTGTGGTTATTATTCTATTGTGTGGTTATTTGTTGGGGGCTAGGTCATGTTCTTTGGGGATACAAGAAGCCTTACTTTTTATCAAGTGGTATAAGAGTTGGTTGATCTGGTGGAATTATTTCTTTAGGTTTATAAAGATGCCTCCAAGAAGATTGGACCCTAGAGTGATTGCATATCTTTGTGACATTGTGGAGACTAAGATTTCAGAAAAGGTTAGATCATATTTTAGATCTAAAATGGAGTTGATGAAAAATGATGTGGTCAGTGAGATCATGAGAGATATAGCTGGTGTAACAAGGAATTTGGGTATTGAATATTTTAATAAGGAATTTGCTGAAGACTTTAAGGTTGTTGGATCTAGTGGAGAAGACCCACAGAAGACAAAGATGGTTGCTTGGATAAATATGAAGCTTAGTTGCAGTTAAAGCATAAGATGGATATTTCTAATTTCTTAGGCACTTCAAATCCTAAAGACTAGATTGATTGGATTGGTGAGTTGAAAGACTGCTTTGAGTCAGACAATATTAGAAATCTTCATAGAGTGAGGTCAACACAAACTAAGATGAAAGGACATGTTACTTGATGGTGGAAAGAATTACAAAGTGATAGAGAAGAACAAGGTGAAACAAAAATCACTATTGGAGAATGATGGTGACAAAATTGAAGGTTGAGTTCATTTCTATTGATTATGAACTTGATTTGTTTAAGAGATTGCAAAATTTGAAACAAGAGGATATGTTTATGAAAGATTACATTAGGGAGTTCTATAAGTTAACAATCTAGTCTAGACAGAGAAATTTCTAAGGAAAATGTGGCTAGATATATTAATGGTTTGAAATTCAATATTGAGGATGAGATTGGTATGTTGAAGATTGATTCAGTTGAGGATGCTTATCACTATGCTTTGAGGGTAGAAGATAAGTTAAAGAGAAGACATCAAGGTAATTCTTGAGGGAAGGAGATGTGGGATCACTTGGTGAAGGATAAAAAAAGTTTGTGAACCAAAAAATTAATTTTATGACATGATATAAAGAGTAATATTATCAATAACTTAAAAAAAATTATTTATTAAGATCAATTAGACTTGAATCCAGGACCTCCCAAATTAGAGACTCACAATTTATTGTTGTATTGTAAACTCTTGCCTGGTATTAAAAAAATGTCTAATATTATAAGAATATTAATAATTATAAAATTATTTAATATTTTCATTTTTAAACTAAGTTTTTATAAATTAATTTATCATTTTTTCATCTTATATAAATTACTTTAGACAAGATCCTACAACATAATGGTGCATTGTAGGTCTCTTATTTGAGAGATCTTAAGTTCAAATCCACTTGAACTAAATAAATGAATCATAATGATTAATTAATATTGATTTTGACCTCTTACCACAAATCAATTGAAAAGGTCAAAGATACATAAAAGAAATATGAATAAAGGTTAAGAAAAATGTGAATACTAGAACAAAAGTTATGTTATATCTAGCAAAGATATAGAGCAAAAGCTAAGTCCAAGAGAGATATATACTAATGAGATATAGATGTGATGTAGTGTAAGGCCAGGTGTATTCCCAAAGGAGATAACCTATCCCTCAACAAATAACCACATAGCCAAAGAATAATCACACAACAAAAGAATAACCACATGAGAGAAGAATAAAAATAACTTAGATTTTTAGATCAATTGCAATAGATATTTTCATAATAGAATAATCAGATTTATATCCAACATGCCTGATTATAAGGCCTCCTGGGTTACAACCAAATAAAAAATGATTAAAATAATAATTATACAAAGCCTTGTAAGATCTAACCCCTAGCTAGTCTAGACCTACAATCTGATAGAAATCCCAAGAAGAATCTAAACTTGTGCTTGCAAGCCACCAAGAAACCTTCTTGTTTTCCAAGCCCACACTTAGCTACTTGCTCTATTAAACTTCACTCCTCTTTGCTACCCCATTCTCAGCTCCATCATAACTAATGACTCTAGATGTCACAATACCCTCTACTTATACTAAACCAAGCCATAGGTCAGCCTATCAAGCTACTTTAAATAAACACTTAAGAAACAAGTCGACTTGGCAACATACATTAAATACATGAAATAACTAAATACTTAGGAGATGCCCCAAGTTTATAATCATATTATTAGAATCTAGTCTTGAAATTATTTTTAACATTATTGAAAATTTTACCAATAGATCAAGACCTATTGATACATAAAATTCTTTTGGCTTTTTCAAGTACATATTTAAATGTACATTCTTATATAGATAATTCATAATTATTTTTCTAAATTATTATTTATTATTTATAAAAGTATATTATGATACATATTATTCCATGATACTCTTGAAGAGATTATTATATATTATTATAAAAGAGTAGTACTTGTCATCCTCATTTTTCTTCTACATCTTATTCCAATGTTGTGGATCATGGATTATAGAGTTTTCCACCACAACTACACATTCAATGTTGAGATTTATAGCATTTGGTCCAAAATTTACTTGACTTTTAAGAGTAACTAATACTGGTGTACATGGAGTACAACCTTGACATTTGTTTGCACAATTAGGAGGTGTAGAATCCATTAATATACATGATTTGTCATCCTTGACACATTCTTTCTTATTCATCTTCAAACAAAATTGACATCAAATAAATAATCAAATGTATAAAAATACATAATATTAATTTATGATATGCATGATTTGTCATCCTTGACACATTCTCTCTTATTTATCTTGAACAAAAAAATGACCGTTTTAAATAATTAACTAGGTGTATAAAACATAAAAATTAAATTTAATAAATATGACTTATATATACTTCAAACATTTGTGTTTCTCCATGGAGCTCATACTCTCTTCCTTACATGTATCATAATATTTAACAATCATATATAACTATAATGAAACACCATAATAAGCATCGAAAGAGTAATTTGAAAAATTGTTATAATTATTCTTTAGTTTGATTGTATTTATATGATGCATCATTCTAAATGATCCAAAAATAAATTGAAAAGAATTACAATAAGAGTATAATAATCATGCTCAAAATCCCAAAAAAAAAACAATGATTTATTCTAGACACTTTTCTTTTCTTTTTTAAATGATTACCATTTGAAAGGAGCATGATCAAGAGAAGAAAGGCCAACATAGTGAGTGCCTTGAATTCCATACTTTGAAGCCAATATATAGTAATCTATATAAAAAATGAATAGATTGATAAATAAATGTTTGAGATTAGTAATCCAAGTAGCAATTTTTATTTTTATTTTGGCAGCTACTAGCATAAATATATATTATAATATGTACCGTAAGGGAAAGAAGAAGGTAGAGAAGATGATATGATTTATGTGGTTTATATAGGGAAAGCTGGAAAAAGAAATGCAATGAGGTGTTACATAAAACTCGATGGGATAGACTTGTTTCCAATTTAAAATGGATGAATCATCATTTTTTTTATCAATCCCTCTATTTTCTCTCTTGCCAATGTCTATTAATAACGGTGTTGTTTATTGCTTATTTAGATATTCTTTTTTTTATAATTATAATATCTTGTTTTCCCCACTCAAAATGGTAACTTGCCTCCCTTTTCTCCTTGAAACTGAATCCACCACATTATATTATTGTTTTTTTAAATTCATTTAAATTGTAATTTGTTATTTTTAACAATTGGTATATACTCGCTACTACTTATATTTACTAATTAATTATAATTGTGACATGAAATATAATACAATGTTTATAAATTTATTTATGTAATAGTTAATGGGTTGAAGTCTAGATTATTTATTATTATTGTATGTGAAGCTTAATTATTATTATGTTCTCAAATAAGAGACCTGCAATTTACTGTTGTATTGTAGGTTATGATTTATGTATAATTTTTTTTTTTTTTTTGATATCTGATTTATGTATAAATTTTATTTTATTTTGATAGCTATAATTGTTTTTATTCTATCAAGTATAATTTTATTTAATATAAATTTATATAAATATAATTACAATATTCAAGAATTCTCAACTTTAAAATATGAATAAAAATAAATATGTGTTATAATATGATAAGGTTTTATTTAAGTTATAATAGTTCATAAAAATTAATAGTATAAATTTTTTAAAAAATTATATTGTATGATTACGATTTTAAAATTATATTATATAATTAATATAGATAAAAATTGTAAGACTTTTTTATATAAATAAGAAGCAAAGGTCCATTATATTAATTTCATAAATCTATCCAATTTTACATGACCCCATTTAAGTGCAGGCAGGCACCAGGAGAAAAGAATGGGGTGATGAAAACCCCTAGTAAAGCTTGGGACCAAAGTTTGGATTCCATACAATTGCCCATCTTGTGACTTGAAGAGGGCATTCCCTCTTTTACAAATATAGATTAGGGGGCATACCCCCTATTACTTAAGATTTGAAAATCATTAACAAGAATTAATAATTACACAAAAAAGACTGAGAGTAAGAGAAAAAATGGAATTCCTCTATGAAGCCAAGATCATAATATAATCAAATGTCCCTCTGCAACAACAAATAATCCAACAGACAAAATAATCCTTTCTTCAAACTATACTTAGCACAAAAATGCAAGGTCCTTAGATAATCATTACTTAAGAGGAGAGAGATGGAGGTATTGAATACCAACCTATTGATTTCAAATGAAGAGCTTTAAAAGAGTACCATACGAAACTTCCAAGGCCTTTTCACCCCATATTAAGATAGTAAGATTCCTAATGCATCATAGCTCTACTAAGAAACATTAAAACATTAAGAAAAGTATACCCCAAAAGTTCCTCTTCAAATTATGGCCAGAAAAAATCCCCAAATCAGATGGGGACTAATGAAAATGCTTAAAGATACTCCATATAATAGTAACTCCCTTAATGTTGGATTTATATCGATCAACTTAAAGTGATTCTATTAATATTTAAAGAAAATAGTTCATGAATGAGATAAACATAATTAACTGAAATATCTTCTAAAACTTAGTTTCCAAAGAAAACCAAAGCTTCAAGGGAGACTAAAAAGACATTACCCATTACAAGAAATTTAACCTATGTCTACCTAGAGTAGCCAATTTCAATTGGGGAGTGAGAGAGAAAGTAAATAGTTAAAAAAGATTCCAAAATATAATATAAAACAATAATAACCACCTCCAAGCAATTTGTAAAAGCCACTAACTTCCAGGAGTCATCCAAACTAATTTTACTAACCTTATTTAAATTATGTAAAGTCCAAACTTCTATTTGTGGAAGTAACATATTTTGATCATTCCTAGACTAACCTTTTAATCAAGAAATATAAAGGGACATGAAGACAAAATCAATAAGAACCATTCAACCCACGTCATATATAGCATTGAATTAATCAAAAACTAGCTAGCAATTCAATCCACAAACAAAATATATATAATGAGAGTTTGTAAAAATATGTAGAGATATCCAACTTAACCAAACTATGGAATTAATAATAATACTTCCATAAAATTGTACTTACTATGTATGAAAGTAGGCTCCATTCAAAATTAATAATATTGATCAACCCATCAAAAAAAAAAAACTCAAGTTAGATAGTAAAATTTTAAAAGGCCTAGCATTAGTAATAGTTTTAA
This sequence comes from Cupressus sempervirens, assembly GCA_028749045.1. Lineage (NCBI taxonomy): Eukaryota > Viridiplantae > Streptophyta > Pinopsida > Cupressales > Cupressaceae > Cupressus > Cupressus sempervirens. The sequence goes on from CM053788.1 coordinate 424,705,128, forward strand.
GTTTTTTCAAAGGGTTCCTACAGGAGAGCCTTAATGAAACCAAGAGATAATAAAAATATTAACAAAAGAAGTGTTCATTCCTTGAAAGCTTGCCGAAGATCTTCTATGGAAACTCTTAGGGCTCGCTCATGTAAAATCCCTTCTTCTTCAAAGTAGTGCTCCAGCTAGTCCAAATCCAAAAGGTCCAAGATAGCAAAAAAGTAGAGGAGAAACCTAATTTTTCTCTAATAGACTTCCATATCCTCCCAAAAACTTGTCGGGTCCTTAGTATAGATAATCAAGCAAGTAGGAAAAGGTTCGTCCCTAATTTAAAGTAGATTATAGTTATCTATAAGAGAAATGGTGAGATCTTCTCCAATATTTATAAGGACACAATTGAAATCTCCTAGCAAGTGGTTGTCAAATAATTCATGGTAGAGACTAGCTATAAGATCACTATCAACATAAAAATGACAAACTACTATAATGAACATCACCACTATGTTTGCATTAGAATGAAAGCTTTTAGGATAGTTTATATACTGGGTGACCAAGCATTGTAGAACAACCCTCCAAATAACCTTGTTCGTAATAAGGACAAATTGCATGATTCTCTCAATTTTAATGGGCTTATTGAAAGCCATGAGCCTTGCAAGAGAAGTAAACTTAATCGAGGTATCCATAATTCTTGAATGCAAATAAAAAGACCAACATTCCTTAATAAATAGCTATGGAGAAAGATATCCCAACTAACCACTTATCTCGGGTGAATAAGTGTATTTAAGATCCACACAAGGAATGAAGTGATGCATTTGGTAAAGGTGAACACCACCTTGTCTAAGCAATAAATGGCCCTTTAGTAGAAGTACATCCAAGATTAAAATTGGTATTAAAATACTAAAATAATGAAATAAGGGATAAAAATGTGTATCCCAAAAAGTCCTTAATAAAAGCTACTAAATATACATAAAGTGTCAAATAAATATAATAAAAGTCTAGACATAACAAGTGTTAGATATTAAGATACTATCAAAAGCTACTATTTACCTAACTAATCTAACCTCATCTAATAAAATAAGACATAATTATTATTATGGGGTTACAATATGAAGACCACTTTTGAAGGCATTACTTCTTACAGGTCTTCTGACCAAAGGCTTTGAGAAATACTTGTCTTACTTGAGCCATCAGTGCCTTCATTTGCCAACTGATCAGCCAAAGTGTCCCCTTCTCTATAGATATGATTTGTAATAAAATGCTCAAAAGATTAAAGGAACTCTACTTCTTTAGCTAGCACAATTCCAATTTCTAGTTAGGCATGGAACCTTTTCATAAGGCACTTATGATTATGGTTGAGTCACCTTCAGTTTAAATGTTTTGAAATTTTAATATTGAATAGAGCCAAAGGCCTCTCACCAAAGCTTTTAGCTCTACCTCATTATTGGATGTAAATCTGATGAGTTTACAACTTTTTATTAGAATATCACACTTGTGATCTCTAATGTAGAAACCTATTCATGCAATACCTAGGTTCCCCCTGGAAGCTCCATCAAAGTTAATTTCTACCCAGTCTTCTTGGGAAGGGGTCTATACATGTTTATCCCTTTCACTTTTTTCCTTCCCTTTCCCTATGAAGGGGGGAATTTTTTGTCTCAACCACCTATGTTTCATAGAGTCATCCCACTAAGCTATGGCTCTATGGGATCCTCCATTGTTACATATCTTACTATTAAAATAACTTCAATAATTAAAGCTTCCATTTTAACAATAAGTTGTTAATACTTCATCTTCTTATCTCTAAAAAATTTTGTGTTCCTTACCTTTCATAATTACTATAGGATTATAGAAGGATAAATAATCCATAAACCCCCAAAAATGCTCTCTTTATGAAAGATGGGACAAGATAAGAAAAGAGAATGAATAGAATTAGGTAGATCTAATTTCCAAGACATATTTTTGAATAATGAGTTCTAGCATTGGCTACCATGTCAAAATTAACTAATAAGTGGTTGGAATGTTCCTCCTCATTTTCATAGAGTGTACATTGAAGGAGGCCTTCATATCCCATTCTTCTAAATTTAATAGCATTTGGGATTTTTTCTTTAAGGGCGAGCCAAGAGAAGAACCCTACCTTAGGGAGGCAAAGGGTATCCCAACACAAGATCTTAGGTAGCTCCACTTTAGGGAGATCTGTAAATTTCATCAAACAATTATAGCCTTCTTTTACTATATATTCCCACATTTTGGATCCATCCCAAATTATTTTATCTTCTCTATTTGTGAATGTTAAGGTCCTATTTTTAAGGATGGACAATAGAAGATTCTAATTAGACTGTGAGGCCTTAATGTTGTGGATGTTATATGGGGGAGTGGTGTAGAAACATGATTAGATTATTATCATGATGATATGTTACATTCATGACTATGTTTGTCATTGATGTCAACATAGCAATTTTTTATGGTATCTGACAAAAGAATAGAGGTAAAGATCAAGTTGGTATGGATAGATCATTGAATATTTTCACTAGTGAGGTTAAAGGAAGATACTACTAAGTGTTTAGTATATGCAACTAACCTTAGGAGAAAAATATATTAAGTATGGAAGAAGTTATGGAAGTTTTGGTGAAGACTATTCTGAGATAGAGTTTACAGAAGCATGTTCTGGTAAACTTGTTATATCTCTTAGCAAAGTTGTTATTCTAAGAAGCAAGTTTAAAGCATATAGAAGATATGTTGTTGATGATGTGGCTAAGCTTGCTCATCATACTATTACACATAAAGAAAGTTATTCAAGTTACAAGGTGACAAATTAATGTTATTGCTATGTATAATGTGTTCTTAGTGAGGTCCTAAAATAACTAATTGAGAAGGTGTAATAGCCAACTCAGGGAATTGTTTTATGGATTCAGTATCAAGGAAGGACATTTTCCTTTAATATGTAGAAATGTAGGAATGATTGTATGAAGCACAAAGAGTAGAATAGAAGAGAAACAAGTTAATATGTGAGGATAAGTAGAGCAGAAGGAAGTTGGAGAGAACTTTATTGCTGAGGTTTTACTCTAAGATCTAAAGTTTGATATTTGGATCTGAGGTTTGTGACTTGCTTTACAAGGTCTGATAGTGATTGGTTTGGTTGATAAGACAAAGGAGAGAGGTTAAAGCACAGTATAATTAATTATTCTACAAGGAATAGTTGAGAGATCAATTAGACAATGAAGTTTAGTGGTCTTTCCCTTGAAGTTGTTTGGACAGTGGGTCCTTCTACCTTCTACAACTGCTAATAGGGTTGGCACAACTCCTAACAGGGTTGGAATCTCCTAACACAAATTCAAAGTCTCCTAATAGGGACTCTTATGTACTAAATGTGTTTATAGACTCCTAACAGGGTCCATCCTCTAACAAGGAATATATATATCAGTATATCTTTGTGGGTATCATTCCCACTGGGGTTTTCCCTCTAATCAAGGGTTTGCCTAGTTAACAAATCTAGTTTAATTGTGTATGTGCATCTTGTTATGGTTTTTGTTTTCTTTGATTGGATGGTTAAGATTAATTAAGTTTGATAAATATTTTAATTGGATAATTGATTCACACCCCCCCCCCCTCTCTCAATTATCTTGGTGGGCTATTATTTCTAAGAATTGGTATCAGAGCATCAGGTCCTTGAAGATAAAGCTTAGCAACTTTGGGAGGTTAGAGGTGAGTTATTTCAGAAAAGATAGTCCTGAGGCTAATGGAGGAAATTTTGACACCAAGAAGATGGAGCTTCTTGGTGAGAGATCAAAATTGTGTACAGAATTGAGTATTGAGTTTCGGGATGGAAGCACAAGTAAAGATGGATTGAGATCTGAAGAATACATGGAGATCAAGTTATTGATCTTCTTATGAAAAGAGAGAAAGAAGGTATGGAAGTTTTTTCTTGTTAGACACGTAATGAGTTTGGTCATTTTTCATCTAAATGCCTTAAGAGAGTAAGGAAAATTAGAAAGAGTTCACTTTATGATGAAGATGAAGAATTTAAAGCAAGTGTGGAATGTTTCTTGAATGATTGTGACAAAGATAATGAGCCTAAATTAGTTAAGAAAGATGAAGTATTAGAAGAGATAGCTTTAGTAACTATTACTAATCCAAAGGCTAACCATGAAAATGTGGAAGTTATCATTAGAAATGATATGTAAAATGGGAATCAGATTGAAGAGAAAAGATTCAATCCTAGAGTAGAAGAAAAATTTGAGTTCAAGACTCTAGAACAAAATGGCATTGCAAAAAGAAGAAATGAGTCAGTAATAGAAGTAGCAAGAGCTATGTTAGTTGAGAATGATGTATCCAAGATGCTTTGGAGAGAACCCATGAATATAGCAGTTTACACTATGGACAGAGTACAAGTTAAGAAAGACAAAAACAAGACCCCTTATGAAATATGGTTTGGTCCCTCACCTATAGTTAAGTATTTCAAAATTATTGGCAATAGATGTTATATCAAAACAAATGATGATGTTGGTAAATTTGATGCTAGAAGTTATGAAGGTATGTTTCTTGGTTCTTCATTGAAAAGAAGATCTTATAGATGTTAAAATCTAAGAAATGAGACTATTGTTGAAAGTGCAAATGTAAGAGTTGATGATAAATTCAAGATACAAGAAAGAATAGTTGACTACAAACCTGATGATGAGAATGTTGTTGTTACTAAACCAAGGAATGATGAAGTGGTCTTTGAGACTAACAATGATCTCTAGAATGAAGGAGAGTTAAGGCAAGAACAAAGTTAAGAACCTATAAAAAAGTTAAGAGTTTAGATAAAAACTCCTACTTCTGGTAAGAATATGACAAAGAATCATCCACCAAAGCAGATCATCAACAAAAAAGATAAAGGTGTGATGACAAGAAGCAGAATCAATGAAGAACTATGTTTGATATCTCAAGTAGAACCAAAGAATGCAGATGAGGAATGTAAAGATGACTATTGGAAGCAAGCTATGAAAGAAGAATTGGATTAGATAGGGAATAATGAGACATGGGAATTGGTCCCTAGACTAGCACACAAGAATGTGATAGGAACAAAATGGGTATTTAGGAACAAGATAAATGAACAAGGTGAAGTTGTAAGAAACAAAGCAAGATTGGTATGTAAACATTACTCACAAGCAAGAAGGAATAGACTATGATGAAACATATGCCCCTGTGGTAAGAATTGATGTAGTAAGGTTATTCTTATCCTATGTAGCACATAAGAAATTCAAAGTGTGTTAGATGCATGTCAAACCAACATTTCTTAATTGAGAACTTGAAGAAGAGTTATACATAGAACATCCTAAAGTTTTTCCTTTAACAGATGACAAGGACATAATATGTAGATAAAAGAAAGCATTGTATGGCTTAAAACAAGTACCAAGAACTTGGTATGCAAGGTTAGACAAGCATTTGATGAAACTTGGATTTAGCAAAGGTATGGCAGCGAGTAATCTATACTGGAAAGAAATAGATGATGGATTGATGATTTTGGTAATATTTTTTGATGATATCATATTTGGAGGAAATGATGATGAAAGTGACAAGTTTGCAAAAGAAATGAAGAAGGAATTTGAAATGAGTATGATAGGAGAGATGAAACACTTCCTAGTGTAGATGCTCAAAAATGGGTTGCACAAACTCTTTTATCACCTTTGCATAATAACTTGTCCCATTTTCTCATTTCACTAACTTTGATCTTTTGGCCAACTTGATCATCATTCAATCAAAATGCAGATCATGTCAGAATCAATTCAAAACCATTTCAATGTCATTTTATCACCATCGATCCTTTAGGCATTGTTACATCCTTCAATGCCTTATCAACATCATCAATCCTTGTCATGTGTCCTTGACAAGTTGTCATTTCATTTCCTTGATCTAGCATCATTTATTTCATCAATTTAATCGATTCCTTGATTCAATCCAATGTCATCATATTGATCTACATTTTTATTATAACCCTTTAATAGGGTTATTCCTTGTATTTATTTTTATCATTTGTCCAACCATTTCTATTAATTTTCCTTATAGAAATAAACAACCCATGCTTTATTCCTATGTCTTAATCATTTAATCAATCTCATCTTATTAATCAAACCTCTTTTATTAATCATTCCCAATAAATTAATTTCCATGAATTTTTGGAATTTTCTATTTTCTAAATTCTAATTCTCCATTTTTGGAGGGATTTATGAGTTTTTAAATTCAAAAATCCTAACTCACAAATTCCCACTAATTGTGCTTCCACTTCCTATTTTTTTGCTTCCACTCTTACACCTTCCTCTTTTCAAACTCTTACACATTAAATTCATTTTCTTACACCTTCCCTTTCATTTTCACTTCTTCTATTTAATGTTTTTGCATGTTTCTATGCACATTTCTTACAATGTCATAATGTGCCATTTTATGACACATTTTCTATTGTAAATCTCTTAATCATGGCAATTTTCCAATTTGTGCAATTTAACTATGACAATTTCCAATTGCACATTTTCCTTCCATTTTTGCATTTTGGCTCTCAAACTCTATAAATTGAGCCTCTTTGCACTCATTTTGGCTAACCACATTCTTCCAAACAAATTCTCCTATTATTATCATTATCTTGTCATTTTTTCATATCATATCATCATCTTTCTTTCAATTGTAGGTACGTCTTCTCAAGATCAAGAGCTACAAAAAATTCAAATTTATGGAGAAGAAAGGAGAGCATAGGAGCTACACTTTGAAGGGAGTTTTGTTATTTTAAATTATTTTAAATTTCAAGTGGCTTTTATGTTTGGATTATATTTGTTTGCATTATTTTATATGAGATTAGTGGTTCTCTCATTTATGAAAATTTACTCTTTTTCTAGTCCTACATTTGGTGAACCCGACGTGAATCTTATACTAATCTTCTTTCCTTTTTCTTGTGTGCTTGTAGTTACAAGGAAGAATCTTGGAGCACTCTTGGAGTCTTATTTTATTTTTTGTTTAATTTCTTGTTTTTGGAATTATAACAAGCAACAAAGTCACATAGTCTAATTAGGAGGTTAATGAATATCACATCATCTCATCTAGCCTAATTAGGAGGATCAAAGAACAACAATTATTCTCTTTTATGCTCTCAAATTTTCCTTTCTTAATGGATAAAATGAACAACAAAGTCACTTAGATCTAATTAGGAGGTGAATGAACAAAAAATCTCATTTAGCCTAATTAGGAAGGAAAAGAACAATAAAGTTATTTTCATATGTTGTCAAACTTCCTTTCTTAATAGGTTAATGAACAACAGAATTTTATGCAATTTTAATTGGGAAGTAAAAGAACAATAAAGTTGTACTTTCTACCATAATTCCTTTCTAATTGGATTAAGAACCATGTTCTAATGTGCTTAAAATAAACTTTTTATTTTAAGTATTTGGATGGTCCTATCATTTGTAATCTCAAGAGGCTATATAGACATATCCTCTCTCCTCGCCTTTGTGCAACTTGGGTGAAGATAAATCTATGTAGCCCTTTTAAAGTAGCATGTTTGGTGTTACTAATGGTCTCTTTTTATCTTGTGGCAATCATGGGATGAAGACCATATCATGCATACTACTAACAAATTTGATGCAGGATGTTATTTGAAGACCTTGTGTGTTTTCCTTGAAACCAATGTGTTTGTGATTTCTTAGATTAGAAAACACATTATTTGCATCCTAAAATGAACATTTTCTATTCTACTTGGCATGTCTATAGTGTCTAAAATCCCAAAAGGCTTATACAAACGTATACTCTCCCCTCGCCTTCGTGGATCTTGGATGTAAGAGAAATTTGTATAATTCTTTTAGAGAATCTTGCCTTGGACCAAGATATTTGATATTAGGTATGCCAGGGGATGACTTTAGAGTGGTAACAAGCCAAAGCCAGTTCTCCACTCTCACCACTATATAAAGGCTTGATTGTGGGTAATGCCCAATCAGTGATATGGCTAGATGATAGCTCTCCTCTAGTACCCTTAGAGGTGCATCAAACATTGGTTCTCAAGGCTGGGAGACCTCCTGCAGGAGTTTTTCATCTACCTGCTGAACAGAGTGTCCTGTACTAAAAACCTTTGTTGTAATGGCCAAAATCCTTCTATCCACTACCTCAAGGGATCACCCATGCCCATGAAGACATCTCACACTTTTGCAGTCCTTAGTAGAGACAACAGTTCCTTGGGAAGTGATGCCCCTTGGGAACCAAATATTGGTATGCCCAAGAAGTGAGTGCATTGTAAGGGGGAGCCTATGCTACCAAGATTCTAGGTTTTCCACTCTAGATAAGTGCGGTTGAACTTCTGTTCAAGTGATAATTCAATGGATACTATCCTTTCAACCTAGGTTGTGGTGTGTTTGTTTACTTTTAACAACAACCATTATGTCTATTGTGTCTTGTGTGAGTGTTTCACATTAATCAAGATAATTTCCAAATTGATAAACTTGCAAACACTTTTCAAAAACATTCAAAGCATACACTTGTCAAATACTTGTTCAAAAACTTTCAAAACATTTTTGCAAACATACACTTGTCAAAACTTGTCCAACATTACAAACACATGAAAACTCAATCTTGTTGCCTTAGGATCTTATGGCATGTCTCTTAAAAATTATTTTTCATATCTAGATTGCATATTTCATATCATTTCCTTATCATATTCCTTGCATAATTTTAAATTTTCACTTAGGATCCATTTTGCATAGCATAGCCCTCATCTTGTTCCCTGCATTTTCCTCATTTCCACTTATCATACCTTACAGTATCCTCATTTTTCACATCCTAATCCACATTTTTATCCTCCTAGTCCTCATTTTGATCCCATCATAATCTTCTTTTTGCTTCTAGATCCTTGCATATCCCTCATTTTTTGATGCTATCATAACCCTCATTTTCAACCTAGGACCCTTTGAATTTGGTAGAGAATCCAAGCAAAACATTAGTCTTAGAGTATTTTCTTATTTGGCTGAATAAAGGATCTTGACCTTGGTCTTATTATCATTTGTCATTTTATCATTTTCTTTGAGTCAAATTTTATCTATGTCTTGATTAATTTGACTTAGTCCTTTTATCAACTTTGTCATTTTTATTTTGTCCTTTCTTTCTTGGTCAAGATCCAATACTCATCCTTGTAAGGTTAGACTCTTAGCCTTGTATTTCCCAAAGATTTTTCTCAAAATTCAAACCTCCTTTTTCATGTCCTTAGTTTTCATAGTCCTCATCTTGCATAAACTTAGGTTGCATAACCTTGTCCTCATTTTTCATTATCTTAGTTTTCTCAAACCATAATTGCATAAACCTAGGTTTGCATTTCATCTACTTGGTCCAAAAATCCAAAAAAAAAATTGCATTTGCATATCAATATCCAAAAACATTGTCCAAAAATCAAAAAGCCTCCAAAGTCCAAGGAGCACCATCAACAAAAACTTTGTCCAAGTCCAAACATTTCTTTTTATAGTCAAACCTTTGCATACCCCTACATTACACTTTAGCTTTACATGTCCCAAACACCCACCACATTACATACATAAACCCTTATCTTGCATTTTCATTTAAAAATCCCAAAATCCAAAAATAAAGTGCATTTTTCATACACCCTCATAGTTAGGTGCATTTGCATACATTCTTAGAAATCATGCCAATTTTTACAAGATCACAAACTTCCACAAGGCAACAAGGTCCATACCAAACCATGTACATTTCAAGTGACAAGAACCCACAAGCATTCTTTGACCCAATACAAGACATACATGTGCAACAACAAGGTTTTCACCCAAACATCATGGGTACTTCATAAACACCTTTTGACTCAACACAAGGTTTTGACCAAAATGTGATATATACATCAAATGACATTAAGTCTTTTGATCAAACACAAACAACACCTTCAACAACTTATGATTAATCACTTGAATATTACATACTCCTTATTGAAAGGTTGCAAAATAAATTGGATAAAGAAGCCAAAAAGGTTCAAGACTAAATGGAATCTAGTATCAAACAAGGCTACAACATGGCTAAACTTTATAATTGTCCATTACATACTTTTCCTAAAGCTCACGTAAAATATCTCATGGATAGATCAAACATGCCAAAAATTATTGCACAACCTGCAGAGGCAAAGGAAAAACTCGACCAAATACTTCTAAATGAAGACCTTAAATATTATCAATCCAATCCTATTCCATTTGAATCAAGTGAACCCCAAGAAATGTCTCCCTCTATCCCTTCATCTCTCAAAAACTCACAAGAGAAATTTCTTTCATCACCCTCAAGTTTCACTTCCAATGTTGAAACCTCCCAAGGGCTATCCATAGAGCAACTTCAAACTAGTCACATCCTTGACATAAGTCCATTTCATGATTCCCAATTTCTAGATCCAATAAAACTATGTCCTCCATCTCCAAGCAATCCCATTTCATATGGTCCAATTCAATGTTCATCTCCTTTACATCCAAACACTAATCCCTTTTCAAAATTTCATACCCCATGTCAAGAGGATGATCTAAAAAATATAGAAATAAGTCCTAAAAATAATCAAGATCAAGATCAAAACAATATTCAATCAAATCCAATCTTTGATCAAGGCCTCATTTCCATTAAGCTTTGCAATAACCCCATTTTCCAAGATGATCCATTTCCCCTTGACCTTTCACTTTCCAAGAGAGATCAAGATCACCCTTCTATATTTCTCGATGATCCAAATCTAAGTCAAGATCAAAGTATTCCTTCACTCCTAGATTATCCAAAAGATCCCACCATTCCTTCATGTCCACTACATGATCCCATTATCCTTATGGATTTATCACAAGGTATCACCATCCCTCCAAATCCTCCACAAGGTCCCATCCTACTAGATGATCCTACCACTACTTCTATTCCATTACATAATTCTATTATCCCTCCTGATCACCCTAATGGTTTAAATATGCTTATGCATGATATTCATGAATCCCCTTCAGTTCAAATGGGTTCCCCTAGTTTTATCAAGTTTATTCCAATTCATTATCCTATCAAGTATTCCATATCATATACACCTAAAAATGGACTCCCATGTAGTAGTAACTGTCCCACACATCAAAAAAATAATCAAGTCAAAGGGTCTAACATTGAAAAACAAATTATGTCAAAATCATTTTATATCAAAGAGGATTCTAAAGGTCATGACCTTAGTCCTAAAGCTCACTCTCAAGGTGTTGGTATCCCTTCCAAATCTAGATCAAAATGTATACCTCTTCCTTCACCCCTTCCATCCATTTTAGGTCCATATGTTCCTCCATCCACTAGGTTACAATCCACTTGCCCTATTCCATATGCAAGTCAACAAAGGCATACATCTTAGGGAGCCCTTCACCCATCCAAAAGTCATACACATAATTCATATCCATCCCTTGATTCTATTCCATCTCCAAATAATTTGGATGCCAAGCATAAGGTCTATAAGTCAAGTACTCCACATGTAGTCAATAATCAACATGTCCAATCTAATTGACATGTCAATACAATAAAAAATATGATCTGAAAAGAGAAAGAAATATCTAAAAGGCCACAAAGTCCCATCAATCAAAAAGAAAAGTCAAAATCAATATGGGTTCCTAAATCTCTTTTACAATCAATATAATATAAGAACCCTCAAAAGAATGAAAAGTCAAAATACGTGTGGATTTCCAGAAAGCTTCTCAAAGCACAAAGTCCTAAAGTAAGATCAAAGTTGGCATCCAAATTTTCTATCCCTCCATCAAAATTCTTCCACTTTCCAAATCTATTTTTGGTCCTTGTGTCCCAAAATCCACGTCTCTTCCTCTATTAATGTCATGCCCAAAATTTGGGGCGAAAACACATGAACAAAAAAAAAAAAAATTTAATAATCCACTATATAAATACATACTACATTGAAATGGTCACAAGAAGTAGAAATTTGATAAAGAGTGAGTTTCAAATACATATCATTAAGATGCAGAGTTTACATCTCCTCAAACTATACGAGATTCAAACATCTGAAGTCCTAATGCTACAAAAGCACTTAGCTCCAGTTGAGTGAGTTGATTGATAAAACATTTAGGTTCGAGTTGCAAGGTACAACATCAATTATCTACTTAATTCTAATCAATACACTTTGAAAACATTAACATTTACTAATTATCAAATTTCTATCTTGAGCCCCATTTATTGGATTGTTATTATAATTATTATTATTTTTATCAAACATCATCCTTATACTATATAAATATCATAATCTAGTCATTGATTAATAGTGCAATGTATACCGACTTGAAACATTATTCATTTACATACATATTCAACTATAAACCCTAACCCTATTCCACAACTTATGTCCCATTTAATTATTTACTATCTACAATAGATTCAATTTAGATAGCTATAAGGAAATAATTTCAAAAATAATACTTGAATTATATTTTACTATACCTTAGCCATAACTTTTAACTGTAAAATAATCATATTATCAAACCCTACACTAACCTAACCATTACTCAATCCTCCTAATTTCCAACTCAAAAGAAAAACTATTAAATCCAAAACAAAAATTTCCCATACTAATTATATGTTCAAACTAAGAGGAAATACCTTTATGTTAAGCGCAATTATAAATCACCTAACCATAATTACTAAATTTTAACACATAATTTAACTAAATAACTAAACAATTCTAACTAACCTAATCACTATCCTTTCTAACCATTAACATTTATCATATTCTAACATTTGAAAGTTAACAACTAATTTTAACTTGCTAAAACTAATTAAAATCTAACACTATTTACTCAAACACAAAATTTAACATTATCTAATTAAATCATATCCTAACCTTTAAATTAATACAACCTAAACAAATTTACTTTTACTAACCCCAATATCTTTTTAATTAACACTAATTACTACATGCTATTATTACTAACACTTAACTCTACTAACTAACAATCCAATCCTAAACTAATTTAAAACTTACTAAATGCTAAAATCTGTTTTCACTTTAAAGAAACACTAACTACCCATCAACAATACTAATGAAAAATATCTTAACATTAAAAAAAAAAAAACTAACCTACCCTACACCCCACTTGCTCCCCACTACCCAATACAACCTTGGGTAGCCTCCCAAGTGGCTCCACATTGTCCTAAGACAGCTTTCCCCTTTAAGGTACGCCTATAGTTATTGCATGGGCAAGTGGAGGTTTAATTTGGTGGGATAAAGTTTGGATCTTCTATCAAAATAAAAATTGCAATCAAATCCCTTTATTTGCCCAAGGTCTATGTCCACCTTTGGAGGGAAGGAAAAGTGAGTAGGATAGGGACCACGGATGTCCCATCCCCCTTTCCTCAAATGATTTCATCTTTAAATATATATATATATTTTTTAAATATCTTCTTGTGATATTTATAATTTTGATTTCTTTTTTTTCTTTTTCTTTTTCTTTTTTGACTTTAAGTATTTCATTCTATAATCTATAAATATTAATTGTTTAATGACTGTCATGGGGATATTTGAATTATTTCCTTTCTTCATGTATTAGGTAGAATGTTGTAAGTGTCTATTTTGGAAAATATTTTTTTTCCAAGAGTCTTTTTTTCTAAGTGTGCGATTTTTAAAAGCAATTAAACTTACATGGCAAGGGGAGTATTTTTTTTTCTAATTTGATTTATAACAAAGGGTTTTAATGTAATGCTTGAGTATTCAAATAGGAGTGTTATGCTTCCTGATAAACACGAGAATAGAAATGAAGTACCAATCATAACATCAAATTTTCTTAACATATTCTGAACTCAAATTGCATAACTCAATATATATCATCATTTTATCTAGTTAGCACTAATCAAATGAATACAATTTTGAACCATAAGAAAGCCACAAAAAAGGGTAAAACATCGTTATATCCACTTTCTGATAAACACATGCATATAAACTGAATTGCAAGAAATATCATATGAAAGGATTATACTCCATTTTTTTTTAATTCAATCATCTAATTCAAGGACTCCCTCAGGAAAGATCTAGGGAAGAAAACCTGAGATCATAGTCATTTCCACAATAAGTTTAACAATCACATTTTTACAATGAGATTATTATCCCGAGGAGAAATCTTCTAACACATTTTGAATAATAACTTTGCATTTCTTGCTTGGATCCATAATAGGATAGCCAATATGAAATCTACAATAGATCAAGGTAACCATGGAGATAACAAAACTGACCGGGAGACAAACAACTTTAGCATGAAGACACAATCAGTCATTTACTCCCATCTCAGCTTTGTACAATAGGTTCATCATTGGACCAAACTAGGGAGAAGGTGGATTTTTCTAGACAAGAAACTTTAGTCACAACACCATAACGGATGCCTTTTCGAGGTTAATACCACAAGAACTTTCATTTTTTTCATAGATGCCCTTTTGAGGCGAATATCACAAGAACTTTTGTTCTTACACTTCTCAATTTCTCATACACAAAACATGGTTTGTACTAACAAGTAGGAGCCCATAATACCCTACTCTCTCCCTCTCCTCGTCGTGAGGAGAGACTCTACACTACCAGAGTCCAACTAAAGCCCTCCTCCCATACATGGCCACTTCTACCCTATTCGAGAGTGAGTAATGCCAACACAACTCATACAATCCCTTCAAAAATAAAAAGTAAAATACTAAGGAAAAACATTAAGGAAAACCCATTTCAATCCCTCCCAAACATGTTCATCAAACACACAAACATGCATATGCAAAGAAAACTACTTAAGAATGAACATAGCATAAACAAAATGAGCTTGAATGATTCCTACCTTCACAATAGGGTTATGGCAACTAAAATTTGAGATGAGCTTCCCTTCCTTCCTTCTTCTTTAATCCTGAATTGCTCTCTAAAACTAGAGGTCGGGGAAACAACCTTTCACTCTTAAATCTTCTTCTAAATAGGCTCCTAACTCAACCACTTACAAAATTCAATAACTCCCCCACTTGACTAAGGTTTCTAAAAACTTCTAACTTAACCTCACCACTAAAGCAAACTTCAAGGTGGAGTTTATCTTATCAAACTCATGATGAAACTTCAATTTTCGTAGTAAAGCGAAAATGGGATATTTGGGTGGTCACCAAAGTCAATGAAAGGGGCTAGAGGGGTGGAAAATGCCCCCAACCCATACATATACCCCCTAGGTACTTAGTTTTCATGATTTTTGGCCTCTAGGACTATTTAATGACCTGTTAAAATGCTAGAAATATTTGGAATTTCTAAAAACTTTTTAAAAATGCAAAATTAACACTAAACCCTAATTAGGGTAATTAATCTTGACTACCCACTAATTAGCATTAGGTCACTAACCTAGTCCAACTCAAATTCTTAGGTTACTCAACTAACCCTAAATATCATGTTGAAATTAATATACATATCACGAGTGTCAAGCGACACTATAAAATTATTGTTACAAAACATTAACACTTAATGCTTACAGAATTATACATTCATTCAATTCACGATACAATTAAAATATGAACAATGGGGTATACATCTTTTATGAGACTCAACCCTGGTTTTCACAAATGGTACATAGAGTCTAGTTGTAACTCTCTGTTAGATTCCCTAGCTAATAAATTTTGCACACTCATTTCACACATCAGTAGCTCGAGAAAATCGCATGCATATATATATATATATATATATATATATATATATATATATATATATATATATATATATATATATATATATATATATATATATATATATATATATATATATATATATATATATATATATATATATATATATATATAACTCATCAATATAATTACATAAATTAAAACATAAATCTTTCCTTTAAATAACCCTTTCTAATGTTGGTACACACATTTAGTCATTAGTAATTACATAATCAATATAACATAACTTTATTCATTAATCTAGATTAAAATACTAGAATAATCATCGCTGGGCATGCATATATTTAAACATCATAAACATCACCAATTAAGGAATACTGAACTATTTGAATGTGTATAACCTAATCATCAAAGTACCATAATCAACATCATCATCATCAAGTGAAAACACCTCGTATCATTGTTAGTGCAATTTAGTGCTTGAACAGTCAAGATAATGTAGTAGTTCTCGAATCACTGATTATTTAAAATGTGAATGTATCATCTAATCTCAATATTCATTAGGACATATAACACATACAAAATTATTTCATATCCATTCAAATCTCCTATATGGATTTAACGAAGAAATTCACATTTAAAAAGTACATGTGAGGAGGAACCTTACAATCAAATCCAAAATCTCATTTTCCTCTATCATTCCATCAGCCTTCAAGGTGTGTGCCAATGTTTTTCTTGCATCCTTTTCCATCCACTAAACATCAAGCCTTCTTTCATTCCCTTCATCCTCCTACATACTTTTCCTATCCTTTCATTGAGTCTTTCCAATCCCTTGCCTAAATCCCTTTTATCCCCATTTTCATTACCCTACCAATGTCTTTGAGCATACTATCATAGTCACGGTGCATTATTGCATACCTTTCTAGAGGATTATCCAAAGAATAAGATGCTTGAGTCCTTCATCCATGTCATGTCATGCATCCATTATCTTCTAAAAATTTCAACAAGTCAATAATATGAAAAATGAAAAAAAAAAAAAAAAATAAAGGAAAAAAAAAATAAAGAAAAATCATTTCGTCCAATAGTGAAAAGCTGGAAAACAGGTGCTTTGGGAAAGTACCATGATGAAAACCTAGCAAAAAAGCATCATGTGTTGTCTATGAACATCTTGTATTCCATACTCGGGGGTAGTTTCACTCATATTATCCCCTATCATTTCCTTCATTTTATCATATGTCTATGATACCCCTTATCCTATTAGCACTCCCCATTTCCTTTTTCCCTGACTTTGATCTTGACAAGGATACGAATCCCCTAGAAGATCCTCATTTCCTATATGCTTTACCCTATCCTATCCCCTTGCTCATAATTTTCCTATCCTATCATAATCTCTACTCCATATCCCCTTGTCCATTAATGATCTTGCTTTTCCTATCCATATCCTATCAATTTCCTATCACTCTCCCAATCTTGGTCTTGATTAAAATAAGGACACAAAATGCACAACATAATTTTAACAAACCTCTTAGTATGTCCATCTCCATGCATCACTTTCCATCTAGTTCCTAAAGTGTTGATATCCTATCATTGTCATATCCAACCCTTGAGTCATAAAATATGTCCTCCCACTTTTGTGGATAGTCCTTGGTGACCCAACCTCAAAACCCTTCTACATAACCTTTTTCCATCATCCATTACTTCTCCTTTCATCCATCCACAATACCCTTTCCTTGCTAGACACCAAGGGTAATTCTTACTCTACAAATACTTAAAGACCTGAAAAAATCCAAAAAAAAAAAAAAAATCACATATAATCTTGAAAAACTCAATAATAATAAAATCATACAATGTCCTAAACAAATCCCTAAAAATTATAAAATGTCCTTGAAAAAAATTCTAAAAATTAAATATGAACCTACAAAAAAAAAACAACCTAAAAATTGCAAAATGTCCTAAAAAAATCGCAACACAAAAAAAACCAAATATTTTTGGAAACAAACAAAAAAAATGAAAAATCCTAAAAATTTGCAATAAACCTTGTACATGATCAATGTAAATAATCACTTCTTTTGCTAAACACTTGCACATGCAGACTCTGACTTAAATTTTTCACTTCAACAAAATCATGCTTTGACAAGGTACACACATAACTACTAGAAGCAAGCTTCAAAATCAACCTGTAAAACATCAATCTTTGAAATTCCAACCAACACTTAATAATGCAAGTAATAACATATTAGAATGGTTGTTGGCTCACAATGTTTAGTGAGTGTTTTATTTTTTGCTCTCTTTTTTTATCATGTTCATATCCTACTTGATGATAAAAATTGATTTATGAGAGTGGTTGGGATGGTTCATTATCATTTTTGTCTTTGTTTTTCAAATTTTCTTTAATAGTCTAGGGCACAATTGTATTCCTTAGGATGGATAAGGTCATTCTTTGCCTGCATTGTGTTTGTTTATGCAAAAGACTCGTACTTTTTCTCTAACTCTGTATGTCATGATGTGTTGCATTATATTTGCTACATAAAAATAAAGCTCTTATGACATAAGTGCACCTATGAAAGCAAGCTTCATCACTCTTCTTAGTCTCATCTCCTTCTTCTACTCGTGTTTCTTTCATTACTCTCTTTCTCTCATCATCTTTTCATTTCGGAAGAAATTGTCCTCGAGTCAATTTCTTGCCTATTTTTTTTCAACCCTACATCCTTCTTTTAATTTAATTGTGGCATTGATCTTTTTCATTATTATTCTTTGACACAACCCTCATAATTGCATTGTATCAAAGAGGGGCAAATGTAGATGCTAAAAAATGGTTTGCACCAACTCTTTTATCACCTTCGCATCATAACGTGTCCATTTTTCTCATTTCACTAACTTTGATCTTTTGGCCAACTTGATCATCATTCAATCAAAATGTAGATCATGGCAAAATCAATTCAAAACCATTTCAATGTCATTTTATCACCATCAATCCTTTAGGCATTGTTACATCCTTCAATGCCTTATCAACATCATCAATCCTTGTCATGTGTCCTTGACAAGTCATCATTTCATTTCCTTCATCTAGCATCATTTATTTCATCAATTTAATCGAGTCCTTGATTCAATCCAATGTCATCACATTTGATCTACATTTTCATTATAATCCTTTAATAGGGTTATTCCTTGTATTTATTTTTATCATTTGGCCTATCATTTATATTAATTTTTCTTATAGGAATAAATAACCCATGCCTTATTCCTATGTCTTAGTCATTTAATCAATCTCATCTTATTAATCCATCCTCTTTTATTAATTATTCCTAATTAATTAATTTTCATGAATTTTTGGAATTTTCTATTTCCCAAATTATAATTCTTCATTTTTGGAGGGATTCATGAGTTTTTAAATTCAAAAATCCTAACTCTCACAAATTCCCACTAATTGTACTTCCACTTCCTACTTTCTAGCTTCCACTCTTGCACCTTCCTCTTTTCAAACTCTTACACATTAAATTCATTTTCTTACATCTTCCCTTTCATTTTCACTTCTTCTATTTAATGTTTTGCATGTTTCTATGCAAATCTCTTACAATTTGTCATAATGTGCCATTTTATGACACATTTTCTATTGTAAATCTCTTAATCATGGCAATTTTCCAATTTGTGCAATTTAACTATGACAATTTCCAATTGTACATTTTCCTTCCATTTTTGCATTTTGGCCCTCAAACTCTATAAATTGAGCCTCTTTGGACTTGTTTTTTCTAACCACATTCTTCCAATCATATTCTCCTATTATTCTCATTATCTTGTCATTTTTCCTTATCATATCATCATCTTGCTTTCAATTGTAGGTAGATTTTGTCAAGATCAAGAGCTATAAAAAATTCAAATTTATGGAGAAGAAAGGAGAGCATAGGAGCTACACTTGAAGGGAGTTTTGTTATTTTAAATTATTTTATATTTCAAGTGGCTTTTATGTTTGGATTAGATTTATTTGCATTGTTTTATATGAGATTAGTGGTTCTCTCATTTATGCAAATTTACTCTTTTTCTAGTCCTACACCTAGGATTATGGATTGTGCAGGATAAAGAAGGAATATTTATTTCTCAGACTAAGTATTTGAAATATCTATTCAAAAGGTTTGGTTTGGAAACATGTAAACTAGTTGGAACACCTATGATAATGGGACACAAGTTATCTACAAAGGATGAAACACCTACTATTGAGTAGAAGAATTATAGATCTATGATTAGAGGATTTCAATATCTGACTCACACAAGGCCAGATATAGAAAATACAGTTGGAATTATTGCAAGATTTCAAGCTGATCCAAGAGAAGCACATTCTACAGAAGTTAAAAGGATATTTAGATATTTGAAGGGAACACTAGAGTTCGGATTGTGGTATGAAAGATCTAATGATTTCACTTTATATGCTTATAGTAATGTTGATTGGGCAAGTGGTATGGATGACAGAAAGAGCACCAGTGGTGGAGCTTTCTTTCTTGGAGGAAGATTAGTTTCTTGGTTAAGAAAGAAGTAGGATTGTATCTCATAAAGTACAAAAGAGGTAGAATATGTTGTCATAGTAAACAATTGTAATCAAGTTGCTTGGATGAAGCAGATGCTGTAAGGTATAAGGATAGAATTCAATGAACCTATTGTCATACATTGTGATAACACAAGCACAATGAATATGTCTAAGAAACTAGTGTTGCATTATAAGACTAAGCACTTTTGTATCAAATATCACATGTTGAGAGTAAAAGTTGTAGAAAAGGAAATCATATTGGAGTATGTAAGCACCAAGGAGAAGATTGTAGATATTTTCACCAAGCCTCTTCCTAAGGAGACTTTTGAGTATTTGTGAGGTATGTTAGGGCTGATGCCCCTACCTTCATCATAGTAGATGATGTATTAGTGCATCATTCTAGTGATACAGAGCACTATTGTTTGTCTAGACTATATGTTGATGCTTCTTATAAGAGGCAGTATCTATGATGGATAGAGTCATCTAGGACTCTTGATATTTTTTTTTTTAAATAATATCTTTGGACACTTGAGCAAGTCAAAGATAGTTGTTGCATAGATAGATGGTTGTTGAAACCATTGACATTGATGTCAATGGCAGAGAGATTACAACATGAAAAATAGTTTGATATAGAGAACATTAAGGTATATCAATGACGGAGAATGATTGATGAAGAGGATTTGAAAAGAAAGGATAACAGTCTTTAATAGTTGGTATTCTTGGAACTAGATGTTTTTCATCTATGTTGCCATCAATGCCAAAGGGGTAGATTATTGTAACCATGAATGTTGATGATACTTCTATGAGGGAGTATTGTAGAAACATGATTAGATCATAATCATGATGATATTTTACAATCATGACTATATTTGTCATTGATGTCAACATAGCAATTTTTAGTGGTATCTAAAAGAAGAATAACAATAAAGATCAAGTTGGTACAGATAGATCATTGATTATTTTCACTAGTGAGGTTAAAAGGAGATAGTAATAAGTGCCTAGTATATGCAGCTAACCTTGGGAGAAAAATATATTAAGTCTAGAAGAAGTTATGCAAGTTTTGGTGAAGATTGTTCTAAGATAGAGTTTACAAAAGCATTTTCTAGTTAGCTTGTTATATCTCTTAGCAGAGTTCCTATTTTGAGAAGTAAGGTTAAAGGAATGTAGAATGCATGTTGGTGATAATTTAGCTAAGCTCACTCATCATAATATTACACATACAAAAAGTTATTCAAGATAAAAGGTGATAGATTAATGTTATCACTAAGTATAACTTGTTCTTAGTGAGGTCTTATAATAATTAACTAAGAAGGTGTAATAGCCAACTCAGGGAATTATTTTATGGATTTGTATAAAGGAAGGACATTTTCCTTTGTTATTTAGGAATGTAGGAATGATTTCATGAAGCAAAAAGAGAAGAATAGAAGAGAAACAAGTTGATATACAAGGATAAGTAGAGCAGAGAAAAGTTGGAGCATTGTCAAGGTTTTATTCTGAGATCTGAGGTTTGATATTTGGATCCAAGGTTTGTGACTAGTCTACAAGGTTTGGCAGTGATTGGTCTAGTTGACAAGACAGAGGAAAGAGGTTAAAGCACAATATGAACAATTATTCTACAAGCAATAGTTGAGAGATCAGTTGGACACTGAAGTTCAATGGCCTTTCCCTAGAAGCTATTTGGATAGTGAGTCCTTCTACCTTCTACAACTCCTAAAAAGGTTGGCACAGCTCCTAACAGGGTTGGAATCTCCTAACAAGGACTCTTATGTACTAAATGTTTTTGTAGACTCCTAATAGGATACATTCTCTAACAAGGAAAATATATATCAGTATATCTTTGTGGGAATCATTTCCACCAAGGTTTTCCCTTTGATCAAGGGTTTCCTTAGTTAACAAATCTGATGTAAATGTGTATGTACATCTAAAGGTTTTTCTTTACTTTGAAATGATGTTAAGATCAATTAAGGTTGATAAATTTTTTGATTGGATAATTGATTCACCCCCTTCCCTCTCAGTTATCTTGATGGACTATTAATTCTAACATTGGAGGAATTTCCAATACCAACCTTCTAGGGAAGAATTGTCAAAGACCACATATTTTCTTAGGAAAGGACTCCAAGCTTCCTCCAAAATATTTCAAAGTAAAAAGAAGTTACCTAACTTATTAATAGTAGGGAATCCTTTCCAAGAATTAGTCCAAAATCTTACCTTCTCCCTATTGCCTGCTTTCCATGTAATTATGTTTGAGATGATAGATCTCCATTTGAGCATGAAATTTTAGATGTTAGATCCCATCAAAGGATTTATATTCTAAAGAGACTTAGGGGATCCAATGGATTAGAATACTTATTATAAATAATTTTGGCCCATTTTAGATGAGGATTTCTAATAATTGTCCATACCAATTTATCCCCAAGGGTTGTAGCTTGATATTTGATGTTTCTTATCCCAAAACCTCCATTATCCTTTGGCATATGAACCTTATCCCAAGCCAATAATGGTAATTTCTTTTTTTAATCAAAGCATTGTCACAAGAAATCTCTAAAAAAAATTAATTAAGGAGTATATGTTCTAAACAAGTAGATTAGTAATTGAGAGATGATAAATAGGTATGTTTATCAACACTAATTTTAGCATAGTGAGTGTTCCCAACAAAGAAATCCATTTACCTTTCCATGATTGAATTCTTGTATTGATCTTCAATCTTGTATTGATCTTACAAATTAAATTATCCTAGTTAGCTAATTGCTTCCTCCTTCTTTCTAGAGGGAACCCAAGATGTTTATAAGAAAAGTGTTGATCTCTTAGCCTATGTTGATTATTAGTGTTCAAACACTTAGCCATTTACTAGTAAAGGATGAGTGGTCATTGTTGGGTGTTCATTTTGCATGAGGTCAACGGTAGGAATTCATAGTGTAATTTCTTTCTTGAAAAGCAAATCTTTTTAAGGATTCACTCCAAGGTTCAGTGTTTGTCTTGTGACGTACCAAAATCTTCTCAGTAGAAGATAAATGTGAATGTTCATGAGGAGGCCTTTACTAGTTCCAAAAACTCTTTTACCTTGGAATCAAGTAAAATCTATTTGTTGTCTCAAAATATCACACCAAAAGAACAATATTTTTGTATTTTTTGTTTTTCAATGAATGCAACTCTAACAATGCAGCTACTATGATGTCCTATTCTAACAAGGGGGTTAGTAAAGCAAATAATGAAACTGAAAGCAAATAACATGAAATCAAATAGCTTGAAATGGAAATTCCTAAATGGACATAAGCTACAAAACACAACATGTTGCGAGTTAAACCTTTGAAGATATCGGTAGCAAACCAATGAAAATAGGAGTAGTGCTTCCTAGAATCCACTGATGCAATCATCGATGAGAATCTTTAACAAATTAAATGATGTTTCACTCTTCATCAAATTGCAAGGCCATGGAAAGTGCACTCATGCGAGACAAAAAGCTATGTAGACACAATCGGGTGATCTCTTCTCAAGCTCGTTATGTCAATGGAATTCATATATCTATAGCAAACACCAGAACTAAAAGATCGCACAACTAGAAACAATGCAATAAGCCTTTGGCTCAATCACAATCTCATGAATAAAATTCACAAAATAATGACACATTAAGGCAAGAATAACTACACTCCAAATGCTAGCACCAAAAGCATATCTTTATTGCATAATAACGGCAACCCTTTTTACATTTTACAATGGGGTATTTATAAGAAATCGTCTCCTCAATTTGTGTTGAGAGTGAGAGATATCTTGATGCAATAAAATGCTTTTAAAACATTAAAACAAACTAAATATATACAAACTGACAATCTAACTGGTGCTCAGAGGGACTCCATCCATATTTTATTCATTAATTGGATGCATGAGCCCTTTACATGTCAAAAACAATGAAAGTATGAGAAAGAAAGTAGGAGGAAGCCATCAGTCGAAGTAGAAGTGCATGGAGACACCAAAAATAGAAGTGGGCCCTTCACTTGATGTGTTTCGGAGTTAACTTGCCATCAAAAAGTGCTTCCAATGCATGGAAAGTGCTATTTTTGGAACTGGCAATCAACTGTCAGTGCACCTTTGAATTGTGAAGCTGCGGACCTGCATAGCTATGGAGCTGCGTACCTGTGGAGCTGCAGACCTATAGACCTGCGGACCTACGTACCTAGAGATCTGCGGAGCTCAATTCGCCAAAAAATCAAAGTTCTTAATTTTGAAAAAGATTTATGGTTTTTGCTCAAATGAGGTTTTATATCACTTTTTGTATACGCTTCATGCCTGTTTTTGATGATTTATACCCTCTTTATAGCCAATTAATTTCATAAACTTGTACTCCCTCTGCTTCTTCAATCAAAAATCTCAAGGCACCTGCATTGAATCTTGTCCCCAATAGCTGCATAAGATGAGGAACTTGATTTGCTTTATGTGTCCAACCTTTGTATCTTTGACCTTTGTCTTCTCTCCACACATCCAATCCTTCCTGGTAAGAAACCAAGTCATCCTGAATATCCAAGACAATCAAATGTTTGCAACTTTTTCATATTTTTTCACAAATTTTTTAGGCATTTTTAAATAACCTTTTTGGAGGTCTTTTGCTCAAAATTTAAAGTCAGAACCTTTGTCGGTCCCTACAATTGGACAATCAACGGTTCACTATTTTAGGGATTAAAATTAGATCTTCAGTTCTTCTTTCCAACGGTGTAAGCGGTTCTAAATTTTGAGTCCCGAGTCAAAAGTTATGACCTCGACAAGTTGAGGATGCAATTTTTACCTACAAAAGAAGCAAACATTAGTCCGTAGAGTTAACAATGCATAGTAAAGACACACTAGCTACTCAAAAAAAACTGGAGATGAATCCTAAAATTTGGCTAAGTCTAAAATTCTAAAGCCCTAAAATTTGGCTAAGTCTGGATTCCTGAAGCCTTGAAATTTGGCTAAGTCTGGATTTTTGAAGCCTTGAAATTTCCTAGAATCTTTACCTTATCTCGGGGAGGTTTGAAACCTATCTCAAAAGATTCATTGCATTTATTAAAATATATCTTAAGTATAAGAAATTAAATATATGTCAACTTATACTTAAACGATATATTTTTAACCCCTCTCATTTATCTGGGCATGTGGACTAAAACCCCTCTCATTTATCTGGACATGCACACTAGGATGGAGGTGTGCGACATGCACACCAGGATGGAGGCACGCGCGGATCCTAGAGGCACGCGTGGAGCCTCCATGAGAGGCATGTGTGTGGAGCCTCCATGAGAGGTGCACACAATGCCTCCACGAGACGCACATGTGACGCCTCCATGGAGGACGCGCATGTGCACACCTCCACAAGAGGTGCACGCGACACCTCCATGGAGGGTGCACGTGCGCACCTCCGTGAGAGGCGTGCCCACGTGGTGCCTCTGCGAGAGGCATGTGCACGCAGTGCCTCTAGGAGGGCGCACTGCTCAGCGCCTCCATGAGAGGCGCGCACTCCATGGAGATGTACGCGACGTGCTCTCCATGAGAGGTGTCAAAAAAATTTAATTTTAAAATTTTTATTTTTTTTTTTAATTTTTATTTATTTTTTTCAATTTTTGATTTTTTTGTGATTTTTCAATTTTTTGATTTTTTTTGTGTTTTTTTTTTTTTTTTTTTGTGATTTTTGGACTCAACTTTCTAACTAAAATTCTTTTCCTAACTTGAATTGTGAGTCTGGGAGTCGAAAAAAGTAGGGGGTCCCCATTCCTCACTAGGAATGGGGCATGTGTTGTGGAGACCACAACAGTCATTATTGTGACTAACTCATTTAGTAAGGATTGAGCCTAACAAAGGACTTGTTTATTTTGCATTACATGTCAAACAAGTTAGGGATTGTCGAGCACTCCAGTTGAGACCGAGCATATATAGAAGCCAAGTTATTTTAGTAGAGACCAAGTAAACTAAAAATAATTTTTTTTCCATGAAAATAGATAAACTTATGCATATAGAAGCTGATTGCTAGAATGAATGTTAGTGATGACCAAAATTTGTTACAATAGTGAAGTTTTGTGGGTTTCGTCCCTACCCCAGTTTTACATTCATATTGAAGTGTTTTTGGGTAACCAAATCATTTGTGTTATGTGTTGAATCTTTCATGTATGTAATGTATTTCATTCACTATTCAATATTATATTTTTAATGTTAGATCTAAGATACGAGATGAATTAGGTGTGAATTTAGTAATTTGGTTTTTGGAGTTAAAAGTTTAAGATCCTAACTCACCCCCCCCCCCCCCCCCTCTTGATATCTTGTTTCCCAATAATCCTTCCAAAAATTGGTATCAAAGCCTAGTTCTCTTGAAAGAAGCCTAACAACTTAAGAGGATTAGATCATGGAGATGAAGGAATATATGTTGGGAAAAATTATTGAGAACTAGATTATTGAAATCCAAATCATATTGCAACAAATTGAAGGAGCAAGAGAAGAGATAAGGAAATCACTAAAAAAAGGGAAAGATATAGCAATACAATGTAATTCCATTCAATACAAGGAAGTAGACACAAAATGACTACTTGATAGTGGAAAGACTAGTGGTAATAGTGAAGCAATAATAAAACTACTGGAGAAGAATAGTACTCTAGCAAAAAAGTAAAAGAACTCAATATAGAACATTAAACTCAATTAGTATTACAATGTGAAGTGATAGAAAAGAAAAAAATTTGAGAAGACAAATCCATGATTGAAGAAGACAAAAGATAGATGACAATTAGACTTAAAGAGAGATCATTTGAAGTATAGGGGTAAGGCCACAATAATGGTTCTGTCTTTTCATCACAAAGAAATCAGATAAAAAGTGGGAAAATAGTATTCTAGGGGCTTTGAATGAAGCCCCTGCAAGGCTTCATTCAAAGTCATCACCCTAGGGCTTCATTCAAAGCCCCTTATGCCAACTTTGATAGGAGCTTTGAGTGAAGCCCCTAGGGCCAATAGGTAGCCAAAAAGTGGGTGAGGGGGCTTCATTCAAACCCCCTTGGGGCCATTAGGTGGCCAAAAGGTGGTCCAAGGTGCTTCATTCAAACCCCCTAGGACCATCTAAATAAACCCTTAGGGGGCTTCAAATGAAGCCTCTACATTTGAAGCCTCTCCAAGGGCTTTATTTGAAGCTCCCTTAACTCGAAGGTCCCAAAATTGGAAATTGTACAAACTTACTCAAAATTCTATCAATTTTTTTCCCTTTTGAGGGGTTAAACAAGGGATAAATAGGTCCATATTCTGAAACTAAATATAGAAAATTGTTGTACTCTGAATAAGCTTTCCAATGATGATATTTTTAGTATATATTGTGTTTATCATTATATTTAATTTTTAATTTTTTTAAATATAGGTTGTCTCACCATTTCACAAATTTTGATTTGAAGCTTTAGGAAAATAGATAATGAGAAAATTAAAAAAATTTTAAAAATATGTCCATCAAAGGTATGTGTGTTACCTTTCTAGAAAATCAAGAAAAAAGTCATTTCAATGAATACAACTCAAATTATATTGATAAAAAACAAGCTATGTCTAAGTTGTCATTAGCGTCACTTTCCCACTAAATAAAATCTATATTTTTTATGAAATTGAATGAAACCAACTAAACTTGCTAGTTGTTGATGTTACTATTCTACCCTTGAAAGAATATTGTCATTATCATTTTTTTTAAAAAGTTATCTTGATCAAATGACTCATCACTCTTTGAAAATGTCAATTTTCATATAAACCACTTCTCAAAGGAGATGGAAAAATTGACTTCAACTGAATTTTTAAAACAAAAATAAAAATACTTGTAGAAACTAGATAGAAAATTATAAAAATCACTAGTTTACATCATCATCAAATTCTTTGCGATTTTGTAGCAATATGCATTTGAAAATCAAGTTTTTGTCAAAAATATCTAATTTATTGTCAAACTTGGCCAAAAAGTGGGAACCATTACAATGGCCTTATCCATAGAAGCTCACAAACAATTAGTTAGATATGATAAATCAATTGATAGTTACTACTTAGGAAGCAAACAAAAAAAATTGGAGATCACAAAGCTAAGGTCAGAAAATAAGCAACTGAGCAGTGAGTTAAGGCATGAAAAGGAAATTATGGAAAGAATGAACAAACCAAGTGAAGTTGTCAAACACTTTGAAGAATTGATGAGATCACCTAGAACAAAAGATACCTTTAGACTAGGATACAACAAGCACCCTTCATCTACTAAAGAAGGGGAATCATCGAAAGTGGAGAAAAAAGAAATTCTAAAGGCAAACTCGCATGTCATCATTGTGGTAAACCTGAACAAACAAAAAGTATTTGTAGAAGCAAGAATGGTGAGAAAACTTCCAAACCCAAGTCTATTAGTAATTTTTTTTAATGCAAGAATGTAGGACATCAATCACATGAATTTAGATTAAAAAAAAATGATTCATTCACTACATTTTAAGGAAATTGCTATAACTACTAAAAATATGAACACAGAGCTCATGAATGCAAATTCTAGACAAAGTTCAACTAGACAATTGAGAACCAAAAACATGTACCAAGAAAAGTAAATTGCTTTAATTGGGATTACAATACATGGTATAGTTCTCACTATTATGGAGAGTATGGTCACATCCCAAATAATTGCATCAAGACACATTTCAAATGAAAATACAAAAAATAGTTGAATGGAGAAATAGTATGTTTTAGTTGTCTCAAAGTTAGACATATCAACAAAAATTATAGAATTGGAGCATCAGCACCAAAGAATGGAAATGACAAGGTTTAGGGAAAGAAAACATGGATAGAGATAATGAAAAAGGTATGTAAAGGTGTTTATTTAGTGATATATTTAACATCACTTCCTAATGTGGATGTGCTAAAAGTTCATATCTACATAAGTTAAGATGCATTAAGAACAAATATATAAAAGGGAAATTAAAAGAGGATCATTTGCTACATAAAGTACTAAGCATTGATGGTACTATCTATATTGCCTAAGCTTCACAGTCTAGACCAAGTAATCAAGGTAGTTAATGTAATGAAAAAATGAATTAGTGTTGGTCAAGTAAGATAACCTTGATCGAGAAAGTATGAAGATTGATCTAACTATCATACACCAACCAACTATGAGAGCATTTATTACAAACCTAGAATGGAAATTTGAAGGTATTTATCGAATTTGAGCATACATTTTTATTCACCACAAATTTTTAGAGCTCACAAGTGATATAAAGTAAATTAAGGTGATTTCAATGACAAAGCAAGACAATCAAAGTGGATCATTGACAAATTTGTTAACATCAATAAGTGATACTTTTGGTACTGAGTCAATTATTTTTAGAAGATATCGTAGAAGCATTTTTTTTTCAAAACCTTAGTTCAAATGGTATCATCAAGTGAAATATTGTAGGGTAGCAAAACTCAAATTATTAGGAATGACCAGTGCCCACCAAATTTTAGGGGCATTATAATTGCTAAGAAGATTGAAGATGATATTGGTACTCTATCAATCCCACCCAAAGTTTTAACTATTCAAGATGTAATATCTTGTTGCCTATGCAAAGTAGGAGAGATTGGATATTGTGAAATAAGGGCAGCTTATGAGAAGCTATGTGCCAATGGGGTCTTGAAAGATGAGAACAAAATAGTTGTTGAGAAAGGGCTTATCGTGCCCTAGGGCTCCCTAAGGTTTTCAAGGTAGAATGGACAAAGATTGTGCTTAGTCGAATTCACAACATGAATGTATGGTTAGAAGGTGGACCAATAAAGATCAACAAGGCTATAATACATCAAGTAATTGGTTATCCTACCTTGGATCAACCCAAAAGCTTGAGGAGGGCAGCGAAGAATGAAATTGAAAAGCTAACCAAAGCAAAGTGGAATGGTAGAGGAATATCAATTGATGGGATAGAAGATCATGTAATTGAATTCATAGTTTGTATGGTTGCACACAAGTTTTACCAATTTAGTTTGCTGAATAGTGTGTCATGCATTGTAGTGCATTTTGAATATAAAACTTTCAAGAAGTATCATACTTATGACTTTGTTGAGCTGCAACTGCAACAACTATCAAAGAACCTAGAGGCAATCAAGAAGGAAAAGAATACATCATATAAATATGGATCTTTGTTGTTACGTATATTTTTCTATGTGAAAAATTCATTTTATTTGATTGTAATAGTAATATGGGATAGGAAATGACCTACTATAGAGGAATTAAATGAGTTTATTAATAGCTTGTGAGAAAAAAATTAAGCCATTATAGATAACTATTTTTAGGAGTTCAAAATTAAAATGAGAAATAGAATGAGAATTCCTAAGTTGGTCATTGATAAGTATTATGATGAGGTATTTTTTGTAGTGGACAAAAATTATGTACATGCTCATAAAATAATAAAAATAATTTTCACAATGTTGAATGACATGAATTCTTTTGAACTCCTCTCTTGAAAAGCTAATCAAGAATCAACTCCAAGGTTTTGGGTGATCTTGTGACCTACTAAAATCCACTCAATTGAAGATAAATGTGTATGTTCATGAGGAAACCTTTGCTGGTTTTGAACAATTTGACATAATTTGTTTGATATGTTGATGTTTGAAAAAGTAACCACAAAAGAAATATATTTTTGGTAATTTTTTTTTTATGATGAATGTAATTTATCGATGCAACTAATATGAATTCCTATTTTAACCAAGTGTTAGAAAATAAAATAAAAAGCTAGGGTAACAAGGAATTAAAGAAAATAACTTGAAAGGGAAATTCCTAATAGACATAAACCATGGTAACAACATGTCTGTGAATTAAATTATTAAAAGGGATCAGGTAGGAAATCAATGAAAATAGGAATGGTGCTTCCTCAATTCTAGTGATGCAATCATTGATGGTAACTCAATATAAACTGAAAGATGTTTCACATTTCATCAAATCGCAAGCCACAAAAAGTGCACTCATGTGAGACAAGATGTTATGCAAGAACAAATATGATCCTTTCTCCAATTTGTTACATTAGTAGAATTCATTAACATGAGGTAAACCCCCGAACTAAAAGATCACACATCATAACAATAAAATAAAACCACTGGCTCAGTTATTATTCATGAACATACATTCACAAAAATAACACACTCTGCTAAGAATAACTACACTTAGAATGAGAGCACCAATGGTATATATTATTGCATCAAAATAACAAATTGGAGTAGATATTACATCCATGTATTTATAAGAAATCATCTCCTCTTTTTGTGTTAGGAGTGAGAGATCTTAAAATACAATTAATGTTAAAAACTAATTTTAAAAATCTAATTATATACAAAATGACTCTGTAAATGGTGCTTAGTAGACCTCCACCCTTGTTTATATCAATTAATGGGTGCATGAGCCTTTACATGACACAAAAGAATAAAAGAATGAGAAGATAAGAAAAATAAAGTTGTAAGATGATATAGAAGTCTTTGGAAGCTATAAAAATGGAAGCTTGACCTTCTCTAGGTGTTTTTGGAAGTTGAACTATTGTCAAAATGCATTTTTAGTGAATGGAATGCTCTAAATTAGGAGCTAGTAATTAACTGGTTGTGCACCACTTCTTACTTCAAAATTGTTAGTGCATCTCTATAAAAAGTACACTATGGTGCTATGTTCCAAAAATTAAAAAAATTGTTACTGTCAAAACTTGATTTCTAGCATCTAAGTTTTTTTCCCTCTTTACACCAAAATGATGTCTAGATTTTTGGTCTTAAACTTATCTATTATCTCAGCCACTTGAGTAGCTTCTAATAAATCGAGACCCTCATACTTATTCTTTACTACTTGCCAGTAATTTCTCATTTCAATCCTCGTCTCCAAAAAATCATCAAGCTTGGTATCTAGTTCTAGTAGTGCTTCTTCAATTTTAAAGCCTTATCTAATATCATCTTTAGATGAAGCTTCTTTAAATGAACCTCTAAACTATTGGACAATTGACTACACCACAAAAATCTTGGTCTTTGAATCATCCTCAAAAATCTCAAGGCTAGCGGCATTGTAGTACCTCTTCACTTCAAAAAAAATCTCTTGAGTCTTATCTTTAATCTACTCAATTTCTTTGTGTAATCTTCCATAACCTTATTGCCTATCAGTATTTTCTCTGTCCAATCGTTGAGCTTATCAAGCTTCTCATCTGCATATACCTCCATTAGCATTTGATACCTTTGACTTTTGATTAATTTTAGAGCTTGTAGGTCATTTTCCCAGGTATGAACTTCATCCATCAGCCCAAAATCTTGGTTCACTATAGAGACCAACTTGTTAGTACTTGACTAGATGTGGTGCAACAAATCCAAATTTCCTTTTATGATTTGCCCAACTTTCTAGTCAAAATTGTCATGTCATTGATGACATGCTTCCAAAAATGGATCCAATTGTGTTCTCCCTATTCCTCTTCTCTCTAATATTCTTGCAAGAGTGATCTATAGATCTTCTAGGTTGATGGGGCCCACAACTTCATGCAAATAGCTTCTTAGTAGCTCATTTTTCTTTCACAAAATTATCGACTCAGAATCATCTTGGTCCATTTGCTTGAACACTTCTTTCATACCCATAGTGATCATTACTTTTGTAGTGTCTATTGTGGGCCTTCCAAACATAATCTCCTTGATTTGGTAATCTTTAGGAGTCAATTCTTTGGTGTCAACATAAGTAGGAGGAATGGAAATATGTGTAAGTAGGTCCTGATCTTGGTTCTATATTATGAAGGCCAATATTTGTGCATCACCCTTAGGTGGCTCAAGTATCTTGACTAATTTTACTAATTCCTTCGTTCCCTCCTCAAATATTAGGTAAAGCTACCTCTTTTAGTGAAACATAGCCTCCCTCTTCAGCCATGTTAGTGTGGTTCCCATGGGAGACATGTACTTGGTTTAAGAGGTTGGTCCTACTACAAGCTCCTTTCCCTTATCAATCCTTTTGAGAAAGATCTTTAGTTGGAGTCACTATCTCTAGTTGGGCTAAGGTCCTAGCCTCTGTATTTTGAGAATTTTTTTAAGGATCTTCATGTATTTTCCCTTCCTTGAATACTTCATCAACATGTAGTTGTTGGAATTCCCCTTCCTTGATTTCTTGTTCTTCTTCTAATAGGGGGAAGTGGAGACACTGATCCTTTAACCAAAATTGGAAAATCATGAGATGGTCATGGTGGAATGCCAAAAGGTCCTTGAGGTAGAGGTGGCAATTGATTCCAATCCTCTCCTATGGGTTCACTTGTGGGAATATCTCTTATTTTCTCTTCCACCATCTTAGTGCCTACTAGCATTAAGTCAAAATCAGAGAGGTTGAAGACATCAGTTTCTTGATGCTCCATATCATCTATCCATCATTGTTGTTTATCCTCTAAATTTGACACTTGGATAGTCTCCCTTGGAGGAGATGGAGGTGTCATTATGGAGCTTTTTTTCCTCTCTTCCTTTGTTTCTTTAACCAAGTGGGTTCTTTGTCTCAAGGGGACAAATTCTATTTTCTCCCCTCCTTCATCCTCTACTTCCAAGATGGTCTCAGGCACTTGTGGACATGGAGTGTTTTTCTTCTTCAGTCTACTTCTTTGAGTTTTTTCCATAATTTGATTCAACTCTTGCATTCTATGGAGCTAAGAGGGAGGCTTCTTCTTCCTTAGTTGCTACTAGTGGTAACCTCTTCTCCTCTAGTTGTTCTTCTAACTATTCTAGTTGTTCTTGTTGTTGTGCCTCTTGGGATGGCTCTTGTTGTTGTGGCTCTTGGACTGGCTCTTGTACTTGAGACTTAGCTTGAGGCTCAACTTGTGCCTTTTTAGGTTGTGCTTGTTCTTTTAGAGGTGCTTGAGCTTGAGTTGCTTTCTTCCTTTCCTTAGAAGGTACTTTCTTCCTTTTATTTCCTTGATCAACCTTGAAGTACTACTCAACCTCCTGCTCATGTTAATATACTTTTTTCAACCTCATTAGGGATTGAGCAGGAAAGTTTGGCATGATGGACTTTGCACCTTTTCCTTTGATCAGCCTTCATGTGTCTTGTAGGGGTATAACCTAAGGAATTAGATCCATTCTAAATGGTTTCCTGATCCATTCATTTGTCAATTTGATTGTGCACCTAGCTCAATGATTTATATCATTGTTCTCATCCCTCCTTATTTTAGCATTCATTATTGGTTGGTCATAGATTTTGTCCTTGTTGTATAAAGGATTCAGGATATCTTTAGCATCATTTTCCATGGCCTTGAGAGTAATCTTCATTTTTAGCACATTTTTTGCTAAGTATAGAGTCATTCTACAATAGTTCATTATACAGACATCATATTTATCTATAACATTCATCTGATGATCTTTTAATGCTTCTTCATGTACAAACTTTTTCCCTACCAGGTGCTACACCATCCCAATGTTATCAAAGTATACACAATGGGAGTTGTATTCTTCTAATGGATGTTGATCCCACTCAGAGTCAAAGGTGACAATACCTTGCTTTTTCTTAACCCCGAATGCACCAATTGTGATGGGCCAAATGCATGTCTTCTTATGTTGTCTTCTCACTCTATCATATGCAAAAGTGAGTTGGTGTGCAGTCTCCAACAATATGAGCCTATCTAATGGATATATTGGAAGCTTCTTTGGGCACAGTAAAGTACTAGCTACCCAAATATAGGTGAAGGTCTTAAACTGAATGTAGTAGGTGGTAATGTCTATGATCTTGGCTGCTACCTCTATTGATATTAGTTTAGCATAGTCAGCTCCATTGAACTTGATGATTGCAAAAATGAACCCATCATTCACCACTCTTTATTCCACACTCTAAAATGGGAGATTTTTCTTCACCAAATATGTATATACCATATATGGCCAAGCATTTTCATCTTCCATGCTTCCCTTTTTGTAGAGGCTTGGGTAATCTACAGTTCTATTTGCCAATAAATACACCATGTATGATGTCATATAGAAGCATGGATTAGCTTTGATGGCTACTAATTACCCACCCAAGTTATCACCTATGATGGTAACCCAATTAATTGGCATCTTTTTTACTCTAATGGTCTCAATAAAGTGGACCATCTAGGTCTGAAGCTGACCTACTGCTGGGAGTCTCATAACAACTTTACCCACTCTATGGCCTACTACTTTTCTATCAATCAAGAAGGAGGATTGAACTATTTCCTATGATTCTTTTAGATTATCCTTGTACCATCATTATGCTCTATCATATGTTATTCATAGATATTGGTTTACCCTAGTAAGGTGAAACAATTTCTCGATGTTACGGGGTTAGAATTCTAGGACTATTTCTCTTGTAGCTCTCTTAATGACCTTATCTTTGGTCATATAATGATTTTTGAGGGTCATTATCAATTATGAGGATTGAATTGATGTTGGATGAGATGTTGCATTGACAACACCTAATCAGACGAGTGTTGACACCATAGTAGATCTCTCTTTAGGTTTGTTGCAAATAGTGAGGAATGCATTCCAATCAATATGTCTAAGTTATGTATCTTTAATCTTGGTGTGTCCATCATGAAACCTTGATTTCCTTTGTGCCTCTTGATATTTGAATGTAACTAGTTTCAAAGCCATCTTTTTTTCCATTGAAGAGGATGATGATGCCATCTTATCTACATAATAAAAATAAACATTAGTTAAAAGGTTAAAACTTAACCTTAATAGACCCTAATTGACCAAAAAGGTCAAAATTAGTCAAAACATAATGAAAAGATGTCCATCCCCCCAAAATCCCATGAAATTCATTTCAATGCACCTAACACACCATTACAAGGCCACAAGTGCACTTTTGTAAGCCATGAAATGGCTTTAAGGAGTAGTTACACACATGTGCACCTTAGTAAGGTGCATACATGTGCATGGAAAGTTCTTGTGGGGGGGGGGGAGGTGAACATGTGCATACTTCCATGGCACCTTAGGAGTTTTGCATTTTATTTTAGTTTGTTAAAGTTTGTGGGAAGGAGCCTTTTAGGTTTAGTTAATGTATTTTAGGTCAATGTAGGAAGTTGGAAGGTGCACACATTCACACCTTATGGAGGTGTTCATGTGTGCACATTCTTATGAATTGCTAAGCTTGTTAGTTATCTATGTAGGGGAGCTCTAGGAGGTAGAGTAGTATAGTGGTACCATGTCTAGAGGTGCACTCTCAAAGGGGGAAAAGAGTGAATTGGAGAGAAAGAAGGGGGTATGGGGTCTTAAATAGACCTCATGCCCAATTCACAACTCTGTGGGTTTGTACCTTTGTAGTTGTGCACCCTCCAAAGTTGCACATGTGCACATCTTGAAAAGGAGGTATAGTACACACTTGCACACATGGGAATGTGCACAAGTGTGCTATTGTGCACTTAAAGCACTATTAATGTCAAAATCTCACTTTTTCCATCTTTTTTAATTCTCCAAACCTCCCTAGTCAGACACTAGGGTTTGAGCTCAATTCTTGGGGAGAGTCCAAAATGTACTAGGCTCTAGACTAGAAGCCTGGTAGGTTAAAATTTACTAAGCGGTCCCTATTTCTAGGAGAAATGGTGTGTACTTTGTGAGACCACAAAAAATAGCCCCACCAAAAGAGAAGAAATAACAAAGGCATTTCTTCATCAACATGTATTCTTCCACCATGTTTCAAATGACAATTGAATTCTGAATACTTCAAGCAACTTTCAAGTTCCTTGATAGTCAAAATTTTAGAATCTTGAATATTCAAGCTCCATGTGTGCTCAATGTATTATTTTCCTTCAACATAGCGAGGTGTAATCCATCATGAGTATCTAGAAACTTGCAAAAAATCTTTACCTCCACTGGTCCATTCATCAGGAATCCTCGTAAAACCTCTTTGTATATCACTATCTGACTAGATGAGATAATTTGTTTTGAGGGCTCTTGACAAGTTATCAATTTTATTTTCTTTTGGAGTCCTTGGTAATCTCTTTTGACTTTCTTTGCAAATCTAGCATGTTTGTATTTAATTATTCTTTGAAGCCTTTTGTATATTTGGGAGATAGCCATTTTGGATTGCATCTCCCCTTTGTCAAATTACCTTTTAGAATCATCTAAAATATTTATTTTAACACCATTTGTAATTATTTTTCTTTCTTCTATACCCTAACCATGCTTAGACTATGTGGTCAAGGCATTGGTGTTATTTTCTAGTTTTTTTCTTTAGTTTGACAACTCTTGTGTCCCTCTTTTATTGAACTCTTGGAAAACTCTCATGCCAAACAGTGATCTTAGTAGTTAATTAAATAGACCCTTTGTTTGAACCAAAAAAATTGGATTATCCCTTACTACTGTCAACCTAGATTCAAAAATCACCAAGATAGCCATTCATTAAAGTTTATAAAGTGTTGAGAGCTATCAATCTAAAACTTTGATTTTAAGACTAAAAATCTTTTACAACTACAAGCCATATCTATTTTTTCATTCGTACAAGAAACAAAATCATCTGAATGCTTTGACAAAGAAATACCTCCTCTCTAAAGTTGAAACTACTAGGAGTGACCTATGGGATGTGTCAAGAAAGATTCTTGATTACACCTAACCCCTAGAGTAACAAGAAATGGCAGGCATGACTTTTAAAGAAAACACACAACTTAAAGAAAATAGGTAACTGAAAGTAAACACAATTGTAGAAACCAAACACACTTGCAGAAAGTAAACACACTTGGAAAAAGAAAACACACTTGTAGAAAGTGAACACACTTGCAGAAAGTAAATTTTATTTATTTATTGAAATATTTTCTACTTTTAGGCCTCAAAATAATGTTTTAGGAACTAGCCATTGACTAGAAATGGGACCAATTCCCCTTGTAGAGAACTTAGCCTAAAAGTATTTTCTCCCAAAAATTTTGCAATTTGATAAGGGCTAATCCACAAGTGTTGAAACTTAGGGTGACTACCTAGCTTTTCTTGTACCTTGTCCTATAGGAGAACAAGGTTGGATATTCTAAAAGATTTGATTGTGGTCCACTTGTTGAACCACCATTTGATGACAACCTGATGTTTTTCCATATGCTTTAAAGTTGTTGTTTGTTTCTCATCCAATTTCAAGAGATTCATTAATCTAATATGAACTCTATCTACATCTTCAACATACCCTCTCATGAAATTCAACACAAGAATATTGAGATTGAGAGGGAATATTGGTTTCTATCCATAGACAACTAGGTATGGGGATGTTACCAAACTACTTTTAATCCTAACTATGAATGTCCATAATGTGTGTTTTAGTTGAGTATGCCAATCCTTTGGGTTGTACTTTAGTAAGTTCTTTCTCACTATGATCAAGTTCTTATTGCTAGACTCAGCCACACCATTTCCTTGGGGATAGTAATTAGATGAGAACTTGACTTTAACCTAATTTTCTAGTACCCATTGAGTAAGGAAGATAGATGCAAATGATGTCCCATTGTCATATACAAGGAAGAATGGCATTCCAAACCTTGTGATAATGTGTTCTTCCAAGAGATTAGGAACCACTTTTGTTGTGCAATTTTGAAAAGTCTCAGCTTCTATCCAGTGCATGCAATAGTCAATAGTTGTGAGAACAAACATATGTCCTATAGATGATTTTGGGTTTACTAGTGCAATAAAATCTAGCCCCCACTTAGTAGAAGGGTGTACCTCAAACATTGGTTATAGTAGCATAGCTAGAAGTTTCTCTCTATTGGAACTTGTCTAAAAAATGTGGAAAGAACATACATGTTCAAGTGTATCCTTGAAGATGGTAGACCAAAAGTAATGTGATCTCAAAATCATGTGAGTTGTAGCCTTTTTTGATCTATGTCTTGTGTCATACTTATCATGATATTGTTCCAATATCTCCTTCTCTTCTTCACATCCCAAACACTTCAAATAAATTTTCTCATTGTTTCTCTTATAAAGTTTCCTATCTTGTAGCATAGAGGATTCACATTTCATCTTGATTCCTCTACATTGGGAACTATTCATCCATTTAATTTATTGATTCTGCAAAAGATAGTAAACAATATCTTGATACTAGACATTAGTGATTACTTGTTGATCAATATCCACTTCAAACATCATGATCATTTGTTTGTCTCTAGTATATATTTCATCATCAAATCTAATTTCATTACCAATATTGATCTTATTATTAGCTAGCATCTTATTCAGTCCTTGTCCTTTCACCAAATTCATTAGTTGTATTTCTAAATCAAACTCTTGTAATATATCCATCCATTTTCCTCATCTTTCACCTAATTCATTCTGCATCAGCAATGATGTGACCATGGGATCCTGCACAATAGAATATACCTTACTCTTGAGTATGTAATGGAAAAAATTATTTTTTCCTTTATCAGGGAAAAAGATTGTTTGTCAAGATTGGAATAGTTTAATTCAACATTCTTTAGTGGACAACTCATGAATGTGATAGGTCTCTCATCTTCTTTGTTTTTCTTCTGAGTGAGAATCCTAGCACATGAATGTTTTGAAGCAAACAAATGGATTTTGAAAGGCAACTTGTAATCTGGACTTACAAGTATTAGAGCCGTAGAGATGGCTACTTTGATGTCTTTGAAAGATTTCTTTATTTTAGGAACCCATTCAATTTTTTATCCCTTTTTCAGCAAGTCATTAAGGGGACGTATTTGCTCAGTAAATCCACTAATGAAATTACAAACAAAATTAATCTTCTCGAAGAAAGATTTGAGTCCTTTATGACTATGGATAGGTGAAAACTTTAGAAAAGCTTCTAACCTTTTAGAATCACTAGATATCCCTACTTTAGAAATAATATGCCCCAAAATCTTTCTTTTGGTAACCCTAAATGAACACTTCTTAGGATTAAGAGATATGCCATATCTTTGGCATCTGTTAAAAATTTGTCTCAAATATACAACATGAGTAGACCAATCTTTTGAAAAGATAGCTAGGTCATCCATGTAGATAACTGTAAATTTATTAATTATCCCTTTCAATGTTTCATCCATGGCCCTTTGAAAGGTAGCTTCTGCATTGATTAATCCAAAAGGCATTATTTTATACACAAAAGTTCCCCATTTTGTTGTAAATGTAACCTTTAACCTATCCTCTTCATCAACCATAACTTGGTTGTATCCTAAATATCCATCTAGAAAAGACATCATTTTAGACCCATTCACAATTTGCAATACTTTATCAAGTGAGGGCAAAGGTTAGTTATCCTTCTTGGAGGCTAGGTTCAAATTGCAGAAATCCATAGAAAGGAAAATTTCTCTAGTCTTTTTCCTTACTGGAACCAAGTTAGCAACCCATGTAGAATGTCATATTGGGAAGATAATTTTAGCATCAAGTAGATTTTGGACTTATTTCATTATCAAAGGCTCAATAATGGGATTCACTGGTCTTTGTCTTCGACAAAAGGATTTGGCATCAGACTTCAATGGAATGTCATGAGTGATGATTTCAGGATTGTATGTCTTGAGTTCTTCATAACTCCATGCTATGAAATCTTTGTATTATGTAAGTAATTAAAGCATACTTTCCCATTCTTGAGGGTTATATGCCTTGCCAATTCTCACTAACCTAAGATATTCTTCTGTACCTAGATTATATGAATCACATTCTTCAATGGTTCCTTTACTACATGCTGATTATTCTCAATTGAAGATGCATCCCAACTCTACCATCCCCTTAAGAATAGTATTGGCCTTAAAATTTATAATCTCATCTTCATTTTCTAGCTCATCGTCTTTAGGTTTATCATCAGTAGTGTCATCAATCTCTTGTCCTAAAAAGGCCATTGCACATAATGAACTTGAGAATATATTGGTCATCTTGGAATACTTGGAAGTTTTTAATGTTGTATGGAATAGATAGGGCATCAACTAATTCAACTAAAAACCTCTTTAGTTCTATTCTTTCAATAGGTTGCAATGCACTTGTTGAAATGTCAAGGGCATTGGATACCATGTTCTTTTTCCTCATAATGGACATTATGTTCAAGGCCTCAAAATCTTTTAACAAGTCCCAAAATATTTTCTCATATGCAAGTAATCTTCTATCATTGCAAGAATAAATTGAATTCACCTGTCTAATGACCAACTAAGAGTCTCCTTCAATTATGAGAGCTTTGACATCTTCCTTTAGTTAGAAGAGAATTCCATAATCAAGGCTTCATAATCTGCAACATTATTAGTACATCTAAATTGTAAGTGATATGGTGCATAAAAAGACCTACCTTTGGGATTAATTAATTCAATACTTGCACCAACTCCTAATTTTCATTTAGAACCATCAAACCTAAGAGGCCAAATTGGTTATTCTTTGGGCTTCTTGGACTTTTGTTTATTCATCTCAATCTTTTCTTTTACTTGAACTTTGAAGGATTGTTTCTTCAGGACCCATTATATTCTTTCATGTGGTCAGCTTGGCTAGTTTCCATTGTTTACTTTTGATATGGGGATTTCCCATTTTTCTTATCAATCTCAAATATCTCCAATCAATTCTATGATTTTATCAAATTTTGGCTTAAGATGAACAACTACCAAGGTCTAGTCTTGACTTTTTACAAATTTTCCTCTCCTTAGTACTTTGATCATCCCTGGTGGAGAACAAGATAAACCCCCACCATCTGAAGAGGTTATACTATATGACGCATTTAAATCTTATTTTTACTCTTCAACTTTGTCCACGACTTCAGATATGTATGTGGAACTTGAATTTTCCTCTTGTATCTCCCTTGGAGTTTGACCATTTTTAAATTGCATTATCTAAGTTAATACCTAAGTGATTGCTTCTTGGCAATGTGAGGACTCAAATTCTTAATGACTTACTTTGTGTAGCCTGCAAAATCCTAGAAGAAGCAAAACATTTGTGTTTGCTTCTTCCCCTAAGCATTGTAATTTCACAACCATGCTATCTATGAAATGAGTCATGACCTCTTCTTTTGGGGTAGGGATCATTGATTCTTTATTCAAATTGTTTGGTTTTTTGGCTGAAGTTATGCCAAGAGCCATCACCTTGTAGGAACTTAAATTTTCTTAAAAGAATGCTACCTCATTATGTGCATTGTATTTTATGATCATCATCTTCAGTTTTGGCTTAGTGTTGATCTTGATCTAGTTATTCAATCCTTTCCAAGGTAGTCATAGTTGAGAACTATCCTCTTAAACATTTTGTCGATTCATTGCTCAACAAAAATCTATATGCTTCTAGAATCTCCACCACATGTATATCTATGATATCTTGGATTCTAGGGTCTATAGTAAACTATATTCGAACATCTTTCAATACCCCAATAACTTTTACTTCCATCTTGTCAAGTTGAATCACTATTTGATTTGTAGGTTGGGGAGTAACTCCCAACCTTTGAGTTATCAATACCCCAATAACCTTTACTTCCATCTTGTCAAGTTGAATCACTATTTGATTTGTAGGTTGGGGAGTAACTTCCAACCTTTGAGTTATCAATACCCCAATAACCTTTACTTCCATCTTGTCAAGTTGAATCACTATTTGATTTGTAGGTTGGGGAGTAACTCCCAACCTTTGAGTTATCAAAAGTGGCATGATGTTATAGGAAGCTCCTTAGTTAATGAGACAATTATATAGGTTTCTTCCAAATATTTTGATGCTGAGAAAGAAAGGAGGCACTTCAGCCTTATCTTTATACATGGTTGGCATAGCCATAGAAGTGTTGGCTCGTTGTGATACTATCTTTCGAGGTCCTGCACTAGGTGTTGCCTTTGTATGATCAAGAGTCTTTATCAATGCTTCCCTTTTATTAGAAAACTTTTGTAGCATGTCAAACAA
This sequence comes from Cupressus sempervirens, assembly GCA_028749045.1. Lineage (NCBI taxonomy): Eukaryota > Viridiplantae > Streptophyta > Pinopsida > Cupressales > Cupressaceae > Cupressus > Cupressus sempervirens. The sequence goes on from CM053788.1 coordinate 424,747,975, forward strand.
GGATACATTTTTCTTCATTCTTTTTAAATCTTCCACTCCACTATACTTTTTAGTTAACCAAGTAGGATTATTGAGGATTGTAGGCACATTTCCTTCGTTTGATTTTGTTGTCCAACATAGGGTGATCCGGTAGGTACTAGATTGTTATTATCCCTTGGATATGGAGGCATTGGTTGCAAAGTGGGAGGAATCCCATTAGTCATGGGTTCCCTTTTGTTCCACAAATTATAAGTATTCTAATTATCATTTTGAAAACTAAGCATCTCTTTTGGTTGAGGGTCTAATTCTTGACTAAATGGAAAAGTAAATTCTTCATTGACTTGTTATTCCATCCCTGAATTCTGTGGAGAATCATAAGGTTCCAAGAGCATAGTATTGAACTGCATAAGGGGCTCATTGTTGTTATTAGCTGTAAAGATGCTTCTATTATTTGGATGGATGTTCCATTTTTTATTCTATCTTTAGAACCATTGTTGCAATCTGGAGGATTGAAATTATTCCCTGCATTTTTGTTTCTACTAAAATTTGTGTTGTAATTCTGACCATAATTTTTGTTGTTGTAGGGGCCTACATTTTTTCTCTAATGTTATTTTTATGCCCTTGTGATAACCTTAAATGGGCTAGTTCATTAGTAATTTGAGACACGGTCTTCTTCACTTGGCCAATCTCATATGCAACATTATTTTCTTCAATGAATATAGCTTCCTTCTACTCAAAGAAAGCATCTTTTGGAGGTTCATATCTTGGATAAGTTATGGATGGAAATGGTACAACTGGTGCCTTTTATGATGGAATTGGATTCACTAGAATGAATAAACTAGGCATCACTTGTGCTACAACAGAATATGTTGGTACTATTATAGTAGCTTGAGTTGGGACCATCAATCCTCTTTTGTTAGGATTGGCTTGTTTAGTAAAGGTAATTGCTTCTAACAAACTTTTTCCAATGTGTCAATGTCTAGAGAAGGCAGTCTTCTCAAGAAAATAGCTATGAGATGGTCCATATCATTTAAATAAATATGGATTATAGCTTCAACTAGTATGGTGTAGGGTGTTACCAACTTACTGTAAGCCATGTGAAACTAATGATTGAAATATGAAATGGTCTCCGTTGGATCGCTCTTGATTGATATAAATTGATGATGTATCACAGTCAGGTTAAAGAATATTTTAAATTGCTCTAGGAATAATTTTTCAAAGGAGGCCCAATTCTGGATACATCCTGGTGGAAAATTCATGTACCAGTTGAAGGAAAATTCTCCCAAAAAGTATGAGAATAAATGGATGACCACATTCTCTTCTTGAATCTATTTTTTGTCGCATGTGTCTTTGAATACCTTGATGTGGTCATCATTTTTTTGTGTCTCTCTGTAGATGAACCTTGGGTAGAATTTCTCAGGATTCTTGGGAATGTCATTGAGTGCACCTTACAAGTTGATTGGTGAATCTAATGCATTATCAAAGAAGGCCATCAATGGAGGATTTGGTGGAATGATAGTTTGAGGTTGGTTTGGAGGTAGAATTGAAGAAGATGATGATATTTTAAATGGAAGTGGTAGAATTATTGGTAATCCATTATCACTATGAGGCTTGTGAAAATGGTCAAGTTTAGGAACTTGCGTGCACTGGATGAAGATTGTAAAGCTAATTGAAATGGAGATGGTGGATCAAGATCTTCCAATTTGTGTCAATTCTAGAAAAGAGCACCTTTGCAGAAGCACACTCCTTCAAAATAGTGCACCTACACACCTTCTAACAATGTCAGATGGAAAATCTTTTAAACTTTTGAAAACTGTAGAATTTCAAAACAACAAGTTGTTTTTCTTCTCTAAATAGTATGTAGGCCCTCCTTCTAGCACCACTTCGATTGATATGTCATTTTGCATGATACTAAATGGCAAGAATTTTTTTGAACTCCTCTCTTGAAAATCTAATCAAGGATCAACTCCAATGTTCTAGGTGATCTTGCGACCTACTAAAACCCGCTCAGTTAAAGATAAATATGTATGTTCACGAGGATGCCTTTGATGGTTTTGAACAATTTTGGATAATTTATTTGATCTGTTTATGTTTGAAAAAGTAACCACAAAAGAAATCTATTTTTGGTGGTTTCTATTTTTATGATGAACTTAATTTATCGATGCAACTAATATGAATCCTCTTTTAACCAAGTGTTAGAAAAAAAATATAACAAAGATAGAGTAACGATGAGTTAAAGAAAAATAACTTGAAAGGGAAATTCATAATGAATATAAACCATGGTAACAAAACATGTGTAAATTAAATCATTAAAAGAGATCGAATAGAAAACCAATGAAAATAGGAGCAACACTTTCTTAATTCCACTAATGCAATCATCGGTAGGAAATCAATATAAATTGAAAGGTGTTTGATGTTTTATCAAATTGCAAGGCCACATAAAGTGTGTTCATGCAAGACAAGATGCTATGCAAGAAAAAAGATGATCCTTTCTCTAATTTGTTACATCAGTAGAATTCATTAACATGAGGTGAACACTAGAACAAAAAAATCACATAATCATAAAAACACAATAAAACCATTGGATCCATTATTATTCATGAACATGCATTCACAAAAATAACTCACTCTAATAAGAATAACTACTCTTAGAATGAGAGCACCAATAGTATATATTATTGCATCAAAATAATGGCCTAGAGTACATATTACATCCATGTATTTATAATAAATCATCTCCTCCCTTTTTGTTAGGAGTAAGAGTTCTTAAAATGCAACTCATGTTAAAAACTAATAAAATAAATCTAATTGTCTACAAATTGACTCTCTAAATGGTGCTAAGTAGGTCTCCACCCTTTTTTATACTAATTATTATGTGTATGAGCCTTTACATGACACAAAAGAATAAAAGAATGAGAAGATAATAAAAATGAAGCTGCAAGATGATCTAAAAGTCTTTGGAAGCTTGGCCTTCTCTAGGCATTTTTGGAAGTTGAACTATCGTCAAAATGCATTTTCGGTGCATGGAATGCTCTAAATTAGGAACTCGTAGTTAATTGTTGGTCCAATGCTTCTTACTTCAAAAATTTCAATGCACCTCTTTGAAAAGTGTACCTACACACCTTGGTGGCAAGTTCCATAAAAATATGAAATTCCTAAGTGTCAAAACTTATTTCCAGCATCTAGGTTTTTTTTCCCTCTTTACATCACAACAATGTCTGGATGTTTGCTCTTAAAATTCTCTATTATCTCAACCACTTGAATAGTTTTTGGTAAATTGAGGACCTTATACTTATTCTTCACTACTTTCCAATAATTTCTCACTATAACCCTTGTCTCCACAAAATCCTCAAGCTTGGTATCCAGTTCCAATAGTGCTTCTTTAGTTTTGACGGCTTATCTAATATCATCTTCTAATGAAGCTTCTTCCAATAAACCTCTCAACTGTTGGACAACTGACTGTGCTACAGAAATCTTGGTCATTGACTCATCCTCAAAAATCTCTAGGTTAGTAGCATTGTAGTACCTTTCTACTTCAAAAAACTTCTCTTGAGCCTTATCTTTAATCCACTAGATTTCTTTGTGCAATCCTTCCATAACCTTATTGTCTACTGATATTTTCTTGATCCATTCATCAAGATTATCAAGCTCCTCGGCCACATATACCTCTATTAGCATTTGATACCTTTGACCTTTCATTGATTTCAAAGCCTACAAGTCATTTTCCTAGGTGTGAACTTAATCCATCAGCCCAAAATCTTGGTTCACTATAGAAACCAACTTGTTGACACTTGACTAGATGTGGTGCAATGAGCCCAAATTTTCCTATATGATCTACACACCTTTTTTAGATCTAACTTTTTTTTCCCTTCTCCTCTTCTGTCTAATGTCACCACAAGAGAAATCTCTAGATTTTCAAGGTTGATGGGGCTCACAAATTCATGTAAATGGCCTCTTAGTAGCTTGTTTTGCTTCTGTAGCATTATCAACTTGAACTTCTCTTGGTCCATTTTTTTGAACACATCTTTCATATCCATATTGATCATCAATTTTATTGTGTTTATTGTGGGCCTTCCCAACATGATCTCCTTGATTTGGTAATCTTTAGGAATCAATTCTTCAGTGTCATCTTGAGCAAGAGGAATGGCAATATGTGCAAGTAGATCATGATCTTGGTTCTTCATTATGAAGGTCAATGTTCATGCATCACCCTTAGGTGGCTCAAGCCTCATGACTTCTTTTACTAATTCCTTCATTCTCTCCTTGGTTGTTAGGTCCAACTACCTTTTCTAGTGAAACATAACCTCTCTCTTCAGCCATGTCAGTGTGTTGCCCATGGGAGACATGTACTTGGATGAAGATGTTGGTCCTATTGGGGACTCATTTCCCTTATCAGTCCTCTCTAGAGTCTTCTCCTATCGAGAAAGATCTTTAGTTGGATTCACTATCTCTGGTTGGGCTGTCATCATAGCCTCTATATTTTGAGGAGTTTTTTTAGGCTCTTCATATATTTTCCCTTCCTTGGATACTTTATTGGCATGTACCTATTGAAATTTCCCTTCCATAATTGCTTGTTCTTCTTTTGTAACTGGGGGAAGTGGAGCCATTGATCCTTTATCCAGAATTGCCAACTCTTGAGATGGTGGTGGTGGAATGTTGAGAGGTCCTTGAGGTAGAGGCAAAAATTGATTCCAATCCTCTCCTAAGGGTTTACTCATGGGAGTATCTCTTATTTCCTTTCTCATCATCTTGTAAGAAAAAATTCAACAAAGAATATAACTGTTTTTACATAACCCATAATAGATCTTAAATAAATATAAAATTGAAATCCACATGCAAGAGAATAGAAACCATACCCACAAAATTGTGACACAAGATATACCCTAGGAAACCCTCATTGAGGGAAAAACCCAACCTCCAAAAGCATCCATCACTATGTAGTATTCAACAAAAATATCATTGCAATACAACCATGGAAGCCTTCAAAGCCATAGCCACAAGCAAGCAATCTATGTGAACAAGCATGAATCCACACATCCCATGCCATGCTTCCAACCTTCACAAATGCTCCCTTGGCTAACCTATCAAGCCTTGTCCTGCTTGACTCTTTCTCTTTTTGCCTTCTTCTTCACATACAACAACTACCCTTGTGGCTTCTTATATAGTAGCAAGTCCCACAAAACCACCAAGTGGTATTACATAAACCATGTGCTACCTAACCCATTGATCGCACATTTAATATTGGAAATTTAATTTTTTCCCTGATATTAAATAATTACATGAAATATTATCACAATGTTACAATACAACTCATCAAGTATATCCCATGGGAATCCTTACATGTTGCATGTCCATCTAGGTGAAACATTACATAATAAAATAAAATATGAAAATATAAAAATATTATACAATGTATGAAACACCCATTATCTCAACAATCTCCCACTTGTTGTATGTATTGCATAGGGTCAATCTATAGCCACATAAATAAACAAGGGAACGATCCCTCCCAACACATCCACCATCATGGATCAAAGTTCACGAAGTGCTCCATCCTAGTACCTGCAACAAAATCAAAGTATCTAACATCTCAAACATGAATGAAACCACCTCCTATTATGTTACTACCACTGAACATACATAGAAATCATCCAAAGAGAAAGTCACCCAACCTTTTGCATTAGAAGATCATAAAATCTTGTACTAACTAAAATGCCAAGAACAAAAGCCTAATCCAAAGGTAATCACATGTATCTATAGTTGTCAAAATATCCATAGCTAAAATAGCACCCACAACAAGTGCCAAACCCATCCAACTATCCATACCTCCAACAGTATACCAAGTAAATCTCACATCATCAACATATCCATTTTGTAACCTACAATTGCAAGCCTTAAGAGCAATACCTACCACACATATACCAAGAAGCTACCACTACAAAAGACAATGTCACATCTATAACCAATCTACTCACAACATCTCAAAAAAGTGAATCCATGTAGTCTCAAGGACATGTGCAACACATAAACCAATAACCCACAAGAACAACTCTCATAACAAGTCTCCAATAGTCTCTCATGCTCTCCACAACCAACAAAGGAAAGAGGTAAAGGAATAACCATGTCATCTCTCACATGATATACATGAGCACAAACTAGTGATCACAATCTCCAACAAATCTGAAATCCCATGTAAGCAAAACCAAACATCCACGAAGATAACCAAGACCAAAGAGAAACTATGCAAATCATAACATGTATCATGTCCTTCTACACACACCTCTAGATGTAAACTATACAAGTATGTCTCCTTCATAAAACTCCAACCAAGAAGCCTAACAACACCCAAACCATACCATATAACTAATCATGGATGAAAGCCTCTCACAAGAAGATCAACTCATAAACCATTCCTAAATCAAGCAATAAACATTCCTAATCCAAAGAATATGCCCAATATAAAACCATCTCCCAAACTCAACCAGCATAACAACAACATATGCACAAGGAGATAACCAATGCTAAACCATCTCTCAAATGAACCCTAAAAAATTAAATCAAGTATCATAGCTCAAGATCCATATCCATGAAAGACAAATAATGGGCTATACCTCTCAAGTAGCAAAACTACCAAGTAGACCAACAGTGGGGAATGAGAATTCTTATCAAGATATCCAAGTCTCCAACCAAGACTCAACTAAGAACAATATCCTCTCAAGTCCATATCAGGTAAATTCCTCTCAGACTCTCCTACTAAAACCAAACAATCATCCCAACAAATACTTCTCTAATCCAATAGAAATAATCATCACCACCATCTCTAAGTATCCATGAGCACTTGTAACCATTCAATCCATGCCAACTCTGAATTCAACATAGTAATATCATGAAGTATCTAGCTTATGATCAATATACTCAATACCAAGAAACTAAACCAAGGTCAATATTAAAGTTCCAACCATGACCTCATGAAAATAAACATGACAATGTGATCTAACCATCTCAACAAAAGAGATAACATGCTCCATATGAACATAATATAACATTTCAAAACTCTAAATGCGTATCAAGATTATAACATGAGATAATAATGAAACTATCCTAGCACTAAGGATAACATGCCAAATGAAAGCATAAACCACACCTTTACCAAGAACCCTATGAGTCCTCAAGATGCAACCATCTCCACAGACCATGAAGAAAAACCATCTCCACATACCATGAAGAACCATCTCCACACACCATGAAGATAACTAAGAACCCCATGAGTCCTCAAGATCTAACCATCTATATAGTGTTTGTAGATAGTAACTCCCACTAATCATAGTACCAATTAATCTATGGCATCATAAAATCCATCTCCTACATGAAGATGCTCTAGGTCTATACACACACAACCAAAGTGACAGTACCAAGTGAAACCAAGATCTCTAAGCCAAGAAAATACAAACAAAACCAAGAACTAGTCCTGCACTACCACCTCATCACTACCACAAGCTCCCATTAAATTTTGTATCCAAGCTATCCATGACATCATGATGAAAAATTCATTATCTAACCATGAGAATAACCAAGGAATCAAACCATCAAAGAACTCAAAGTGCACATCATGAGCTCCTCAAAAGAAACCAAATACCAATGATTCTCAACCAAGAAGACATACCACCATAACCAAATTAGGAATCCAAACTAATGAACATCAAGAATGTACCTATATACCCAAATTTCATTCCAAAAATTCATGACACCATGATCACATCCATGAACTAAGCATCTGAAACTCAATATCTCCAACCTATCAGCATAAAATAGTCAACCACAATCTTCCACCATGACTATACCTGGTAACAACATCTCATCCCTTCTACATGAAGAAAAAATTAGCAAATCATGTGACTTAGGGTAAAGACAACCTACATCCAAGCCACCAATCTGAATATACATCAATAATACAAGATCAATGGAAAAAGATAGCCCATAACCAAGCCATAAATGCAACCTATAAGTATAGACCGCTTATAACACTACACAACTTGTAGACCCAACAAGTTATCATACATATCCAAACTGAATACTAATAATCATATCATCATTACACCAATCTAAAATATGAACTAAGTATACAATGACATAAAAACTTAAATCTCTAAAATATACAATATCATAAACTCACAATGTTACTGTAGTCAATTAATAGCATAAACTATTCAAATTAATATATCACCAAATAAACCTTTCTAAACTTGCACTAAATTTGAACCAATGTGTAGAGATCTCCAAGAGCTTTATGTTGACTATTCGAAGTCAAAAATTTGACTCTGTATGCCCAAGTTATACCCTATTTTGTGCTCAAAATAAATAACATCTAATTTTCAGGCTCTTAAATCCTGACAAAATATCAAAAACACAGAACTAAACCTACACCAAGTTGTAGTTCTCTGAATTAGCTTTCCAACCTGAGAGAAAGTTATAACCATTCTACTAAGATAGTCTTTTTACAATTTTCACTGCACTTTTGTTTTTATGACAAAAATTTTTATGGGATTAAATTTGACAGCTATCATGGGTTGAAAATTAAAAACTCTTTCATTTCCTCTAAACATGGCAAAACTAGGGCATATTATATATCAAGATTTATGAAAACATCGAACCAGATCCAAGGGTGAGATCTTTTTTTATCCATGAGGTCATTTCTACAAGCTCCCCCTAAAACCCTCATTTAAATGAAACATCTAAAAAACTCTTTTGTCCAACAATTTCACATGCCCAAAAATCTACCAACAACCCATCATAATAGCAAACCCAAAACTCTCAGATCTACAATTAAGAACCCATATATCTTGCCCTTTCTTTTATCCTTGTCACAAAAGTTTGCACCCTTGTCCAAATTTTTTACCTAAGGAAAACCTTGTGAAACATGGAAATAACCTCCAAGTTTTCGGACTTGAACTGTGAGGTTGAGTCTCCAGAGACCTAACTACTCTTGGAGAGGAAAAGGGAGAAGGAATGCATAGAAGCAAATCTACCTATTCTAACCTAAGGGGGGTGATGCACCAAAAATAGAGTTTTCAAACCAATCTCTACCCATACATGCACTATTGAACCATCATGACACCAAAAGATATACACAACTAGACTTGTTTTAATCTAACAATCACATGCAGATCAAAAAAACTCAAATGAATGACACAAGGAAAGAGAGGATTCACTTATATGCCATTTATAGGCGAAAAGAGATATAGTCGTGCAAGATTGCAGATATCTACAATACACCAATGACGGGCAAATAGTTCTTGCACTTCACATCAATGGCTAAAGGAGATAAGAATGTCATACAATTCAGAGGCAAAGGGGATTTACAATGAAATTACAAAGAAATATAAGAGAAAACACAGAAGAGTTGACCTCAACAAAATCTACAAAAATTGTCTTTATAGCTTAGGCATAACTAAGATGTTCTCTAACTGAAGTTACTCCACAACCACTACCATTAAGTCTCTTTAGAGATCTAGAAAAAATCTAATCTAGGCACAAATTCAGATACAATGAAATCTGCTATTTTGTTGAAACGGGGCCTTGATAGAAACGATGCCATTAAACCATTCTGACCAAGTAGATGGATAAACTAGGGTGGTGGAGTGTTCTCCTGCTATTTACTGGGTTCAGCATTCATTCGAGAGTAGTTGGAATTGATCATGAGGATCAAAACATGAAAGAAAACTTAATTTCCTTCATTTCTAGCTTATGAATCAGCAAAGTCAGCAGGTCAACTGAATCTTGCAACCAAAATGGGCCATGCGGGCCAATAATTTCATTTAATTTTACCACCTCATAAAGTCTCCATGTGGTTGACCACATCTTCTCAATTAAGTGAGCCACCTTCCCAACTTAACCACAATGTCACATAACTATCAGCCTTAACTATTAATGCCTTAGCTAGGCCCATAAGGACATGTGTCCTTTAGGAACTTTCCCACATTGTTTAATTACCTCACATCTTCATAATACGAGAAAGCATTGATCGTTGATCTTTGTAAGATCAACAATCATGAAAGATCTCCATTATATTGTGCCTACCCTTAATACTTTTGGGCCCATGAACTATTTAGCATACACCTCAGTATGACCTAGCCCCACCTGGCATTACCCTATGACTTATGAAATCAACCTGACCTCACAAAGACATGCGACAGTGAGGCACTTGCCCACATTCCTTAACATTCTTGCATCTTCATAATGCGGGGAAGTTCCCACTATAGATTTGTTTGCATCAGACGGTGGAAGGTACAAACTGAGAACATGTGGTGGCTTCAATACATAACTATAACTTTTATTCCTTTGGGCCCGTGAGGACACGTGGCAATCTAACGCTTGCCCACATTGTCAAGAAGTCTTACAAAACATAGAATGCAGGAAAGTGCCTGCCAATCAGATTGCCAGCTCACCCAGTAGATTCCCAACTTGTATCCCACTAGAAGAACATGGACCCACTGGTCATGCGTCATGATGATGCTTCCCCGCATTATGTAAAGATAGCTTATTTTGAGAAAGCAAGAAAGTGCCCACCGTAGATCTATGCAAGATCTGACAGTGTGGAAAGTTTCGGGCCAAGGGAAACAAATTTAGGAAAATAGGAAATACCATATCATCTTTATTTTTTTATCTCTCATATTTCCAAGGCATTTAAATAATATTAAAGATGGTTAAAGACCGTTGGTTGGGCCAACATTCAAATTCATTTTTTTGGTGGGAGGCAAAAATAGGTAACATTTTGGCGACTCAGAGGGGATGCAATCCATCTATGGATATGACAAGTGACCTTATGCATCCATTGGGCCATAGAGTTGTAAAAATTGTGGATCAGTGCACTATGAAACCCTAACGCTACCTTTGTGGTAGTAAAACACTGAAAGCTCTGTCTCTGCTCCTCTGCAAACTTAGCAAAACACATGTGCTCGTGCACTTCTTGGAAAGCCAAAAACCAACAGGAAGAAAAATAAGCTACCTATGTACATGAAACCTCAACCCCTATTAGAAACATGGTTTGAGATAGATCCCATTGACTGGGATAGGCAAAATTTTACCACCAGGCTTGCTTAATTGAAAAGTATTAGCCTGCTTGCAACTGACAATCACATAGGGACCACTCCATAGTGCATAAAATTTTGAGTGTCTCCTTGGCTTTTCCCTATCTGCATCCCATTTCAAAACTAAATCACCTTCTCTAAAGATTCTAACCCTATCCTTCTTGTCAAAGCCCCCTTTCACCTATTGTTGATGTGTTTCTAGGGTCTACATAGCCTGACTTCTTTTCTCTTCTAGCTCCATCAGCTCTGCCATTCTCACTATCATGGCATCATCTTCAATTAGCTCCAGTTGATGAGCTAGTTCTAAGGATGGGAATTTTAATGAAATTGAAAGCTTTGCTTCTCTGCCATATACGAACATAAATGGTGAATTTCCTGTTGACCTCTTAGGTGTTATTCTGTCAACCCATAGTGTAGTCCTCAACTTTTGATGCCAACACCTCCAATTATCCTCTATAGTTCTTTTCATATTACTAATCAAGTTTTTGTTGGATGACTCAGCCAAACCATTGCCTTGAGGATAGTAGTTTGAGGATGTACTCAAGTAGATATTATGGTCAACTACCCATGCACAAATCTGAAATCCTACAAAAGATTTTGCATTATCTAAAATAATGATTGAAGGGGCACCAATCCTGGTCACAATTTTGTCAAGGAACTCAACAACTGAAGATTTTGTGGCATCCTTCAATGCAATTACCTCTATCCATCTGGTGAAGTAATCTGTAGCAACTAAAATCCATTTGTGACCAGAACTAGAAGAAGGATTGATAGGGCCTATGAAATCCAATCCCCATTGAGCAAAAGGCTGGTCCACCTGAATGGGATGAAGAGCAAGTGTTGTAAGCTTTTGCTTACCAAAGAAGAAGGCACATTTTTCACACTTCCTCACATACCTATGACAATCATAGGACAGGGATGGCCAGTAGTAACCAGCCCTCATGATCTTCATTGTAGTTGTCCTTGGTAAGAAGTGGCCACCATCAGGACCATCATGAAGCTCTTTGATCATTCTTTCAGCTTGGTCTATGCCAATGCATCTTAATAGGGCTCCATTAAAATGTTTCCTAAAAAGGATATCATTAACTATGACATAAGGAATTGACTGTAATCTATACTCTCTCCTTTTAGTTCTATCTAATACTTGAGGATATTTTTTGCCTAATAAGAAATTCCTCATCTCATCCATCCAATTCCTTGGGTCATCATTTATTGTCTCTTTTTGTTCTGTTAGTATCATAGTTACTTCCTCATCTGATTCTTGATATGATATCATCTATTTACACAACCCCCTCCCTCTTACCAGCTTGGTGATCTGGATATCAACATCATATTCCATTACTTTAGTAATCCAACTAGCTCTCTTCTCACTAATATCTTTTCTCAAAAGGAAATCCTTCACACTCACATGGGGTACTAAAAAATGAATTTTATTATGAGACAGGAGGTTTCTAAATTTCTTTAAATCTATGATGATTGTAAGGGCTTGCTTCTCTACATAGTTGTATTTGTTTTCATACTCTTTAAGACCTTCACTAAAGAAGGCTATGGGATGCTCTTCATCTTTATCATTTGTTTGAGTCAAAACAATGGAAATGCTTGACTCGCCACCTAGGACATAAAGGATGAAATCCTTTTCAAAATTTGGATTAATGAGAGTAGCGGTTAAGGCTATGGCTACCTTGATCTCTTCAAAACTTCCCTTCCCTTCCTTGGTCCATGTAAAGACCATACTTTTCTTGAGCATAGTTGTAAGGGGTTTTACCATGGTAGCAAGATTAGAGATAAATCTTCTCACAAAATTTATCCTACCAAGGAAACTTTGGAACCCTTTCTTATGTTTAGGAAGAGGGAGAGAAAGTATTTCTTTTGTTCTTTTTGGATCAATGGTTAAACCATCCTCAGATACAATGTGTCCTAATAATTTTCCTTGATTGGTAGCAAAGACACACTTGCTTGGGTTAAGGGATACCCCAAACTCTCTACATCTTAAGAATGCCTATCTCAAATGATCACAATGATCTTCTATATTCTTTGAATACACTGTGATATCATCAAGGTAAACTAATACAAACTTTTCAATCACATCTTTGAAGGCCATCTCCATTGCCTTCTGAAATGTAGCACCTGCATTGGTTAGTCCAAATGGAATCCTACAATAAGTATAGGTACCCCATTTGTTGGTAAATGTAGTCTTGTACCTATCAGACTCTTTGACCAACACTTTATTGTAGCCAAAAAATCCATCAATAAATGAAAACCTCTTTTAACCACTAACCTTGGACAAAATTTGCTCCATGGAAGGGAGAGGATGGTGATCCTTAAGGGAAGCTTGGTTAAGGTCCCTAAAGTTCACGCATAATCTAATTTCTCCATTCTTCTTCCTAACAAGGACAAGGTTTTCTACCCATGACGAGTGCTTGATGGGAAAAATTATCTTGGCCTCAATCGATTTGGATAGCTCTTTTCTCATTAAGGGTTCAATTTTCGGATTCACTGGCCTCTGTTTTTGTCTTATTGGTTTGACATTATCAATTAAATCTATGGTATGCTAAAACAACCTTGGGTCAAAAACCTTCAAATCATCATATGTCCAAGAAAATACATCATTAAATTCTTGACATAGATGAATAAAACATTCTTGCTCAATCTCAAAACATACCTTCCCCATGTTTAAGGATTTTCCATTAGCAACCATGATTGGGGTGTGATCGTCTTTGTCAGTAGCTAGGTTCGTGACTCTGCCTCTTGCTTAGTCATCAGGATTCAAAAAACTCTCTAAGGTAATGAGACCCTTAGGCAATTTTTTGGAACTGAGATTACTGATTTGATCATGATACTGATCCTGCAGTCTCAACTAGTTTCTATTTGAAAATTATACTTCATTCTGCAAGAAGCTTATAATTTGCTCATCAGATTCAAACACTTGCCAATGGATCTTGTTATCAGGGGTGGTAGGCCTTATTTCCATTTTTATTTTTTCCTTCTTCTTCTCCTCAAGATTCCCTAGCACATCATTAGATGCACCTATTGTTGCAATTCTATTAGCATGTCTATTTTCTTTTCTAGGGATGCTTTGAATATTAAATGCATCGAAACCCTCAAGAAAATCCCATACCCTATGTTCATATAAGACTTGAGAAAACCGTTCTTGGTGATATTCTAATTTCTCACTTGATTAACCACCAACTCACTATCTCCATATACACTTAAGGCTTGAATTCTTCTTTTTTAGAAGACCCTAAATCAACGATTCATACTCGGCCACATTATTAGTGCAACTGAACTAGAGCCTAAAGGAGAAGTAGTACCTTACTTGTACAGGAGAAATCAACATCACACCAGCCCCTGATCCATTCTTATTCCTTGATCCATCAAAGTACATACTCCATATCTCACCCACATCTTCTTTAGTCTCCACAAGATTGGGAACTAGAGCATCCTTCTCTAATATACAATATGTACTAAGGCTTGTCTCAAGGGTTTTTGACATAGGATGAGATTGATATGCATTAGCCCATTCATCTAAGAGAAAATTAGGTATCTCTACTAGGGAAGTAGTAGGCTCATTCATTATGTCATTCTCATCCAATTCTAGGATAGTGTAATTCATGTTGATGAGATTAGGGGTGTAGAGTTCAGTATGATAGAGGGATAGAGGCTCTACTCTGATTGAAGCTTTGGTCCCATATCTTGTTCTAAAAGACATATATGACCAATCAAAAGATATGTAACCACCTATTTGGGTAGTGAAGTCTCTTGACAGACAAATGGCAAAATGTGGCTTGACTTCAGCAACGGATATATCTCGAGCTACAGTACAACAAGAGCATGCATGTAGGGCCATTTCCACATTCCTAAGGATCCCTATAGTTTTGATAGTACTAGCATCCAACTGTAATACATCTCTAACAATGGGCTCATATTTCATTTCCAAAACATTAGCAACACACCTAGGCATCACTGAACTACTAGCCCCTGAATCAATCATGCAATTATGGACTAGTTTACCCCCTATAATTAGATAAACATAAAATGGAGGGGGTCTAACCTTTTTACTTGTTTCTACCTCCTTTGATGGCTATACTAGGCTTGTGGCACTTTCCATGCTGGGTGGTTGAACCTTTGGTTCAATACTTTCCAATTCTTGTTACAATAACCTCTTTTGCATGGGTATAGTAGCAACAACATCCCACATGGAAATATTCACATTTGTCATCGTCATTTGTTCTACCACACTGAATGGCATAGTAGGTACTTTGGTAGAAGACTTGGGAGCTGTATTTGTAGGAGGTTGAGATAGAACAACTTGAAGATCATTTACATCCTTTCTGCCATTATTTTTCCTTTGCTACTGAAAGGTATTTGATTGATAATTTACTGCTTGTTCATGAGGTATTGCATTTGAAGTTGAGGCATGATTGGGAGGAGGAGGGATAGCATCTTCAATAGCTCTTCTTTTGTTCCTAGTGTTGTGAGCAATGAAATACTAGTTTACATTACAATGTTCCTCCACTTGATGATTCATAAAGGAGCAATCAACTTGTCCTTGCATATACAAGGCATCTTTAAATTGGTCCTCCTTGTATGATTGTCCTATTGCAAGCTCTTGGATGGTCAAAGCCAAATAAGATTCAGCCTTCGGACACATGCAATAGGCATAGGAGTGGTTACAGGAGGGACAAAAATCCTGATCTTGGGCCATGTTGTTTTGAGGAACTATGGGCCTACTTTGTGTAAGAAAACTTGGCAATAAAGAATATAATCATTTCCACATAACCCATAATAGATCTAAAATAAACACAGAATTAAAATTCACATGCAAGAGAATAGACAACATACCCACAAAATTGTGACACAAGATATACCTTGGGAAACCCTCATTGAGGGAGAAACCCAGCCTCCAAAAGCATCCATCACCATGTATTATTCAGAAAAAAACACCATTTCAATACAACCATGGAAGCCTTCATGGCCATAGCCACAACTGAGCAAACTATGTGAACAAGCATGAATCCACACATTTCATGCCATGCTTTCAATTTTCACAAATACTTCCTTGGCTAACCTATCAAGCCTTGTCCCACTCGACTCTTGCCTTTCTCACTCTTTTTCTCTACAACAACTACCCTTGTGGCTACTTATATAGTAGAAAGTCCCACAAAACCACCAAGTGTTATTACATAAACCATGTGCTACCTAACCTACTAATCCCACATTTAATATTGGGCATTTAATTTTTTTTCCCCAATATTAAATAATTACATGAAATATTATCACAATGTTACAATATAACTCATCAAGAATATTCCATGGAAATCTTTACATGTTGCATATCCATCTAGGCACAACATTACATAATAAAATAAAATAATAAAATAAAATAATAAAATATAACAATATTATGCAATGTGTGCAACACCTATTATCTCAACAATCTCTTACTTGTTGTATACATTGCATAGGGTCAATCCGTAGCCACATAAATGAACAAGGGAACAATCCCTCCTAGCACATCCACTATCATCGACCAAAATACACCAAGTGCTCCATCCTAGTACCTGCAACAAAATCAAAGTATCTAGCATCTCAAACATGAATGATCTCACCTCTTATTATGCCACTGCCACTGGACATACATAGAAGCCATCCAAAGAGAAAGCCACTCAACCTGTTGCATAAGAAGATCATAAAATCATGTACCAACTAAAATTCCAAGCACAAGAAAACTTGATCTAAAGGTAATCACATCTATCTATAGTTTTCAAAATATCCATAGCTGAAATAGCACCCACAGCAAGTGCCAAATCCATACAACTATTCATACCTCCAAAGGTACATACCAAGTGAATCTCACATCATCAACATATCCAATCTATAACCTACAATCACAGGCCTCAAGAGAAATACCTGCCACATATATACCAAGAAGGTCCCACTGCAAAAGATAATGTCAAATCTATAACCAATCCACTCAACACATCTCAAAGAAGTGAATCCATGTAGTATCAAGGACATCCACAATACATAAACTAATATTCTGAAAGAACAAATCTCCAATAATCTCCCCAATTCTCCACAACCAACAAAAGAAAGAGATAAAGGAATAACCATGTCATCTCTCACATGACATACATGAGGACAAACTAGTGATCACAATCTCTAACCAATCTCAAATCCAATGTAAGAAAAACTGAACATCTAGGAAGATAACTAAGATTGGAGAAACCATGCAAATCATAACCTATATCATGTCCTTCTACACACACCTCTAGATGTAAACTATGCAAGTATGATCTCCTTCATAAAACCCCAACAAGATGCCTCAACAACACCCAAACTATACCATATAACCAATCATGGATGTAAGCCTCTCATAAGAAGATCAAACTCATAAACCATTCCTAATTTAAAGAAAATGCCCAATATAAAACCATCTCCTAAACTCAACCAACATAATAACATATGAAAATGGAGATAGCCAATGTTAAACCATCTCTCAAATGAACCCTCTAGAACTAACTCATGTACCATAGCTCAAGATCCATATCCATGAAAGACAAGCATAAATATAATGCAACTGAGAGAAACAATGGGCTATACCTCTCAAGTAGCAAACTGTCGAGTAGACCAAGAGTGGGGAATGAGAATGCTCAACAAGATACCCAAGTCTCCAACCAAGACTCATCTAAGAACAATCTCCTCTCAAGTCCATATCAGGTGACTGCCCCTCGGACTTCCTGCTAAAACCATCAACCGTCCCAACAAATACTTCTCTAATCTCAGAGAAATCAGCATCAACATCGTCTCTAAGTATCCATGAGCACCTATAACCAATCAATCTATGCCAACTTCAAATGCAACATAGCAATATCATGAAGTATCCAACTTATGATCAGTGTACTCAATACCAAGAAACTAAACCAAGATCAATGTCAAAGTTCCAACCATGGCCTCAGAAACATAAACATGACAACATGATCTAACCATCTCAATCAAAGAGATAACATGCTCCACATGAACATACCATAACATGTCACAACTCTAAATGTGTATGAAGAGTATACCATGACATAATAATGAAACCATCCTCATACCAAGGATAACATTCCAAATAAAAGCATCAACCACATCTTTGCCAAGAACCTTGTGAGTCCTCAAGGTGCAACCATCTCCACACACCATGAAGATAACCAAGAACTTCATGAGTCCTTAAGATCTAACCATCTTCACACACCATGAAGATAACAAGTGCACTATGTAAATGTCAAAGATGCTTCTGTAGCAATAGGATCTAAGATAAACCTCCAACATCTACAAACACTCAATAAATATATCAATGCCAACAACACCCACTCAACTATGGTACCAAGTTACCTATGGCATCACAAAATCCATCTCCTATATGAAGATCCAAACTAAACCAGGAACTAATCCTGCACTGTCACCCCATCACTATCACAAGCTCCCACTAGATCATGTATCCAAGCTATCCATGACATCATGATGAAAAAATCTATCCTCTAACCATGTGAATCAACCAAGGCATCAAACCATCAAAGAACTCAAAATGCATATCATGAGCTCCTCAAAAGAAATCAAATAACCATGATCCTTAACCAAGAAGATATACCACCATAACTGAGTCAAAAATCCAAGCTAATGAACATCAAGGATGTACTTGTATATCCAATCATGTCATGTCAAAATCTATGACACTATGATCACATCCATGAACTTAGCATATGTCTCTTAAAGTGTCCAATTTGTCAGCATAAAATAGTCAACCACAATCCTCCACCATGACTGTACCTAGTAACAACATCTCATCCCTTCTACATGAAGAAAAAAATTAGCAAATCATGTGACTTAGGGCATAGACAACCCAAATCCAAGCCACCAATCTGAATATGCATCAATAATGAAAGGTCAATGGGAAAAGACAACCCATAACCAAGCCATAAATGCAACCTATAAGTATAGACCACTTATAACACTACATAACTTGTAGATCCAACAAGTCATCATACATATCCAAACCAAACACTAATAACCATATCATCATGAGACCAAACTTAAGCATACAATGACATCAAATCTTAAATCTCCAATGCCATAAAGTCACAATGTTACCATAGTTAAAATATATCTAAAAATTGTTTAGATAATATATCACCAAATAAACCATGACAAACCTACACCAAATCTAAACCAATGTGTAGATCTCTCCAAGATCTTTTCGTTGACTACTCGAAGTCCAAAATCCGACTCCATATGCCCAAGTTATGCCCTAATTCATGCTCAAAATAAATAACATCTGCCTTTAGGGCTCTTAAAACCTAACTAAATATCAAAATCATAGAACCAAACCTATACCATGTTGTAGTCCATCTCTCCTTGATTTCATCTAGTCCATTTGAAGATGTGGAAGCTTGAGTGACTAGAGCAAGGGATTGTGATGTGGAAGTTGTGGGAAGAGGAGCCATTGCTGGTTGGTGATTTGGAACGTCAGGGAAGAAAGGAATAGAAGGCCTTGGAGCTAGCTTACCTCCTTGTATTAGAATGTTTTTTGACTTTATTGCTATGTCATAAGCATTAGGCAAGGTATCTCCTCCCATATTTTGGATTGTAGTGGGAATGTTACTGTTAAAAGCTCTAAGGTAATGCAAGAAGGCATTACCAGGCGTAGGCTTTACTGAAGTAGGTATTCTATCCCATGTCTTTTGAAATCTATAGTTGAAATCAGTCATACATTCATGGGGGGCTCTTTTTATAGTAGTCACTTTTGTCCTCAAAGTGTTTTCACAGTCCTACTCCTAATCCATGCCAATCTGCTATAGAACTATGAGTCAAACCTCTATACCATTATAGTGCTTTTCCTTTCAAAGATGAGGCTAGAAGCCTAACTGCAACATCATCTTCTATAATACCATGGATATTGCAAATATTTGCAACTTCTTCAATGTTTTCTAATGGAGAGATAGAAGTTTCACCAGTAAATTCTAGTATACTTTTGAGTGCAACTATTGGTATGTCATGTCTTTGGGCCAATAAAAGAGGACTTCCACCATTAAAGGTGGCAAAAGCATGAGATTGATATGTGTTGATGGCAATCTAGGCTAAGATCTAATAGTAGGAGGAGTAAAGATGGATCTTCTAGGTGTATTTGTTACTATTGCACTCCTAACTGGTGATAAAGATACTCTAGTCTTCCTTCTTCTAGGATTTGAAAATGAAAGCTCTTAGTACTAAAATTTACCTCTAGAAGATGCCCTTGTTTCAGCTTTGGGCATGAATTACTGCAGCTTTGGTATAGGGAAATGTCCCTTTTCTGATTTTTTATGATATTTCCAACCTTTAATCAGATCTTTAAGATCAAACAACTAATATCACAAAGATCCTCCAAATTTCTCAAGAAACCCCAAATCGGGTATGCCAGAAATGGTGCCAAAAGCTTCACAGCTTCACCTATTATTAATAAATCTGAAAATGAACATTTTTATAGAAATTTCAGCAGCATAACAGCCTAAAAAATGACATTTCCAGATCTATATAGCCTTTACACAATAGCTCACAAATGTAGGACAAAAACTATGCTCATCGGGCTCCCGAAATTAACACAAAAATGCCCGAAAACACCACAAAAACACTAATAAACTATCTCAAAATTTTAATCACGTCCCAATACATATATTCAGCTCTATTTTAATAGCTTAAAGTCTGAAATACAGTAGCAACCAAAACTGATATGAAATGCTCAATTGAAAACACCAAACTCATGCAAAAAACACACCCAAAAACCCACAAATCTACACTGTTCAGCACAAAGGCAAACTCTGTATGAGCATGCACATGGAATGGCTTCAAAATCCCATCCTTAGCCTTCCTAGAAACCTGAAAACTCATGTTCTTGAGTCTCCTTGGAAACCTGTAAACTCTCGTTCTTGGGTCTCCTTCTTCACAAGTTTGGCAGCCTCTGAAGAATAACAAAGAAATCAGCAAAATCAAGTTCTGGAATGTGCCCAAAATGTTTGCAAACCCCCTTAAAAGAGGGCATAAATGTAACTCACGTCCAAGAGAGGTTAATGAAACATATTTTAATAATAATTTTCATTTATTAGTCCAACAGTTTCCAAAGATTAACCCCCATTTTTCGAAACTTCACTTTCTTAGGCCTGGCCTGCCTTAGCAAAGATTATTATTTTTTAATTATTTGAAAAGGGGACATGACAAGTCCTCCCCTCCCAAACATTGCTTGTCCTCAAGAAATGGCTGAACAATAAACCAATCAATCCACCTGGATCCCAAATGTAGTCATGAACTATACTACTACCAATTAACACAGGCTCCTGCAATATCCTCTGCAATATGACCAAGAGGAATCCATAATCAAACTGACAATTATAGCTCAATCAAACTCCAAAATCACAACTTCCATAGTTAGAAACCCATGAGACACAAACTCTTAGAACATCAAAACCCAAGTAAAGTGGACTACCAACACAGTAAATACCACCAACGCATTCCACTGGCCTATACGGAATGTACAATCCAACTCTGCAACAATGGTGAATGCTCTCAAATGAAACTATACCAAGTATGGAGAATCCACACACTGTACAACTCCTGCAATCAACACAACTCTATAGATCATCAGCCACTGTCTCATAACCATAACTCCCATGCACCCCTGATGGTGAAAAGCCATCACAAGATAAACAACAAGAAATGGAACCCAAACCAAATTTTCCCACCATCAACTCCTCAACACAAGGATCAATTGCTAACTAATGTACATACCCTGCAATATAATGTTGATTAAAAAAACCAACCTCATTCAATAGCTCACCATGAACAAGTGATATAACCCACTGTGACTGATCACTAGCTAAGTCAGGAGATGTCATAGCCAAAGGAGTAGAATCAATAACAACACTTGCTGAAACATCACTCCAAAACTCCTGCTCTAAGTCATGTATTATCAAGCTATCAACTGCAGGACCTATCGCCATGTTGTGACCATCACAACTCTCATCCCGAGGCATCAAACTATTCCATGACTGATGATAAGCACTAGGAACCAAAGTACATATTTGTATCATAATCTCATCAACATGGTCATCAAAGGTAAATTGATGAGCGTACCTCATAGTGTAATGCTGATAGAATGCGCCAATCTCAGTTAGTGGCTCAGACTATAATCTAGATGAAATCTAACTGCAATTGATCATTAACCATGTTGGAACTAACTACTACCTCCAAAGATATCACCAAGGGAGTAGTATTACTAGCAGGAACCATGCCAACTGTCAACTCGCCAACATCACACACGATCTTTGATACATCTCTAGTCTCTGTGCCATTAGTACTAGAGGCCACCACCATATTAGGCATACAACAATCTGCTACAACACCCAACTCAATTGAACCTGACTCTAGTGGGAATGAACCTGATATGCCAATGTTAGTATCAAGGATGGATGCATCCCCATCTCCACTATCTCTGACAATCTCGGCCATGGTCATCCTCGAGTCACCAAACACCACAACTTGTGACTGTATAGAATCAGGTAAAGACTATAGTCACTCTAACTCCATGGTCACCTTAGCCAAATGAAACTGTGACTCCTTGAAAGCCAACCATGTACTCTCAAGAATCTCAGAAGTCACCTCAAGCTACTCAGTAAGCTCACTCACCTCATCTTCCTTGGCCAACAATGCATCATATGCTGTACTACCCCACTCCATAAGATAATCTCTATCGGCTACCAACTGCATATAATTCTATCTCAAAATTTGAATAGCCTCCCATAAAGAGTGGATCTTTGTCAAGGAAATATAACTGCCTTCCTACTCATCACTAGTAAGAGAACCCCATCCATAAACTGCTAACAACTGACGAGCAGCATCGAAATGCTGGCAAGTGATAGCAATGTCTTGGTCACTAACTCTCAACTGATTAGACACATGATAGCACTAGCTTGACTGTCTCCTACAAATCTCCTCTGATGCACTGTCTAAAGGAGTATCCTCAAAGTTACTAGTCTCTAGAGTATTACCATCCATATCTTGTGAATCAAATCTAAAGCTCATATCAACATACGGAGTATCAAAAACATTAGCATTGTTGTCCAACTCCTCTATACCCAAGGAAACTAAGTCTTCAAAACTACCCACTGCATCCTCCTAGATGTCATCAATGCCAATATGATCCTGGGACTCATCTGTACACACTGCCAAATATGAAATATCATCAACACATTCCAGCAAGTATGGTCAACTAGATATATGAACAAAGCCCAACACCGGTGTATAAAAACTAATACCAACATCGGATAAGCTCCTAGCACAAGAAAAGACAACCCTATGCAATTTGTTAATCAAATCCATGGTAGCACCCAAACAATCACTGCTACCAAAAAGTGTTAATGATTTACAGTCAACTGAACCCCAAATGCCAATATAACAATCTCGAGTCCATATCTGTAAACTAGAATTAGCTGGTAACTCAAGAAAAATCCTGACTTGAGTAATATGACCAATACCAACTAACTCCACATACCTGTCATGATGAGATAATGTAGTGACAATACTATCTTCACTCACCTTCAGCTAGAGGGATAAATCATGTGAAGTACTACTAGCCTCAACCTCATGTGATGAAGCATCTAACTGTGCCTGGTACTCTCTCTCAGAAAAGTCATGAATGCTCAATGTCTGCTCATCTACACCAGGTATCTCACCATCATGCACAACAACATCTTCATAATCCTCATCTGAACCCACTACACTGTAGTCACTGCCTGTTGTAACTATACCATCCTGAATAGCTGTGGCATCACCCTTTGATGACCTGTAAACAATTGTCTCAATTTGAGTATCAAGTTGACCATTACTATCAATCTGTGTAATATCCTTTCCCACCACCTCCTATGGCAGAGTAGAATCTGAGACCTCTACCTGGCTATCAGCTAGTTTCTCAAACTCCTCATGCAAGTTCTTGGGAATTGTGTCATCTGTCCTATGAGAAAATCTGCCAAATAGAAATCCAGTCAACTTATCCACCTTAGCTGCGTCAGATAACATGTCATTCATTATACGGTGGTGCTCAACCAACTATTTAGACATGTCATGGCTTATTTTCATAAGTTTATCTTGAATGTCTAAATAACCATCCTTTCTACTATTTTGACTCTGGCTATCAATTGTCCAAGATCGTTTCCTCTGAGACTCTGTACTATACCTGTCCATTCTGGATAAAGTAGAGTGTAACCCCAATAGGATATAACTTCTTCAAACACCAAGAACTAACATGAAAATGATTAGAAGTAGCATGAAACCATATATTTGGACATGCAACTGATTAGAAGCAACATGCAACCACCAAATTATGACATATAAGATCTGGGTAGTTGTCAAAACTGACATGCAAGATCTGGGTAGTTGTCAAAACTGACATGCAAAGTTCTACAACCACCAAATTCACCAAGAACTAACATGAAAATGATTATAAGTAGCATGAAACCATATATTTTGACATGAAACTAATTAGAAGCAACATGCAACCACCAAATTATGACATACAAGATCTGGGTAGTTGTCAAAACTAACATGCAAGATCTGGGTACTTGTCAAAACTGAAATGCAAACTTCTACAACCACCAAATTCACCAAGAACTAACATGAAAATGATTAGAAGTAGCATGCAACCACAAATTTTGACATGCAGCTGATTAGAAGCAACATGCAATAATAAATTATGACATGCAAGATCTGGGTAGTTGTCAAAACTGACATGCAAGATCTGGGTAGTTGTCAAAACTGACATGCAAGCTTCTAAAACCCTCAGGCTGGCAAGATCATGGCTCTGATACCACTGAAATGTCCCTTTTCTGATTTTTTATGATATTTCCAACCTTTAATCAGATCTTTAAGATCAAACAACTAATATCACAAAGATCCTCCAAATTTCTCAAGAAACCCCAAATCGGGTATGCCAGAAATGGTGCCAAAAGCTTCACAGCTTCACCTATTATTAATAAATCTGAAAATGGACATTTATACAAAAATTTCAGCAGTATAACAGCCTAAAAAATGACATTTCCAGATCTATATAGCCTTTACACAACAGCTCACAAATGTAGGACAAAAACTATGCTCATCGGGCTCCCGAAATTAACACAAAAATGCTCGAAAATACCACAAAAACACTAATAAACTATCTCAGAAGTTTAATCACATCCCAATACATATATTCAGCTCTATTTTAACAGCTTAAAGTCTTAAATACAGCAGCAACCAAAAATGATATGAAATGCTCAACTGAAAACACCAAACTCATGCAAAAAACACACCCAAAAACCCACAAATCTACACTGTTCAGCACAAAAGAAAACTCTGTATGAGCATGCACATGGAATGGCTTCAAACT
Organism: Cupressus sempervirens; assembly: GCA_028749045.1. NCBI lineage: Eukaryota > Viridiplantae > Streptophyta > Pinopsida > Cupressales > Cupressaceae > Cupressus > Cupressus sempervirens. Next base: position 424,773,472 of record CM053788.1, read on the forward strand.
CCCATCCTTAGCCTTCCTGGAAACCTACAAACTCCCATTCTTGGGTCTCCTTGGAAACCTGCAAACTCCCGTTCTTGGGTCTGCTTCTGCACAGGTTTGGCAACCTCTGAAGAATAACAAAGAAATTAGCAAAATCAAGTTCTGGAATGTGCCCAAAATGCCTCCAAACCCCCTTAAAAGAGGGCATAAATGTAACTCATGTCCAAGAGAGGTTAATGAAACATATTTTAATAATAATTTTCATTTATTAGTCCAACGGTTTCCAAAGATTAACCCCCTTTTTCCGAAACTTCACTTTCTTGGGCCTGGCCTGCCTTAGCAAAGATTATTATTTTTTAATTATTTGAAAATGGGATATGACATATAGAACCAGATGTATTTGAAGCTCAAAGTCACCAAGTACTTGAAGAATGAATCCCTTGAAGGCTTGAACACTGAAGCCAGTACTATCTCCTCATTATTAATCTTGAAATCTCCCTTTTGACACTAGTAGACTTGAAATTTTTTGAATACAGTCCCACCGAGCATGCCAAAAATTGTTGTCACAAAAGTTTGCACCTTTGTCCAAAGTTTTTACCTAAGGAAAACCTTGTGAAACATGGAAACAACCTCCAAGCTATGGGACTTGAATTGTGAGGTTGAGTCTTCGGAGAAGGCTAGCTTTCTTTACTATCAGGGTGCACCTAACTACTCTTGGAGAGGAAAAGGGAGAAGGAATACATAGAAGCAAATCTACCTATTCTAACCTAAGGGGGGTGATGCACAGAAAATAGTGTTCAAACCAATATTTTCTCATACATGCACTATCAAACTATCATGACACCAAAAGATATACACATCCAGACTTGCTTTAATCTAACAATCACATGTAGATTAGAAAAATTCAAATGAATGACATAAGGAAAGAGAGGATTCACTTATATACCATTCATAGGCCAAAAGAGATATAGTCGTGCAAGATTGTAGATATCTACAATACACCAATGAGAGGCAAATAGTTCTTGCACTTCACATCAATGGCTGAAGGAGATAAGAATATCATACAATTCAGAGGCGAAGGGGATTTATAGTGAAATTGCAAAGCAATATCAAAGAAAACATAGAAGAGTCGACCTCAAAAAAATCTATAAAAATTGTCTTTATAGCTTAGGCATAACTAAGAATTTCTCTAACTGAAGTTACTCCACAACCACTGCCATTAAGTCTCTTTAGAGATCTGGAGAAAATCTAATCTAGGCATAGATTCAGATACAATGAAATCTATTATTTTGTTGAAATAGGGCCCTAACAGAAATGACACCATTAACCATTCTGACCAAGTAGATGGATAAATTGGGGTGGTGGAGTGTTCTCCTACTGTTTATTGGGTTCAACATTCATTTGAGAGTAGTATGAATTGATCATGAGGATCAAATCATGCAAGAAAACTTGATTTCCTTCGTTTCTAGCTTATGAATCAGCAAAGTCAGCAGGTCAACTAAATCCTACAACCAAAATGGTCCATGCAGGCCAATAATTTCATTTCATTTTGCCACCCCATAAAGTTTCCATGTGGTTGACCACATCTTCTTAATTAACTAAGCCACCTTCCTAACTTAACCGTGATGTCACATAACCATCAGCCTTAACTGTTAATGCCTTAGCCGAGCCCATAAGGACACATGTTCTTCAAGCACTTTCCCGCATTGTTTAATTACCTTGCATCTTGATAATGTGAGAAAGCATTGATCATTGATCTCCATAAGATCAATAATCATGAAAGATCTTCATTATATTGCGCCTGCCCTTAATACTTCTAGGCCCACAAACTATTCAGCATACACCTCAACATGACCTAGCCCCATCTAGCATCACCCTATGACTTATGAAATCAACCTGACCTCACAAAGACACATGATAGCGAGGTGCTTGCCTACATTCCTTAACATCCTTGCATCTTCATAATGCGGGGAAGCACCCATCATAGATCTGTTTGCATCAGACGATGGAAAGTACAAACTAAGAACATGTGGCGACTTCAATGTCGAACTATAAATTTTATTCCTTTGGGCCCACGAGGACACGTGGTGATCTAGCACTTTCCCGCATTGTCAAGAAGTCTAACAAAACACATAATGTGAGAAAGCATCTGCCAATCAAATTTCCAGCTCACCCAGTAGCTTCCCAACTTGTAGCCCACAAGAAGAACATGGACCCACTTGCCATGTGTCACGATGATTCTTGCCCACATTATGTAAAGATCACTTGTTTTGAGAAAGCAGGAAAGCACCCACTGTAGATCTATGCAAGATCCAACAGTGTGAAAAGTTGCAAGCTAGGGGAAAGAAATTTAGGAAAATAAGAAATACCACATAATCTTTATTTGTTTATCTCTCGTATTTTTAGGGCATTTAAGTAATATTAAAGATGGTTAAAGACTATTGGGTGGGCTGACATTCAAATTCAAATTTTTGGTGGGAGAAAAAAATAGGTAACAATCCTCTCATGCATTTCCATGGATTCAATCTAGGGTTACAATAATAAAATCATAGCTCTGATACCACTTGTAAAGAAAATTGCGACAGAGAATATAACCATTTCCACATAACCCATAATAGATCTGAAATAAATATACAATTTAAATCCACATGCAAGAGAATAGACAACATACCTACAAAATTGTGACACAAGATATACGGCCTCCAAAAGCATCCATCGTCGTGTATTATTCAAAAAAAATACCATTGCAATACAACCATGGAAGCCTTCAAAGCCATAGCCACAATTGAGCAATCTATGTAAACAAGCATGAATCCACACATCCCATGCCATGCTTCCAACCTTCACAAATGCTCCATTGCCTAACCTATCAAGCCTTGTCCTACTCAACTCTTTCCCTTTTTTCCTTCTTCTTCACATACAACAACTACCCTTGTGGTTGTTTATATAGTGGCAGGTCCCAAAAAACCACCAAGTGGTATCACATAAACCATGTGCTAATACCATGTGCTACCTAACCCATTGACCCCACATTTAATATTAAAAATTTAATTTTTTTCTCCAATATTAAATAATTACATAAAATATTATCATAATGACACAATACAAATCATCAAGTATATCCCATGGAAATCTCTATATGTTGCACATCCATCTAGGCGCAACATTACATAATAAAATAAAATAATACAATATAACAATATTATGCAATATGTGTAACACCCATTATCTCAACACATCTAAGTGCCTACTAGCATAAAGTCAAAATTGGAGAGGTCAAAGACATCAGTTTCTTGACCCTCCAAATCATCTATCCATCTTTGTCGTTCATCCTCTGAAGTTGACACCTAGATAGGTTCCCTTAGAGGAGATAGAGGTATCACTGTGGAACTTTTTCTCCTCTCCTCCTATGTTTCTTTAGCCAAGTAGGTTCTTTGAATCAAGGGGAGAAATTCTATTTTCTCCCCTCCTTCTTCATCCTCTACTTCTAGGATGGTCTCAGGCACTTGTGGGAACAGAGTTTTTTTCTTCTTTAGTCTCCTTTGATTTCATGCCACAATTGATTCAACTCTTTCCTTCTTTGGAGCTAGGGGGGGGGCTTCTTCCTCTTCAATTGCTACTAGTGGTAACCTCTACTCCTCTACTTATTCTTTTGTCTATTCTAGTTGCTCCTCTTATTGGAGCTCTTAGGTTGGCTCTTCTTGTTGTGGCTCTTGGGATGGCTCCTTTACTTGAGACTTAGCTTGTGGCTCATCTTGTGCCTATTAAGGTTGTTCCTATGCTTATGGATGTGCTTGAGCTTGAGTTTTTTACATCCTTTCCTTAGAAGGTACTCTCTTCCTTTTGTTTCCTTGATTAGTCATTAAGTACTCAACCTCTTGCTCATGTTGATATACCATTTTTGGCCTTACTAAGGATTGAGCAGGAAAGGTTGACCTAGTGACCTTTACATCTTTTCCTTTGATTGTCCTTGTTATGGCTTGTAGGGGTATAACTTGAGGAACTAGATTCATTTTAAATGGTTTCTTGATCCATTCCTTTCTCAATTTGACTACGTGTCTAGCCCGATGATTTATATCATTGTTCTCATCCCTCCCTATTTCAACATTCATTATTTATTGGTCATAGATTTTATCCTTTTTTTATAAAGGATCCATGATATCTCCAGCATCATTTTCCATGACCCTAAGAGGAATCTTCTTTTTTAGCACCTTTTTTGCTAAGTACAGAGTCATTCTACAATAGTCCCTTATATAGACATTGTAGTCATCTATAATGTTCATCTAATGATCTTTTAATGCTTCTTCATGTACAAACTCTTTCCCTATGACATGTTGCACCATCCCAATGTTATCAAAGTATAGGTGAGGGGAGTTGTATTCTTCCAATGGATATTGATCCCTCTTAGATTCAAAGGTGGCAATATCCTACTTTCACTTCACCTCGAAGGCACCAATTGTGATGGGCCAAACCCATGTCTTCTTGTGTTGTCTTCTCACTTTATCATATGGAGAAGTGAGTTGGCACACAATTACCAATAGTATAAGCCTATCTTATGGATATATTGGGAGCTTCTTTGGGAACAATAGAGTACCAACTACCCAAAGTGATGCAGGAGCATTGTGGGTGTGAGGGAAATATTGCATCACCCAAAAATATTTTTGTTTTCATCCTTTTCTATTTTAATAAGAACTAGTAGAAAAGGGGGTTACTATTTTTGGGAACTTACTATTTTAAGAAAAAAATTCATACGAGCTCAAAATTTCCTAATTTAAAGGTGGATATTCATCTTTAATATATTAGCGAACCAATTGAATATCAGTGTCATATCATATGTATTCATGGATATATTGTGGATTTTTGGTTTGTAATTTTGGTATATAAACTTCAAGTTCACTGTTGGAGGCCTTAAAGTGCTCGGATGAGGTTTAAAAACTCAACCGATTGGTCCTTGTGCATAGCCAAGCCTATAGTTCATGAGCTTGGGTTTCTAAAAAGTGGTCATAATAGCCAATCGAGGCAAAAGTCTAAGAGTTATTGTCTTCTAAAGTTGGGCCAACCAAAACATCCAAAATAAATGTCAAAAATGTATTTGGTTGACTTTATATGTATTGTTACAATCTATAGATATTAAGTATGAATGTCTAGAACATTCCTGGGTAGCATAAAATTGCCTATTTAAGAAATGCCCAAACATTGTCTAGGACAACTCTGGGTGGTAGTTCATAGTTTTTCTTTTAGATTACTATAATGAAGGCACCCATGTGGGTTAGCATATTGTAATTATGAATTCTATAATTCTAAATTTTAAGCAATAATAAGAAGCCCCTATTTTTTCTTGCAATTATTATTGTTTCTTTGTTTATGTTATGTGTTTATGGTATTAAGGGGAGCACCCTTCATCAAGTGGTATCAGAGCCATGTTCCTTAAGTGTGTGGATAAATTATCAACTATGAGGTAGTTCACACTAGGACTATGGTTTGGGCTAAGCATATAGATAGATATCCAATTGTGAGGTAGTTTGCGCTAGGGTTTTAGTAGAAGAGCAAAAATGCCTCCACAAAGAGAGTGTGGTAGAAGAGTCAAAGGTATTACACCTAAGTATTTTAGAAACCTCCAAAGGAAAATGAAAGAAATGAAAGAAAAAATGCATAGAGGAACGGATCTTTTCATAGGAGATGATGAAATCAAGGATGAAAGAGAAGAAGAAGGAAACATAGACCCAGACATAGTAGAGGAAGTCCTTAACCCATAGTAGGTGAAGTTTTTTAAGGCTATTTTTGGTATTGGAAAAACACCTAAGTTTGATGTTCCCACATTTTTTGAGAAATCTCAACCCAGAGAAATTAATAGGCTGGATCAATGAACTAAAAGAGTACTTTGAATATGAAAATACTAAAGATCTAGATAGAGTCAAGTTTGTGAAGGCCAAACTAAAGAGTCATGCAAAGATCTAGTGGCAGGAGATCCAGTTGGATCAAAATAAAAGATGAAAGGAAAAAATCCATAGATAGGATAGGATGGTAGCTAAAATGAAGTGATAGTTAATTTTTGTGGATTATGAGCTTGATCTATTTAAGAAATCAAAAGGGTTAAAGCAAGTGGGAAAATCCATTCAAGAGTATATTGGAGAGTTTTAACGAGTTCTCATTAGAACCGACCATGTTGAAGCTGATAAGGAGAAAGTGGCATGTTACCTTAATGGGTAAAGGCCAAGCATTCAGGATGAGATGAGTCTAGTTTGAATGGCTAGTATTGAGGAGGCATACCATTTTTCCCTAAGAGTTGAGGAAAGAATAAGAAAAAAGTTTGATAACAAGAATAGTGGAAGAGGTCATGGTGGAAGATCTGGGAGATGATCTTATGGAGGTCGAAATGATAATTAGAAGAACAAGGATGGGGCTAGAAGTAGCATTCAGAACTAGAGGGGAAACAATTCCAATAATTTCCATGATCAGAACAATAGAGATCAAAGAGGAAGAGGTAGAGGATAAGGATCTAGAAGAGGAGGCTTTAGTGGGAAATGTTTTCACTATGGAGAAGAAGTGCATAGAGCATTTGAATGTTCGTAGCGCCAAGGAAGGATAGATTGAAGAATAAAAAGTCAAGCTAGAGTTGCACATGTTGATGAAGATACTAGATCATCACATTTTGAAGATGTTAAAAGAGGAGAAGTTCTAATTAACAAAAGAGTCATGTTGAGTGATGACAATGAACATGATCAAAGAAGGATTTTGTTTCACACTAGTTGAAAATGTGAAGAAAGTATTGTGATGTGATCATTGATGGTGTAAGTGTCGATAATCTAGTGTCAAAAATGATGGTCACAAAGTTTAAGCTAAAGAGATAGAAACACCCACATCCATACCATATTGCTTGGGTGCAAGATGACCACAAGGTCATGGTTAGTGAGAAATGCTCAGTGAAGTTCAAGATTGGAAGCTACTAGGATGAGGTACTATGTGATATCATACCTATGGACATATGTCATATGTTATTGGGTAGGCCATGGTAGTTTGATAGGCATGATGTACATGATGGACGAGCAAATATTTAAACTCTAACCAAGGATGGAGTGAAACATAAGTTAAAGCCATTAAAAGAGAAAGAAGAAAAGGTATATAGTGCTGTCAAAATATTTTTTTTTGATGGAAAAGAGTTTCTCAAAGATATGAAGCTTTGGCATATGTGTTTTGTTGTAATTCCAAAATTTGGTAAAGAAGAAGTAGAGGAGGTACCTGCAGAAGTTGCAAATATGTTGGGAGAGTTTTCTAATATTGTGTCAAATAATGTACCTAATGGATTTCTCCTAATGAGTAATATCACCCACCACATGTAATTGATCCCAAAAGCCAGTTTTCCAAACAAGGCAATGCACAAAATGACACCAATAGAAAGTGAAGAGTTGAACAGACAAGTACATGAGTTTTTTAGAAGGGGTTAATTCAAGAGAGTCTAAGTCCATGTGTCATACCAGAAGTATTAGCACCAAATAAGAATGGAGGATGGAGGATGTGCATAGATTCTTGCACTATTAACAAGATCACAATCAAGTACAAATTTTCATTGCCAAGGATGGATGATATTATGAACTGTTTGAGTGGGGCTGAGTATTTCACAAAGATAGATATGAAAAGAGGATACTATCAGATTCATATCAAAGAAGGTGATGAGTGGAAGACTAATTTCAAGACAAGGAAAGGACTGTATGAGTGGTTATTTGTGCCTTTTAGGCTAACCAATGCATCGAGAACTTTCATGCGGCTCATGAATGAGGTACTAAAGGATTTTTTGGGTAAGTTTGTCATTGTTTAACCAGAAGATATTTTGATATTTAGTAAGACATTGGAGGAGCATTTGATGCATATCTGAAAGGTGTTTGATAAGTTGAGGGAAGAAAAGTTGTTGATAAACCTAAAGAAGTGTAGTTTTCTGAAGAAAGAGTTGGTGTACCTAGGATTTGTAGTCTCAACAGAAGGTCAAAAAATGGACTTGAAGAAAGTGAAGGCTATTCATAAATGGCCTACACCAAAGAGAGCTATAGAGGTAAGATATTTCCATGGACTAGCTAGTTTTTATAGATCTATCTGAAAGGTTTTTGATAAGTTTAGGGAAGAAAAGTTGTTGATAAACATGAAGAAGTGTGGTTTTGTGAAGAAAGAGTTGATGTACCTAGGAATTGTAGTCTCAATAGAAGGTTTGAAAATGGACCCAAAGAAAGTGAAGGCTATCCTTGAATGGCCTACTCCAAAGAGCCCTATAGAGGTAAGAAGTTTTCATGGACTGGTAAGTTTTTATAGAAAGTTCATAAGAGGTTTTAGTAGTATTTGTAGACCATTGACTGAATCAATGAGAGGAGATAGGAAAGAATTTAAGTGGACTTTAGGAGTAGATAAGAGTTTTAATATGTTGAAATAGAAAATTATAAAGCAACCTATTTTAGTACTTCTAGATTTTAACAAGGTGTTTCAACTAGATTGTGATGCTAGTGGTACTATAATAGGAGTTGTTTTGAGTCAAGAAGTTAGACCTATTGCTTATTTTATTGAGAAATTAAACTATGCAAAAACAAAATAGTTTTTTTATGATCAGGAATTTTATGCTATAGTTTAGGCATTAAAGAAGTGGAGACACTATCTTCTTCCTAAGGATTTTTCTTTGTATATTGATCATCAAGCTTTGCAATATTTGAATAGTCAACGAAAATTAAACCAAAGGCATTTGAAGTGGGTTGAATTTTTGTAGAGGTATACATTTGTTTTGAAACACAGGAGTGGGAAGTCTAATAGAGTTGCAAATACTATAAATAGAAGACAAATTTTGCTGATAGAAATGCAAATTGAAGTGGTTGGGTTCAAGGAACTCAATAATTTGTATCTAGGGATCCTAATTTTGGTGAAGCATGGAAGGATTGTATAGAACCTATTACTCCTAACTAGACAAAGTGGTTGGATTTCATAATCCAAGAAGGTATGTTGTTCAAAGGAAATCAATTGTGCATTCCAAGAAGTTCAATGAGAGAGAATCTCATCAAGGAGAAGCATAGTGGAGGATTGGTTGGGCACTTTGGGAGACATAAGACCATTTCTTTGGTTGCTAAGAATTATTATTGGCCACACTTGCAATAATATGTGTACAATTTTAAATAGAGTTGCAGAGTATGTCAGATGGAAAAAGGAGTTAAGCATAATACAGGGTTGTATTAGCCATTACTTGTACCAAAGAATTTGTGGGAGAATGTCAACATGGACTTTTTTCTTCGGTTACCAAGGACACCATGAGGGAATGATTCTATTTTTGTGGTGGTTGATAGGTTTTCAAAGATGGCACATTTTATTCCTTGCAATAAGATAAGCAACATTGTTCATGTGGCGAGGAGAGATGACTGGAGCGTGCAGCAAGAGTGGGAATGGGTTTTTGTATCAGCAGCAAGGTGGGAATGGAATTTTGAATCAGCAACTAGGCGGGAATCAGGAGAACACGGGCATTGGGGGGCAATCTGCAGGTGCAGGGCAAGAATCGGAGGTGAATGATGTAGGCGCCTCAAAGGATGGGGACCCACGGGAGTTGCTACCTCACACAGGTGAGAAGATTCCTCCCCTTCACTCAAGTGGTGGGCCGCTTGGGGCATGGGGGCACTGATCAAACCTATTTGGAGTCAAACCATTAGGTAAGTCGACATTTCCAAAAGTCATTGATAAATCAGACAAGGAAAATGGTATCTTTGCTCTGGAAGTTCCTCGAGAAATTATAGACCACAATATCCTCAGTATGGTGAATACCCTGGTGGGAAAATTTGTAGGGCCAAGGCCCAAAATTGATGGTGTGAGGATTTTTAATAGAAACAAATGCGATTTAAAGGGGCATGTAGAGGTGACAGCAATGGCAAAAGGTTTCATGACTTTTGAGTTTTCTTGCTCGGAAGACTTTTCCAGAATCCTATGCGTAGGGAATTGGTCTCTAGGGAGATCTACTTTAATCTTGCAGAAATGGTCTTCCAATTTGGACTTGAATAATGATTTCCTATCCCAGGCTCTAGTATGGATTAGACTCCCAAAATTTTCCATGGAATATTGGCATGAGGACGTCTTTGATGGCATTTCCAGGTCTTTTGGAGAGCTTCTTTCCATTGATCCTGTAACGGCAACTAAGAAGAGACTTACCTATTCAAGGATATGTGTACGAGTGACCGAAGGATAGGATATGCCTCAAGTTATTGAATTTCAATCTTGTTTGGGAATTAGAATCCAAATGATTTACTATGAAAGTGTGCCCTTTGCGTGCTTCCATTGTAAGAAGGCACACCATAAGGCTGGATTCTGCCCACTATTCAAAGGAAAGGGAATGGGGGGAAAGGTCTGCCCTCATGGTGGGAAGAAAGCTGCTCATGTTCCCAAAAAGACTTGGAAGAAGAAAGAAATGCAAGTCAAGCAAAATGGAGAGGTTGAAGAAAAAGAAAATGATTCTGTTACTAACCTCCGAGCTGAACCCCGAGACCTCTAGGTTGTAGTGGATGCACTGGAAGGAGAAGGGAATGAAACAACTAAGGAAAAAACCAACCCTTCACAAATGAAGGAATCCAAGAATAATCTCGAAGAGGCAAGTATTTTGGAGTCTCAAATCCCTGAGAGTTCTGAGGAGGTTGATCTGAACCTTTCCTCTATCCCAGACTCTATGGAGGAAAAAAAGGAAGGGGAACCATTGTATGAAAACTCCACAAACTTGGTTAGTAGGGAACCCCCTATAATAGTGAATAGAATCTTAGAATGGATGTCTACCTCAACATCAAAACAACTAGCCAGGCTAGATTCTTTGTTTGATTTATGTAAAGAAGAAGAAGAGCCACCCTCGACAGAAGTCAGAAGAAGAAAGAAGAAGAATAGTCGGGACCCCTCTCTTACCTCTCCTGCTTCAACTAGAAGCAAGGCCAAGGTAGATCTTGGTCATAAAACCAACCCAGTGGGAAGGAAAAAAAAGAATGAAATCAGGAAGGAGGAAGCAAGAAGAAACATCATGGATGGAATGCAGTGCACCATCCAAGAAGCTTGCTCATCAATTAAAGCATGAAGATCCTCTCATGGAATATTCGTGGACCCAATGGAATCCACAAGCAAGAAGTTGTAAGGAATATGATAAGGGACCATAGGCCCGATCTATTTCTTATTCAGGAAATGAAAATGAAGAAAGAAAATTTGGAAAATATTAGATTCAACAGAAACATGAATGGAATTGCCTCAAACTCAGAAGGAGCATCTGGAGGGCTACTGCTATTATTCAGTAACAGACATTTCAATATTGTGCCAGAGTATGATGAGGATAAAATCATTTTCTATAGAGTACAACATTTGCTAACTAATGAATGCTAGTTTTTAATGAACATTTATGCTCCCAGCAACAAGAGAGATAGAAAAAATTACTAGGTCAAAGTTGGAAAGTTGGTGCAAGACAATGACATTAAAAAAGGCATTATCCTAGGAGACTTCAACTCTCCACTGGAGGACAAGGAGAAGATGGGAGGATTTCCACCAGATTGGGAAAGCAAGCAAGATCTTTCCAATTTCATCAATGATTTGTCCCTAATGGATTTGGAGCTCTCAAGGGGTACATTTACCTGGTCTAACAAGAGAGCTGGTCAGGACTGCATTCAGGTTAGATTGGACAGAGCTTTAATCTCCCCAGAATGGTTGCACTCTTTTAGTTGTAGATTATCTCCGCTACCAAGAGTTGGTTCTGACCACTCTCCCATTTCTCTTTCAGTGTCCCCTCTTGAGCCCAAGAGAAACTGCCCTTTTAGGTTCAAGAAAATATGGACCACTCACCCAGACCTATTGGATAATATCAAAAGATGGTGGGTGATTGGTGTTGATGGCTTAGCCATGTTCAAAGTCACCAGAAAGCTCAGAAATGTGAAGAGGATGGTAAAAATTTGGAACAAGTCTGATTTTGGCCATATTTTCCATGACAAGGAGGAGTTGTCAAACAATCTATCTATCATCTAAAATAGTATTCAAAAGGAAGGATATAATGAGAGTAATAGGGAGGCTAATTTGTTGATCCTATCTGATCTTCATATCATCATCAACAGGGAGGAAAAGTTTTGGAGGCAAAAATCTTGAATCTCATGGTTTAAGGATGGAGACTGGAACACGAAGTTATTTCATCTCTCCACCCTAAAACATAGGGCTAACAATAGGATCTTTGAAATCAGAAAGGGGTAGGTGTTTTTGTCTGAAGATCCTGTTATCTCGACTCAAGCGGTCTCCTTCTTCTCTTCTCTTCTCTCTGAGGACCCCCTACTTTCCAAGGTGGATCAAGAGGATATCATCTCTTATATTCCTCAGATTATTCAACCCCACCATAATAAACTTCTCTATGCTATTCCTAATGCATTGGAAGTTAGAGAGGCCCTTTTCTCCCTACCTGGTAATAAATCACCTGGTCCGGACAGGTTTCCCACCTTTTTCTTCCAAATGTACTGGTCGATGGTCATGGGGGATGTGGTAAAGGCAGTTCAGGAGTTCTTCAGAGCTAGAAGTATTCTTAAGGAGATTAATTCTACCTTCTTGGTTCTCACCCCTAAATCCCCAAGGGCTGACTCTTTTGACCAGTTCAGGCCCATTAGTTTGTGCAACTCATTCTACAAGATTATCTCTAAAGTTCTCACTTCTAGAATGCTTCAAATCTTGCATCTAATCATTTCATAGCAACAATCAGGCTTTGTTCCTGGGAGACAAATCTTGGACTCGGTGCTGATAGTTCATGAGGTTATTCATTCTTTAGAAGCTTCCAAGTGGGAAGGTATGTTGCTAAAACTGGATCTTTCAAAAGCCTATGATCAGGTGGACTGGTCCTTTCTTGGAAAGGTCCTTCAGGCCTTTGGTTTTGACAATAAAGTGTGTAAACTCATTTCTCAATTGGTGTCTACCTCCTCTCTTGTTGTTCTAATTAATGGAGCCCCCTCTGAGTTCTTTAAACCTTCTATAGGTCTCAGGCAGGGAGACCCCCTATCACCTATCCTCTTCATTATTTTAGCTGATTGCATTGGGAGGCTTATTGAACAAAAAAAGTCTGATCGAAGTCTTATAGGGATTAAGCCTTCTTTGAGAAATGACCCCTTCACTCACCAGCAATTTGTGGACGACACTATAATGGGGGGGGGGGGGGGAAGCTTCTGTGAAAGAAGCTAAGACTTTGAAAGAGGTTCTTGATACTTACTCCAGAGGGACTGGTCAGTTGCTTAACTAGAACAAAAGCTCAACCTTCTTTGTTAACACCCCTAAAGTAAGACAAAGGAAAATTGCCAAAATCCTTGGTTGTGGGGTGGGCTCTCTCCCTTCATCATATCTAGGACTCTCCTTAGGCTCTTCTCCCCCTGACTCTTTCTGGAATGGTATTCTGGACAGATTCAACAAGAAGATGGTTGGATGGAAAGGTGCCTCTCTCAACCAGGCTAGAAAATGTTTACTGGTCAAATCCACTCTTCAGAACCTTCCCATTTATGCTCTGAGCCTTTTTGGAATTCCTGTGAAATTTACAGAGAAAATGGAGAAAATCCAAAGAGACTTTCTATGGATCGGACTTGAAGGAAAGAAAATTTACCCTCTTGTTGCCTGGGAGAAGGTCTACCTCACCAAGAGGTATGGAGGTTTGGGCATTAGAAAGCTTACCCATCTCAATAAGGCACTTCTTGCAAAACAAATCTGGCGTATCTTCAATAACAATGGTGAATGGAGAGACATTCTGAAAAATAAATACCTCAAAAGACCCTCTCTTCATTTTGCTTTATTCAATGAGGACATCCCTAAAGGTTTGACTATTTGGAATGGTATCCTGAAGGCCAGGGACCTAGCTAAGGCTAGGGTCTCTTGGAAATTAGGCAATGGGGAGGATATTCAATTTTGGTCTGACAGGTGGTTATGTAAAGGCCCACTTTATAGCAACCCATTTTTGAGAGATGGGTGCAAGAATGCACGGAGCTATATGGGTTTAAAGTAAGCAATTATAGGGTTGCTCAGGAATGGAGAGACCTTTCCCTCATTTCTGAGGATTTGAAACCAATTATGACTATGCTTAATGCTTTGATCCCTAGTAATAATAAGGATGAGATGGTCTGGAGGGTTAATCCCAATGGAAGTTGTTCAGTTGCTTCTGGCTACAACTCTCTTTGGGGTTTAAAGGAGAAACCCCCTTGGGTGGATGCCTGGCTCATGGGCCTCACTCCTAAGATCAACATATTTTATTGGCTGGCCCTTCAGAACAAAATTCTAACGCAAGATAACCTCATGAAGAGAGGCCATGTTATGCCCAGCAGATGCTCGCTCTGTAAAAACCAATCTAAGTTAGGAAATCATATCTTCATTCAATGTGAATTTGCTAAGGAGGTGTGGAATTCTCTTAATCAGGAAATGGAGATTCTTTGGTGTTGGCCAGATGACCTTATTGACTTTTTCAGTCATTGGAAAAGCCTCTGTAAAATTGCAGGCCGGTAGGATAATTATGCCTAGTTTTTGCCTCACTTCTGCTGGAGTATTTGGAAGGAAAGGAACAACAAAATTTTTAGGGATAGAGAGGAGCTGGTATTATTATGGGAAGGAAGATTTTGAAAAACATAAAATAAAACCTTCAAGTGATGAAGGAGGGGGAAATTGATATAGGGGACAGGAAGACGGTTAAATAAAAAGACAAGATGCCAGATGGATTCTATCCCCAGAAGGACGGTCAAAAGACAACTTTGATGGTGCTTCTAAGGGAAACCCTGGCCCCTCTAGAAGTGGTGGAATCATAAGAAACAGTTTTGGGGAAGGGATTGTGGCCTTTGCTCTCCTGCTTGGAACCCAGACCAACCATTTGGCCGAAGCCAGAGCCGCGTGCAGTGTGGTTAAGTCGGCTTTTGAAGCTGGAGTTTCCAAACTTTGGCTTGAAGGGGACTTCAAAAATATAATTAAAAATATAAATGGAATCTCCCCTCCCTTGTGGTTGATTGCAAATATAATTGATGAGACACATGTCACCCTCACAAAATTTGAGAAGGTCCACATCACTCATGCATTTAGAGAGGCAAACCCATTTGCTGACTAGTTCGCTAACAAAGGGGTGGGAGTAGACAAAGGGATGATCTAGCATTCCAAAAAAGATATTTTGATGGAGGCTAAGTCACTAATCGAGTTGGAGAAAATCCACGGAAGTACGGGTCAATCTAACTGTAATCATATTTAATAAAGAAAGAATGGATGTTGGTACAAGCAATAATATGTTTCTTGGTTTTTGTAATCTCAAGGGATTTTCTCCATCTTTTTGACACTTTTGGAGGATCGTTATCATTTTCACTTGCAATTGCATCAAAGAGGCAAACGATCACGAACCCAATTATAGAAATAGAGCCAAAATCTTGGCTAGAAAAAATTTGTAGAGATTGGGGCTCATGAGAATTGTTGAAGAAAAAATGGATGTCATGACTGGAGAACGGAGCAGAAAGGAGCCAACGGGTGAAGTGGAGAAGTTGAAGAATATGGGAAAAGTCTGGAAAAAATTGGAAAAGGGTGGGGTTGCGAATGTTTTTGAGAAACCCCATGGTTTTGACCCTGAGGTCACCAACTACATGGTGAACTCGTGGAACAATGGCAAGGTCAAGGTGAATGGGGTTTCTTTCCAAATCACAGAGGAGGTGGTTGTAGAGGTCACTGGTATCCCTATGGAGAGTTTCAAATTCTACAGGGACAAGAAACTTTCATCCAATGCAATCAAGGAGTTCATGAAAAATTTTGCAGAGATGAACAAGCTGGAAAAGAAAGAGTCTTTCTATGTGACGGAGACTATAAAGAAGCTCTAGAGGTATGTTTTATATGCCCTCATTTATTATGTTACCCTGGACCCTAGGTTTGATCAGGTCAGAACTCACCATTTTTTGATTTTAAATCAATTTTTCCATAAGAAAAGAATTTCCATTCCCTTTTACCTTCTCACTTCTATGAACAAGGAAATCTCTAGTTTCAAGAAGAAAGCCACAGTTAACCCTGCTTTGCATGAGGGATTATTGCTCCTCATCCATGAGCATTTCAAAGCTCAGTCTATATGCAAGAACCCTCCTCAAGTTGAGGATGTTGACGAAGGCAGCTCCAGCTTTTCTTCTGACTCTGATGACATTGAGAGCATTAGCTCAGAGGAGGAGAATGTTTCCTCGAGAAAGAAGAAAAAAGGTCAAGCCAAGAAATTGTCCACTGCTGCAACTCCCAGCAGGAAAAGCCCTAGGGATCATGGCCAAGCTCAAGCAAAAGAGGGTTATCCTAAGGAGGAGGAGGAAATGGATAGAAAAGATTCTGACAAAGTGTCAGAGGAGGAGTTGGAAGAGGAGAAACTTGGGAAAAAATGGAAGAGGGAGGTTGTGAGAGTTGAGGAGACTAGAAATTAGAGGATGGATGCTATTTCTCTTCCCCTCTCCCCTGTCCAATCTCAGCCTCCTTCAGAGGAAAAAGCAAATGTCATCACTGGTGAGAACAAGGGGGAAGTGTAGGTCAAAAATAGGATAAAGGCTTGGAAAAATTTCAATGTGAGGACTGCTACTATGGGGGTTTTTAGGGAAGCTATGAACCTTCAAATCCTGGTGGACAACCTGGAGCAGTCTAGGCTCAATGAGCTCATAGACCCAGCTATCCTGGTCATCTCAGACAATGCAAGGGAGACAGTGCCCACAGTAGTATGATCGAAAACTTCAGATCAATCAAATGGCTCTTCCATGAGCTGGAGGAAGTTAGAGAAAGGGTATCCCAGATGGAAAGTATTAAGAATAAGATAGGTAATGACAGCCAGGAGGACCAGGAAAATAGAGAAAGCTTAAATGAAAGGAGATTAAGAGATCTTGAAAACTACAACCACAACCTGGAAAGTCAGATGATTTCTCTCCTAAGTTTGATGAATGACAACATCCAATCCCTTACTGGTAAACTTAAGGACAGGGACTTGCTAGTGGAGGAGGGAGGAAAGAATAGGGATAAGGCTAGGCTGGATGATGACAAGGCCACAATCAGTACTCTCACCAGTATGGAGCAGGGCATGGAGAAGGTCCAGGATCAAATGGCAAAGGAGCAGCAAAAGATAGTCAAGGAAGCTTAGACTATGCAGGAAATGGAGAAGATAACTGAAGACTAGTTTTCTTGTCTTTTGTCTTTTCGTCTTCTTGGCTTTTGGCTTTTCGACAGGCTTTCTATAGTCTATTTTAGTTTGTTTGTTTTCTGGCCTTTCTGTGGGCCTTTGTTTTGGGTTGGGCCTTCGGGCTTATTTTCAGCTGTTGGACCTCTATTTTGGTTGGGCTTATTTGGCTTATTATTAGCCTTGTTTTTGTAAAACTTATGAGTTTCAAGATCCCTTAAAACCTGTTTATCTTATCAAAAACATTGTTCATGTGGCAGAATTATTTTTTAGAGAAGTGGTGAGACTACATGGTCTACCAAAGAGTATAGTTTTAGATCGAGATACCAAATTTGTTAGGTATTTATAGCATACATTGTGGAAGAAATTGAAGACAGAGTTGAAGTTAATTTCATCACATCATCCACAGACTGATGGACAAACAGAAGTTGTGAACTAAAGTTTGTGAAATTTGCTGAGATGTTTGGTTAGAGATTAGCCAAAAGTATGGGGTAGGATTTTACCATAGGAAGAATTTTCATATAATGATTTTGTCAATATGAGTACTAGTAAATCACCATTCTATATTGTATATGGGAGTAGTACTAGAAATACTTTTGAATTGTGGCAATTGGATAAAGGAGATATAAGTAGTGTTGAAGTAGAAGAATTTGTTGAACACTTGAAGAACATTCATGAGGAGGTGAGGAAGCACATCATAAAGATGAATGCATAGTACAAAGCTAAGGTAGATGTCAAAATAAGGTATAAGGAATTTCATCTTGGGGATGAAGTCATGGTTCATTTGAGAGAGGAGAGTTCTCTAGTGGGTACGTATTATAAACTAAAGATAAAGAAGTTTGGACTATGCAAGATAGTGAAAAAACATAGTTTTAGAAATGCCTATGAAATGGAGTTGCCTACTGAATTAAATATTTCACCAGTATTTAACATTTCAGATTTCATGGCATATTATGAAGGAGGTGATGGAGATGAAGTTGTAGAAGTATAGTGGAGTATTATGGTAGCTAGTTCGACTACAAAGGAGATTGAGGAGATACTAGACAGTCCTATTGGAAAAAGTATAAGGAATAGAACTTATGAAGAATATCTAGTCAAATGGAAAGGGAGGCTAGTAGAGGATTCATCATAGCTAGCAAGGAAGGAGGTTAATCATCTTTTTTTTCCTCTGGACACCTGAGATGTGACAGAGTCACTTCACAAATTACCCCGGAGTCTAATGAAGGAGCATCCTAGGTGTGAGGGAAATCTTGCATCACCAAAAACAAAATTTATTTTTAGCCTTTTCTATTTTAATTAGGACTAGTAGACAGAGGGTTACTATTTCTAAGAACTTACTATTTTTAGTAAGTTTTTCATACAAGCTCAAAATTTCCTAAGTTCAAAGGTGGATATTCATCTTGGATATATTAGCCTACCAGTTGAAGCTTAGTGCCATATCATGCATATTCATGGATTTACTGCAGATTTTTGGTTTGTAATTTTGGTATATAAACTTCAAGCTCACCATTACAAGCCTTAAAGTTCTTGGATGAGGTCCAAAAACTCAATGGATGGGCACTTGCGTGGATCCAAGCCTGTAGTTTAGGAGCTGGAGTTTTTGAAAAGTGGTTATAATAGCCAATCGAAGCAATGATTCGAGAGTTATGGTCTTCCAATGTTGGGCCAACTAAAAATCCAAAATAAATGTCAAAAATGTATTTGGCCCACTTTATATGTATTTTTAGGGTCTATTGGCCCTAGCTATTAAGTTTGATTGTCTAAAACCTTCCTGGTTGGAAAAAAATTAACTATTTAAGAAATGCCCAAACATTGTCTAGGATAGCTTTGGGTGACAGTTCGTAGTTTTTCTTGCAGATTACTATAATGAAGGCACCCATGTGGGTTAGCATATTGTAATTATGAATTTTGTAATTCTACATTTGCAACAATCATAAGAAGCCCCTATCTTGTTGTCACAATTACTATTATTTCTTTGTTTATATTATGTGTTTATGGTATCAAGGGGAGCATCCTTCACCACGAATATAGCTGAAGGTCTTAAACTGAATGTAATAGGTGTCTATCTTCATGATTCTAGTTGCTACCTCTACTAACATTATTTTAACATAGTCACCTTTGATGAACCTAATGATTGCAAAAATGAACCCGTCATTCACCACTCTATATTTCACACTTTGCAATGGGAGCTTTTTCTTCACCAATTGTGGATATACCACATAGGGCCAAACATTTGCATATTGTATGCTTCCCTTTCTATAGAGGCCTAGGTAATCTATGGTTCTAGCTACCAATATATACACCCTATATGATGTCATATTGAAGCATGGATCAACTTTGACGGCTACTAATTGTATATGTGAAAATGTGGCCTATGCTAACACACACACTTCAACACAGTCATTGCATGCGGATTCATCTCGGAATGAACATTGGATTGTTCATCTGAAAATTGACCTGCAAAGTGACTTGTTGCCTTCTATCTAAAGGGATTTTTCCTATTAATATCCTGAGAATCAAGGTGCAGCCAACCAGACCCTCTAAGAACGAAGGATTTGACAATGGAATTAAGCTAAGAATGAGTATGCAGATTAATCTAAAATGAAAGATGCAATGTAATCTAAGAACAAATAAAGCAAACTAGATTAAACATATGCATGATTAAACTAAAATGAGATTAAACTAAGAATGAGAATGTATGCAAGAAATGTAAGTAAATGTGAGCATGAATTTTAGCAGCGATTTGATGCAAATTCTCCAAATTCGTCCTCTAAAATGAAGAGATGAGGGTCTCTTAAATAGACTCTCCTGGAATCCATCAACGGTTGAGATCGATTCGGATCAACGGTCAAGATTGAAGATGAGGTTCAGTCATAAAGGGAGATTCCCAAATTAAAGGGAGTTAATAGATTTAATTTGAGTAAAATAAGGAGTTAACTATTTTAATTTGAGTAGAAAAAGGAGTTAACTGATTTAACTCATTTTTGATCAATAGTGAATTGGAAATTTCCCTTTTTGAACTGAAGAGAGATTTTGTTTAGATATTTAACTTAATAAAATGAGATATGCTCTCATAATTACTTTTTCTATTTAATTAAATAATCTTTAATTAATTAGAGACACTTTTGTTTAATTAAATAACTTCATTTAATTAATTAGGAATGGCTTCCCATTTAATTAAATAACTTTGTTTAATTAATTAGAAGTAAGTACTCCATTTAATTAGATAATTTCTTTTAATTAATTAGAAATACCTTTCCCATTTAATTAAATAATTACATTTAATTAATTAAGATAGGCATATTTATTAAATTAAATAAATTTAATTCCATAGTACATTAGCCTTAGGATATAATTTAATTTAATTAAAGTATAAATACTTAATAATTAAATTATAATTAAATCAAGTAGGTTTAATGCGACTAATATGAGTACGTACTATAGGAATTAAGTAAGAAATATGATGAATGCAGATTAGGATTTTCTGCATCTGACAATTAAGTCAAGTAGCGAATAGCAGAATGAGAATTGCCTATTAGAATAGGACTTTGAAATTATCAGAAATAGACCATAATTGGTATAATGGCAATGAGCCAATTTTAGGATATTACATTTTTCCCCTCTTTGAATGAATGTGCGAGCAACACGTTCAATTCAAAGATAATCAAAAAGCATGATGTGAACATGAGATTGGTTCCGAAGGTGATGATACGAAGACCAATTGATAAGCTTTGTAAGGACCATCTCTAGAACAGAGCTTAATCCTAAGGAATCCAAGTAGAGCACTTAGATACCTAAGATCGATACCATTTAAAAGACTACCTCCAGAATGAAGCATAATTTTTAAGGATCCAGACAAAATGTCTAGATACCTAAAATTGATAAGCATTTAAAAGGTTTCTTCAGAACGAAGTTTAACCTTTAAGGATCCAAATAGAAAACCTGGATACCCAAGAGTCATAAAGCATTTAGAAGACTATCTCTAGAATAGAGCTTAATCTTCAAGGATCCAGATAGAACACCTAGATACCTAGAATTGAAAGCATTTAGAAGATTATCTTCAGCATGAAGCTTAACCTTCAAGGATCTAGATAGAACACCTAGATACCTGAGATTGATTAAAAGATAACAAGGTCCAATCATAAGCCATAGAATCATCCCCAGAACAAGGCTTGATCCTTAGGAGTTAGGGTTTAGACTGTCCCAATACCTGTCCATCGAACTCTGAGAAGAGTTGTTATAAGATTGATTAGTTGATGAAAAGATAGGATAGATAGCAAAGATGCCAAATAGAAAGGAACAAGATGCCCCGAGTGATTAGATGCCCCAAGCAATAGATCACAAAGATGCCATATAAAAGGGAACAAGATGCCCTGAGCATTAAGTATTCAATGATGTAATCATCTTGCCCCCTCGGGAGCGAAATCAAAAGATGACACACCAGAAATATGATTTGAAGTAGTATATCATGTTAGCAGAATCTAGAAGAGATCAGAATGATCTAAAGATTGGGTTGATTTGAAATGATTGTGAAGTTGCAAAAACCAAGTTTAACCAAAATTTGACCAAATTCAGTCACAATTGAGTTAAGTTGACTATTGTCAAAATTAATTTTGAAAATATGGAGAATGTAAAGTTGAAAGGATTCCAAGAATCATAAAGTATCAGAAAGATTTGGGCTGTACAAGCGTTCGATCACGTCGGTCCCCAAAATTTTAAAATGCATTTTTAAGGCTCTTAGTTGTGTCAAATTTTGAATTTGATCTCGAAAATGGATCCAGAATAATCCAATTAGCTAGGGGTGCAATTTTTGCGCAAATTCGAGCACTTTGAAAATTTTGGTCAACACCTATATAAGGGCTCGAAGGGTCATTTTCAATTCATTTGTGCTTTTGTCTTGTAGTGATTTTGAGCTCTGATAGAGACATGGCAGTGAACATGAGATATCATCATTTTGAGCACTCCAGACGGCACACCCGGCTAGCAAACTATGGACCACTGGTGAGTCATCGATTTCCCATCTTCGTACTTTTGTTTTTACGCATATCAAGTTCATTTATGCACATTTTTAGCATGTTTTAGGTTTGTGAAATATTTCTTCATGCGAGATTGATCTCTTCTCATGTGAAGATCTTCTTTCTTTGTGCGAAGAAATAGGATGCGTTGTTTCTTCACGCGCGGCCAAAGGATATTCGCGCGAGGCAATTTTGGTTTTGCGCAAAACTAGAGATTCTTTGCGCGAGGCAATTCATGTTTCGCGCGAGAACCTCTTTTCTCGTGCAAGAAGATCTATCCTCACACGAGGAGATCTTTTTTCACACGAAGGTTAGATTCTTTGTGTGAAGAAAGAACTATTTCACATGAAACTATATGTCTTCACACGAGATTTCATGAATCTCGCACGAAATTTCGTGACAATTTTGTGATTTCACATTTAGAAATTGCACTTCATTTCGTTTTGATGCGTCATTTTGACTTGATACTGATCATTTGTTTGTCATTTTTTTTGTTGTGCGTGTAGGAGGTCTTCGAAGACATGTCATTTAGATCTCATTATCTGCCGTATGGAGAGTTATTGTAGAGTTTGGATGACGCAGATCGGGCACACATTGCTCGATTGGGTTTGTCTTCATTATGCCAGATTCTAGCCGTGATGGTGAATCACGGTTTACTGACTGCTTTAGTAGAGTGTTTCCATTCGGAGACAAACACATTTCATTTGCTGATGGGTGAGATGATGATCACCTTGGAGGATATATGGAGGATATTGAGGATCCCATTTCATGGCGCCTGAGTCATCTATGATACAGTGCCTCGATTAGGGACAGAGGCACTTACCATTGTTTTTGAGAGAGAGCTACCGAGAGGCAGGGCCATCAGCTGGGATGAGTTGATGCATACCTATGGACCCACACACAGGTTGGCATCCATGCTGGGTATTTTCTTGAGCTGCTTCCTATGTCCTGACAGGGGACAGCATGGATTGGAGTGTGGATGGGGTGTCATGCTCTGTAGGATGGTTGAAACACCTGAGATCTTTGGGTGGGGTCAGTGCATGTTGGCCCATCTTTTTCATGAGATGCATGAGGTCATCTTCCACGAGAAGAAGACCATGGTAGCGGGTGTTTATGTTTTATAGATCTGGGCCTAGGAGCATCTTCTTGTATGTAGGCCAATTTTTGAGGATGCCTGGGAGCCAATGGAGCCCTACATATGCAGATATCGAGGGCATATTACCCAGGCCCACCTAGGTAAGACTGAACACTGGTAGACACATCTTGATGACCTGGTGTTTGTTATATGGTGACCCTGGAGAGAGACAGAGGACTAGGATGGTGCCCCTAGAGAGCTGCCCTCGATGTTTAGTTCTCGATCGCTGGCAAGCAGGACGACATCAGTCATAGAGAGATTTGTGATCTCACGAGTGTGGCGGTAGTATGGCTAACCATAGGACATTTTAGCTGAGTATTGTGCCTATGCAGGGTGCAGAGGAATATTGAGTGGGGATGGCCTCCACGGATGGATCCAGGATGATCCATGATAAACATTCGTAGCCTAGCTGCAATTCAGTCGGACTACCTACCGGCAATAGTAGACGCCGAAATGATGCCTGCATATCAGGCATTTTTTATCAGTCATCCATACCCACATTTTATAGATTTATTGGGGATAGCAAGGCAAGTACAGGGACAGGGACAGGGACAAGTGCCCCAACAGTAGTAGGCATAGCCACAGTTGCCACCATAGGTCCAGCATCGGGTACAGCAGATACCTATTCCCCCATGTCAGATGGGATCAGACCCAGGTGCTGGAGGTAGTGGGGCAAGACATAGTCAGCGGAGGAGGCAGAGGACAGAGGAGCAGGCCCCTCAGCTGGAGGTACCATAGTAGCAAGTGCCTCCACAGCCACAGGTACCTCCACCATAGTAGGCACCTCCACAGCAGTAGGCACCAAAGATAGTTGATGAGGATATCCTAGATCAGTCGGCAAGTAGAGGAAAAGATGCAGTACGGTGGTACCAAGAGCGAGTTTGTGCGGCCTCCCGACAGTTTGGAGAGTTGCAGATTGCATTGGCAGTCATGGATGCCCAGCTGGTAGAGCGACAGCAAGAGACAGATTTTCAGAGAGAGCACACGGAGACTACAGAGTGGAGATTGGAGCTGGACAAGATGAGATCCGCTTCCAGTCAACTCGGGCAGCATATTATTATGCAGCATATACTAGTGCAGTACCTGATGAGACATTGGGGGTGCAGCGATTCTCTCAGTATGTGTGAGAGTCTGGAGGTGCACGACCTCCTGTCAGGCCGGATATGCCACCACCGCCTCCGCCACCTACTGCCCCTGCCCCTCCTGCTCCTCTTAGAGGCGAGAGTTTGGGACAGAGTTAGATGCTCTGTGCCTATTTTTTATTTTGATCCCTGGCTATGTATCGATTGGTGTGCCAGCACCACATGTATCATTTTTGATCGATTGCACTCGAGTAGCGCCCATTTTTTTTTTGTACTGACCCATTCTTTGATATATATATATATATATATATATACGAGATTTTGAGCCGAGTATTCTTGTGTACATGTCATTGTCTGTTTTGTTTTGCTTTGATGTACATGAAATGTATGTTTAGATAGAACGCATATGTATGAACTAACATCTTACGTAGTGTTGAGTGTTTTTGTTTGACAGTCACAGGTATTCCATTGAGGAGTGAGAATTGATGAACCAAACATTTGTGCAACCGTGGAGGAATCTGATGCATGGGTAGTATGAACAGGATTACCATCGAATTGCATGCTAATGCAAATGAAGTATGTAATGCAAGACTATGTTAAATGCAACCCTGGGTCTGGTTACCAAGCCTCGACGATTTATCATCACTGGATAAAAAATAAAGCTCATATGTTATACAACTCTCACTGACATTGCAATCATGAAATTATGAATATAACATACGTTATTGGGATGTCGAGATTAAATGTAAGCATTCGAGACACAAGAAGCTAGAATGACCAGAACATTTGTCCCTTTTAATGTAGCAAGTTAACATAAGCATCAAAGCATGAATGCTAGGATGACCTGAATGTTGCTTGCATGACAGGCACACCAAAAACATGGGAGATTCTTCTTATGCTAAGTATTCAGTATTCATTCTATCCGCAATGACCCAACGACCCTTGCGTTCATAACCTGAGACAAAAGTGTGCTAGATATACTCGCAGTGACCCGTATGTTCACTTAATAGGATGAGTATCAGTATGTACTATAGCATGAAGAGTTCACTCCAACAAACAAGGAGAAGAACCAATGTCATTGGCATATCTATATAAAAGGAGTTGAGGTACACATGGCCATTCAATACGAGATGGAGGTTCTTATAGTGGACACCCCTCTTATAGGAATAGATCAACTTATTAGAACTAAACCGCAAATAGAAAGCAAAGAAAAAGATCATGCCCCCAGTCATTACTTCTCTAGTCGAAGATGACATCATCGAGTTGCTCGAAGAGATATGATAAAGAAAAACAAAGAAAACAAAGAAAATGCTCAGCATATCCAAACAAGTATATCATTTTTTTTTGAGTTTAATGTTTTTGGGATTGATGTCAAGTGTCAATGTCTAGAACATGTAAGAAAGAAATCTCTTCAGTAGGGTGACGACAGTAGGCAGACGTAGTTAGAATGACTAGTGACTGAGGTCAAAGAGGAATCTTTATGATGAAGAACCTAAAGAGGACTAAGCGACAGTAGACAGACACAGCCAGGATGACTGGTGACTGACGCAAAAGAGATCTTCCATAAAGGAATCTTGAGACATGACCCAAGCAACAATAGGCAGACACAGCTGAAACAATTGGTGACCATTGCAAAAGAGATTCTATGAGGAGAATCTTGAAAAGAGTGACACTGACACCAGTAGGTAGACGCAATCAGAATGGCTAGTGACTGTCATGTAGGAGATTCTATGAGGAAAATCTCGAAAAGAGTGACACTGGCAACAGTAGGCAGACGTAGTCAGAATGACTGGTGATTGTCGCGTAAGAAATTCTATGAGGAGAATCTTGAAAAGAGTGATACTGGCAACAGTAGGAAAATGCAGTCAGAATGACTGGTGTCTGTCGCGTAGGAGATTCTATGAGGAAAATCTCAAAAAGAGTGACACTAGCGATAGTAGGCAGACGTAGTCAGAACAACTGGTGACTGTCGCGTAGGAGATTCTATGAGGAAAATCTCAAAAAGAGTGACATTGGCGACAATAGGCAGACCCAGTCAAAACGAATGGTGATTGTCACGTAGGAGATTCTATGAGGAGAATCTCAAAAAGAGTGACACTGGCAACAGTAGCTAGACGCAGTCAGAATGACTGGTGACTGTGACGTAGGAGATTCTATGAGGAAAATCTTGAAAAGAGTGACACTGGCGATAGTAGGTAGACGTAGTCAAAATGACTAGTGACTGTCGCGTAGGAGATTCTATGAGGATAATCTTGAAAAGAGTGACACTAGTGACAGTAGGCAGATGCAGTCAGAATGACTGGTGACTGTCGCGTAAGAGATTCTATGAGGAGAATCTCGAAAAGAGTGACACTAGCGACAGTAGGCAGACGCAGTTAGAACGACTGGTGACTGTCGCATAGGAGATTGTATGAGGAGAATCTTGAAAAGGTGACACTAAGGGGGGAATGCCCTCGAGCTATGACAAGACTTAATCCATGGATACATGAGTAGGAAAAGTAGGAAAGTGAAAGCATGAAAGCGACTATACAGAATGGCCAGAAGATGCATTGTAAGATGGAGCATTAGGAATAAGAGGCGCTTGTTTACTAGGTTTTCACCTTCTTGGAAAAATTCTCCTTTTTTTGGTACCATGATGCCTGTTTCCAGGTTTTCACCAATGGCACTTTTCTTGTTTTTCAATTTTTTTTTTTTTTTTTTTTTTTTTTTTTTTTTTTTTTTTTGGTGTTACCAAGGCACCTGTTGCTAGGTTTTCACTAGGGTAACAATTTTTTCAGGACTTTTTCTGATTTTTAGGATTTTTTTCAAGATATTTAGATATGTACAGAGAGCTTGCTGAGATTGAATCAACTGTAAAACCGCTTCAGGTGGAGAGTGTTCATAGGGTCTTTAAGCACTTCTCCTTCGGTTGTGGAAAGTTGATAGGTGCCAGATCCATATACTACAATAATGATGTAAGGACCTAGCCAGTTTGGTTCAAAATTTCCCTTTTGCATTCATTTTTGTTGATTCTTAGGATTCTCTCTTAGGACGAGATCACCCAGCTTGAAGTCACGTGGCCTAATTCTCCTATTGTAGCTTCATGCCATTCTTTGTTGATATGCTCGTAGATGATCATAGGCCACTAGTCATTGTTCATCCATCAATACAAGCTCTTAAAGTCAAGCTATCCTATAGTCATCATCAGTGATAAGGCCTTTCATAGAGACTCTCAAAGTAAGAATCTCAACCTCTATTGGAAGTACAGCATCCACCCCATATACCAACGCAAAAGGAGTCATTCCCGTTGGAGTTTTAATGCTTGTTCTATATGCCCACAGGGTTGGGTTGATTTGGAGATGCCAGTCTCTCCCTGACTTACTGACTATGTGATGAAGAATTTTGAGGATCGCCTTATTGGATGCCTCAGCTTGGCCATTACCCTAGGGGTAATAAATGGAAGACCAATGTTGTTTGATCTTGAATTTCTTGCACAGTTCCTTAAGGTCTTTATATTTGAACTGTCCTCCATTGTCAGTAATGATTGAGGATGGTATACCATATCTACAAATGATGTAGTTTGTGATAAAAAGTGCTACAGTTTTGCCATCAACAATTGTGAGAGGGACTACCTCTACCCATTTCGTGAAATAATCTGTAGCGGTGATAATGAACTTATGTCCATTAGAAGAGGTTGTGTGAATTTGTCCCACCAAGTCAAAGTCCCATTGTTGAAATAACCATGTTGTAGTAGAGGGAATCAACTCTCTAGCTAGAGCGTGAATGAGATTCCCATGTAGCTAACACCGTTTGCAGGACCTAGCATATTTAATAGCTTCTTGCTCCATTTTAGGCCAGTAGTAACCAGCACGAAGGAGTTTGTGAGCTAGTGTTAGGCCATTGGAATGAGATCCGTAAATGCCTTCGTGAACGTCAATTAGTGCGCATTTGGACTCGTCAGATTCTAAACACCTAAGGAGTGTTTCGTCGAGACCTCTCCTATACAAATCGTCAGCAATAATGACGTAATGTGAAGAGTTACAGATTAGGTAACGTTTCTCATTCCGGGTAAGACCTTCTGAAATGATTTGATTATGAAGGTAGGAATAGATGTGATGGTAGCGGGATGATTCTTGCCCTATAATAGAATAGATAATCTTGGAATGAGGTGTGTCATAGGCTGGATAGTGTAACACTTCCACCAAGAACTCATGTCGGAGATCATTTTCTGGCATTTGTAGAAGGGAGGCCAGATTGGCCATGGCATCAGCCGCTTTATTATTTGCGCGTGGAACTTGTTGGAAGGTGATATGTGAAAAATATTTTGTCAAGTCATCAACCATGCATTTGTAAGGAATTAGTTTTTCATCCTTTGTTTGATACACATCATTTACTTGGTTGATGACAAGCTGAGAGTCACCGAAGATATCCAACTGATCTACTCTCCATTCAGCTACAATTTTCATACCATTGATCAAAGCTTCATATTCAACAATGTTATTTGTACAAGGAAATAGAATATTGTACACTTTGGGCAGTGAGTATCTCTGTGGTGTGATGAAAAGTAATCCAACACCTGATCCTTGTTGTGTGAAGGATCCATCGAAGAACATAACCCATGTGTGATGAGTGAGTGTTAGAATTGACTCATCTAGAAAATCAATGTTTATTGGTAGAAGACTCTATATGGGTGCCTCAGCCAGCTGGTCTGCAATTGCCTGTCCCTTTATAGCTTTGCGTTCAACATATTGGATGTCAAACTCACTTAGTATCATGACCCATTTAGCCAATCTTCCTGTGAGAGCTACCTTACTGAGCAAATACTTTAATGGATCTATTTTAGCCACAAGTCGTGTAGTGTGGGCAAGCATGTAGTGTCTCAACTTTTGGGAAGCAAAGACAACTACCAAGCAAGCTTTCTCAATAATACTGTAGTTTTTCTCATAAGAGACCAATGTTCGGCTCAAGTAATAAATAGCTCTTTCTTTTTTATCATTGTCTTCCTGAGCCAACAGCATTCTCAAAGATGTTTTAGTCATTGAAATGTATAAAAGCAAAGGCTTCCCATGCATAGGAGGCATCAGGATTGGTGGATTGACAAGATATTGTTTAACTTGTGTTAAACTTTGCTCACAATCCTAGCTCCAATTGAATTTCACACCCTTATGTAAGGTCTTTGTGAAGGGTTGTGATTTATCTGCCAATTGTGAAATGAACCTGCGAATACATTGAAGCCTTCCCTGTAGTCCTCTCATCTGACTGATGTTTCGAGGTGGTGGCATGTCCATTATTGCTTGTACTTTTCTAGATCTACTTCAATTCCCTTTGCAGAAATAATATATCCTAACAATTTTCCTGATGTAACACCAAATGCGCATTTCTTAGGATTGAGCCGAAGACTAAACTTTTCCATATGATCTAGGATTGGTCCCAAATCGTGCAAATGAGTATTGCGTTTAGCGCTTTTGACCAAAGTATCATCAACATAGTCCTCCATAGTTCTATGCATCATGTCATGGAAAATTGTACTAACAGCCCACTGATATGTAGCTCCAGCATTCTTTAAACCAAATGGCATCACATTCCAACAAAAGGTTCCCCATGCACATGTAAAAGTTGTTTTCTCTTGATCTTCTGGTGCAATTTTTATCTAATTGTATCCAAAAAAACCATCCATAAGTGAGTACATCTCATAGCCAGCCATCATGTCCACAATCATATCAATATTAGGGAGCAGAAAGTCGTCTTTAGGACATGCCAAGTTAAGATCACGAAAATCTATACAAACTATGATAGACTTATCGTGCTTGGACATAGGGACAATATTAGATATCTATTTAGCAGAATCAATTGTACGAATGAAACCAACCTTCAGAAGTTTCTCCAATTCGGCTTTGACTAGTAATGCAACATGAGGATGCATTTTTTGAAGCTTCTATTTAACTGGTTTTATGCCTAGTGTTATGGACAAGTGATGCATAATAAGATCAGGATCCAATCCTAGCATGTCAGAATATGTCCAGGAAAAATTTATTTTCTTTCCCTTGAAAAAGGCAATGAATTGTTCCTTCTCTTCAAGTGACAATGGCTGCGCTAGATGTATCACATGAGGATGTTTAGTTGTGCCCAGGTTAATTGGTTGTGTCGGCTCTATTAACACTAATGATCTCTCCTAAAAGTGACTAGGAAGGACATCAAATATCTCATCTGAGGGTGCCTCAAAGAGGTTTTCACCCTTGGATATGTCTTTTTTTTTTTTACTTTTTTGGGATCCGACACTACCACAATGTGGTTTTCACCATCGGACCTCTTGCATTTTTTCTTTTTAATTATGTGACTGAGATATTTGATGTCGGCCTTAGTCATGTTGATGCTCTGCTCATTGGTGGAAGATGTTACAAGTTCAATAGCATTTAAGTAACAGGCAAGAGCATAGTCATTCTGGAATGTGGGGACTTCGTTAGATGCATTGGGGTTCCAGTCTATAAGCTCGGGATGTGCAAGTGAGAGAGTAGTGGCTGGTTCAATTGCATTCACAGTATAGTCATTAAATGCGTGGACCAGCAATTTGAGACCTACGGCGACCTCACCCACTGGTGTATTCAAATGCCTCAGAGTACGAACGTTAGTAATTGATGACTGTAGGACACTAGTTGGATCAGACCCCTGTGAACTATCCCTAGATGTTTCACTCACTTTGATTTGATTTTCATAGACATGCACTTGGTCAATGTCTTTATCAGTAGTCGCTTCTGAAAGATTGTCAAATTCATATTCATGAGAATCGGTGCTACATGGGGAGAGACTATAGAACTCCCCAGCAGTGATAGGGACATACTCTCCTTCAGCCTCTGGATTCTTACACAAATACTCAATATGGCATGACTGACTATTTGAGTTGCTCAGCATTGTCCTCATAAGAATCACTAGTATCATCCACAGTGCTAACACATGGCACAAAGTCATCTGGCTCAATAAAGAATTTAGCAAGATCATAAGGAATAGGATGACGGTAAGAATCCTCATCATCAGATTCTTCCTCTCAAGTACCTGACTCAGATTGTGACTCATTTTTAGATGAACTCTCAGGTACGGGTATGAATTTATTGGATCCTAAATGGAAAGGGACCTTCTTGAACCCTAGACCAGTTGTGTCACTGTTGCTTCAAGCTGTTGCTTTGATAGGATCTATTAAACCATTGTTATTGCACCCAATAGGGCCGGTTCCCTTGTAGCCAAAACGCTTCATAAGCTTAAGACTAGGTCCATACTTCTTAGGAGTGATTTCTCGAGCTTGTTCAGTTAGGTCTACTAGAGACTCTTCTTTGTAAAGCCATGTAGCAATGGCTCTATTTTTGCTTTCATCTTCTAAGGGAACTGTAGCTTTGACAAAAGAGCCATTAAACTTGGTCTGAGGTGTCAACACGAATGGCTTCTTTGCTACTGAGGGTCTCCCAAAATGTCGAGGGAACTCTGGAATAGATGTTAATGATAGCACTGGTTCCATGTGGTACTCTCCCATACCAATTTCTTTCAATTTAAATGACTACTCAATTTGTTTCAACTTATTGTTGTGACAATCAGTAGACTCACGGTTAGCAAGGATGAAAGAATCAGCAGCTTTGAGCATATTGCAAGTGTAGCTAGTAGTAGCAGGAATAGTAACTTCAGAGCCATGAAATGGAAATTTAATGCATTGGTGGTATGTGGATGGCACAGCACGCATCTCATGTATCCATGGCCATCCCAACAGAATGTTGTAGGCTAAGGGAATGTCAAGTACCTAATAGGTGACATCCCTTTCGACAAGACCGACGCGAATTGGTAAAGTCACAAGACCTAGTGACTTTCGTTCTACTTCATCGTACACTTTAATAGTGATCTTTCATCGAGGATCAACAGAGTCCTTAGAATAATCCAATTGTCTAAGCAGAGCAGCAGAAACAATATTTAGGCCAGTGCCATTGTCAATGAGTACTCGACGAACACGTGTCTGGTGGATCATAACCTCAATGTGTAGAGGCTGATTGTGTGGGTGATTCAGTGAGTTGTCATCCTCCTCGGAGAAGGTCATAAGATGAGGTCAGGTCAGGTGACCTACCATGGATTGAAATTTCTCAAGATCAAGATCTTGAGGAACGTTTGCCTCAGTGAGGGCTTTGTCCAAAATTTTCCTGTGAGCATGCGAGATTTTAAGCAGCTCAAATATGGAAATGTGAGCATTGGTTCATTTCAACTAATCTAGAACACTATAATTGGTTGTAGTCAAGTTCGTCATGTGTTCTGCACCTTTACCGGATGGACTAGCAAGGGCTTTTTCCTTATGTTGTTGGGTATTTGAAATAGGAGGTGTAGGGCCTTTGAGCACCAACTTCGCATGAGAGCGAGTAACAGCGTTAGCACAATGTTGTGAAGATGCATTATCCATGTTATTGGAAGTAGGGCCTCTCAAGACAAATGGTGTCTTGGGTTTATCATTATCTTGTTTGCCCTTTATGGTAATAACGTCACAGTTTTCAGAATCTACAGGTTCAACCATGTGAATGAAATTGTCATCATTGGAATACGTATAGTTGACCTTATTATAGGGTTTTGGTTTTGTAGTCTCTCCTTTTTCATAAGTTGGGAAAGGCTCATTGAATGCCTTATGGTCCGAGTTTTTGTTATGTCCATCTACCACAAGTTCACCAGCATCAATCATGTCCTAGACTTTATGACGTAAGTTTATACAGTTGTTGGATTTGTGTCCCTTGTTTTGGTGATACTCACAAAATGAGGTCTCATTCCACCATGGTGGACGTGGTTGTGGATCATAGGGACGAGGGTTATCCATTGGTGAGATAAGCTTGTGTTGTAGCAATGTTTTGTAAACCACATCCAAAGGTTCTCCTAAAGGCATATACTCTCGCTTGGGTCGTGTTGTCCATGAGTTTGTCGATTTGTTCCCAGACGCCTTATTATAAGGAGGAGGCTTCTCAGCACTTTTGGCCGATTTGAAGCAGTCTGTGAGATTAAATGCTGCTTTAGCAGGTTTTGGTGTGACATTATCAACAACCCCATCATGTATAATTTCTCGGTTCTTGTTGACATGTTTGGTTTTATCCCTGTTGGAAGTGGAACCTTGTTTTATGTCTCTCTGAAGAGTGAGCTCACCTTTCTTGACCATAAATTCTTCGATACGGATAGCCTGTGTAATCATGTCTTCAAAGGTACATGGACCTTGTAGTTGGACTCTATACCCAAAATCAAGTAAGAGATTATTAGTGAAAATGTCGAGCTTCTCCGTTTCTGGGATTTTACGAGAATACTTAGTGTAAAGTTGTCTCCACCATTGGAGGAAAGTGAGAAAAGGCTCACCAACCTTTTGTTTAAGTTTGCATAGATCTCAAATATTTACAGGATGTTGAATGTTATCAGAATATTGCTAAACAAATGAATTTTCAATTTCATCAAACGTCTTGATACTAGGAGGTAAATGTGAGAACCACTCCAAAGCTTGACCACCTAGGCTTCTAGGGAATAAACGCATGAGGTACATTTGATTGTGTATAAACTCCATAGATAAAGCACCAAATTCTCACAAGTGATCTTGGGGATCAGTAGTACCAAAGTACTTATCATATTTGGGTAGTTCTATGCCTCTTGGGAAAGGCAGCATGTTTATACTTTTGTCAAATAGAAATGAACAAAGAGCATCCAATGTGTATGCCTTTTTGGGTTTCTCTTTCTCATGCATCATCTGAGCCAATTGGTCTTGCATAATTTTCAATTTTTTTTTGAGTTTAGTGGTCTCAGTTTCTTCTTCACATGTGATAATAGTCTCCACATTGAAATGTGTGGGCAGTTTAGCTCCCTCTTGGGCGAGTTTGAGAAAGTACTTTTCTTTCTCTTCGTGGAGTAAGATTCCCATGACCTTCTAAAAATTTTTGTCTCTTCGACATTTTGCTATGTGTTCAGGAAGGATTTCCACCTCTTCTTGTTCTTCATCAGTGTCATATTCGTTCTCTTTCTCCTTGTCATCCCTAGGTTGTTCTTGATATCGACTATGACTACCCCATTCAGGTTCACGATTAGTCATTATAGGAACTTGTTCAGTTTTCGTATGTTGTGTTTCAAAAGGGTCCATGGAGAAAGGATCATACATTGTGTTTGAGAATGTAGGACTTCTACCTATCTCAGTATCCTTTTGGTAAAAAGGATTCCTTATTTGTTGCAAATTTGAAAATGTTCATTGAACTTGAGATGACCTTGTAGGTGAGGAAGACCGTGAAGATGCCTCACTAGCCAAACTGGATATAGATTGCGTAGCGAAAGGTAAGCTACCTCTGCCACAATTATGACCCCCAGCACGACCACGTCTAATGTTATCAAGATAAAACACGTTACTGCTTCTAGTTTTGATAGTCATAGGCAAGGACAAGAAGCTAGAACCTGGACAAGGACTATACTAAGACTGAGTCTCAAAAAGGACAAGATAGTAGCAAGAATGTTGGTCACTAAGGCACAAATGGTCTGATTTAAAGGCTAGAATAGCCAGAGATTATGACCACTGCAGCACAAGGTATGACAAGCATTAAGACGAGGACCAAAATTACTTATGAGACGAGACTAGTCAAGGTACAAGACACAAGTTTTTAGTTAAGCGAAGTGTCGCTGTTCCAGGACCATTTGCAAATAGAGAGCGATAAACAGACACAGAAAAGGACAGTGTGCAGGCTGCAAATAGCTAGAACAGACCCAAATTGTTAATGCCGATACAAAGTCTCGCACGAAAAACTTTTACGATTGGCGGGAAGAAGTTTTACAAGTCGCGTGAAGATGTTTCTGTCTCGTGCGAAGATCAGTAACAGTTTTTAATTTCACGCAAGAATGTTTTCCAGATCACGTGAAGATGCGCAACAGAAATTTAATTTTGCATGAGGACAAAATGGCTTCGCACGAGAGCCAAATGATTTCGCACGGGACCCAAATGATTTCGCATGAAAGGATAGAACAATTTCACAACAGCGACTGATTTTGTCAAAAAATTTGATCGTTCCAATAACCAGGCAGATAAGCAAGCATGTAGAATAGCAAGCAAGTGATTTTAAGCACGTCTGAAAATAATGAGCAAGGGAAAAAGCAACCTTGCGCATGAAAAATCAAGTGACTTAGTTTGTGCTAATCCCTAAGAGAGCTATTTGTGTACGTTTTCAAAGAGTTTTGCAATCATTGCACACATTCCTAGAAAATAAAAGTTGGCTTCTCTAAGGTATTTAGTAATGGTTTGACTCTGCAACTTTTATGACTCACAAGGGTGACTTCCAATCCCGGCGCACCGAGGTTTTGACACAGTCTGAGAACTTAATCTTCAAGAGCTACTAGGGAGATCTGACAACCCACAATGAACCACACCCGTGGAGATTTCTTCCACAAGGACATTTATATAGCGGTTGTCACTACCATGGCAAAAATGGCTATTACCGCTCGAGGTTCCGTCAACGTAGTAATAGCCATTTTCACCTTTAGCCCAATCAAAACAGACAGATTAATTTGACATGCTAAACTAAGATTATCTCTTAAAGATCTATGATATCATCTCCCCGTGATCTATCAACCTCTCCAAAGAAAGGATTCCTTAATCAACAAGTCAAAGATTCATCTATCTACGAGATGCTCAAAGTATCCTCCCCACCCATAAGGAATCTGTCTTAGAGAGGAGTTTCATTAGGAACCCACTCCCTCAAGATCCACGAATAATGTTCATGGGGGCTTAATTACTATGTGTGTACAGATGTTAATTCCTGAAAACAAATCTATCTAAAAGTAATCAAAAAGAAGAAGGTGGTACACTTAACGCTTTAACTAATGTGAGGTGAGTCCAAAGATGTGGAACATTTAACCCCCTTGGACGGATGCCTAGCTCACGGGCCTCACTCCTAAGATCAACATATTTTATTGGCTGGCCCTTTAGAACAAAATTCTAATGCAAGATAACCTCATGAAGAGAGGTCATGTTATGCCCAACAGATGCCTGCTCTGTAAAAACCAGTCTAAGTCAAGAAATCATATCTTCATTCAATGTGACTTTGCTAGGGAGGTGTGGAATTATCTTAATCAGGAAATGGAGATTCTCTGGTGCTGGCCAGATAACCTTATCGACTTTTTCAGTCATTGGAAAAGCCTCTGTAAAAGTGCAGGCCAGCAGGATAATTATGCCTGGTTTTTGTCTCACCTCTGCTGGAGTATTTGGAAGGAAAGGAAAAATAGAATTTTCAGGGATAGAGAGGAGCTGGCTATTATTCTAGGAAGGAAGATTTTGGAAAACATAAAAGAAAACCTTCAAATGATGAAGGAGGGGGAAATTGATATAGGGGACAGGAAGACGGTTAAAGAAAAAGACAGGATGCCAGATGGATTCTACCCCTAGAAGGATGGTCAAAAGCCAACTTTGATGGTGCTTCTAAGGGAAACCCTGGCCCCTCTAGAAGCGGTGGAATCATAAGAAACAGTTTTGGGGAGGGGATTGCAGCCTTTGCTCTCCCGCTTGGAACCCAGACCAACCATTTGGACGAAGCCAGAGCCGCGTGCAGTGTGGTTAAGTTGGCTTTTGAAGCTGGAGTTTCCAAACTTTGGCTTGAAGGGGACTCCAAAAACATAATTAACAATATAAATGGAATCTCCCCTCCCTCGTGGTCAATTGCAAATATAATTGATGAGACACGTGTCGCCCTCACAAAATTTGAGAAGGTCCACGTCACTGATGCATTTAGAGAGGCAAACCCATTTTCTGACTGGTTCACTAACAAAGGGGTGGGAGCAGACAAAGGGATGATCTGGCATTCTAGAAAAGATATTTTGATGGAGGCTAAGTCACTAATTGAGCTGGAGAAAATCCACGGAAGTACGGGTCAATCTAACTGTAATCATGTTTAATAAAGAAAGAATGGATGTTGGTACGAGCAATAATATGTTTCTTGGTTTTTGTAATCTCAGGGGATTTTCTCCATCTTTTTGACATGTTTGGAGGATCGTTATCATTTTCACTCGCAATTGCATCAAAGAGGTGAACGATCACGAACCCAATTATAGAAATAGAGCCAAAATCTTGGCTAGAAAAAATTTGCAATGATTGGGGCTCATGAGAATTGTTGAAGAAAAAATGGACGTCATGACTGGAGAACAGAGCAGAAAGGAGTCGACAGGTGAAGTGGAGAAGTTGAAGAATATGGGCAAAGTTTGGAAAAAACTGGAAAAGGGCGAGGTTGCAAATTTTTTTGAGAAACCCCATGGTTTTGACCCTAAGGTCACCAATAGCATGGTGAACTCGTGGAACAATGGCAAGGTCAAGGTGAATGGGGTTTATTTCCAAATCATAGAGGAGGCGGTTTCAGAGGTCACTGGTATCCCTATGGAGGGTTTCAAATTCTATAGGGACAAGAAACTTTTGTCCAATGCAGTCAAGGAGTACACATGTGCATGTTTATACTTAGAGCACTATTAGGGTCAAAATCTCACTTTTCCATCTTTTTTATTCTCTGGACCTCCCCAGTGAGACACTAGGGTTTTACCTAGACTCCTAAGGGGAGTCCAAAATGCACCAAGCTCCAGACTAGGAGCTTGGTAGGAAAAAAATTACTAGGGGGTCCCCATCTCTAGGAGAAATGGGGAGTGCATTGTGAGACTATGAAAGATCCCAACTTTAAAGTTGATCTTATTAGAGATGTGGAGAAGGTTGTCACACCTTAGAAGTCGAAATTAAAAATCATAACAAGATCAAAGACAACCTAGCCAACAAATGTAAAAGTCAAAAGAAGTCCATCAAAGAAGAGACTGACCAGCTCACCACAAAAGAATATACAAGAAAGGCTAAGGAGAAAACTGATCATTACATGAGAGGAGGAAGATGATGAAAAGATCGAGTCTACTAAATAGAGCAAATTTCAAATGGTAAATAGACTCCCTTGAATGAATATAAATTAGGTATGTGAAAAGGTTAGAGAATAGGGAAATTTTGCAGGATTCAAAGATATTAATTATGATTCTTTGAATATTGATAATCAAGTTAAACTTGAAGAAGTAATGATAGACAGGATGCTTAAATTTATACGTACATTTTACAAATGGATAGACACCAAATGGAAGTGGGCACTATCCAATGAAAAATAAATAAGAGAGACTACATTGGCACAAGCTATGTCAGATTTAGGGAAGACATATATGTCTATAGGCCTTAAAGATTTTGTGAATAAATTTATGCCATGAGATAGGGAATATAAAATTTTGAATAATAAAGCTCATGAAGTTGAGCAGGACATCATCAAGGTATGGAATGAAGTACTTGGAGTGATTACTCCATCAGTAGAAGTCAGGGAAGGTAGAGATGCAATTGAATTTAAGGATGCATACAAAGAAGAGGTTGCTAAATTAACTAAATAGATCAAACAACTAGTGCATCAATGTGAACAACAAGAGGTTTTAACTATCAAAGACATATTTGGCACACCTCCATAGAACCAAAATGTGTTAACTAAGGAAGAAATGCAAAAACTCTTGCCAGACGCAACTCTACCTTGTACAATTCTAATTTTGTTACAAGTTGTAGATTATCCAAAGATTGAGACTCCAAATACTAGTAGTATAGAGGCTACATTAGTAGCAGAGGATAAAAGTGCAAGCAATAGGGCAAGGCAATCATTGTGTTTACATAATTAACTTGTATGTCTATTCTTCAAAAGCAAGACAAGAAAGAAAAGTTCATAGGCACAAAGAAGGTAGTCAAATAGGTAAACCAAAGGGGCAAGAGGCTTCCCTAGCTATTGTCCAATTATCGAGTGAAAATACCACATAATCAACAATTGTTACACCTGAAAAGCAATCAACCCCTACTAAAGGGAGGTAGTAATAGGCAATGAGATCAAGTGAGAAGATTACACAATTGTAGCTATCACTACCCAATGATAGAACCCCTAGATATTAGGTCTTGACTCAACCAAATGAATTGGATGATGAGTTAGTTAGTCAAGATGAGGTAATTACATGTATGAATTGAACAATTTGACACTTGAGTAGATGCAGGAACTATAAACCTTATTGAGCTACAAGGAAAAGTAAGAACAACTGAGAGGATAGCATAAGAAGAAATGATAGTGGCTAGGGTGCAACTTATATGCACCTAGACTAGTGTTAAATAGTCTTTATGTCTTTCATATATAACTAAAATACACTCAAAAGAGGTGCATATAAGTTGCACCATAGACAGTGCCAAGAAAAAAGATGTACTACACACTACTAGAGATATTTTGTGGATGCATTTGGCATAACTGACTTAGATAGTCAACATCCAATTTTGGATTATCTAGTATATATAGTTGAAAAAGTATAGGAAGAGGATATAGAGACCAATGATAAGCTAATGTAGTGGTCTGAGAGAAGATTTGAACACAAGTTTTTGGCAAAAGTCTCTTAGCAACTTGTAAATAGACAAATAGAGCTTTCCAAATTAGTTACAGAGCTAGAAACAATTTTGAAGACTATTCATTCATTGTATATGAAGTTGAGTGGTGTTGATATTTTTACTCTAGAAAATCAATGTTCCATTGATCAACTAAATTTTGACATGAGGGAAACTATTGTTTCATTGGGAAAGAATACAAGTTCAAGCTCACTCTCATATAATAAGCTGACAACTAGTTAGCAAAGGTTACCCAAGTTCATGGATTAGGACAGTAAGATCATAAATAAGTTGATCTTAATTCAATTATCTATATCCCTCTCAATCTTACTTGCCTCTCTCATTTGAGGATCTAAAAGAACCTTATCTCTACCCTTTATGGATATTCCACCATCATTCTTGTTGAGTATCACCATAGGACACCAAAGAGAACCAATCAATATCCCCTTTTCATACA
Organism: Cupressus sempervirens; assembly: GCA_028749045.1. NCBI lineage: Eukaryota > Viridiplantae > Streptophyta > Pinopsida > Cupressales > Cupressaceae > Cupressus > Cupressus sempervirens. The sequence continues at coordinate 424,813,698 of CM053788.1, forward strand.
CCATCCATTGTAAATCAGAACCTTTATGATCAACAACAGTGTTCTTCACCATTGCCAACAAAGTTTTGTGTTCCAAATCAGCACCACTTGTTGTTTGGTCTTCTAAGATGATATACTTCTTCTCACCAACACATCCAATCCTTCCACCATCACCATTCTCACTTGGTAAAGGGTTAAGGAAAATTTATGACCATCCTTATGTACAATGTACACATTTTTCAATCCATGGTGTATAGTATCCCACTAATACATTTGGTACCAAATTGCAATGGCACTGTCATTGCAATTTGGTACCAAATTTATTAGTGTCCCTAGAGGCTTACCATGGCATTCCAAGAATAATATGACAACATGTCATAGAAATCACATCACAAAGAACCCTATCAGCATATGACCCTATTGAAAAATTTAAAAATGCTTGCTCTCTAACAAAAATGTTTTTCTCATCACTCACCCATGAAGCCTTATATGGTCTCTCAATGGAAAACTTTAGCAAATTCAGTTTGTTTACCATCTCATAAGAAACCAAATTGTCAAATGATCAGAAATCAATGATCATTTCACAAACCTTACCATGGCTTTCACAATTTGTCTTAAAGATGGGTACTGGAACCTTCTTTTGGTGCTACATTCTTCTCACCATCAAGGATTCTTCTTTTGCATATGGTCCAATGTCAATAGCTTTGCCTTTTTCTTACCATTCTTCTTCCCATCCTTGTGCCAAGTGAACTCTCTTCTCTACCTTCTTGTGATCAACCTCCTTCTCATGACACTTAAAGGACTGATGCAACTTCCTATTTGTATTGTATCAACATTCTTTCTCTTATCCTCACTAGATTTTTCCTTCTCACTAGTAGATTTTCCTCCTCTACTTTTGTTTGCATTTCATCTACCACCACTATTCTTCTTTCTTCTCTTCAACTTCTCTTTAGCCCTTATGGCCAACTTGTAACATTCCTCAACAAATCTACGGGTTGTAAGGCTTAATTCATCTTGGATGTTGAATCTAAGAACCCCCAAGTATCTTGCCATTTTCTCTTCTACATCCTCATCATGACCCACTCCAATATCCAACTTATGGAATTTTTTAGTGTATCATTTTAAATCCAAGTCTGTTTGCCTAAGACTTTGAATCTTCTTGCACATTTTTACCTTGTAGTCACTAGGTAAAAACTTTGTTTTCATTTTGTCCATCATAGTATACCAAGAAGTAATCTTGGGTCTACCATTCTTCCACCTCTCTACCTATATACAATCTCACCAAAGTAAGGCATGCCCTTTTAGTCTAGTCTTAGCAATCCTTACCTTCTCTTTTTCCTCTATGTTCTCAAACTTAAAGTAGTTCTCTATAGCACTAAACCATGCAATGATTTCTTCATCATCCATCTTACCTTCATACAAAGGTAAGTTTGATCTTCCTTTTGCATCTCCACTCCTTATGGCTCTAACTATCCTAGCCATCCTCTCCTCCTTAGAATCTAATTGTACCTCTTCTCTCAAAGGGACATCTTCTTCTTTCTGATCTTCAAAGTCATCTTCCTCTTCCAAACTTCTTTTTCCTCTCTTTTCTAGTATGTTTAATCTACCAACCAAGGATTTCATCTCCTTGTCCTTCTCAAGCTTTTCCCTTCTCTCTTGTTCAAGGGTTTCTCTTATCCTTCTATTCTCTGCCATATGTTCCTTTATAAGCTTGGAAAGTTTAGCATTAGTGACCCTCTGAGGGATCCCCTCATCTTCTTCTTCTAACATCTCCACAAGTACCAAGACCCACTAGGAATGCTAAAAAGGTAAGGGACACTCTAAGGCTTCAACAAGGATCAAATATACCAATGATCCTAATAACTCTCTCTTTCACTCAACCTAGGCTTTGATACCAATTGATGCAATGTACAAGTGTGATTTGGCCCAACCAAGTTCACAATGTGAAAATGTGCAAGGGAAAGGCAAGGTTCCCCAAACCCATAAAATAATAACTATCCCTTCTAAAACTCCAACACCCTCCCAAATGTTATGGTGGATTTATTTCACCTATCTAAGATGTATTTAAGAGGTTTCAAGTGGTTTTAGACCCTCATCCTGATTCTAGCACTTAGATTCCTCAAAATTTCCTAGTAGGCCTAATTGCCCTTAACTAGGTCTCAAGTGAGAAAGATGTTAAATTTTATCCCAAACTCTCCAAAGGACTTATCAAATAAAATAAGTTTTAAGATACCCATTTCAACATTATTTAACATATTTCAAACTCAATATAGGTTTTTTTTTTACCAACAACCATATCCCCAAACTAGGCACCCTTTTAAGCATAAAACAAGGTGGTTTTCCAAAGCAAGTATATGTTGCCCATACTTCAATGCTCCATAATTTAAATAGTCATCTCAAATTAACCCAATAAAAGTAAAACTAGGTCAGTTTGATTCCCCAACTTTTGTAAGTAAGAAATCCCCAATTTGGCCTCTTATAAACCCTCAAACCTAAGGCTTCCTCAATGTGTGATTTCCCAAGCCAATCTCAATAAATTGAAGGTAAATTCACCATATCTAATGTATATTCAAACATATCTACCATAAAATACTACCCTCCAATGGATAGATCTCATGTTGTTACACCATGCACCTATAGCCACCCAAACTCCATTAAAGACCTCCAACCATGCAAACTCTTGTCCAATAATTGTCATAAGGATTATTCACATAAAAATACAGTTTCATTTCATGAGAATTAGATTCCTACATCCATGCAATGACCAATTTCTTCCTAAGTTCCCAAAACTTGCAAAAATTGCTTAAAAGTTGCTTGAAATCAACACCTTTGCCAAAATGAATTCCTACTTGTCTTAATGCACCAAAAATGGATTAGATATCATTCCAATATATTCAAAACATCAATACAGATAAAAGAAACCAATGCAATCAAAAGAATCAATGCAAAAATGCTCAAAAATGGAGTTTTGTTGCATTCTAATTGCCAAATCCATACATTTGATGGTAAATTTGTACCAATGATCTTCATTATTGATACTATGCCTTTACCAGGCTATATAGGACATATTACAACTTCCCCAACCATATTTCATCGGTTGGAATCTATTAAGAAGGTTTAAAACATTCAAAACATGTTTTCCCTCCTAATCTAGGATATAGCCGTTAGGATCCAAAATTTGAATTTAAAACCTTATTTAAATGTTTTATTCCTTACTTTGTTGCTTTCTACCACTTATGACTTTTCCTAAGACCCCCCTAGGACCTATTTGATTCCTCTAACCAATCTAGATCCCTTGTTGGCGCTATTGGCTACCCTTACATCATTTTTGTGCCTAAATCCCTTATCAGGACCTTTAGGACTTTTCAAGTTACCATTAAATTGTTCATTACATATTTCTATTACATGCTTCAATACGTTCCAATCCACTTTTAGGGATTTCATTGATCCTTTTTCTTTGCTTGCATCCAAGGTGCTCCTAGATGTTTGCCTAGGTGCTCCTACACTAGAAAGTTTATGTCCAATAGTCATTTGTATTTCAACTAGTCTTAAGTCTTCCATTCCAAAAAATTTCAATATCTCCTTGATATATTTTGATTGGCTAATGTAGATACCTTTCTTCATTTGATACACTTGCAATGCAATAAAAACATTGATCTCTCAAAACATAGACATCTCAAACTCTTGCCTTGTATGATCTGCAAATGACTTACACAATGCATCCTTTCCTCCAAATGTGATATCATCAACAAATATCTCAGCTAAAGGTATCCATTTTTTAGATTCAATCTTCAAATATAGATTCCATCATCATTTGTCCTTGCAAAACCAATATTTACCAAGTATGTGTGCAACCTTTCATACCAAGCTCTAGGGGCTTGTTTCAATCCATATAGTGCTTTGTGAAACTTACATACCATATTAATTATGTTTGGGTCAAAAAACCCTTTAGGTTGTTCAATATAGACTTCCTCTTCCAAAATTCCATTCAAAAATAAAGACTTGAAATCCACTTGGTATACTTTGAATCCTTTGTAAGCAACATATGCAAGTAGAGTTCTCACTCCTTCCAATCTTGCAACAAGGGAAAACGTCTCCCCATAGTCAATACCTTCTTCTTGTGCATATCTCTTACAAACTATTCTTTCTTTATTTCCTGTGACTTCACCTTTCTCATTTAGCTTGTTTCTAAATACCCACTTTGTTCCAATAGAATTCTTGTACTTTGGTCTAGGTACTAGTGACCAGGTTTTGTTCTTTTGTATCTGCTCAATCTCTTCATTCATTACTTGAATCCAGTGTTCATTATCTAAAGCATCCTTCACTAATTTGGGCTCAAATTCACATAGTAAGCACATGTCGCTCCTCAATCTTTTCATTTTCATAACTCTAGAGTCTTTATCTCCAATGATTTGATCAAGTGCATGATGTCTTCTTAGATTTTTTTTAATGTAGGCTTAGGTCTTCTCACTTCTTCTTCAGGTTCATTTTGTAGATTTTCTTATGCTAGCACTTCATGTATTTCAACTTGTTCTTCTAGTTTTTCAACAATCACTTGATAATGCTTGGCAAGTACTTCCTAGCACTCAGTACCAGTTTCCTAATGCTCGATACATTATTTTTGTAACTCAGCATGTATTGGTTGTTGTTTCTTAGAAAATTTCTTCTTAGGTTCAAATAAGGTGCAAGTCTCACCTTCATGAATGTATGTGAAACTTTTGTAATCTTCAAGTTCCTTCTTACATTCAAACTTCATTCATTTATGCATATTCATCAACTTTCACATTTTCACTTTCCACAAATTTGTTAGTGTTATAATTCAAACACGTATATACCTTGCTTTTAGTGGAATAACCTAGGAATATGCCTTCATCAATCTTTGCATCAAGTTTTCCATTTCTATTGGTATTTAGCATATAGCATTTATTTCCAAAAACTTTGAAATATTTCACATTAGGTGCATAACCATACCATAATTCAAAAGGTGTAATATGTGTTCCTTTCTTGACTTGTACCATGTTCAAGGTATAGATAGTTGTACTTACAAATTCTCTTTAGTACTTAGGTACAACATTCTTCTCCATCATCAATGTCTTAGCACAGACCATGATTGAGTAATTCCTCTTTTTAATTTTACCATTCTGTGGAGGGGTCCTTGGTGTAGACATTTGTCTCTTGATTCCTCTATCATTGTAGAATGTGTTAAATTGCTTAGATATGAATTCACCTCCTCTATCAGATCTTAAAAACTTCAAGCTTTTACTTGTTTCTTTTCTAGCTCTAGCCAAATACTACTTAAACATTTGAAATGCATCAGCTTTTTCTTTAAGAAGCATCACAGTCATCATTCTAGAGTAGTCATCAATAAATAGAATAAAATATTTGTCACCACAGTAGCTTTTCACACCAATAGGTCCACAAAGGTCAATATGAATCAACTCTAAAATAACATCAGAAGTATAAGTCTTTCTCTTGAAACTAGAATTTGTCATTTTTCCCAATTAACATTGTTTAAATGTCACATTATCAAGTTTCTTCAATCTTGGTAATTATCTTGCTTTATTCATCTTACTAATGATTACCAAATTGCAAAAGTTCACAAGACGTAGCCTCTTATGCCATAACCATATATCATCACATTGTACAAACAAACATGTATTATCAAATAGGTCTAGATAGAACAAATTGCCCCTTGTTCGGTCTCTACTTCCAATCATTTCACTAGAACCATTATAGATCTTGGCCTTCTTGTTCTTAAATTCAACTTTGTAGTTTGAACTATTCAACTATGCCACACTCAAAAAATTGTATTTAAGTCCTTAAACCCAATAAGCATTATCACATCTGATCATATTAGTCAATTTATTGATCCTTTACCTTTTACAAGATATAGTGTACCATTACCAAATTTAACACTATCTCCTTTATAATGCTATAAAGTTTCAAACTTACTTTTATCACCATTCATGTAATGTGAGAAACCACTATCAATAATCCATCTATCACCTTTACTCACATATGAAATAAGTGCATTTTTCTAATCTTCATCAAAATAATCTTTCATGCCAACATAAACAACTTCTTTATCATTACTATTAGAATCATCATCAAATCTCTTCTTCATCAATGTAACAAGATTTATTACCTTTTCCTTTGTAGTCTTTGTATCCTTTGTTGTGTCTTCCTTTGGACTTTTTGTCTTTCCTTTCATCCTTGTCATCCCTGTCAAGACATCCTACAATAATATGACCAACTTTATTAACTAAAAAATAGATCATAGGTAGTTTACCTTTAAATTTTCCTTTTCTTCTAGGTAGTCTCCTAGCCATTCATGTTTCAAGATCCTCAAGATCATCATCAAAAGATTCACTCTCACTAGCCTCATACTTTCCCTTCTTCTTAGATTTATGTAAAACCAATTGTGACTTGAAAGTAGATTCAATAGAAGGGACAGTAAAATTATCAAAATTTGACAATTCAAAAGTAGTGAGTATACCAACCCAACTATCCAAGATTAGATCATTACCAGGAGTACATCTTAGTTTTTGTATTGTAGGGACTCTAATAGCATAAATGGGAAGTAATTTTCTCAATACCTAATTGATTACAATCTCATCACTAATCTATCCATTAGCTCCTCTGATAACATTCATAACTTCTTTGATTCTTCAAACATATTGAGCAATGTTCTCACCTTCTAACATTTTCATGTCATCAAAATTTCCTTTTAAGATTTTTAATTTGGTTCTTGGTACATTCTTATCTCTTCCATGGATCTTTGCCAACTTTTTCCACATCTTCTTTGCAATATTGTAGTCCTCTATGTCATCAAACTCTTAGTAACTTAGGGTAGATGCAATCTCCAACATTGCATGATTGTGCTCTTGTTTCTCCTTTATATGTTGGGATTTCATAGGTGTAGGTACAATTACATATTCATTCTCCAAGTTGAATACTGCTAAATCTCTAGTTTTAGCAATGTGTGGCTTCATCAAACTTTTCCATGCAGGGAAGTTCTCCTTGTTCAACTTGGGTATCTCCTTTGATGAGGGGTGCTCCCCTTAATACTATAAACTCATAACAGAAACAAAGAAACAATAGCAAATGTAGATAAAAAAATATGGACTTCTTATTTGCATAGAAAATGCAAAATTATAGAATTCACAATTATAATATGCTAACCAACATGGGTGCCTTCATTACAGTAATCTGCAAGACAAATTGTCAACTATCACCAAGAGTTATTCTAGACAATGTTTGGGCCTTTGTTAAATAGGCAATTTTATGCTACCAGAGAAGGTTCTAAATATTGAAAGTTAATACCTAGTGCCGAAAAACCCTAACAAAACATATAGAGTTGGCCAAATACATATTTGACAATTATTTTAAAAAATTTGGGTAGCCCAACTTCGAAAGGCCATAACTCTCGAGCCGTTGCTCTGATTGGCTATTATAACCACTTTTCAAAAATGGCAGCTCCTGATCTATAGGCTCAAAACCATGCAAGTGCCCTTTCGTCAAGTTTTTGGACCTCATATTGGCATTCTAAGGCCTCCAACAGTGAGCTTGAAGATTTTTATGCAAATTTTTCCATTGAAAATCCACAATAACTTCTCAAATACTTATGTTGAAGCAATGAGATTTTTATGGTAGGCTTACAACTCTAAAGTGGACCTTCATGTAGAAAATGAGAACATTTCAAGCTCATATGACAAACTTACTAAAAATATCAAGTTCCTAGAAATAGTAACCACCCTACCTACTAGTCCTTATTAAAATAGAAAAGAATGAAAACAAAAATATTTTTGGTGATGCAAGATTGCTCTTACACCCAGGATGCTCTTACATCAGACACTCGAGCTAATTTCATAAGTGACTTCATCATGTCTCAAGCTTTTAGAGGAAAACCAAGACAATTAACCTCCTCCCTTGCTAGCCATGATGAATCCTCTACTAGCCTCCCTGTCCATTTGACCAAATATTCCTCATAAGTTATGTTCTTGGTACTCTTTCCAACATGACTATCTAGTATCTCCTCAATCTGCTTTGTAGTTGAACTAGCTGTTGGAATACTCCACTATGCTTCTACAACTTCATCTCTATCACCTCCTTCATAATACTCTATCAAATCTAAAATATTAAATACTAGTAGAATATTCAATTCGGTAGGCAACTCCCCTTCATGAGCATTTCCAAAATATTGCCTTTTCACTATCTTGCATGGTCCAAACTTCTTCATCTTCAGCTTATTATATGTACCTACTGGAAAATGCTCCTTTCTCAAATGAACCATGACTTCATCTCCAATATGAAATTAATCATACCTCCTTTTCACATCTACCTTAGCCTTATACTATGCATTCATCTTTATGATGTGCTTCCTCACCTCTTCATGGATGTTCTTCAAATGTTCAAAATATTCTTCTACTTCAACACTACTTATCTCTCCTTTATCCAACTGCCACAAGTCAAAAGCATTTTTGGGACTACTCCCATATACAATATGGAATGGTGATTTACTAGTAATCCTATTGATAGAATTATTATATGCAAATTCTACCTATGGTAAAATCAGATCCCATCCTTTTGGCTCGTCTCCAACCAAACATCCAAGGTATTTTTTAGTGGCTAATATTCATAAATTGACTAATTTTTAAAAAAAATGCTAGTAATTTGGCTAATAATTTAATATTTAATGCAACCTAAATCGCCACTTTTTTATTAAATTTAGATCTAAAATAGTTTAAAATCGCTCAATATGTTATTTTATTAAAAAAAATAAACTCAAAGATTTTCCACAATATTCGATACATGATTAGATTTGATTCACCTAAATATTACATATCATTGAAGAAATTAAAATTAATTCACCAATAATTATCATAATTATTAATTACTTTAGGGATATATCACCAATATTTAATTTTTACTATTGATTTAAAATATAATGTAATTATCCTCATGATTTCCATGAGATAAAACATGTTCAATTTTGATTTGAAATATTCCATGAGAATTTCCTATTATTATTGAGATTCACCAATATTTTCTACTCAAAAATTATGATTCCAAAATAATCGCCAATGTAAATAATATGAAATTTTTAAAAAATTCAGAGATTCACCAATAAAAATAATTTGGTTTTTCAAAATATGAAAGATTCACTAATATTTTATATCTTTTTTTGAAGGGGGTTTTCTTAAAGTTTACCCTACAAACATCTTAGCAAGTTTCCCAAACTGAGATTCACAACTTTTGTCTATCCATTAGTCTGTGGATGATGTGATAAAATAAAATTCAAATTTGTCTTCAACTTCTTCCATAATTTATGCCAAAAATATCCAACAAATTTGGTATCTTGATCTAAAACTATACTCTTTGGTAAACCATGAAGTCTCACCACTTCTCTAAAAAATAACTCTACCACATGAACAACATCACTAATCTTCTTGCAAGGAATAAAATATGCCATCTTTGAAAACCTATCAACCACCACAAAAAATAGAATCATGCCCTTTTTGTGTCCTCAATAATCCAAAAACAAAATTCATGTTGACACCCTCCTACGAATTCTTTCGTACAAGTAATGGTTGATACAGCCATGTATTCTGCTTCACTCCTTTTGCCATCTAACATACTCTGCAATTATATACAAACTTCTTCACATCTTGCTACAACTATAACCAATAATAATTCTTAGCAACCAAAGCTATGATTTTATCTCTACCAAAATGTCCAGCCAGTTCTCCACTATGCTTCTCTTTGATGAGATTCTCTCTCATAGAGCTTTTGGGAATGCACAATGGCTTCCTTTAAACAACATAGTATCCTAGATCATGAAATCCAACCACTTTGTCCTATCAAGTGTAATAGGTTCTTACAAGCCTTCCATGCTTCACTAAAATTAGGATCATCTAGATACAAAGTACTGAGTTCCTTGAACCCAACTACCTCTATCTGCATTTCTGTCAACAAAAGTTATCTTCTACCAATAGCATTTGCAACTTTGTTAGAATTCCCACTCTTGTGTTTCAAAACAAATGTATTTAACTCTACAAAAACTTAACCCACTTCAAATTCTTTTGGTTTAATTTTCCTTGACTATTCAAATATTGTAAAACTTGATGATCAGTATACAAAACAAACTCCTTAGGAAGAAGATACGGTCCCCACTTCTTTGATGCTTGAACTATAGCATAAAATTCCTGATCATAAATAGAATATTTTCTTTTTGCATCATTCAACTTCTCACTAAAATAAGCAATGGGTCTACCTTCTTGGCTCAAAATAGTTGCTATTGTAGTAACACTAGCATCATAGTCTACTTGAAACACCTTGTTAAAATTAGGAAGTACTAAAAAAGGTTGCTTAGTAACTTTTTGTTTCAACAGATTAAAACTTTTATCCACTCCTAGAATCCACTTAAATTCTTTTCTCCCCTCTTATTGTTTCAGTCAAGGGTGCACAAATACTACTAAAACTTCTTATGAAATTTTTGTAAAAACTAGCTAGCCCATGAAAAGATCTTACCTCTATCACACTCCTTGGAGTAGGCCATTCAAAGTTAGCCTTCACTTTCTCTGGATCTATTCTCAAACCTTCTATTGAGACTACAAATCCCAAGTACACCAACTCCTTTACAAAAATGCACTTCTTCAACTTTATCAACAAATTTTATTCTCTTAACTTATCAAACACCTTGCAAGTATGGATCAAATGCTCCTCCAATGTCTTACTAAAGATCAAAATATCATCTAGGTAAACAATAATAAACTTACCCAGATACTCCTTCAGTACCTCATTCATGAGCCACATGAAAGTGCTCAGAGCATTAGTGAGCCCAAAAGGCATGACTAACCACTCATAGAGTCCTTTTGTCTTGAAAGCAGTCTTCCACTCATCACCTTCTCTGATATGAATCTGATGGTACCCACTCTTCAAATATATCTTTGTAAAATACTTAGCTCCACTCAAACAGTCCATAATATCATCCATCCCTGGCAATGGAAATTTGTACTTGATTGTGATCTTGTTGATAGCGTGAGAATTTATGCACATGCTCCATTCTTCATTCTTTTTTGGTGCTTATACTACTGGTACAGCACATGGACTCAAACTCTCTCAAACCAACCCCTTCTATAACAATTCATGAACTTGTCTATTCAACTCTTCACTTTCTGCTAGTGTCATTCTATGCACTACCTTGTTTAGAAAATTGGCTCCTAGAATCAAGTCCATCTAGTGAGTAGTCTTCCTCATTGGGGACAATTCATTAGGTACATTATCTAATACAATATCAAAAAACTCTCCCAATATATCTGCAACTTCTACAAGTACCTCCTCTACTTCTTCTTTACTATCTTTTGGAATTATAGAAAAACAAATATGCTCATACTTCATACCTTTGAGAGTATCTTTTCCATCACCAAAACATATTCTAGCAGCACTACATACCTTTTCTTATTTCTCCTTCAACAAATTCAACTTATGTTTCACTCCATCGTTGGTCAGAGTATAGGTATTTTCTCGCCCATCATGCACAACATGCCTATCAAACTGCCATGGCCTACCCAACAACATATAACATATGTCCATAAGTATGATATCACATAGTACCTCATCCTTGTAGCTTCCAATCTTGAACTTCACTTCACTGAGCACTGCTCATTGACCATGACCTTGTAGTCATCTTGCACCCAAGCAATATAGTATGGATGTGGATATTTCTATCTCTTCAGCTTCAATTTTGTGACCATCATTTTTGACACCAAATTGTCAATACTTCCTGTAGACACCTAAATTTGATTACACTGCTTTGGTAATCTAATTTAGCCATCTCTAAAGGCATCATTAATTAAATTCTTATTTAATTAATCCTTTGCCATCCCTAGTTGATTAATTTAATTAATCATCTATAGTCCTAATTGATAAATCAAATAATCTATTATTTATCAATTAAATTCTTTTCTCCTGTCTAATTCCAAAAATCCCCATTTATTAAATAAATCTATTTGATAAATTAAATCCTCAAATTCAAAAACCCCTAACCTATCTCTAATCCTCCATTTAGCCTAATCCACCCCATCCACCCATACTAACCAAGCTTAGCCACTAACTCACCCACCCTCATTAATGCCATCCACTTGCACATCTCTAACATCCCTAATCTAATCCTAAACCCAAGCCTAATCCACCCCCTAATGTTGTCACATTCCTTAAACAAGTTTAAGACTTTCCTAATCCAAACCAAAGTCTCCCCTCAAAAAACCCAACCACTAAGTCATGAGTGCTCTTACAAAACATAAAAGACTCTTACAAGCCCACTCATGACTCTTACACCCATCTTCCACACTCTTCCCTCTTCCACACTCATTCCTCTTACATCCCTCTTACATACTCAAACCCACTCATCATGCCTTTAACCAACCCTTTACCCTACCCTCTCACACTCATCCTCCTTGTGACAAGTGTCACCTTTCCATTGGTGCTAAACAAGCACAATCCATGTGCTCTCCTTTGAGTGCATCCTAGCCCTCCTTAAGCCTTCATCCATCCTTGCATCTAAGCCCTCCATCCCTCTACCCCTTAGCCTATAAATTGAATCCCATCTCAAGCCATTTCATCAACAATCTTTGAGCTAAAGTTATCATGCCCTTTTGAGAGCCAAAAGTCATACTCATACCCTTATAATGCCAAATTGAGAGCTCACAAAGCTACCAATTTGCTATTATCCATCTCCACCATTGAAGCAACTCTGGGAATTTGAGCATACATCCACATCAAAGGACACATCTACAAAATCAAGGAAGCATGGAGTGTTTCCTTTTTTGGGTTTGCATTCTCTAATTGTTTCTTTTGTCTAATCTCATATGTGAATATAGTTTTAGTTTGTGAATGTTTGCTTTAATGTTAATGTTCTTTGCACACTAAGATTCTTGTTCTACATTTTGGCACGCCCGGTGGGACCCCACTATGGGTCATTTAATCATCTATTTTCATCTATATGTCATTTTTTCTAACCATCTAATGTTTGTTGTTGTTTGAGTGTGTTGTGAGGGTGTTTTGCTTGTTTTTGCAAGTTAAAGAATGCACTTAGGAAGAAGAAATACCATCTGGAAAAAAAAATCGTGTTTTTCAACTTTTTTCGCGCAGTCTCGTCTCTGCAATTTTGGCGTCTGCAACCTGTTCTATCGTCTCCACAGCTACCAATCCAAATCATTGTCTGCGAAAATTCGCATCTGCGCAAATCGACATCTCCACCATCGCCAATCCAAATCATTGTCTGCGAAAATTTGCATCTGCGCAAATCGTCGTCTCTACTTGTCACCTGTTTTCTATGCCGCAAATCTGTTCTGTTGTCTTCGAATACTAGCGTCTCTGTATTTCAGCGTCTTCGTATTTTGGCGTCTCCGCTTGATAGACTGTCATTTTTGCCTTCTTATGTGGCATTTTTGTTTTAAAATCTTTATTTCTGCACTTTGTAGCTAAAAAAAGAAAAAAAAAGTATAAATCAAAATTTGACTTTTAGTGGTTCTATAGGATTTAGACCATTTTAAGCATTTTTACGCGTAGGAAAAACAGCAAAAAAAATTTTAAAAAAATTTTCCCATAGTTAAGCTCTCATTTTTGAAGATTTTGACTAACTAACTAAATTGCTTTTTTTTTTTGTCTCATTGCAGGTTGGAGCACATATGGAACCACTAACCATGTTTCTTGCAGGTTTTCATGTTGCTAAAAAATGAACTTGAATGCTTAACCATTTTTCTTTGAATGCATGTTGCTAAAAAATGAACTTGAATGGTTAAACACATTTTCCATTGAATGAATGTTTCTCAAAACACACACTCTCGAATGCCATGGATTAAAATCAACTTTCCTTGGAATGCATGCTTAAAACAACAAATCCAATCTTGAATGCCAAGGATCAATTAACCATTGCAATATCAAACACTTCATTTGGAGCTTCTCAAATTGAACAAAACAAATCTCTTTTCCACATGCAATCTAGGTAAAGTTTGATTTTTGGACATTTAAGAAACTTTGTTAAGTTAAAATACAAATTTACAAAAATCACTTTGAGTAGTTCCTTGGACTCACCTCTTTTCTAATCACCCATCAAATATTAACCATTGGTTGCAATCTCAGTGCCATTTAAGGGGATGGGTCTACTTGAAAAAGGTGTTAAATGTTCCACAATCTAACTCACTCACTTGGTCTTTGAACGTTTGCTTTAACTTTATCAAAATTCTTAAATGGCCAAAACTCTAGATTAAATTGATCACACTTCAAGTTTGGGCACTAAAATTGAACAACAACTGACGTGGAGAGCCTTCGGGCGCGCGCTTGAAATCGAATCTCACACACTTTTGTTTTGGGCTTAAAACAAACTCACACTCAATCTTGAATGCCTTAAAGAAAATTAATCGATACTTGACGTGGAGGGCCTCCGGGCGCGCGAGTTTGCTTTTGTTGACCCTAACTCTTCTTATTGTTTGCATTCTTCGATCGATTTACTTTTGTTGGTGCTTCAAGTTGGAATTAAACATTGTCTCTTAAACATGAGTGCTTGCAAAGTCTAGATTAGCACACATAAGAGTCAGTTGGTAAAAGAACAAGCGTGTTTTTTAGCCCAAGGTCATCCAAGTCTTCTCTCCCCTTGTCGTCTTTCGAGGCCATCTTGGGTGCATAAGATTAGGATCCAAAACCTTGTTTCTTTTTAGGAGGCTTGCTTGGGGATTTCATCACCCCTTGGATGACCTCAACTCCAGCGTTTCGACGGAGTATAAGAATTGGAAGGTGAATCGAAAGACACCTCTCTTGGGATCAATATTTTGTCATTCGAGCTAAGCCTCAAGGAACTTTATACTCTTGAGAAGTGAAAGAGGAGAAGTGGGTTACCGCTCCTCTTGGCTGTGTGACATCCTTTTGGTCTCATCTATGGATTTGGGCCTCACGTACCTTGCGTATATCGAGGACTCCCTAGCTAAACCAATTGTCAGCCTTGCAGAAAACCATCTAGGATGTTAATGTGTTTGGAGTGACTGATCGAAACATTTGTAGAACATACACACTCCTCGGCGTAGGTATCACATTCTGAGAACCACAAACTTATATCTAGGTGTTCCTATCTATTGCTTGTTTTTATTTATTGAATGAATGTTTGCCAAACTTGGTCAATCCTAGCTTAGGGCACACTTAGCGTAGTCACTGCCTATTTTAGAAGTTGAACAAGTTGAAGCAAAATAACCAGAATCTCCCAAAGCCAAGCAAATTCAGGAATTTATGTTGGAACAACCCAAACCCAAACAGAAGTTTCACAAAGTCAAACTCAAGCCATCTCTAGCATACCAACAACTTTCAGCCAAGAGAAAAGAAATAACACCAAGCCCACGAATTGCCAAACTCCACAAAGCAGAGGACAAAGCTACCGACGAAGCACTTCAAGAGACCTGGTTAGAGCGCACCATCAAATTTAGCCAACATCCAGAAGTTAATCCTGCTTATGCCTTACCAACTAGGCATGATTTCTATGATTAGACACCCTTGTTTCTCCACATCTTCTTGGATAAGCTTCACTTTAGAGTCATCTTTGTTGAAAAGCTAGCCATCTTAGGTTATCCCCTTAAGCATTATTAGCTCATCCATCTCATTTAGAATCATACCATCTAGCCAGTAATTGAAAATCTGCACATCTAAGCTTTCAAAATTGTTGTCACCTTGCTAAAAGTTTGCCATTCCTAAAATCTTCCAAATCCACCAATCTCACCAAGGTTATCCCTTTGACAGAGCTTTGTCTAGGGTAATCTAGCTTTGTCACTTGTTATCCCTCATCACCTTGAGCTAAAGGTTGGGATCCACAAGTGGTCAATCTCGTGTTCTTCCTAAAGGATCATCAGTCTATCCTTAAGTTGACACAATCACCACCAAGCTTGCACATAGGAAAGCAAACCTTTTGTGCTTTGACAACATATCTTTGAAGTTAGAATCCCCAACCCAATCCTCCTTAGGTTTTGTCATATTGCTTTGCCTCAACCTAGGAAATCATTTGCATAGAAAAGCCTTCCCCCTTTTGCATCCATCGGCATTATTGCATCTCATCCCTAGGAGCATTTTTCATGCCACCCGTCACTCGCTTAGCCAAGAAGAAAGAAACAATGGAGCCCTATCATTTGGATCGAACAGCCTGAACCCCCTTGAGCACTCAGCCATCCTTCAGCCCAGAGCAAGCTATGCCATCACCTACTGACATTGAAGCTTTCATGAACCAACCAAGAAATGCAGTATTGGTAAACGCCATTATAGACAAAAACAAAGAGACAATCATGGCTAATTTTCAAAGGGACAATGTAGGAACCTTTGACTTTGGAAGACCCCCTCCATTATCAGATCCAGCTCACCCGTTATTTGGGTAGCTGCCACCACCCATAGGCTCTTATGATCCAAATTATCCTCAATATATTCCAAAAGAAGAGCCTCCAGCCAATCCATATGACCCAACAGACCCAAACATACCATCATCCACCCAAGTTGAAATCTCCATGCCGCAAGACAACACAGCCACCACCACTCCATCCTTGGTTCATACCTCTCCACTCCAAACCCCCTTTACCCAAAACATCTCACTGTTCACCCCCTTCACTATTGCTGTTGCTCCCCAACCCAGCCTTCCAAATCCACCCATCTCCCAAATCAGTGCTAGCATCTTTGGCCAACCTCAACAATATACAATAGGGATGCCACCCATGGGGCCAAGTAATCAACCTTTCATCGCCCCCAACTTGTTCACCACAACTCAAAGCACAATCCCATCATTTCCATTAGGTCTTGGGAGCTCAATACCACCAGCCACAAATCCACAAGCTACTACCTTCACTCCACAAAGCTATCAAATCTCACAAGCTACTGCCAATCTTCTACCAAGCTCCCAAGTGACCCCAGCTCTCGCCACCACTATACCAAGCTTCCAAATCTAGCCACCAAGCTATCAAACCCCATCAATTCCATTCCCAAGCTTTCAATTCCCACCACCTCCACCACCAACTAATCCATTACCTCCTATTACTAACTACTTTTCAATGCCACTTCTAGAAGGTAATCCACCACCCCAACCAACCACCAATTATTTGCAGATACCATCCCAAATGGGGGCACAACCCACATATATTGGTCAAACCCCACAAGCCCCCCGATCCTTTCCTCAAGCCTCACAACCATCTTATACCTTACCTCCACAAAGCAATCCATTTATCCCACAGCCAGCTTATGTTCCTCAATCCCAACCTCAAATCCCATATCAACAGCAAGCCTCGCAGCACATGCAGCAATATGTGCCACCTCCCCCTCAACAACCCGTCATCCACCATGTAGCTGCCCAAACAATGTACAATCCCTATCAGCAAATCCCTCATAACCATCCATATTCAATGGCCCCATCCAGCACATACCTACCTCAAGGCACTCCTACATTGGGGGCACCCCAGCCATCACCTATCAATTTAGAATGGGAGCAAATAAAGACAGCTCTGAAAGCCATCCAAGAAGGGAATGATCCAAAGACATTCAAGTTTGAGAATGTGTGTCCTTACCCATCTGACAAAGCCATTACCACGACACCATTTCCCAAACACTTTGAGGTACCCAAATTTGACAAATTCAAAGGAAAAGGAGACCCTGTCACACATATCAAAGAATTTTACATGCATTGCCAGGACGTAGCATACAATGATGTGTTCCTCTTGCGCCTTTTTCCCAAAAGCTTGGCTGGACCAGCTCTTGAATGGTTTTATAGAATCCCCTATGGCACAATTAAAAACTTTGCTGAATTATCTAAGGCATTTGTAGCCCAATATGCCCATCTTGTTGAAACAGAGCTATCAATAGTTGATCTTGTCCACACCAAGAAAAAAGGTGGAGAAAGCCTTGCCGAATACCTACAAAGATGGCAAACCCTTACCACCCGCATATCCTGCACCTTGCCAAAACACCATGTGGTGAAAATGTTTATTGATAATGCACATCCCAGCTTGGCTCACCACATGACCATGAACTGTTTGCAGACCTATAAGGATATCAAAGAGAAAGGAATGATCCTTGAGCAAGGACTCATCAAAGATGGTGTGGTAAAGATTTACAAAGAGGCCAACCAAAGTCAATCACATTCCAATGACAAGTCTAGGTATTGGAACAAAAACAAGCATGTTGCAACAGATGGGGTTACTGACACCAGATATGTGAATATTGTTGGTCCTTCTCAAAACCAATCTAACCCACCATATCAAACAAACAACCAACAAGCTATCAATTACCAACAATGAAATAACCAAAGCTATCAAAACCACAATACAAGACCCAACTTTCAAGGGTCTAACAATCAAGCTAATGCCATCAATGTAGCTGCAGGGCAAAAGCCCAGATTCCAACCTGCACCTAGAAACTATACACCCCTTGGTGAGCCATTGGATGTTATTTTTGAGAAATTGGCTAAGGAAAACCTCATCAAATTTCCTCCTACCCAGCAAATTGATCCAAGCCAATCCAAAGCTACATGGTACAAGGACAATGAGTATTGCAAGATCCATAGGGTAAACGGTCACACCACCCTCAGATGCATGAAACTGAAAGACTATGTACAGGACCTTATTGATCGAAAGGAAATCACTGTTGGTGCCCAAACCTCTCCCAATGTAGGCTTACAGATTTATCAAAATGCTTTTCCTCCACACAACAACCAAAATCCTGGAAAAGCACCTATCCAAAACAACACCAACAACCGCCAGCCAAACCAACAGCATGGGAAGAACAATGACCACACTTCATCCTATATAGACTATGGTAGCCTTATAGGTTGTATATTTGAGAAAGAGCCTTCTGTCAATGTTATCAATATCCGAGGACCAGAAAATGAGTGTGCGATCACCACTCGAAGAGTGCGATTTAACATCGCAGGCCCACCAGTTTCATCAGCACCATCAGCTCCATCAAAAAGTCAGTACAATATCTTGGAACACCTTGGGAACATGCCAGCCCAAATCTCCATTTTAGACCTTCTCCGCACTAGTCCTGTGTACAAAGACATCCTTGATAGTGCTCTCATAGAATCTCGTGTCCCTTCTGATATCAATACTACTGATTTTCGTAATCTTGTTGGACACCTTTCATCCTCATGTGCCCTATCTTTCAAACCCACCGACATACCCGCGGTTGAGCTAGATCACACCCTTCCGCTTCGCATAGCCATCATGGTATCCAATTTCGCTGTGAAAAGAGTAATGATAGATAATGGATCAGCCTTGAACATTTGCACCCTAAAATTCATAAAACAAGCTGGGTATACTAAGGCAGATATGATCAGTGAGGTTATCACCATCAAAGCTTATGACAACTTGGAAAGGACCATAGAAGGGACTATTTTGCTACCAATCAAGGTTGGGCCAGTCATCCAAGAGATAGTTTGCCATGTTGTTGATCTAAACCTACCATTTAACATCCTCCTCGATCGCCCATGGATTCATGCTATGAAGGCCATTCCATCCACCTACCATCAGTGCATCAAATTTTCGCATCAGGGCACTAAGGTAACCATCCATGCCGATCCAAAACCCTTTTCTTACTACAATGCGGTTGAAGCTTCATATACAAACCATTTCCCTAGAATAGACATTGGCACATCCATCGCCAGCTCATCCCACACTTGTAATGACGCAGAAACCATCCTCGCCTCCACCCTATCTATCGTAAAGATCAACAACAAAGGTCGTGGAGAATATAGTCTGTCAGATGCATTTGTTGTCGGAGCAATCCCACTTGATCCACATACCCATGGACGATCGACATATCACAAAGCTAGGGAGATTCCACCTCCTTGATACAAACAATTTGGCCCAACCACCTTTGTGTCCTCAAAAATCCCTCTTCATGAGGAGCTCACTCTAGATATCAACAATTGGTTACATAAGGATGCACCTCCAAGAAATCAAGCACGCCTTGATCACTTTAGCTAGAAGTATCCCCAACAACATAAGCTCATCATTGAAAAATGGAACTATCAAGGAGGTGGACTAGGACCAGAAGAAACGGGCATGCAATGTCCCATCAAAGCACATAATTGGGAAACGAAGTCAGGTCTTGGCTTTGGCATACCCACAACTGGGGGCACCAACGAGAATGGTCACGCTTTTTTGAACATCCACCGCGACCTTGTCAAAATTGAAGACATTCCTGAGGAAGTTTAAAAGAGAGCCCACGACGATATCCTAGACCAAATCTTCCTAGGAGACTCTGTTCTCTGAGAACTATCCATCCATCTCATTGACCTACCACTTGCTCATCCACAACTCATAGATTGGGACCAACCAAGTATCATACATATTGATGAGTTCGCATCAGAGGAAGCGCTTCTAAGATTCATGGGAGCCAAAACTCCTCATAAGAAGACAAAGCCAGATTTTGCCTACATCTACAAGCTAGATCCCAAGGGGTATTTTGGAGAAAATCCCCAACCTAGTTTCAATACACCCAAAACTGAAACTAAGGTAAATCTGGGACTAGCTAAGGCAGCGAAGAGAACCCCTCAGCAAGAAAATCCAGAGCCACAAGCAGAACATGAGGATTTAGTATTGCCTCCTCAAGATAATCGACCAGAGGTGTCTTCTATTCTAATAGAGGATACTAGAGAAGTCAACATTGGTTCTTCAGAGATCCCTAGAATTGTTCACGTTGTTGCATCCCTATCACAAGACCAAGCTGACCTCCTCTTTGAGGTTTTATGAGAGAACATTGGCCGATTTGCATGGTCATATCAGGACATGCCAGGACTTGATCCAAAGCTTGTAGTTCATCATCTTGCAGTCGATCCAAAGATCAAGCCTGTCAGACAAAAGCTTAGAAAAATGCACCCCAAGGTGTCATTACTAGTCAAAGCTGAACTAGAAAGAATGTTAGCTACTAAGGTTATCCGACCTATCGGCTACTCAGAATGGATCTCCAACATGGTCCCTATCACTAAGCCTTCCGATGACATCAGAATCTGCACTGATTTTAGAGATCTTAACAAAGCTTGTCCAAAGGATGATTTTCCCTTGCCCAACATAGATATGATTGTAGATCTTACAGCTGGACATGAAATTCTGTCCCTTATGGATGGATTTTTCGGGTATAATCAGATCAAGATTGTAGAAGAGGACCAGCATAAGACAACATTCACTACCCCTTGGGGAACCTTTTGCTACACCATGATGCCTTTTGGCCTAAAGAATGTTGGG
Organism: Cupressus sempervirens; assembly: GCA_028749045.1. Classification (NCBI taxonomy): domain Eukaryota; kingdom Viridiplantae; phylum Streptophyta; class Pinopsida; order Cupressales; family Cupressaceae; genus Cupressus; species Cupressus sempervirens. Next base: position 424,834,937 of record CM053788.1, read on the forward strand.
GCTACCTATCAAAGAGTTATGACATCCATTTTTCATGATCTTATCCATAGCATTTTGGAGGATTATGTGGATGATATCCTAGTCAAATCTCACACCTTCATGGATCATCTTGCTGACCTGGAGAAAGTCTTTGATAGGTTGGCCCAATATCATCTCATGCTAAATCCCAAGAAGTGTGTCTTTGGGGTCACATCTGGCAAGCTTCTAGGCTTCATAGTTTCTAAACGAGGTATAGAGATCGACCCCAAAAAGGTCAAGGCTATCTTAAACATGCCTCCTCCCCAGACACTGCGACAGCTTCGCTCTCTTCAGGGAAAACTTCAATCTGTCCGGCGCTTCATCTCCCAACTTGCAGATAAGTGTACACCATTTTCACACTTGCTAAAGAAGAATGAGAACTTCAAGTGGGATCTTTTATGTCAGCGCAACTTTGATCAGCTCAAGCAGTATCTCACCAATCCCCCTATCTTGGTTCCACCAGTTCCTGGTCGTCCCTTGATCTTGTATATATCAGCAACACCTACTGCTCTAGGGGCACTTCTAGCACAACATGATGATTATAGAAGAGAGAGAGCCATCTACTATATCAGTAGAACCCTAGTTGGTTATGAACTCAATTACACTCCTATGGAAAAAGCTTGTTTGGCAGTTGTTTTCTCAACTCAAAAGCTTCGCCACTACATGCTAAGTCATACCATCCAACTAGTCTCCAAGATTGACCCTCTCAAGTATATGCTCTCCAGAACAACACTTATAGGCCGTTTGGCCAAATGGGTTATGCTACTAAGTGAGTTTGACATCCAGTATGTGGACAGAAAGGCAATCAAAGGGCAAGCTATAGCAGATCACCTAGTTGATGCACCTCTAGTAGATTCATATCCTTTGCTCATAGAATTTCCAGATGAGCATATCTACCTAATTGAAGAACAACCCCCATGGAAGCTTTATTTTGATGGCTCATACACCTCTCATGGATCAGGGGTAGGAATATTATTAGTTACACCTCAAGGAGATTACATTCCAAAAGCCTTCAAGCTACAATTCCCTAGCACCAACAATATAGAAGAATATGAAGCTCTTGTAGCAGGATTAAAGATAGTTGCAGAATGGAATATCACTAAGTTACAAGTCTTTGGTGATTCCCAGCTCATCATCAAACAAGTCTTAAATGAATATCAAACCAAAGATGAAAAGCTATTACCCTACAAAGAGCTAGTTGATCAGCTGACCCAGCATTTTACAAAGCTTCAGTTTACACAAGTGCCTCAAATGTAGAATAAGGCAGTAGATGCCATGGCCACTATCAGCTCACTCTTGGAAATTCCCCAAGAAGCTACGTAGTATGAGTTTTTAGTTGAGCAGCTCCTCACACCTGCCTATGTGAATGAGGATTCAAACCATGTTTGTATCTTGGTTGGTCCCCAATCCCCTTGGTATCATGAAATTCATGCTTACCTTAACGATGGTATCATATCCCCTCACCTCACACGTACCCAATGCCAGAACCTCATCCAAAAATCATCCTGCTATGTTATCATAGCCAATACCCTATATCGTCGGGGTTATCACGATACTCTCTCTCGATGTTTAGATGAAAATGAGGCCACGATGGCATTAAAAGAAGTACATTCTAGACTTTGCGGTGCCCACATGAGTGGTATTTTCCTAGCACGACAAATCCTTAGAGCAGGCTACTATTGGCCTACCATTTAAGAAGACTCTTGTTACTTTGTCAGAAAGTGTCTCCCATGTCAGTAGCATGCAAATCTTGTGCACGCTCCAGCACAAGATCTACAGCCTATTGCACCACCTTGGCCTTTCGCTTGTTGGGGCCTTGATCTAGTTGGAACTATCACCCCTCTCTCATCTGATGGACATAAATGGATAATAACAGCTACAGACTATTTCACTAAGTGGGTGGAAGCAGTCCCCCTAGTCTTAGCTACAGGAGTTCAAGTCTCCAAGTTCATCTTGTACCACATCGTTTGCCACTTTGACATCCCATCCACCATCTTCACTGACCACGGAGGTAACTTTGAAAATCTCAACATGGAAGAATTATGCACTTCCCTCCGCATCCATCACCGCTTTTCTAGCCCATATTTCCCACAAGGTAACGGCCAGGCAGAGGCAACTAATAAAACCCTCCTCAAAATCCTAAAGAAAGTTGTCAATGATTTCGGCCATGATTGGCACCTTCAAATAAATCCAGCTCTATGGCCCTATTGAACTTCCTTCCGTACATCCACAAGCACAACTCCATACTCCCTAGTCTATGGTGCCAAAGCGGTATTACCTATAGAAGTTGAACTTCCCTCACTATGCATATCTTTGCGAGGGCAAATCTCAGATGAAGAATACAGAGTAGCTCGACTCACCCAGCTAGATCTCTTAGACGAGAAGAGACAACAAGCTTATGACCATCTCACAGTCTACCAAACTCATCTCAAAAGGAATTTCAACAAGAAGGTGCTCCCACGACACTTTTAGCTAGGTGACATGGTCCTCAAAAAAAATATGAAAGTCCATGCAAATCGAGAAAAGAAAGGCAAGTTTGAACCTACATGGCTTGGTCCCTATGTGGTTACTACCTCCTTTGGCTCCGGAGCCTATCAATTATCTACACCAGAAGGAGAACTCTTGAATGATCCCACTAACATCATTCATCTCAAGAAGTTCTATGCTTGAATATCCTTGGTATACCCAGCTTTTGAAAAAATACAAAAAAAATAGTAAAGAGAAATAAACGTCCAATGGTGAAAACTTGGCAATTCAAGCACCTTGGATAGGTACCTTGGTGAAAACCTGGTAATTCAGGCGCCTTGTGTGCTAAAGACTAATCCATTATCTATCACTATCCTATCCCTCATCCATCCACCCACCATCCCATAAAACACCTGCTTGTTCCCTTGGTGTTCCAATCAAATATCCAAAATCTGATGGAGCTTGTCAATACCTCTTGTACAGCTTGTAAATCTTGTACCAAAGCTTGTATTATACCTTGTAAATCTTGTACCATACCTTGTATATATCTGAATCTTGTCCAAAGCTTGTACCATATTCCAGCTTGTAAATAATCTTGTATCCTAGCTTGTATCCTATCACATGCACACACAGAATCCCATTTTCCTTAAGCTTTTCACAAACCATCTACCTATCCACCTATCAACTATTATAGACATCCCATCCTTCACAAACATTTCCATCTCACAAAAAACTAAAACATGAACAAACTTGTACATTTGTAACATATCTTGGTCTGTCAGCTTGTACATCCTCTTTAGCTTAGTATCATTGTATCTATCTGGCTTTCGTGTTAGTTCATCCTTGGTCAACATCTTGCACACATTGCACACCTTGGTTAGATATTCCAATGCATCCTTTAGCTAGATCTCCTGTCACCAAAGTGTTATCCTTCTTAGTTCAGCTTGCCAGATGCATCACTCATCCAGATCCATCAGCTTAGGTGCTCTCTGATAGATCCTTGCAGGATATAGCTTTCCTCATGTCTGATCTTGGTCCGTTAGTACCTCGTCCTACCCATCTCATTGGCAAACAGTTCTCTTTTGGATTTTCACTTTCTTTTGATTTGGGATCTTCCCTTTTGGGTCTTGAAATATCTTTTCCAAGCAATCTCCTTGTTCCCTCCTCAAGGTTGCCATGATCTTCCATATCATGGTATGCTGCAAATGGGGCAATTAGAGCGTAAGGTCTTGATCAGGTCTTTTGCTTGTTTTCTTTTTTTGCTTGTGGGTTACCTAGTGTCGTTTCCACGCTACTTCCTCTGGGATTCATGTGTGATACTGGGGCAATCCTTGTGTGTTTTTTTTGAGTCAGTTCGTCAGTCCTCTGGACGGTTGGTAAAAAGGCCTTGATGTTCTTGGTAACCCTGGCAATTAACCAACAGTCCTATAGCAAATCTAGTGCTCAACTACATGGTGGTACTTCTCTTTGAAGTATCCCCCCGCTCAAAAAGCTTCAATGGATTCCCTTCATCTCCATTATCCCCCATCCATATCCTACATCTATCACTCCTACCCCAGCTTATGCATCAGTATCTCTTTGAATCACTCCTCACGCTTAGCTTTAGGGATCCACAATCCTAGTCTTAGGGATCCACCAATCAAATCAATCCACCAAGCCTCATCTTTCGAGATCCACAATCCTAGTCCTAGGGATCTCCGAAACCCATCTTCTGCCAGTCTGACTCTTTGAAATCCTGGTGCATCAGCTTTATCATTCTATCATCCATCTCCCTACCATGGATTCCTTTTATAGCGCTCCGCTCCTCTATCTCCCCCCCCCCACAATCCTAGAAAGTCTTAAGCTTGCTTTACTATTGTGCCTCTGATTTCCCTTTATCATTCTTCCGTAGTGAGAGTTTGAGTTAATTCAGCCCCTTCTCTTCGCCAACCTACGTCTCATCTTGTCTCAATTTCTTGTACTTTTCAAGAAGTCATCAAGCCTCATTTCTCTCCCCGTCGCCTTCTTGAGGGGGCATCATCTAAGTCTAGTCTCTCCTCTTCTTATCCGAGACTGGGGCAACCTTGTTGCTAAAACATCTTCCTCGTGTCGTCTTCATTCGAACTTCTTTGAAATAGTGTTGTTTCAACACTATGTCAAAGAGGGACAAAATGTAGACACCTAAATTTGATTACATTGCTTTGGTAATCTAATTTAGCCATCTCTAAAGGCATCATTAATTAAATTCTTATTTAATTAATCCTTTGCCATCCCTAGTTGATTAATTTAATTAATCATCTATAGTCCTAATTGATAAATCAAATAAGCTATTATTTATCAATTAAATCATTTTCTCCTATCTAATTCCAAAAATCCCCATTTATTAAATAAATCTATTTGATAAATTAAATCCTCAAATTCAAAAACCCCTAACCTATCTCTAATCCTCCATTTAGCCTAATCCACCCCATCCACCCATACTAACCAAGCTTAGCCTCTAACTCACCCACCCTCATTAATGTCATCCACTTGCACATCTCTAACATCTCTAATCTAATCCTAAACCCAAGCCTAATCCACCCCCTAATGTTGTCACATTCCTTAAACAAGTTTAAGACTTTCCTAATCCAAACCAAAGTCTCCCCTCAAAAAACCCAACCACTAAGTCATGAGTGCTCTTACAAAACATAAAAGACTCTTACAAGCCCACTCATGACTCTTACACCCATCTTCCACACTCTTCCCTCTTCCACACTCATTCCTCTTACATCCCTCTTACATACTCAACCCCACTCATCATGCCTTTAACCAACCCTTTACCCTACCCTCTCACACTCATCCTCCTTGTGACAAGTGTCACCTTCCCATTGGTGCTAAACAAGCACAATCCATGTGCTCTCCTTTGAGTGCATCCTAGCCCTCCTTAAGCCTTCATCCATCCTTGCATCTAAGCCCTCCATCCCTCTACCCCTTAGCCTATAAATTGAATCCCATCCCAAGCCATTTCATCAACAATCTTTGAGCTAAAGTTATCATGCCCTTTTGAGAGCCAAAATTCATACTCATACCCTTATAATGCCAAATTGAGAGCTCACAAAGCTACCAATTTTCTATTATCCATCTCCACCATTGAAGCAACTCTGAGCATTTGAGCATACATCCACATCAAAGGACACATCTACAAAATCAAGGAAGCATGGAGTGTTTCCTTTTTTGGGTTTGCATTCTCTAATTGTTTCTTTTGTCTAATCTCATATGTGAATATAGTTTTAGTTTGTGAATGTTTTCTTTAATGTTAATGTTCTTTGCACACTAAGATTCTTGTTCTACACTTCCACCATCAATGATCACATTAGAATACTTATCCTCACATTTGCACCTTATGTGAAACAAGCTCCTTCTTTGATCAAATTCATTCTCACCACTTAGTAGAACTCTTCTGTTAACTAGGACTTCTCCTTTTCAGCATCTTCAAAATGTGAGGATCTAGAATCTTAATCAACATGTGTAACTCTGGCCCTTCTATTCTTCAATCTATCATTCCTTGCTACTAGGAACATTCAAATGCTATATGCCCTTCTTTTCCATAGTAAAAACATTTCCCACAAAAGCCTCCTCTTCTAGATCCTTGTCCTCTACCTCTTCCTCTCTAATCTCTATTGTTCTAATTATCGAAACAATTGGAATTTTTTCCTATAATGCCCACCTATAGTTTTCTTTTTCATTATATTTATCAAACTCTTTTATGTCTATTTTATGGATGTGTTTGTTTCAAGGATATTATTTCATAACTTGGACTAGAAATATTTCAACAATGAATTACTTAGTTGATTATATTTCACATGTTTATTGATGATTATGATTACTAGCACATTAATGATGCTTTAATGATGATTACTTCATATTTGTAACGATGCATAAATTTATTTGAGAATTTGATGTTTGACTTATAATTATTATGGTACTTACCCATACTTGCATGTGTATGGTGCATGTGTTTGTTTTATCATTCTATTTGTCGTGTTGATATAGTTAAGTGAGGGAGTCATAGTCACCTGCTAGTTGGGATCTACACGATGTACCACTCCCCACCATTGCCTATTTAGTTTAGATATATATGCATATGTACAAGCTCATCTTTTATGCAGAATGTAGGTACTGGGCATCAACTTCCCTGAATTGACAAGATGAGCGTGTCTTATCACAATAACTCAATGGTAAGAATGGGGAGATAATTTTTAGGTCCAATCCCAGCCATAGCCTAAATACTTGTCTTGCAAGGAGGACTCATAACTAAATTTCCACCCTTTTTAGAATCTATGAGTTTATCTTTGTCTGTGTTGTTTGATTTTTGAATTTTGGTATGTTTTGGTAATGTTACTTTTATGTGGATTTCCCTATGTGATTTATTTGGTAAATAATTTAATTATAATATTTAAGTTAATCATATAATATTAAGAATTATTAAATGCTAAATTAAAGAAAGAGGTGATCATGCTAAATCACCTATCTACCTGGTACCAAGCTCTATCCTATATCAAAGGAAAAACTAGGTGGAAAGGGCACAATACTACCACCCATTCTCCCTTCTGATATCAGGACATCAGAATTAATCCCTTAAGTTGTTGCAAACCATCCTTTGAAAAGCCCAACTAGGGGGTGTAATGATCTCTGATTGTCCATTCTGTCAAGCTAAAACATGTCAACAAATACTTCAACAATCAATCATACCAAATAAGCCCTTACCAATCAGATAACCAATGCTTAAATAGATATTCATCATTGTCAAAGTAATATTAATAAGAGAATCAAATATCACCCTAAATTTGTTCGAATTAACTTAGACCAAAATGAATTCCATCTAAATAGCATGCATCACTTCTAAATTCATTAATTACTATCACCTTTTTGGTTCTTGTTATTGCATTACCAAATGTTGCCCTAGATACATAAATGACCTATAATACAGCTACCAAGTATGATCTATCTCAATCATTTGAGAGATTAAAGGAAATAAACCATTTAACAAATGAATCATAATATCTAATTTGAGAGCAAGAAATGAGATTTTGACATCCACTAAGAATTCCTAAAATCTAATATAGTTGAAGATCCTACCATAAATAGAGCATACAAACCCTAAAATCAGAAGGCATGTAGAAAATGCCTAACAAATCTTAACCCTTGTGAGTGTCCAGATCCAAAATGCACCAAGAAGGAAAAATTAATAACTAGACTTTTGTATTCCATATAGCATATATACATGATATAACAGATTTCATCTATCCATTCATCTACATCAATGATCTTCTTACATCTGAGATTAAAGTTCATAGCAAGATATGTCATAGTCTATTAAACAATACATATGCCCATCATATAAATAATGATTAATAAGCTATCTATCTACTACCATATTACAAACCCTGACCCAAAAATAGAGCAAAATTTCTAAGAGGAGGCCATTGGAAACAACTTACTTCCAATACACCATGAAACTTCAAGGATATCATTGGGGTTTTCCACATAGAAGTTTGGAGGGAATTCGAAGTCAGATTTTTCCTTGCTGGTTTTCTCTCAGTTCAAAGTGCAAAAATTTAGGGCTTCAAGATTGTCAAAGACCACTTCCAACTAGATATATCCATTAAATAGATTGAGGTAATTTGTTAACCATTCTTTTCTTTCATCCACGATAATTCCTCTCCAGCGAAGCAGAAATTGAATGCTTGCCTCCATCTTGGGCCATTCACAGTAAAAGGCATAATTCTTGCAAATTATCAATGAAGGTCATCGATAAGCCATTTCTAATTTAGGAGACCCCAATGGAAGAGTTATATATTTCTCTGGCAAAAGGATTCGAAGCTTGTCATCTATGTTGTTAATTGCTTGCTCTAGACCCTTCATACTAGATCAAATATGTCACGACAGAGTTTGATAATGTCTTCTGCCTCAACCTTTGCTCTTGCCATGCAACCAATAAAAGAGATGATGATATCATTGTTAGTCCCCCATGTATACTGGTAGTCAAAAACCCCTTCCCCAATGGCTCTGCTAATGGCAATCCTGGACATATCATCCACCAGATAGAGAATCATGTTCCATCTCTCCAATTTAACGTTACCACAAAATGCCATTGTTCAATTTTCAGTAGCATGATAAACACTAATATTCGACTCCATATTTAGGGGAGGTGATAACCAAATGATAGTCATGGAAGGCAACATCCAAGGAAAAAACAAAGCCAAAAGAAGGTCCTAGAAACCTATTCTACCATGACAACATCCCATGATGTCACCCTCAGTATCTAGGTACGAGCTGGCCTTAGCTAATGCATGATGATATGATCATGAAAAGGCTAAAACCATTAGAGTAGATAGGTGTGAATCACTATCCCTTACTACTTCATGATGGGAAATACTCAGATTGAGGATCGATTAAAATGTCCTACTAAAGATAGAAAACGATATAATGATTAGGAACTCCAGTAAAAGCTATTATAACTAAAGTGAATATCACTATAAACGAAATTAGATATTAATATATGAGGGTATAGATATACGTATATGAATATATAAATATAACTATTTAAAATATACATATGTGTGTGTGTGTATGTATGTATATATATATATATATGAAAGACTGAATTTATATATTTATTTATTTATTTGTATATATATACATATACACACAAAATTTTATTTATTTATCTAAATTAAATTACATAAAGTGTGGATGAAAATTAAAATATAGTAATTAAAGACAAAGGGTTTTCACATGATTGCATGATCAAAGCCTTGATTTGGGAAAAAAATCTTTATTAAGAAAATTAGAGCTCATTTCTAGATACACGAGTTTTAGGGAGCAAAATTAAGAATTGTTGAAAGTTTCAAAGGGTTTGGATTTGCATGTATTCATAGATTATTTTAGATTTTAGCTATGGTTTTGAGGTAGGGTTTGAAAACCCATTGTAGAATTGTATTGAAAGATTTGTCTACTTCGTGTCTTCCTGGGTGTTTGCATATTTCTTATTAATTTACTTTATTGATTGTTTAATAAAGAATTATGTTGTTGATTTTGAAAAAGGAAAACTTATTAATCAAGAAAACTTGACTGAGGAAAATTATAGAAAAACTGTAGAAAATTATTATGACTGTATTCTTTTAAAATCTTTTTTAATATAAGAAAAAATTGATTATGGAAAATTGGAAGAAAAACAAAAAATTGAATAGTTAGGGTTTCAACTTTAAATTTTTCTTTAGAACCATGAGATTATCATGAATTTTCTAAATATAGATTGATATTATTCTTATATCTAAAATAATTTAATTGCAAAATTTATTGGAAATAGGGAAAAGATTAATTGAGAGGAAAACATGTTGTAACTAAACTTATGCATGCATGTGAAAACAAATACACTAAAAATAGAAGCTAAGTATAGTAAGGTTACATGCATGTGAAAACAAATAAGCCCTTACCAATCAATTAACCAATGCTTAAACAGATATTCATCATTGTCAAAGTAATATTAATAAGAGAATCAAATATCACCCTAAATGTGCTTGAACTAACTTAGACCAAGATGAATTCCATCTAAACAGCATGCATCACTTCAGAATTCATTACTTACTATCACCTTGTTGGTTCTTGTTATTGCATTACCAAATGTTGCCCTAGATACAAAAATGACCTATAATACAGCTACCAAGTATGGTCTATCTCAATCATTTGAGAGATTAAAGGAAATAAACCATTTAACAAACGAAGCATAATATCTAATTTGAGAGCAAGAAATGAGATTTTGACATAAACTAAGAATTCCTAAAGTCTAATATAGTTGAAGATCTTGCCATAAATAGAGCATACAAACCCTAAAATCAGAAGGTATGTAGAAAATGCCTAACAAATCTTAACCCTTGCGAGTGTCCAAATCCAAAATACACCAAGAAGGCAAAATTAATAACCAGACTTCTTGTATTCCATATAGCATATATACATGATATAACAGAGTTCATCTATCCATTCATCTACATCTATGATCTTCTTACATCTGAGATTAAAGTTCATATTGAGATATGTCATAGTTTGTTAAACAATACATATGCCCATCATATAAACAATGATTAATAAGATATCTATCTACTACCATATTACAAACCCTAACCCAAAAATAGAGCAAAATTTCTGAGAGGACACCATTGGAAACAACTTACTTCCAATACACTATGATAACTTCAAGGATATCATTGGGGTTTTCCACATAGAAGTTCAAAGGGAATTCAAAGTCAGATTTTGCCTTGCTAGTTTTCTCTAAGTTCATAGTGCAAAAATTTAGAGTTTCAAGATTGTCAAAGACCACTCCCAGCTAGATATATGCATTAAATAGATTGAGGTAATTTGTTAACCATTCTTTGCTTTCATCCGCGATAATTCCTCTCCAACGAAGCAGAAATTGAATGCTTGCCTCCATCTTGGGCCATTCATGGTAAAAGGCATAATTCTTGCAAATTACCAATGAAGGTCATCAATAAGCCATTTCTAATTCAGGAGACCCTAGTGGAAGATTTATATATTTCTCTGGCAAAGGGATTTGAAGCTTGTCATCTATGTTGTTAACTACTTGCTCTAGACCCTTCATACTAGATCAAATATGTCGTGATAGAGTCTGATAATGTCCTCTGCCTCGACCTTTGCTCTTCCCATGCAACCAATGAAAAAGTTGATGATATTGTTGTTAGTCCTCCACGTATACTAGTAGTCAAAAACCCCTTCCCCAATGGCTCTACTAATGGCAATCTTGGACATATCATCCATCGAATAGAGAATCATGTTCCATCTCTCCGGTTTAACGTTACCACAAAATGCCATTGTTCAATTTTCGGTAGCATGATAAACGCTAATATTCAACTCCATATTCAAGGGAGGTGATAACCAAATGATAGTCATGGAAGGCAACATCCAAGGAAAAAACAAAGCCAAAAGAAGGTCCTAAAAACCTATTCTACCGTGACGACATCCAATGATGTCACCCTCAGTATCTAGGCACGAGTTGGCCTTAGCTAATGCATGATGATACAATCATGAAAAGGCCAAAACCATCAAAGAAGATAGGTGTGAATCACTATCCCTTACCACTTCATGATGGGAAATACTCAGACTGAGGATCGATTAAAATGCCCTACTAAAGATAGAAAGTGATATAATGATTAGGAACTCCAGTAAAAGATATTATAACTAAAGTGAATATCACTATAAATGAAATTAGTTATTAATATATGAGGGTATAGATATACATATATGAATATATAAATATAACTATTTAAAATATGCATATGTGTGTGTGTGTGTGTGTGTGTGTGTGTGTGTGTGTGTGTGTGTGTGTGTGTGTGTGTGTGTGTGTGTATAAAAGACTGAATTTATATATTTATTTATTTGTATATATATACATATACACAGATATAGTTTTCTTTTTCTTTTTTTCTTTTTTTAAATTAAATTACATAAAGTGTGTGCATGAAAATTAAAATATAGTAATTAAAGACAAAGGGTTTTCGCATGATTGTATGATCAAAGCCTTGATTTGGAGAAAAATCTTTATTAAGAAAATTAGAGCTCATTTCTAGATACATAGGTTTTAGGGAGAAAAATTAAGAATTGAATCAAAAGAATTGTTGAAAGTTTCAAAGGATTTGGATTTGCATATAGTCATAGATTGTCTTAGATTTTAGCTATGGTTTTGAGATAGGGTTTGAAAACCCATTGTAAAATTGTATTGAAAGATTTGTCTACTTCATGTCTTCTTGGGTGTTTGCATATTGCTTATTAATTTACTGTATTAATTGTTCAATAAAAAATTATGTTGTAAATTTTGAAAAAGGAAAACTTATTAATCAAAAAAACTTGATTGAGAAAAATTATAGAAAAATTGTAGAAAATTATTATGACTGTATTCTTTTAAAATCTTTTTTAATATAAGAAAAATTTGATTATGGAAAATTGGAAGAAAAACAACAAATTGAACAGTTAGGGTTTCAACTTTAAATTTGTCTTTAGAACCATGAGATTATCATGAATTTTCTAAATATAGATTGTTATTATTCTTATATCTAAAATAATTTAATTGCAAAATTTATTGGAAATAGGAAAAAGATTAATTGAGAGAAAAACATGTTGTAACTAAACTTATGCATGCATGCGAAAATAAATACACTAAAAATAGAAGCTAAGTATAATAAGGTTACATGCATGTGAAAACAAATATGCTAAAAATAGAAAGTTAAGTATAATATGGTTACATGAATGTGAAAATAAATATGTTAAAAATAGAAAACTAAGTATAGTATGCTTATATGCATGTGAAAATAAATATGCTAAAAATAAAATGTTAAGTATAGTAGGGTTGCATGTGAAAACAAATATGCTAAAAATAGAAAAACAAGTATAGTATGGTTGCGTCATTTGAAAGATCAAAGGCATGCAAAAATACTAATTGCATGTCTATTTTTATTTAATATAATTTAATTTTCAGATTTATTTATTTAAAAATTAATTAATTGAAAATAAATTATTTAATTAAAAATAAAAAAATTTAATTTATTAATTAAAATTTAAAAATTTAAATAAATATTATTCATTTAGTTAAAGTGAATGTTAGTAATATTAGTGATTCTTTAAGTCTAATTAAACTCTTAGTTACATATAAATAATTTAATACTTATTAATACAAGAGGGAAGTTGATAACTAAATATTTATAATTTTATTATATTTTAAGAGAAATTGTGGTAGAGTTCACTTTGTAATCATTTAGTTACTAACTATTTGACTTTGTGAAAGAAATGATAAATAATTAAATTAAATTTATAATTTTATCTCTAGTTGCATTATGAATTAAAGGAAAAGTAAATATTAATATTAGACTTAAATTCAAGTTATATGAATATTTTAAAAATTGAAATTAATATCAATATTTAAATATAATATTATACATTTATGTTATTAATTAAATCATTTATGATTTAAGATTATTTAAATTAATAACATGATAATATTGCATGATATTTTATATACACAAAAAGATTGGATATTTAAATACTTATTGTTTTAAATAAGTATATTAGCATAACAATTTATATTAATATGCATATTCTTACTTTATTTCTAAACACATCTTTATGACTCAAACTAAGCAAGAGAAATTGATGGAATTAAATCATATGGCTAAAAACTATGTGTTTTATAATATTCTATTTATAATCTTGTGATGTTTATTTTGTTGATAGTTTTCTTTGTGGGTTGTTTAGTTGGCCAAGTTAGAATGTGCACTAGAGGCAGTTTTTGAGATTTCTTTTGTGATTATTTGACTAAATGTCATGATGAACTTTATTATTTGAATTAAGATTTATGTTTTATGATTTTTATGCTATTGAGAAATTTTGAGAACTTGGGTTTTGAGAACCAATGTTATTTTTTGAGTTTCATGTTAAGGAACTAAATTTGATTAATATTACTTTTTGTGGTATGGGACACTATTGTGGTTTGCAATTTTTGGGAAGGTATTCTAGGTGCATGTCTATAAGAGTGGCTTGCAATGGGAGTCAAGGCCCAAAGTGGCTGTCAGGATAACTCATTGTAAGTTGTGTAACAAGTGATAACATAGTAATTAAAATATATTGCCTAGCCCTTTTCCTTGAAATACACTAAAAAGATAAGTTAGAGATTTTTCCTCATCCATGCCTTGAATGCTTGTATAGACTAAGGATGAGATGGAGATGATACCTTGAGAGGTATGACTAGTTTATGTGTCATCATGAGAGGATATTCTAGTTCCACATAGAATCACTAGGGGGTCAGGGTCCTAAGAAACTACCAGGGTAACTCTAGAGTTGGCTCATGTAATGAAACTCCATAGTATATAGCCTAAGTCTCTTTAATGTTCTTTTTATATTTGTCTCTAGTGGTGTGCTTGTTGGATATTGCTTTTGATGGTGTATTTATTGTAAATTTTTACTTATTGATTGGATGTCATTTATTGTTGATAATTGACTTTTATTAATGAATGATTAGTTATTCATTGGTGGTGTTTTTATTGTTGGAGTTAGTGATTGGTAGTTTACTTTTATTGATGACAATTGTTATCTGTTGGCCATTGTGCTTGTGACACTTGACATTGATTTCAAGGTGGTTGTATATTTTTTGTCTTGGTATTTGTATGTTGACTTGGTATGCGTTGTTTTTATTGGATGAGTGTCCTTTTGATTTTGATTAGCTCTTCTTCTTGAGTAGTTTGTGTTACCCTTGAGGTAGATTTGGCTATCAGGATTCCTCACCTAGGATTATTTTATGATTTGATTATTTGTGTGTGGATTGTACATTATCTCTCCTACATGATGAGAGTGGGAGCTTGATTAGGTGACCATGTGGTTAGGACGTAGTGTATTCTTACCATTTGGGTCCCCCTTAGATTGACAGATGTTAGATGCTACTTGATACATCGGTACCAATATCATTCTTCCTCTTATCTTAAGACTTATATTCATTTGATGTATCTATCTACCATGTGTTTTGAGATCCTATGGGATATTGTATTATATATTAATGTACTTGTATCTATTTTCACATACCCTGTGACATGTGCAGTGGATATTATTCATTAGATGTGTTTTCATATTATTAATTGTACTTATGTATTTTCTTATATGACTATGTATGTGTTTATTCATTTTATGATTATGGACATTGTAATTGAGACTTAAACTTATTAATAAAACTTTCTTAAATGTGACTCAACATGAAAGAACCCTTGAGGAATTGAAACTATATATGTAATTCATTACGTGTTCTTGATGTGTATGTATATATTGCTTTTGTATTATTGTTACTTTGATGTTATTTAAAAAAAAATTTAATAGTTCAGTAAACTTTGTAACATATTAGGTTTATTTATTTTGGGTTCTCGAGCGAGGTGTTATATTTTCCCTCTAGTTCTGATATCTACTCCTAGCCTCATCCTTGTTCTTCTGATCATCATTACGGCCACCAAAAGATCATCTACTAGATCTTCCACTATGACCTCTTCCTCTATTCTTGTTGTCAAAATTCTTGTTCAGTTTTTCTTCAACTCTTAGGGAATATTGGTATGTCTCCTCAATACTATTCATTCAAACTAGACTCGGCTCATCCTAAATACTTGGCCTTAACCCATTAAGATAACAGGCCTCTTTCTCCTTATCAGCTTCTGTGTGGCCGGTTCTAATGAGAACTCGGTAGAACTCTTCAGTATACTCTTGAATAGATTTTCCTACTTGTTTCACCCCTTGCATTTTCTTCAACAAATAAACGCTCATAATCCATGGAAATGAATTTTCACTTCAATTTAGCTATCATCTGATCCCATCCAATTATTTTATCTTTTCCCTTTCTATTTTTCTCCAACTAAACCTCCTACCACCAAATCTTCACATGTCCCTTTAGTTTTGCCTACGCAAACTTGACCCTATCACGATCATCAATATCTTCATACTCAAAGTACTCCTCTAGTTCATTGATCCAATCGATCAGTTCCTCTAGGTTAAGATTTCTCAAAATTGTGGGAACCTCAAAATTAAGTCTTTTTCCAATCTTGGAGATGGCCCTAAAAAACCTCTCTTCCTCTAGTTTTAGAACTACCTCTACTTTGGCATTTTCTTCTACTTCATCCTCATTTTCACTTTTATCTCTTATTGGAAGATTTATTCCTCTATGAATTTCTTCTTCCAATGCTTGCATTTGTCTTTGGAGGGCTCTAAAATCCTCAGGTGTAACACCTATGACTCTTCTGCCACACTCTCTTCGTGGAGGCATTTTCGCGCTTCTGTTGAAACTCGAATAAAAATTGCCTCACAATTAGTAATATGTCTACATGCTCATCCTAAATCATGGTCCTAATGCAAACTACCTCATAGTTAGCATTTTGTCCACACACTCAAGAACTCTAGCTTTGATACCACTTGATGAGGGGTGCTCCCCTTAATACCATAAACTTATAACAGAAACAAAGAAGCAATAGAAAATGCGAGAACAAAATCTGGACTTCTTATTTGTGCCACAAATGCAAAATTACAAAATTCACAATTACTAGGCAATGTTTGGGCCTTTGTTAAATAGGTAATTTTATGCCACCTAGGAAGGTTGTAGACATTGAAACTTAATACCTAAGGTTAGTAGACCCTAACAAAATATATAGATTCAACCAAATACATCTTTGATGATTATTTTATAAATTTTGAATAACCCAACTTCTAAAGGCCATAACTCTCAAACTGTGGCTCCCATTGACTATTAAAACCACTTTTCGGACCTCATTTGAGCACTCTAAGGCCTTCAATGGTGAGCTTGAAGATATTTCTATAAATTTTTCCACCGAAAATCCACAATAACTTCTCTAATACTTATGTTGGAGCAATGAGATTTTTATGGTAGGCTCACAATTCTAAGTGAACCTTCATGTAGAAAATAAGAACATCCTAAGCTCGTATGACAAACTTACTAAAAATAGAAAGTTCCCAGAAATAATAACTACCCTGTTTACTAGTCCTCATTAAAATAGAAAATAGTAAAAAAAAAAAATATTTTTGGGTGACACAAGATTTCTCTTACACCCAGGATGCTCTTACATCATCCTTCCTATACATCTTGATTTTTAGCTTCAAGTACTTTCAAACTTTTCACTACAAGCACCATAGCTCTAATACCAATTGTTAGAATGGTTTGGAATAACAAAGAGGGGGGTGAATAAGTTATCCTTGGGTCCAGATGTACTAATTCAAATTTTGGATATCATCAAACAACTTACATATAGTCTTTTATCCACTCGATCTCTATAGAAACTTATCAATAACATAAAATTGTAGTCTATTGTCCAAATAGTACACTTGAAAAATGTAAAAAATTAAACAATAAAACATCTCAAATAACATCCACATAAGTAAGACACCAAAATTTAACATGGAAACCCAATTTCAGAAAAACCTCCAGTAACATTTCACCAATATTTCACTTTTCTAAGTGAGTTTTGTTAGGAGCCAACCCTATTAAAGGTTACAATACACATTGTTAGGTGTCATCCTATTAAAGAATTTAATCACCATGTTAGGAGTGATCTTATTAGAGGACTTAAGAATATTCCATTAGAATGTCACCTTGATTAAGGGATTTTCAAATGACTATTAAGTCAATGTTGATTAAAGGATTTTAATTGATACAATGTCTAGAAAGTAAAAGTAGGTTGATTTGATAAATACAACTCACTTTGCAAATATAGATCACAATGTAGCTCATTTTCTAACTCATTGACTAAACTTCATTCATGTTTCTATTACTATCTCTGATCTTCTTGATAGCTTCAAGAAATTGCACTTCATCTCAACTTATTTCCTTCTTCTCAGCATTCTCAAGTTTGTTAGTCAACAAATTAGCAAATGCTAACCTCTATAGGTTAATCCTTATGCCTCCTTAAATAGGTAGTTTGATCTTTTTCTACTTAAACACCACTGTTGATCTTAGGTTTAGGTCAGATTCATTGAATCCTTCCATCATTTCATTTCCTCATTCTCCTTATAAATACTTCTCAAAAATTTCTACTTGAATCCATCCCTAAATACACTCAAACATAGTTTCTCTTGCATTAAGTAATCCAACTCATCAATTTTTTTCTTCAATACACTTAACATACTTCATGGATTCAACTATGTTGTCCAAGAATCACAATTCCTTCACAAAATTAAAAAATCTTGACACTCATCCAAAATTGTTTTCCTTAGCCTTGGTCATTAGCATCTTTCTTGCTTGGCTTATATTGTCTTCACTCAGTTATTTTACCGGTGCTTGGTCCAACTTTTTTGATACTCTATCTTTATTGGTACTCAATCAACACTATATTTGCTTAGTTGCTAGTGTTCACTTGGTTGACACTAGTATAGTTTAGCTTCAACTATAAGTTCCTTAATCTTCTCCTTTGAAGCTCAATTTAGACAATTTATTTGGTCCTTCATTGATCGTCTCTTTTAGGCTTCAACTCAACTATATCTTACACTTAGTGTTATGATTAAACAACACATTATCTTCTCAAAGTCCAATTTCTCAAGTGCCCATTGTAATTCCACATAACTCAACCTTTCCACTATGTCTTCTTGTTATCTCTTCTTCTCAAATCCTCTTCATCAATCATCTCAATATGGCACTCTACTTAGGTAGCAACTATCTCACCAATAAGGTTTGCCATCAATGATAACATAATAATTGTTCCAATTGTAGTTTCCAACATAAATAAGATAGGAAGACATAAAGAAATCCTTTTTAATGGTTTGAGTTAATTTTAGTTATTCCCTTATTGAACGAGCTACGGTTTTAGCCTAGTCTAGATATTTTTTGCCTTCTAGTATAATTTCAATGAAATGAAACATTGAATCCTCAAACTCTATGCAACAAAACTACCAAATCATGAATATAAGATTTCATGTGATCATTATTCAGACTCTTTGGAAGCCATGAACCACCCTTATAAAAATATCATTCCAACAATGAGCTATAACATAGCAATTCTTGTAAGAATTTAACATAACGATGAGCTATAACATAGCATTTAATTGCTTGGGATCAAGTTTTTAAGCCCTTTAGTGAAGGAGGATTGGGAATTAGGAAAATTAGAAGTATGAATAAAGCTCTCTTGGCTAAACAAGGATGGAGAACTTATCATGATAACAAGGAATGGAGTAACATTTGGAAACATAAGTACCTTTTCAATGTTAATTCTCTAGCTGATTTATTCTCCTCTAATGATGTTATTCATCCTTCTATCATTTGGGGAGCTATTCAGGGGACAAAGAAGACTCTTGTAAAAGGGTGCTCCTGGAAAATTGGAAATGGACACAAGGTGAGATTTTGGGAAGATGTTTGGTTAAAGGATCATCCTCTAATTGAAGATTTTCAAGATAAGGCTCAGGTTGATATATGCAAACAGAGATATGGCATTTTAGTGTCTCACTATTGGCAGAATAATTCCTGGGTAAATTTATCTGATATTGATCAAGGTTTCAATAACATTCAACTATCTCTAAATGTTGTCTCTCTCTATCCATCTCTTGAAGATAAGATAATATGGAATGCTGATCCAAGTGGCCTATTTAAAGTTTCTACTATCTTTGCTTCTAGGGAAAAGGGCAATCATCCTTTGTGGTCTTATGCTTGGATTAAGGGTCTCATACCCAAAATTAATATCTTCTATTGGTTAATGCTTCAAAATAAAATTCTAACATTGGACAATCTGCAAGAAAGAGGCATTAATGTGGTTAATAGGTGTTCTTTATGTAAAAATGGTTTTGAAGATAGAGATCATTTGTTTATGAATTGTGCTTATACTCAACAAGTCTGGGCTGAGATTCTTAACTACTGGAGCTTGACCAGGGTTCACCATAACAATGTTGAACTTTCGTTTAAAAGTTGGAATTGTCCTTTGAAGGATCCTAATGTTCAATTTCTCTGGAAATTAACTCTTCCTCATCTCTGGTGGGGCATTTGGAAAGAGAGAAATAATAGAATATTCAGAAATAAAAAATTACCAGGATGGGTGCTTGGACAGAATATCATTAAAGCCTTCAAGGAGAATTTTATTTCTCAAAGGAAAACTAGTCCAACATTTCAATTTGATACTCCTTTGAAATCTAAAGATCCTAATTGAAAACTGAAAATCCAAGACTAACCATAAGATGGAATACTCCTCCCAATGGTTGGATTAAAGGGAACTTTGATGGAGCCGCTAAGGGTAATCCTGGAAGAGTGGGATGTGGAGGAGTTTTGAGAGATCATGTGGGAAATGTAATAAATGCGATTGCAGTTCCTATAGGTCACTCTAATAGTCATATTGCTAAAGCTACTACTTTCCTATACACTATAAAGATTGCAATTGATCTGGGATACCCCAATCTATGGTTGGAAGGTGACTCTTTGAATATTGTTAACATTTTGAATAACAAAAATTCAATTTCATGAACAATAGAAGCAATGGTCATGGAGATCAAATCCCTAATACATAAATTTGAAAAAGTTGTCATTTCCCATACTTATCGAGAGGCCAATGGGGCTACTGACTGGATAGCCAATCATGTAGTACAGTTGGGATATAAGGTGAGGTGGCTTGATGAGTTAAACAAGCACATTGATTTAAAATCTATCATTAATTATGATTCCATTCACTCCAAAGTGGGAAATATTTGCTTGGATTAGAAAGTTAATGATTTCTTGGAGTGACCTTACGGCTGTCAGATCACCCTCCCCGAAAAAATTACACTCATATGAATGTAATGTGGCCTTTGCATGTATCATTGAATAAGTGAGCTCCTTTTCAAGTGACAAAAATCTAGTTTTATTTTAACTTGGCTCTTTGTGTTCATTTGTTTCTGGTTCTTGGCTCTATCTATTTTCCAAATATGGGGGGTGAACCATGGAAGCAAGAACCTAAAAAGTGTGATGAATAGAAGGCTCAAAAGGAATTTTGGAACATCTTACAGAAAGAGAAGGTGACCAGTTACCTGGAGAGACTACATGGTTTTAAACCCCATATCACAAATGCCTTTTTTAATAACTGGTCTGCTGACAGGGTCCTTCTTCATGGAGTCACTGTGAATTTAACGAAGGATTTTATTGATCAGATCACAGGGCTCCCCACAGAGGGCATTAAGTTCACCAAATAGACCAATATTTCCAATGCTGCCTACAAAAAAATTTTTCAAGTCGGATGCTAAGGAGAAACAACTAGAAAAGAATGGAGATTTCTTTGATGTGGAGCAGATAAAAGAAATTTGGCGAGATGTGCTATGTTGTATTCATGAGTATTTCATTCTCGACGGTAGAAATAAAAGGGTTCATAAATTTCATTTTATTTTACTCAATCATTTTAGGCATAAGGATAGACTTTCTTTCCCTTTCTATTTGCGGTTTTCTTCGCTTCAAAGTTTGAATGCTTATAGGAAGAAGGAGTCTTGTCCTATTTTGCATGAAGGTTTGCTTCTTCTCATAGAGGGTTATTGTAAAAATAAATCTATTTCCTCTACCCCTTCTGAAAAACATAAGGGTTCTCACTCAAAAAATATTAAGAAGGAGAGTAGTGTAAAAGGAAAAGAAAAGAGCCCCAAACGTAAACTCTTTAATACTCAAAAACAAGTTGTGGAAGAGGTTTCTGAGTCTAAGAATATTGTTAGCTCAAAGAATGATATCTATGAGGAAGAGGATGGTACGGATGTTGGGGACTTTAGCTCAAATTTGGAAGGATATCCGGAGACCAAAGAAAAAATTGAGAAAGGGAATGAGATAGACATAAGTGAAGGAAATTCAAAATAGTACAACCTTGAGAAGGAGGACATTCAGACTGTTTCTGGTGGAGGTGTTAAAGACAAAGATATTCTTACTGTGAATCCTATTGAGGTGAGAGAGGAGGATCAAATGGTTAATCCTACCTTACCTGCTACAAAGACTAGAGGTCATGACAAGGAAGACCTTGTTCATAATGAGATTCCTGTTCAGACTAGGAAGGAGGAATAGAGGGATAGGGAGGAACATGTAGATATGGTTGGCTCCCCTCCTCATGAGTTTGCAAATGGTACCACTGATTCTCTATAAAGGGAAACCAAGCTCTCCTTCCTGCATTTTGCCAAGCTCAAAGATAACTCCATTCTCTATGTTGATTATTGGAGTTATAATGAATTGATAGGGTTGAAGAAGAAAGTGGAAACTCTATAACACATCCAGGATACTAATTGTGCCAAAATTAGCCATTTGGAAGAGCAAATGGAAGATATTCCTAATAAACTCAAAAACTATGAGCAAAATCTCAGAATGCTTATCAAGAAAAGTGGAACAAGGATGGAACAGGTCACATCTAGTATCTGTGTTGCTGCTGCGAGCCTTGGCAAAAGAGTCAATGAAGAAATTATATCTCTTGAGGGTCCAAGCATAAGAACTAGTTAGAGCTCGAGGAAGAAAGCCATGAAAGATGCTACTGCTTCGGCTGTTGATTCCATCCAAGATACTGTTATGATTGGTAAAGAGGCTATCAAGATGATTACAGAACTACAATAGTTGCCTTGGGTTTTTGTTCTTTAGTTTTGTCCTGTTCTGGTCCTTTTTTCTGGATGTGGTACTTGGTACTAATTTTTTGTCCTGTTAACTAGTTTTTAATCTAAACTATTTTAGTGGTTCCAAGTCCCTATAAAACCTAGGTTCTCTTCTTTTGGACTATGTTTGTGGTTTCAGGTCCCTGTAAAACCTGATTTTGTTGTTGGTTTCAGGACTTCTTTCTTGGTGGTTTTATTGCTTTATCTTTTCCCTACTTGTTAATGGGTTTTGAGGTCCCTTCAAAACCTGCTTTTACTGTAATCTAAAACATAGCAATTCTTGTGAAGGGTTTCATTAAACTTAGCATAGGATTGGGTCAAAGTGAAATTAGAAAATGTCTCATTGGGTATTTTAATCAAAGACATCATTGTTTATATGTTCACTAAGAGAAAGACACTTCTATAAATTTTCCTTATAGATTAAGACTTATGTCATAATGATTGACACATTGTTGAACTAATTAAGGGCTTACCATATATTGGGGAAAGGATACAACTAGTAATAAATCACTGTCCATAATTTTACCCATGAATTCACCCTCTATATTTAATCATATTTTATCATAGATAGCATCTACATTAGTTCCATTTAAATCTGTATCATTCAATAGGGGACCTTTGCAATTCATAATAATGCTATTGCCAAAAAAATGAAGAGAAGACTTCATACTTTTCGAATCTTATAGAAAAATCACAGCCCCAAACTAAGCCCAAAGAGAAACTATTGAGAACTAAAAACTTGAACGGAGGGATTTTCAGAGAGTTGCCTTAAATTTGCAATAAGAAGACGTATTGAACCTCGTGAACCTCCTATCCTGCACTCTCCACAACTAATACTTAAGGCGAGAATTAACTTACTACTTTGAAAACAAGTTTATTTTAAAATGTTGAAACCCATGAGTAAATTATGATGGTTAGATTTGGAAAAAAATTATCATCTAGAAATCTTGTATAATAAGATTTCTCATGATAATTTTCATAAATGGATGTCTTTTCACTTTTTACCCCTTACCTAATCATCATTACTTTTACACATGGTTACTCTTCTCAAGTTTTTGGGCCTTATGTTGCATACTTGTCTACACATGCTTAACATTTAATGATTTTGCATAAGCTGCACTCCCTGGTGATTACTTTATTTACCATCATTTTACCCTTTCCCTTCTTACATCATCATAAGATGTGTCAAAGCCCATTTTGATGTTAACCATGTCCAACTTCATATGTCATCACTACATGCTCATTTGGGTCCCACCACTTTCCTTGTAGAAAATTTCTTTATGATGTCGAACTATTCTGGACCAATTTGAAGTTCAAAGTGGTTCAAATAGGTTCAAGAGTTCAAATAGGTTCAAGGGTACAAAAAAAGATTCAAAGGTTCAAGAGTCCAAATAGGTTCAAAGGTTCAAGACTGTTAAATAAATACATTTTTCTTGACCAAATATTAGCTAAGGAAGAGGAGTGGCTTTATGAAAACTTCATAGGTTATGTAATTAGTAAATTTAGATTGATAGAGAGTTAAAGCCAATGGTTCTAGATCATTATAAAACCAAGATCAACTCTAAAAAATAACCAAACTAACATTGGCCCTAACTAAAGATTGGGTTTCAATGAAGCACAAAGAACTCTAAACTCTGAATAACTCTAAATAGAATAGGGGAAAGAAGAAAAGATAGAACAAACCAAAGGAAAATCAAGGTAGCAAACCCAAAATCAAAACAAAAAGGAAAGAAACCGAGAGAAAAAAGAAACATATATACAAAGTGAGCATAGCCTAGATCAAAGCTTAAAAAGCTTTAGATCTTTCCTATTATAAGTGATCAATAAGATCTCTCCATCTGGATACATACATTTGAATTCATTTGAACCAACTTCTTCTTATATTATGAATGGCTCTTTCTAGAGTGATTCAAATTTACCATGAGCTCCTTTAGGCTCTCTACATCTATCCCACAACATGACTTCATTACCCTTCATGAATCTTCTTGGCCTTTTTCTCCTATCAAATATAATTTTAACCTTCATCTATTATTATGTAATATGATCAACCAACTTCTCCCTCTCCTCTTCCAATTTAGTTAGGTACAAAATACTCTTTTCAAGAGACCTTTGAAAATGTTCATCTTCTACAACTATCTACAATTTTGTTGTTAATTCTAGAGGCAACGAAACTTACGCACCAATGCCATATACTAGTTCAAATGGTGTCATGTTGATTGCTCTTTTGGGAGTGATTTTATAAAACACATTATTTCATCTATTTTCTTGCAGCCTTTAGCATTTTCACTCACCAACTTCCTCATAATAGCCACTAAGTATTTGTTACTTGATTTATCTTGATTGTTCCCTTGATGGAAATAGTCTAATGAATGAGCCAAGGAAATTGAATTATCATAGAATAATATAGCTAGTTCCTAAGAAGAAAATTAAGTGACATTATTAGTTACTATTTTCTGAAGAACTTTGAAGTGCATCAAGATATAATCCTTTAGGAACACACATACTCTTAGAAAGTAAAGTCCACCAAGATAACTAAGAGGGGAGGTGGATCAGTTATCTAATTAAAACAAGTTTTATCAATCTTATTAAATATAAAACATGTAATCAGTATGTTCAACAACCATAGCAATATCATCATACATAATAACACCATATTTGTTAACTAGGGAAACCCTTGATCAAAGGAAAAACCCTGGTAGGGATAGTACCCAAAAGATTATGTACTAATGTATAAGTTCCTTACAAGAGGATGGACTCTGTTAGAAGTTAATGAATTACATTTAATACATATTAGTCCCTATTAGGAGACTTTGAATCCTTAAACGTACTCATTATACTTGTATTATCACAATGTATGATAATAGGATTCATAAACTCAACTCCAATTTCCTTCAACATTTTCTTCATCCACATGATTTGATTAAAATAATTTTCCATTACTACATATTTTTCCTTGGTTGTACTCTATGAAATAAAGTCTTTTTTCTTTCTTAACCAAGAAACCAATCTTTCTCCTAAGAAAAAAAAATGTTCCACCACTTGTACTCTTTCTGGCATCTAAACTGTTTTCCCAATCTACATAAGTATATGCACATAAGTTAAAGTCATTTGATCTATCATACTATAATCCAAAATTAGGTGAACCTTTCAAATATTTGGAAATCCTCTTTACTATTGCATAATGTGGTTCTTTAGGATCATCTTGAAATCTAGCCATAATGCTAATTGTGTTAGCTTTATCTGATCTCATGTGAATTAAATATTGCAAACCTTCTATCATAGATCTATACTTCTTCTATTCAACATTAGGTTTCTCATCTTTGCTAGATAACTTATGACCAGTTACCATAGGTTTATAACTTTTGAAACTAAATGCTTTTACCATATCTTTCAAATACTTGGTCTATGATAAGAAAATACCATTATTATTCTACAAAATCTATATTCCCAAGAAATACTTCATCTCACCAATCATGCTCATCTAAAAATCCTTTTTCATTTCACCAGCAAATACTTCACTTGCTTCATCATCACCTTCAAAGATTATATCATCCACAAACACTTAAATAATGATTCAATCATTCTAAATCTCCTTCAAATAAAAATTAATGTTAGTAGTACCTTTAGCAAATCCTAAATTTTTCCAATCTCACATATCATGCTCTAGGTACTTGTTTCAATCCATACAATACTTTCTTCAATTAACAAACCATATCTCCTTTTTTCAAAGGAAAACCTTTAGGTTTCTCAATGTAGACTTCTTCCTCAATTTCTCCATTCAAAAATGTTTATTTGACATCCATCTGATACACTTTGAATTTCTTATTAACCACATATGCCAAAAACATTCTAATTGCCTCAATTCTAGAAATAGGTGCAATTATTTCTTCATTATCTATACCTTCTTACTGTAAATAACCTTTACATATCAATCTTACTTTATTTCTCACAACCTCACCTTGTTCATTCATCTTATTTCTAAAAATCCACTTAGTTCTAATAACATTCTTATCCTTAGGTCTAGGAACCAATTCTCATGTATCATTATTTTCAATATGATCTAATTCTTCTCTCATAGCTTTAATCCAAAAATCATCTTTACTAGCTTCATCAAAATTTTAGGTTCAACTTCTAAAATAAACCATAATTATTCTCTTTGTGCCTTGTTCCTTTTCATCACTCTTTTTTCCTTTTTTCCAATAATTTGATCAACGGGATGATTCTTAAATAGGCATCATTGTCTCAACTTTGACTTCAAATCTAGGTTCACTCCTTGGTTCTTCTCACTAATCCACAATTTGTATGTCATTCTATAAATCTACATCAGTCTCATTAAAAAACTCAGCATTTTCTTGGTTAGCCTTTGGAGCAATCTCTTCATCAAAATTATAATCAAGCATTCTTTCTTGAATTCCAAACCTCTCATCAACTTTAACATTTGTGCACTCAATAATAGTCTTAGTTCTATGATTAAAACATATGTAAGCTTTTATTTTCAATTAATAACCAAGAAACATACCTTCATCACTTCTTGCATAAAATTTACCAATACCATCTTCTCTCTTAATATAACACTTCCAAAAATTTTGAAATACCTAACTAAGGGGGCATGTCCAAACCAAAGCTCATAGGGGATCTTACTAGTACCTTGTCTGATCTATGATATGTGTGGTGTATACTACTATATTAACTGCTTCTCTCCAAAATACCTTCAAACCATTGTTCTCAAACATCATAACTCTTGTTGCTTCTATTATTGATCTATTTCTCCTATCTACTATACCATTCTACTCATGCATTTTAGGGGTTGAAAGTTGTCTTTTAATGCCATTCACTTCATAAACAATGTTAAATTCATTCAAAGTAAACTCTCCACCTCTATCATATCTCAAACATTTAATCTTCAAACTAGATTAATTTTCAACTCTATTGTTTAACACCTTAAACTTCTCAAATGCTTCATATTTATCTCTAAGAAATTCTACCCACACTATCCTAGTAAAATCATCAATAAGAATCATGAAATACCATTCACCGCAAAAAGATCTTATCTTTGTAGGATCACTCAAATTTGTGTGTACTATCTCCAATTTCACTAATGTAGTAAACTTCTCAATTAAAAATTTTCTTATGCTTTTTCATAACACATTCCTTGCATACCATGCTATTAGGCTTCACAATTTTAGGGAAATCTCTAACAAGCATAGTATTGATGTTCACAATATTATCAAAGTTTATGAGACAAAACCTCTTTTTCCATAACTTACTATTATCAACTTTAGCAAATAAACATGTCATCTCAATAGGATTCAACTGAAAAACATTACCTCTTGTTCTTGTACTAGTAACAATCATCTTACTATTTTTATCCTTGATAATACATGTCTTCCTTGTTAATTGCAACTAATATCCCTTGTCACCTAACTATCCAACACTGAAAAAGATTATGTTTCAGACCATCGACAAGATAAACATCATTAGTGTTAGTTTTCTCATCAAGATTAATAGATCCTATTCCTTTTATTTGATTAGTTTCATTACTTCAAACTCTAACAATTCCTCCATCACAATTATTGAATTCAATGAGCTTGTTTACATCTCTAGACATATGATGTGAACAACCACTATCTATGATCCAAATAGATTTCTCATTTTCCACTTGCAACACAAGGGCTCTTTTTTCTCTTCTTATTTTTCATGACTTTCCTCCTTAATAGAAAAAAATCCTATTTCATCACCTTTACTCAAAAATCTTTCGACACTAGCTTCCAAATCTTCATCATTGGCATAAAGACATTCTCTAGGCTTTCTAGGATTGAAATTCCTTCTACACTTCATTACTCTCTTATGAAACTTAGAAGCATAATGAACATATTCATTAAAGTCTAACATTTGAAGATTTTCTTGCCTTCAAGTTTTGTTCTCACAAGAAGGTCAATTCCTTCGTCAATATTTTTGTCTTCTTCTAATTTTCCTCTATTGCTACTAGCATAATCTCCAGTAGTACTTGCACTTCTTGTCAATGGAGGTCAAAAAATTAATGCACTAAAATTAGTCTCAATCCTAGGAAGATATCCACTTTATCTCAAACTAAGCTTAGCTAATTCAAATCTTCCAAGAAGAGTCTATCTTATAACTTCTTCATGCAAGGTATAACCTGTTCAATCATCTTCACTTCTTATATGCAGGTGCTAAATTTTTCAATATCTTCCATACAATTTCATCTTCATCCTTATTTCCATTAAAAGCCTTTATTAATGCAATAATCTCCAATGTTCTACCAAAATAGTTTCTTACAAATTCATCTTTCATCATTTTAGCTTCTTGAGATAAACATATCCAATTTTGCAATCTTACCTTTCTAGCATGCTTATCACCTTCAAAAGTAGATTCCAAAGCTTTCCAAGAAATTTACATGTTTAATTTAATTATTTTACTTGTCTGTACTCATTTTTAGGAAGAGTTGTCAAAAATGTTTCCCTAGCAATCATATTACACATAAACATATCTCTTTGACATTGTGTACAAGATTCAAGCTTGTCTTCGTCAACTATTTCCTTCTCATTTTTAGTGTTTAGCCAATATCGTGGACCCATGCATAGAAAACGTGTCTTCATATTCTATTTCCCACTATCATAGTTAACTCCATCAAACTTCAAATTTTATTTTATGTGATGACTTTCCATAGATCTCCTTAACGTGTTAAAGCTTTTCCTTCAAGAACTTGATGCTCTAATACCAATTTTTAGAAAGTAAAATCCACCAAAATATCTGGGGGGGTAAATAGGTTATCCAATTAATACAAATTTTATCAACCATACTAAATTTGAAACATGTAATCAATAAGTTCAAAAACCATAGCAAGATCACCATACACAATAACACTAGGTTTATTAACTAGGGAAACCCTTGATAAGAGAGGGAAAAAAAAAAAAAAAACTTTGATGGAGATGTTACCCACAAAATGATGTACTAATATATAAGTTCCTTACAAGAGAGTGGACTCTGTTAGGAGTCATTGAATTACATTTAATATATATAAATCCTTGTTAGGAGACTTTGAATCCCTGTGAGGAGATTCCAACCCTTTTAAGAGTTGTGCCACCCTTGGTAGGAGTTGAGGAAGGCAAAAGGGCCCA
Organism: Cupressus sempervirens; assembly: GCA_028749045.1. NCBI lineage: Eukaryota > Viridiplantae > Streptophyta > Pinopsida > Cupressales > Cupressaceae > Cupressus > Cupressus sempervirens. The sequence continues at coordinate 424,864,684 of CM053788.1, forward strand.
CTATCCAAACACCTTTAGGGGAAAGACCACAAAACTCACTATCCAACTGGTCAGTATCATCCTTTGTAGAATAATATAAATAAATAAGTATCCACAACAACCTCTTTTGCAAATACAATCTCGTTGTTAGCTCATCATGCCTTATCCACACCAAACACTTTTCTGAGCTCAAGATATTCAATATCACATTCACTGGATCTCACATCCAAGTTTGCATACTTATATTACATAAAACCTCTTATTACCACACATAACCACAAGGAAAACAAGTTTTCTTTATACCAAGTCCTAGAACTAATGATTGAGTCAGGCTTGAGGATTTCTTAATTCACAATTACAATATAGGACTATATTAAGATAACATAATACATGTTACATTACAACTTTTAATTTTTTCACAATTTCATAATACCATCAACTTATAGTCTTTACAGCTCTTCAAATGTGCAACATCAGTATGTGCATGTTTGACCACTACATCTTTGTCATGTCTTCTACCTCTATACATCTACGCTTAATCATATTATATCTATGTTAGAAGAAATAATCAAAACATTAGTAATTGCTTCTCATGAACTCTATCTAAACACTATTTTCAATAAATCTTCAATAATATTCAAATGTCTTCATATTTACGAATGCACACTTAGCTACATCATTGAGCCTCATATTTAATCCTCAAACTACATGACCTCGATCTATGTCTATTGCTCTATCAATCTTCTATAGAATAACATGTTTATTAACATTAATGACAAACATTTCCATGAATGCAACATATGATCACTATAATATCTCTCCAACAATGCTAAGATACTCCCCCATAGGAATATCATCAACATCCATGCTAACACATACTATATGAGAATTACTCTTCTTAGTGGGGATAAATTCCACTCATTTTATGAAATAATTTGTTGTCATCAGTATATACATGTGGCCTGCACTGGAGGGTGGATGAATAGGACCAATAAAATTGATACCCCATTGTTTGAATGATTCATCTACTACTGTTGGCTTTAAGGGTAAAGCATCAAGTTGTGGTTTCCCTTAAAATGATTTTCATTTTTCACAGTTCCTCACATAAGTTTAGGCATCTTTAAACATGCTCGATCAATAAAAATAGTTTCTTAAGATTTAAAAGGTCGTGACAGTGGACAAGAAATGACCTCCACATGCTTCTTCATGAAATTTTTTGGAAGTTCTTCTTGTTGAACTTTATCCATACACCTTAAAAAGGTCTCATCTAAGCCTTATTTATATAAAACTCCTTGAGAAATGACATACTTGTTTGGTTTTAGCCTCAAATCTCTTTTCTCCCTAGAAGTCATGTCGCTCAAACTTTCTCCATATGTTAAATAAAAGGCTATGTTAGAAAACCAAGGATCCATTAAGCTCACCAACAATGTCAAAGGTTCTTTTGTCTTCTTCTTCACATGAGTTCCTAATTTCTTCTATCAATTGGCATAACCCTCATCCTTGAACCAGTTTACTGGGCTTAATAGTGAGATCATATTCTTAAATCTTGGCCACCCAAGATGCTCTATTGTTAATCTCTACTATCAACTTGTTTAGGAGGAACCCTTATAGCTTCATCTTCATCATGAGATGAGTGAGAAGATTCATGATCTATAGGAGGATTAAGATCATGAGAAACCATAGGATTAGTAAGGATCCTAAAGAGAGGAGAAGAGGAATCTAGATCAAAGTGAGCCACAAGTCTACAACTTCTCCTAATTGGAATATTATAAGTAGGACTTAAAATAATAATATCGTACACCAAAGAAGGAAAGAAGACACAAAAGGAATCTAACCTTATGATGTGAACTAAATCACAAAGCACATAATATAATCTAATGAATATATAAAGCATGCAAACATAGATCACAAGATAACACAATGAAATGCAATAATCTAGGTTCAAACTCAAAAGACGAAATGTTAAAAGTTGGGTTTACCAAAGAGAGATGAACATGCAATAAAAACACATTAAATCTTATAAGAAGGGGGCATGAGGTTGGGTTCACCAAAGATTTTAAGGGGGGAATGTGAATCAAGGAAATAAACCCTAAGCTCATCACATAACCACACTTACACAACTCAAATAGGGAATTGAGGAAATTGATCATTTCAATCCTAATTCTAAAAGAATAGATCTAGGAAGATTAGTTTTAGCCAAGTGAGAAAGGAGGACCAATGCAAGATAGATCTAGGTGAGTAGAATAGGGGAAAAGATACAAAAGTCCTTGAAAATCCTTAGTTATAATGAGAGCAAGGACAAGATATGTAAATAAAATAAGTAGACATGTTGAAATGACAAAGAGGATAGAAGATACACCTTTTAAATTTGATTTTATGCTTCTCGTATTGTTCAAAATTGATAAATAACATTGGATCTTGGCCTAAAATGCTAAAATATGTGAAACCTATAGATCATTTCACGATGAGGAAAGGGTGATTTCCACTCATGATAGTGACCTCTATGGCATTGCTGAAATTTATTAGACCTTGATTTTAATTTCACAATTCCAAATAAATTCAAAAAGGGTATCCAAATCTGCAACCTATTTGTCAATCTAAGATCCAAGACCTGCAATAAAAAAGGTTTAGTGTTTATGGATGGGGGGTTTTCCTTGGTCAATCTAGTTTAGGAATTAACCTTGAAATAATTGAATTGCAAAAATTTAAAGTACATGTACAAATTCACCTTACAATAGTAGGATCTCTCAAATCAAATGCAATGAGCTCTCATTACCAATTGACTTGGATTAAGAATGCGCATAAATGGATGTGGAAGATGGAATGAAGGAACTTGAATGGATTAAAGGAGATCTTGAAGATAAACTCTTTCAATTTCTTGAATGCTTGAGTCCTTGATGGATTAAAGGAGATCTTGAAAATAAACTCCTTCAATTGCTTTAATGCTTGAATCCTAGATCTTCAATGGAGGAATTACTTGAAAGATGCTTGAATGCTTGAAAACTTGAATGTTTGAGTGTTTAAGTATGAGTGTTTCAATTTAAGAACACATGATATGATATGAGATCAAAAATAGAGAAAATGGATGGGTTTATAAAGGGCTCGAAGTTAAATAACTCTTATAGGTTGACCCACTTAGAAGTTAACACCCCAGAATAATACGGACATAGGGCCCAAGCACATGACTAGTTCTTAATGGTAAATTTGTTAAGTTGTCTATAATTAATGCATAGATTCAAGGATCCATCCTTCTTCTCAATGAATATTATGGGTGCTCCCCAAGGTGAGACACTAGGCCTAATAAACACTTTTTCCAAAAGTTCCTCTAACTAATGTCTTAATTCGCTTAACTCTTGGGTAGTCATCCTGTAGGGTGCCCTAGAGATTGGTTTTGTCCCTAGAACTAAATTAATATGAAAATTTATGTCCCTCTATGGTGGCATTGCTATGATTTATTTCAAAAACACATATAAAAATTCTTCTAAAAAGGATGGTTAAGTTTTTGTTTCCTCTATATATCCTTCAAGGTTATTAACTGTTACTACAAAAAGTTGACATCCTTCCCTCAAACTTCATTTCTAATGCAGTGTAAGGTAGGATAATCCCCAAAGGATATGTCTTAGCCTCCAACGAATAACCACACAATGGAAACACAACAACAATGCAAGATCTGATATTAAATCACAACTCTTTATTCATAAAATAACTAATTACATGCAATGTGCTAGGTTGTAAGGCCTTCCTGGTTACAACCAAATACAAAGCAAGTAATAGTTCTACAAGATCCCTCAAGATCCAATCCAAACCCTAGCTAGTTCAAATTTAGTTTAGGGAGGGAGGGAGAATGGTAGAAACCTCCAAGGAAGATCCAATTGGTACTCACAAGCCCACCAAGCAATCTCCTTGTTTCCCAAGTCTTGGCTACTCATCCTTCTCAAAATTTGCTCCTCTACCATCTCCTCTCCTCCAAGATGGATGAATAGTCACAATCCTACTATAAAATGCCTCACATTTGGTGCTCTATCTATAGACTCAGGGAAAATCGCCCTTCAGACACTCTCCACACTTACTCCTCCAAATGAATGAATGAATGAATAATGACTAAAGACTTCACAATACTCCATATTTATACCCAACTAAGCCACAAGTTGGCCCAGTAAGCTACAAATTAAATATCCCTCACATTAAATACTTAAAGAGCCACAAGCTAGCCTCCAATAGAAATTAAATACCAAATACCTTCAAAGGCTTACAATACTTATTAAATACATCAAAATTAATTACCTAAGACCCAAATAGGTCCACTCAACTCCAAAAAAATCCCTTAATCATGTAGGATAGCCAACTACCTTAGGATGCTCATGCATCAGACTCCCTAAGTGTGAAAAGAAAGGTATGTCCCACACTTTGATGCCCAATAAAAAATCCACAATTGTCTTCATCTTCACCAAAGGATTCCACTCCAACAAGGACGAGAAAATCAACATGTGAATCATCCTCATCTACATCACTCTATCAAACACTAGAATCTCAACCATCCAATCAACATGCTCACTCCCAGGAACAAACTGAACATAATGCTTCATCAGCAAACCCTTATCCACATCAGCAACTAGTGACTCCACACTAATAGTAAAAAACTTCATATCAGTAGCAATATATAGATCTCCATTAACACATTCCAAACTCACAACACCAACAGTCTCATTCCTCACATCAAGATACCCTACAACATACAAGTCACCACCAATAGCAACCAGATCATCCATGACCGTGTGCTTTGCAATCTCCATGTCAGACTCAACCAACTGATGATGAAAACCAATCTCCATCCCAACATCAACAAGATTAGGAATATCCTCAGCAACAACCTCCAATTGCTCTACAAGTTCTGTATCAGGCTCCATAAACCGATCAACAAAACCAAATTCTTTTGCCTCAACCTTGAGATGCCATCTTCTCTCTCAAACAAGTCTTCCAATCAGCCAGACAACTCTCTTCAAATTCCTATGAAACTCAACCATCCCTTCCTTAACTTGATCAACCAAACTAGCTTCAAACCAAGCAAACATCTCTGAAAACCTCTTCTCCCCCACATCACGAAGATTCACAATCACCTTAGGGTCCAATCCTCTCAGAGCATCTTCCAAGATCTTCATAAACCCTTTGCAATAAATCACCAACTTATCAATATTCTCAAACAAGATCAACTATAGATCCATTTGCATGTCCTCCCAAGGTCCTAGTGCAAACTGCCTCAACTTCAGCCCTTAGTCTACACACTCAGGAACAACCTTCTCTCTGATACCACTTGATGCAACATAAGGTAGGAGAATCCCTAAAGGAGATGTCCTAGCCCCCCTACAAATAACCACACAATGGAAACACAACAACAATGCAAGATCTGATATTAAATCACAACTCTTTATTCATAAAATAACTAATTATATGCAATGTGATGAGTTGTAAGGCCTTCCTAGTTACGACCAAATAGAAAGCAAGTAATAGTCCTACAAGATCCCTCAAGATCCAATCCAAACCCTAGCTAGTCCAAATCCACACTCTAGTAGAAACCTCCAAGGAAGATCCAACTAGTACTCACAAGCCCACCAAGCAATCTCCTTGTTTCCCTTAATGCCCCACCATGTGACTCATAAGAAGTTAACCTAAAGTTTTACTAAAGTCTGACAAACTTTTTTTTTAAAAGATAAAGATATTAAAAAAAGTATAAAATAGTGGAAGCAATGACATACATTCATACATAAGAAACACATAAACATATTACAGTTTTTAAGGATCCCATGACATTGAATCACATTTAAGTTTAATTAATAGTAAAACCAATATATAACACATCCATATTAAAAAAATAACTAAAAGTACAATTCCATTTAAATAATATACAATTACAGGATACCACTTGGCAATAAACAAAATACACAATCATCCACTGTACAAGTCATAAGGTATGAGAGGCTGAAATAATATACATCATAAAATAATATACAACATCTCTTATGATCAATGAATTAAAATTTAATATAATAGGTATAACCATCCATCATAGAAATACAAGAATAGATAGAAAGGAATATTTGCACAAACACATCCAGTGATGACATCTGATGGTTAGATTTCAATGGTATAAGAAAAAGCACTACCACCCGACCTTGTGGAACTCAAAAAGGCCCACTCCCACCGTACTAAGGAGATAAACTCAAGTTCCAAATAGGATAACAAACTCAAAGGCCAAAACCAACATCTAGGTTCAAGGAATCACCTGAAGGCAAACTATCTCAAAGGCTACCAAGACATAAGTATCAACTAATCCCAAAGGCAACAACGACACATAGGGAATCTATTGTGTATGTGGGCAAGTGTCATCACATGAACCAACTCTACGGTTACCTAGCTAGTCTTTTAATCCTCCAGCACTAGTATCCTTTGTACTAATAAGGCGTACTAACGAAGAATGGTCGCAACTAAGTGTCCTCTCTACTCCCATCCTAGCCTATATTAATTCATTTTAAACTTATTTAATAAAATGTTATCACTTAATAAATAACCTACAATGGGTTACCTATCAACCTCTTTAGGGCCTCGGCCTCCATTGCAAGTCACTTCCCAACATGACATACAGATAACCTACCCTAAGCTCAGTAAAATCAAAGAGATCTCGAAAGACTACATACCATACACCAATTCTTAAATAAGCAACTAACAAGCATTGAAATATCACTGATCAAAATACAAGCATCACTAAAATGATCATCCTAATAGGACTGGTCCAATAAAGTACACATAAACCAATCCATGTCATAACATAACATTACCAAGAACAAATCATACCAACAACTCAATCCTATACAAGTGACTAGAAAGCAATCCAAATACAACTAATCGAAGACTCAAAGGTTATATCAGATAGGTCACACCATTCACCTTAGTTTCACACAAGAACACTGGAAAGCAATAACAACCAATAGATCAAAACACCTCATAAAACATATGAGACACATTTCCATGGTTGAGTATAAAAAGATTGTGATCAAAACATCATCATAAGATCACAAAATAGAAGTCCCGAGCTTCTAGTAAACATCCTAATTTGGTGAAAGCACTAAGTCAACCTGACACCCAATAGTAAAATCACATGTCATAAAAGGAGTACATGCAAAAGTCATTTTCACAAAATGTTAGGCTTAGAAAACACACCAGTTCCATTTTCAATTATATGTTTTCAAGTTTTTAGTTTCGTTATTAATTATATTAGTTCATAATGTTTTTTGATCTCAATCTGGGTTTTAATTTCATTTCTCTGATTGTCAAATTCACTAAGGTTTCCTGAGTTGACTAGAATCCCAGATGATTCAACAAATCATATAAAGTTACTTAAACATAGTTTCATAGTTTAATACGTTACCAAAATAGACACTAGATTCAATGTTCAAAACTAGGGTTTTAGTTTTCATTTTCTCAAAGTATTATAATTAGTAAGGTTTTTGAATAATAAAATTTCCCTAGTATTACAAATCATTTTCATATATCTGAACCATATAAACACATCCAAGATTATAAAAGAAAACATTAAATTCTCCCTATTAATTTCTTTGATTTTTTATTTACTTTAGAATTATATTTAAATAATAAAGTAATAAATTAAATTTTCAATTTTAACAATACTTATTAAAATTATGAATAATAATAATTATCAATTATTACCATAATAATATTAAAATTTATTAAACTTTGGAAAAACTTTCCGAAAAGGAAACCTGCTAAAAATGGAAACTTTCCAAAAAATGGAAACTTGCTAAAAACATAAACTTTTCAAAAATAGAAACTTGTTAAAAATATAAACTTTCCAAAAATAGAAACCTTCTAAAAATAGAAACTTTCCAAAAATAGAAACATGCTAAAATAGAAACTTTTAAGAAATGGAAACTTATTAAAAATAGAAGTTTTTCAAAATGGTAACATACCAAAAATGGAAACCTGCTAAAAACATAAACTTACTAAAAATGAAAACTTTCCAAAAATGGGAATTTACTAAAAATGGAAACTTTCAAAAAATTGAAACTTACTAAAACAAACACTTTCCAAAAAATGAAAACTTACTAAAAATGAAAACTTTTCAAAAAGTAAACTTACTAAAAATGAAAACTTTCCAAAAATGAAAAATTACTATAAATTGAAATTTTGCAAATTAGATATGATAGAGCAACGAAATTTAAAGAGTTAAATTTAGTTATTTAAAACTAGTTTTCTTTTCAAAACCTCTGTCTTAAATTTAATCAAATTCATTATGAATCACCCAATTTAAATCAAATAAGAGTTTCCAATCTCAATTTAACAAACAAGGGTTTCAATTTAATTAATTCGTTCACAAACAAAATCAAGAACATATAATAGTAAATTTCAACACAAGGGTTTCAACCAAATCTAAAATTTTGAAATAGATTTATCTAGACACGAAGAAGATAATAATTCTAAGAATGGAAATCCACTGTACAATTAAACCACAAGATCATACCTGGATTTGATGCTAAAATGACGGATGCACAAAATATGCAACAATTCCCTTTTTCTAAAAACCATCCTCTCTGAAATTGTTCCTCCAAAACCTGTGTAATTACATAATGAACTCTAAATCTCTGATAAAGAGTTCTCCCCTAAATTTGGGGCTCTAATTGTGCAATCGCGAGAGAGAACCTATTGATCAATTATTGTTTATTACTTTATTACCTTTTACGTTAACATGCACAAAATTTTAGATATTTGATTACAAAATATATTTATTTAAGTAATTAGCTTTCTCTCTTTATTTAATTTATTATATTTTAATTTCATGCATACACTTTATGCAATATAATTAAAATAAACTTTATTAAATAATTATTAATCTCTCATATTAATTACGAGACTTTTTAATAATATATTTATTAATTCAACTAATAATATTATTTAGAGTTTATTATTAAAATAAAACTCCTAAATAATTATTATTAAATTAAATAAATATAAATACTACTAAATTAGAATTTTAATTAAATCTTTAAATTGAATACTCTTTTATTTAATCAATTCACAGGATGTTTTTAATATAATATTTATTAATTTAACTAACAATGTTATTTAGAGTTTATTATAAAAATAAAACTCCTAAATAATTATCATTAAATTAAATAAATATAGATACATCAAAAATAAAACTTTAATATAATCTTTTAAATTTAATTATTTTATTTAATTAATTAAATATAATTAAATATTGAAATTTTTTATAAATCTTCCATTAAATTAAATCATTAAATTATATTTTAATTTGATTTAATTATAACAAAAAATCTCACACCCCCACAAAACCAAATACGACAACTCAACTGAAAGTCAAAAAACAAAGTCAAACTCTGGGGTCAAAGTCACAAATTCATGTCATTTGACAAATTTAGAAAGGTGAAACTAACTTAGATACTTGTCCTATTTTCTAACACAATTGGCTCAGCATTTAGGATTTGGACTCAAGAGCTATCTCTTCACTTATACCATTGAAATATTGTGATAGGGTATGCTCATCTTGGCAATTTAGGGAAGTTGATACCGGGCACCTAAAATCTGCATAAAATCCTCGCATATACAAACACATATTCTAAATTAAGCATGCAATGACAGGAAGTGGTGCATCATGTAGATCCCAATTAGTGGGTGACTATGACTCCCTTCCTCAACCACATCAGAAATGTCAAACATAAAGAAAACATACACACACCATACACATGCAAGTATGGGGTAAGTATCCATAGAAATTGCATAAAAAACATTCATCTAATCAACATAATTAAATAACTGGATTCATTGTATACAATCATCATCAAAATATTATCATGCATACATAAAATAACTAGTACTAAAGTAACTCAACACATATATTAACTGAATATGAAATACAATTAATCAATTCCGGTAATCTAGCACCGCTAATCATAAAACATAATAATAGAACAAGCCTAAAAAAAATTGTCAAAACAAATTAGAATAGTCAAGTAGGGGTAGGCATTACATTCCCAAGCCTCAACTACTAGCCCTTCCCAAAATTTGCTCCTCTAACATCTCCTCTTCTCCAAGATGGATGAATAATCACAATCTTACTATAAATTGCCTCACATTCAATGCTCTATCCATAGACTCAGGAAAAACTCGCCCTTCAGCCACTCTCCACACTCGCTCCTATGAATGACTGAATGAATGAATAATGACTAAAGACTTCACAATACTCCCTACTTATACCTAACTAAGCCACAAGTTGGCCCAATAAGCTACAAATTAAATATCCCTTACATTAAATACTTGAAGAGCCACAAGTCAGCCTCCAACAAAAATAAAATACCAAATGCCTTTCAAGGCTTAGAATACTTATTAAATACATCAAAATTAATCATGCAAGACCCAAACAGGCCCACTCAACTCCACAAAAATCCCTTAATCGTGCAAAATAGCCAACTACCCGAGGATGCTCCTGCATCAGTTTTAACTATATTAATGATATCATTCACAAGAAAATGGATATTAGTATCCCTATAATTTTGGCTTCCCTTCTTAAATCATCCTTGTAAAGGATCTCCTTATTTTGGTAGTTTATGATAGATTCATGAGAACCCAACCAAGCCATGCCCAAAATTACTCCATAAGAACCTAAATGAATAACTTGAAGGTCTACCTTTATTGAGAAGGGTCCTAGTTTAATCTCACAATTTTCTACTTCCAAGTTTGTGGATATTTTTGTTCTTGAAATGAAGGAATCAGTGACTCATGAATCAAATAATATGGAAATTGCTTTATTTTTTAAACACACCTAAGATTTCTACTACTAGGTTTGTGGATATTTGTGTTCTTGAAATGAAGGAAGCAGTGACTCGTGAATCAAATGATATGGAAATTGCTTAATTTTTTTAACACACCTAAGGTTTCTACTACTGTTCCCTAAAAATCATCCTAATGTTGGTCTATAGCTTCAAATATATGGTGAGAGCATTGTGCATTTCCCACTATAGGTTCAAAGGCTTCCTATTTCTGAGTATAAGTTTGGTTTGTTCTTTGTGGGAAAATTGATGCATAATGACCTTGTTTTCCAAAGGAAAAACACCTTGTATTTCTACCAACATTATGGAAATGAGGAGTACTAGATTGTTGAATGCTCCCTTTGTTGTCATTCTAGGAGTTTTGCCAAGAATTGTATTTCCTGTTTGACCTGTCATTGGAGTGTCTCCCTTTGTTGTTATTGAATTTCTTCTTCTTTGAAAAGTTTATATTTCCCTTAGAGGATGATTTGGCTTGGGAATCTGCACCCCCTTGATTGTTCCTATTATTATTTTTAGTTGTTTAGCTACCAATATCCCTCCCATTCCTATCATTGCATTCCTTTCAACCAAAAAGGCCTTAGCAACCACATCCCTTAGAGTTTTAGGCTAAAAAATCACTACCCCTCCTAATATTATGTCACTAAGGCCCCTAATGAAGTGTTATACCAACATACCTAAACATATTCCTTATATCTAGAGAAAGATTTGAGTTCATAAAATTTCCTTTTGTACAACTCTACAGTCATGTTATTTTGTTTTAGTTGATGGAATTCTCCTACTTTGCCCTGTCTCCATCGATCATAGAGATATTTATCCCTGAAGGATTCTAGAAATAGTTCCCAAGATATGCCATCTACACCTATATGTAACCTTCCTTCCTCTTGACACCACCTATAGACACCCTAAAATTGGCAAAGACCTAAACAATGTGAATTTTGATCAAAAAACAAAAAATAAAGACAATGTCAGAGAAATAAGGAAAATAACAGACTTTCAAATCAATTACAATATCAAGACTTTTGAGTAGTAAATTAATTAATTACCTAAACCCTTGATCAAATTCAAAAACACCAAAATCATTTTCAAAGAGGAAATTGAGTTCATATAATCAAAAAATAAAATAAAAAGGGAAAAGACAAAGACAAAAAGTTGAAAAGAAATGCAACATTTAATAAATCAACTAAAATTATTTATCATCTCAAAAGTGAAATCCACCCTTTTGGGAATTTAAAAGAATTGAAAATTCCTATTTATCCTCACAAACTGAGTCTATTGGATTGTTCCTCTTGGGGTTTTGTGAGATTTTTAGTTTCACCCTTACCCCTAGTAAAAGGTAAACCCCAGATCTTTACCCCAACCCCATTCTAAAATCGTATAAATAGAAGGGAAAACCAAGAGAAAAGGAACCCAAGTTTTATGCATCCTTACTATAGGAATATTAGAGCTATAATTTTGATCATCTATTTAGCATCATTGTTATAGATATTTTTAGTATCATTTTAGTATCATATAAGCATTATCTAACATTATTGAGCATTATTTAGTCTCATGCATACATATATCTTTTACATTTTCATGTTCTTATCTTAATATATCATGCACTTCATATAAATCTCATATAGTCTTGCATAGATATGCATAAACAACATAATCCCATTCTAGAACTATCACTAAGATGCTAGTCTAAGAGCTATTTTAGAAGTTGTAGTTTGCGAAACATGAGATTTTTGTAGATGCATTATCTAATAGTCATTTCTTGGGTCTAGCTTACTTATTTATTATTCTAACTTCATTCTACACCAAGGTCTCATGAATACATGTTTCCCCCATGTACAAATTAGCACCCACCATGGAGCTTCACTTTAAAGCCTCATTCTTATTTAACTTTTCATGCTTATCTTTGAATCTCTTTGTAGATCTATGTGTTACTCTTATTTCTTGTGCAAATATGACTTATTGTAGGCTTAATAGCATTTGGGAAGATGCCAACCTCTCAAAGAAGCTTCAAAAATCACAAATACCAGATCTAAGATCTTTCTAATGTTTTAGTGCTTTTCAACATTGTTTTAGCACTTTTGAAATCTTTTATTTCACATTTGAAGTTTTTTGTAATGCATTTAAAAGATTCTATAGAACTTTTATAATATTTTACAATGCATTTGAAAGATTCTATAGTGCATTTACAAGCTCCTATAATGCATCTGATTCATTTTGTAGTGCATATGAGCAATTTTGTCATGCATTTGACTAGGTCTAAAACTTGTCATATCTAACATAAAAACTTGGTTTTTGGGTGCTTACAGGTCTCTTCTAAATTGAATAGGAGATCTTAGATCATTAACATTGGAGAAAGGGAGTGAAGAAAACTCAAAAATGTTCATGGCCTTTTGCTAGCTCCTAATCAGGTAAGCCTAAACCCTCCTGGCATCTAGTACTTAAACTACAACATTTTCACTTAAAATCTAGTTTAAGCTAGGAAAATCTATTTTGAATCTCAGACTTGGTATTAGGCCTATGCTCTTCATTCCTACGAGTGAATTGGAATGCCCAAAATGTCAGGTTTGTTATGAGGATTAGCTAAGGAATGAAAAAAAAACATAGCCTAATTAAGAGCCTCTTGCCTTCCATAGATTAAAGGCTCCAAAATTGCACAATTCATCTATGGTGTATTTAGAAGTCAAGATAGTAGGGATTTTCTCTCACCCTTATAGGGTGATCATACTCCCAAACCTATTTCTAATTTTGGTCTTGCTTGCTCTTTCATAGGTAGATTTAAATGCCATAGAAAGGAATACCTCTCGAGATTCACCTTAGTAGGGTCAGTGAGAGGGAAAGACTTCCAACTTGTATTCTTAATGGAATGCAAGATGATTGTGTTCAAAATATTCCTTCCTTTAGTAGTCTCAAAAGAGATTGCGCCAAACCTCCCCCATGTTGGTGGGAAGCTCTCTATCACAGAGTAGTAAATTTGAACATAATTAGATAATACTAGAACCTTGTAGTCACCAGCCTTAGAAAAGCCACTATTAGAAAGTCATTTTACATCTTAGGTCTATGTGTGGAATATTTAATTTTTACTATTGTTGTGATTAAATCTACTTGTTTTAGTATAAGATAAAGAACTTAAAATTGTAAAACTTTCAAGCAAATTCAGATATAACTCAGAATGAATCCTAAATTTGTCCAAAACATCATGTATCCTAAAATAGTGCATTAATAACTTGAAACAATGCATTTAGGCACTTGTCTAATCCATTTGAAACTTGAAATAACTCATTTGTGTACTTCTCCAATGCATTTGAAATATGAAATAACACATTTGAACAATATAATAGCACATTTGAAAACTACAACAACACATCTGCATTTAAAACAACACTTCCATAATGTAGAACAATGCATGGTACAGGAAAATATAACATGTTTGAGTCATAAAATAGTGCATATGAGCATTTCTATAGCACTTTTGAGAGAATTTACAAAATAGTGGCTACCCGCACATGGAATATCCCAAATCTGAGAGCACATTTGAATACCCTTTTCCTCTATTAACACATTGCAAATCTAAGTAACTTTGAACATGACCAATATCTTTATGATCAAGAAACAAATTTCCCATCATACAAGCCATTTAAACAATCCTAACCAGGATTTTTATTCAACAAACATCATCGATCTAGCCTCATACATCAAGTCAAACACCAAAGGACACACATCCTTTCACCACCTAACTTCATAGAGTTGAATCTTATCACCAAAGTTTCATAACCATTAGTATTGTTGGAACTATTTGAAAGATAGCTTGATACTTCATTATAACTTGGTCTAACTATTATCCCAACATCATGAAAATGCAGAAGGATTAGGGTTTCTATTCACATCTCATTCCACTGAGCAAAACTAGTATAAGCTCTAAACAAAAGGAATTGAAAAGATTGATCATGCGAGTAAGTAAAAGAATAGAAAAGTAAACTACAACATTTGTACAATCCTCAAACACCATTAATCCCATAGTATTTATTGATTTCTTGTCAACCACCATTGATGAAGAATCACCCTCATTAGAATGACAAAAGTTAAAACCTGCTAACAAAATAGGTTCATCCCAAATGTGGAGTGAGAATAGTCTTGATTCAAAGATCAAATACTTTCAACAAAACCCAGAGCTTGTTGACATAATGGAAAAACTACTAGATAGATATAAAGAGTGCTACATGTTATTATTGGCACAACAAGGTGCAAAATTACCCATTGATTGCAATATATCTAACCTCAAGAGAGATCAAGAGGATTTTCCCTTAGAGATTGTTACCCAAAAAATCCAAGATCTACAAATAGAAATGTAAAAGATGAAATGAGGGAAAGTCCAAATGACTGAATTTAGTCTAGAGAGGATATTCCCTCTCCCATTTGATAGAAGTGTCATCTTGACACCTTTTCCTCAAAACATTGAAATACCAAAATATGACAAGTATCTTGGTACATCAGATCCACAAGATCACCTTCCCCAATTTTACATATTACATATGGAGTTTGTGCATGATACAACCTACCTTATGCCTCTATTTCCTATAATTTTAGGAGGACAAGCCATGTAGTAGTTCTCCAAACTCCCCTTAAATACTAGATCATTTGATCAACTAGCCTCTATTTTCATTGCACAATACTCCTATAACATTGAAAGAGAGGTTACCATGGTTGACTTATGTAACATGAAACAATTTCCAAGTGAATCTTTCAAATTTTTCTTTCAAAGATGGTGGCATACCTTGATCAAATACCATCCTGACATCCTAGACAAAGAGGAAACTGATGTGTTTTCCAATAGCCTTGTTAAACCCATGAATTGTTGGCTACAACTTCAAGGCCCTAAAGAATTCAAAACCACATTGGAAAATGCAACTAAATTCAAGCAAACCTTGTTGAACAACAATATTATTAAACTATCAAAAGATGGCAAAGGTTTCTCTAATAACTACTCACAAAAACACAACTCATTTTATCAATCAAATGATAAGCATAGATCATGGTGGAGAAATAACAACAAGAACACGGTAAATGATGGAGTGGTAGAAGAAAATAATGTTAAATCATAGCTTTACCCCTCCCCAAATCAACACTCTCCAAATGTCAATAACATTAACATGCCTACCCACCAAAACACACAACGACAAGACAACATTTGTCCATTCTATCAATGAAACATGGCTACTCCACCGGCACAAAATACCCCCAATCAACAAGTGGCATACAACAAGGCTCCTCCACCAAAAAGGTATAAGTCCACCAACCCACCTAGAGTATACACTCCAATATGTGAAACATATGAAAGAGCTTTGCAAACTCTCTTAGCATATGAGTGTATCATATTACCAGAAGCTAAGCCCTATGTACCACAAGTCAAACCTTCATCGTGGAACAAAAAACATTCTTACACCTAGCATCAAAATTGAGGGTACCTCACTAATAAATATTATGCCTTTAAGGGAGCCATTCAAAAATCAATTGTTTTGAGACCATTAAAGTCCACACCTTTTGTACCAATGAGGATCATATTGCACTCAAAAATCCCTTCATGAGTCATGAAAATGGAGAGTCCTCCAAGAATAACCTAAAAAAGTCTTCTAATGACAAGGTCAATTATACTCATAATTATGATAATACAATCAACATGGTATTTGGATTAGATGATGTCATCAACATTATTATTGTCAAAGATAAACACACAAAACAACCCTTGAATGCCATCACCCAAGGCCAAGCCTCTAAAGTGACATTGCCAATGGAAGCCACTAATTCAAATCAAGCAACCACAAGCTCTATCATATCCAAGTATAGTTTGTTCAATTAGCTACTGAAAACCCCCACCCATATCTCCATTTTTGAGTTGTTAAAAATATCTCCTAAACACAAAAAGATCATAACCAAAGCCTTAGTGCCAAATGATCTAGATGTTAATAGGTTCCAAAATTTGGTAAGAAACATCTTTTCACCCCACTGTGTATCCTTCTCAAAACAAGATGAATGTCCTTCGCCCATCCCCAAAACTCCCCATTACATATTGAAGTCTCTATACATAGAAACAACGTAAAGAGAGCACTGGTTGATGGCAGGGTAATTTTGAACATCTGCACCCTAAACTTGGTAAGAGCATTGGGATACATAGAAGATGTCCTTGACCCTAAGAAAAAAATTACAATTAAGGTTTATGATGATGAGGAAAGATCTTCTAGGGCATGGTCATCTTGCCAATAAGGGTTGGCCCAGTCGTGAAAGAAATTGTTTGTCAAGTTCTAGACCTAAAGTTAACATACAACATCTTATTAGGAAGATTGTGGATCCATGACATGCAATAAGTTCCTTCTACTTACCATTAATGTTTAAAATTTCCATATATGGGTCAAGAGGTAATGATACTTGAGGACCATAATTACACACGATATTGCAACAACCTGGTTCCTTGTAACATGGAAGAAATCCTCATTGTCACAAGCAATGCCAACCAATTTATCATAGTAGAGGCTTCAAACTCCACAAGTCAAGAAAATGACCACTCTTCCACATTTAATAAGGGAAAAGAGAAAGTGGGTTATTCTAGTTCTTCCATCCTATCACCTCTCCCACCAAAAGACTCCAAACAGAAACATTATGAAGTGATGAGTTGTTTAATGAAGGAGTTTGAATGAAAGTGCAAATTTCAACATGAAGGGGTAGGGGAATATTTAGTGTCTTTATTTGATCGACCAATATCTCCTAAGTCTCATGATAGACCGACTTCAACCAATCCTCCTAGACTGTACAATGAACATTTTGTCAAAGGTAGTGGTATATCTCCAAGCATAAAAGAAGAGGAAGGAAAGATGATACAAAATGTTGATATTTCCCCCACCTTTTTGGAAAAGGTTATGACTTAATGAAGAAAATGGTTTATCTAGGTAAAGCTCCTTTGAGTAGAGGCACATGCATCGTCGAACCATTAGAAACACATTTTAGGCCAAACAAACTGAAGATAGAGGTAGGATATTTAGAACAAGTACGTGAAGGTTTACCACCATATCCTAGGCCACCATCTCTTGATATGTAGTGACCTAAATATGTATGTTCCTCCTCCTCCCCTTTTGATTTGGGTACCAAAAGAAAATGATGTCATAGATCAAGGGGCACACAATCCAAACAATGTAAACCTATTCTTCCTTGATCTCCACCTTGCAGAAGGACCATTCATGGATGCCACCTGTAATGAGGATGATGATGAATCCACAAAGTGGTAACTTGATTCCTTATCTAAGGAATCTACACATGATGAATAATGTGATGTGATTCACATTTCCACACAAAGTACCGTCACATAACAAGAATATGCTTCTAGCTCAGATTCCACTTCACTACAAAGAGCCACTTCACACCATAATGGTTTAAAAGAAAGTTTGAAACAACCACATGATTTGTTGTCAGATGAAGATGATGAATCTAATTTTTTGTTCCAATTCTAGACCCTATTTATGGATTTATTTTTGATGAAAATTGAAAATGAGGATAGTGAGCAGCTCGAAGACCCTAGTTTCTTAGATACTTTAGAAGAAGTACACATCATAGAGTTACATGATACAATGTATGGGCCTACAAATGAGATTATGTCTTTGAATCCATCTAAACCACATCCATACCTTGAGTCATTATCCTTGACTCACCTCGAGCTTATTAGTTGGGGTACAATTGAGCCTTATGACATCCCTAACTTCGACATTGACCAAGACATTTTTATATACTTTAACATGGTTGAACCATCTTCAAGACTAGAACCATGTGAAGAGCCTATGAATAGGTCAAGTATCAACTATCTTAGCCACACAAAAAAGGTTCAAGCATATCAGAGGTCTAGTAACCCAAACCACATTATGGTCAGTCTCAATAGAAAAATCAAGAAAACAGAAGTGACATAGCTAAGGGTGAAACCCCAACTGTGGCACCAAATGATGATATAATTGATACGTTACCTAAATATCTAGATGAAAGGCCATATATTTTAATTAAACCAACAAAGAAATTCAACAATAGGAAAGAAACAAAATCTAGGATTATTCACCTAGCTTAGTCACTAACATCAAAAGAAAGAGGTGAATTCATTCACTTGTTCAAAGAAAAGAAAATCAAATTTACATGGTCCTATGCAGACATGCGAGGATTAAATCCTAACCTAATTCTCTAGTTATAATCAAATATAGATAGCACCCAAAGACCAAGAGAAAACAACCTTTACTTGTGCATGGGGAACATTATGTTGGAATGTCATGCCTTTCGGTCTCAAGAATGTAGGTGCCACATATCAATGAGCTATGGCCACAATATTTCATGACATGATGCATACATTTATGGAGGATTATGTACATGAAATTTTAGCAAAATATCATGCCCATCATCTTTCAATTCTAGACAAAATATTTACCCATCTAGAAGCTTTCAAAGTTAGGTTGAATCCTAAGAAGTGTGCTTTTGGGGTGCAATCTGGAAAAATAATGAGCTATATTATCTTCACCAAAGGGATAGAGGTAGATCTATAAAAGGTACAAGTTATTATTGACATGAAACCTCCAAAGAACTTGAGCTAGCTACATTCCCTCTAAGGAAGACTTTAGTCTATTCCAAGATTCATATCTCAGTTGGCCAAAAAAATTGTGCCCTTTACTCACCTCGTCCACAAAGATGTAGTTTTCAAATGGGATAGTCAGTGTCAAGAAACTTTTGACCTCTTCAAGAAATATTTAATGAATCCACCTATCTTGGTGCCTCCTACTCAACACAAACCTTTTTTGTTGTATATCTCCCTCATAGATAAATTGATGGGAGCTCTCTTGGACCAAGAAAATGACCAAGGAAAGGAACAAGCCATCTTCTATGTTAGTCAAACTTTGGTCAATTATGAGCTCAATTATACTTTCAATGAGAAGGAATATTTGGCTATAGTTTTTGCTTCCCCAAAACTATGCCATTACTTATTAACACAAAAAGTAAACCTCATAGCTAAGATATACCCTCTAAAGTACCTTCTAATCAAAACAACATTATCAGGAAGGCTAGCCAAGTGGTCAATTATCTTGAGTGAGTTCAACATAGAATATGTTGATAGAAAGGCTACCAAAGGATGGGCCATTATAGATTAGCTAATAGATACATCCTTAGAAGACTTGAATCCTATCTTAGAAGATTTTCTAGATGCACACATTCTTCATATAAAGCCAGTCATGTAGAAGTTTTATTTTGATGGTTCTCATGCATATTATGGCTCAGGCATAGGTATTCTATTAATCAAACCTTTAGGTGTCACCATACCAAAGTCCTATAAACTGTTGTTCTCATGCACGAATAACATGGTGGAGTATGAAGCATTAGTTATTGGCCTCAAATTAGCATTGCAATGGAAGTTAATAGTAATAGATGTATACGGAGACTCTCAGTTGGTCATCAATTAGGTTAATAACACCTACCAGACTAAAGATGAAAAATTTCTACCTTACAAACATTCGGTCAACACACTCAAAGAATGCATTTTCCATATTAAATTTGAGTAGATTCTTACAGACAAGAATAGGACAATTGATGCTATGGCTACTTTGCCTACTTTGCTCCAATTACCTGACCAACATGAATGCTATGAATTCTTAGTAGAGGAGGATGTTCAACCTATATTTACTCAACCCAAATCCCACATCATTTGCTTCCTAGACACTCCAAACTTCCCTTGGTACAATCCCATTTCCACCTACTCATGAGACAACCTTATGCCTACTAATCTATCTAGAAACCAAAAATGAATCTTTATTTGACAAGCCTCATGTTACTCATTGGTGTCTGACACATTGTATTGAAAAGGTCTCAATGGAACTTTTTTTAAATGTTTAGAAAACAACAAGTCTAGAGCTGCTCTACAAGAGGTCCATGTAGGTATTTGTAGGTCACATTCTAGGGGGTTCACTCAAGCTAAAAAATCCTTAGAATGGGCTATTTATGGCCCACCATAGAAAATGATTCTATTGATTATGTCAAAACTTGTAAAAAGTGCTAGATTTATGGTACTCTCATTCACTAACCATCTCGGGAACTCAACCCATTGGCCACACCATAGCATTTTTATCATGAGGGTTTTGACTTAATAGGCATGATTCATCCACACTCTTCTAGTGTCCATAAACGGCTTCTTACAACAACATAATACTTCACCAAATGGGTGGAGCTAGTGTCACTCACAGATACCACCAAAAAATAAATTTCCTTATTCATCCTTAACCACATCATTTGTTAGTTCGACATACCTCATGCCATCCTAATAAATGATGTCTTATACTTTAAAAAACCAAATAATTGATGAGCTATGTGAAAAAATTCATATCATTCACCATTCCTCTTCAATTTATTATCCTTAAGGCAATGACCAAGCAGAGACCACCAACAAAAATATCATCAAAATCCTTATCAAAAGAATTGTCAATGACACTGGTTGAGACTTGCATTTATAGTTAAATCCATCACTATGGGCCTATAGGAAAAGTGTTCAAATGTCTACTGGGGCAACCCCCTTTTCTTTGGTCTATGGCAGTGAAACAATTCTCCCTTTAAAGGTTGAAATTTCATCCTTAAGAGTCACCATACATGATGTCATGATAGATGAAGACTATAGAGTTGCCCACTTAAAACAGTTGACTAGAATTCTTGGAGGAACATCAGTGCACAGCCCACAAACACCTCAAAGCGTATCAGAATATGTTATCTTAGCACTATAACGAGAAAGTGAAACCAGGTTTCTTTCAAATCAAAGATCTAGTTCTCTGAGACATCCTTAAAAATCAAGTTGATCGAGACAAGAAAGGAAAGTGGGAAGCCAATTGGATTGACCCTTACATCGTCACAAAGTCTTTTTGGGATAGGTACCTACAAAGTTATTGATTATGATGGGGAAGAACTAATAGAACCCCTTAACAACATCCATATCAAAAATTTCTATGTCTAAAGCCTTGAACAAATGCCTCATATATGAAGATATCAAAAATAACCAAAAAAAATTCTATAAAAAAAATCTGGTATAAAAGGAAGTCAGAGATAGCAGAGCTTCCTTCAAACAACACAACTCATTCAATGTGAAAAATAAAACAACAAAGGCTATAATAAATTGTTCACACCAATTTTGCTTCTTTGTCACCTTTCCATTACTTGCTTTAACACCACCTAGTGAAATTAATAGAAGATAGGAAAAAGGGACAAGGGGTGTTGAATGAGAATTAATTATGCACATACCCAATTGATAAACACTTATGGATTCTAGACAAGTGATTTCTTGACATTAGAAACAACTTCCAACAGAGACAACCAACAAGAAAGAAGTGATTGGCTCAAAGGAAACATGGAGTCTAATTGTGTTTTAAGATACCATAGGCATGACTTGTAGGAATATCAATGCACATCTCAACCTTGTCAAACATATCATGCCTCCTTTGTGGTCCCAAAAATTCATTTTAGTCTCCATAAATATACACGTGATCCCAAAACTCCATTTTAGCCTCCATAAATTTACATGCGGTCCCAAAAATCCCTTTTTAGCCTTCATGCCTATCCCATGTGGTCCCAACATTCCAACAAACCTCACATCCTTCCCCTTTCAACTCTTACAAGGCTAAAAACATCAAAAATACCAAAAACATCAAAAATACCAAAAAAATTAAATAAAAAATAAAAAATCAGACAGACAATCAAAAGCATATCACAAACATGTTGTTCATTGGCATAAAATATTTTTCTATATTTCAATCTGATGATCCATTGATTTCATGTTGAGCTTGTGTCTGTTTATAATTGTCACTTCTTCAAGATGGGTTTGCATGCCTCGACCAATTTTATATGAAATCAATGCTGAGGCCCTACGTTGAAAAATATATAAATTTTTAATGATAGAATCCTCATCCTATTAGCTCTTAAAATGGGAATGTCAATACCATCCATTTTGCTATAGATATTAAGAAGCAACATTGTTATGTCTTGAAGCATATCTCTAAGCTTGGGAAAATCTTGTACAATGCAAATAGTTGAAGAGTTTTGCCTATGTTCCTCTTCACATCCTTCTATTCCTCAATGAAAATCAAGAAGGATTTCTAGACTTATTTATGTTGCAGAACCCATAATTGATCAGTATCCTTCAACAAATATATCAATGGACCCTTAAAATAACTCGTGACTACATTGCTTTGGCACACACTTGTAGGTTTAAAAAATCAGACACCACTTGAATTGCTATAGAGATTTGTCACACTCTTTCATTTCTATCTAGATAGGTCACCATTTTGCATACATAATAGTACTGCTACTAACACCCCACTAGGTTGGCCTACTTCCCCATCATACGAAGCAAAACAAGAGGCCGAATTTCACATAGGTCGAACCCTTGACCTTTAGAGCTAGTAGTGTCTCAAAATAAGTAAGCGCTTGAGGGGTTGCATCAGCCTCTAGCACCTTTTGAGATCCCTAACACCTTTTCAAGCCCCCTATAGCACCATTTTAGGTCATCCAATGCCTTTTCTAGGCCCAAATGCATTTTTCAAGGCCCAAGCACCTTTTTCAGGCCCCCTAACACCTCTTTAGGCCCTCCAATGCCTTTTTGGGCCCAAAGCATGCTTGTTCAGGCCTCATAGTGCCTTTTTAGGCTCTTCAATGCTTTTCCAGACCCCATAGCACCTTTTTAGGCCCACACGCCCTTTAATGGCCCTGAAAGTATCTGTCTCGGCCCACACCTAGAGAATAATCACTATTTTGGCTCTAACTTGCCTATGAAACCTATCACTATGCACAAAATCTCTCAAATCAAATGGTACATGCAATTTGTGAGTTAGCACTTCTTTCTTTTTCCACCTAGTGGACTTCCACCCTCTAAATGTTGCCCAAGTTCATACACATCTTTCATTAAGAGCCCACCTTAGATTCTTTTTTTTTAGAATTTGGTTATAACACATAAGTGAAGGCCAGTCTTCCTCTAAATGTGACTCATTTATGCTTTTTTTGTCAATTTCAATGAATTTCCATTCTTGCAAAATAAAAATGCCAAAACAATAAATACAAAATTCAGCAAAAATATCAAAAATATCCAAAACAACCTCCAAAAATACCAAACAAAAATCAGAAACTCTTAAAACATACTAGAACAAAACAAATTAGATGCTTTTAACAATGGATCCAATAATAGCACCTACAATTCTATTAGTGTACATAGACACACACAACACGCAAGTCACCTTTTTTGTTTACAATGGAAAATACA
This sequence comes from Cupressus sempervirens, assembly GCA_028749045.1. Classification (NCBI taxonomy): domain Eukaryota; kingdom Viridiplantae; phylum Streptophyta; class Pinopsida; order Cupressales; family Cupressaceae; genus Cupressus; species Cupressus sempervirens. The sequence continues at coordinate 424,888,822 of CM053788.1, forward strand.
CTTTTTATTTATCTTGAGGGCAAAGGCATAATTATGACCAACACAACACCTAGCAGAACACTCATTTCGACCCTCCTTATGGAGGTGGCATCTTGGGATTCTTAGCTAGGGGCATTTCCTTGGGTGTCATCCCAGAAGATGAAGCTCCTTGCGTTGACCCCCATCACACCTAAACAACATCCATTGGTATTAGGAACTTCCCACTATAGAGTTGTGTATTCAACATAAATTACCTATCCACAAACTAGCTCTCATGTCATCGCTCTAGCGAGATTGACTGATAATATAGCCCCATGTAATTTGCGGCTTCCTGATGCACTTTCACAGTCCTTTGCATATCTACAAATACATTGTCCAACAATTTATTGATATCTAGTGTAGTGATTTCCCATTAAACCACATCATACTTATGTTGTATCTATTTGGTTGCCATCTTCTAGTGCTCTACATCAACTTTAATCTCACCAAGTCGCTACTAAAATTGCCTTGCCTTTGCCTCATTAACTACCAAATTATCTTACAACTATAATGACATGGTGTTCATTTTTTATACTACATCCTTGAAAGACTCTGATTGCACTTGCAATAACACCAGTTCATTTTGCACACTCTCCAAACCCACTTGTGCCATCCTTAGAGCATCCTACAATCTTTGTGCTCATGCTCGCTTAGCCTAAATCCCCACCTTATTACCCTCTACTTACGATCTTTCCACCTATAGCTCAGCTTCCAAACCTCACACCCAAGCCTGTTCTTCATTCAACACCACCTGGAGTCATTCGGCTTCTATTTGTGCTCCATCCTCATGATCTTTATCTGTCAAACTTAAAAAAAAGATGACTTCTTGTTTTGCATTATCTACCTAAAATCTCTCTACGTCTAGCACATTTTGTGGCTCATCCACTTTAGGTGTTGCATGTGCCACACCTAGTGCTCCCATCTCCTCAATCGTTGACCCCTATATTACGATTTTGAGGCTAATCAACTGACTTTCTACACTCATCACCTCGCCCATATTGACATCCTTGGTCATATGTTTCACTTTTCCTATGGACTTCCCAGGAGATTCCTTCTCTCCCACACCTGTAAATAATTATGACACACTTTTTGTTGCCCCTAGTGGGCTATCCTTCACTTGCGTCATGGGATCAACACCTAGCTCCTCCTACAACACCTTATGTGTTGCACTCCCCATGCTCATGAATCAGTGTTTGGAGGTCAGGTTGATACAACAATTCACTTAACATATGTTGGGCATGTTTTTCCCTCCACCCTTGCCTCACCCATCCTCTCTGACTAACATCCCCCATCTTTGCCTCCTATTGTAACTAGTCTGGTGAGCTCACCATGCTAACAACCTTACACTCAGTTTGCATCCCCAATGACAGAATCCACCATAGCCATGATAATTTTTCCTTCATCATGCTTCATCTCACATGTGCATGCTTGTCTATTTATGGTCATCACTCAATGGGCATTACACTTTTCTCACCTTTCCACACATTTATTCTACACACCTCATTGCACTAGTACCAAGTACACTCATTGCTGCACTTTGACATTACTCTATCATGGTGTGCCTATTCATCCACCACTGACACACATCTTTCAACACATTCACCATGCATCTTGCTATGAAAAATCCATGGCTTGTTATGAGAATTATACAGTGACTTTAATCCATAAAGAATGTACAAACTTGTCACTGTTGCATACAAACACTGGCATAATGCTTTGCAAATTTTGGTTTTTTCACTATCATGTGTTTCTAGTACCTTGATGATGTACTTGACTAGAGGGGTTAGGATGGAACCATGACATTTTATTTTGTCTTCTGCTTTTACTGTTTTGATCCAATGATCCTTTGATTTTTTGTCTTAGTGGTGTCTACTTACAAATGCCTCCTCCTGATTAAAAGGCCATGTGTACCTCGACTAGTTTTACATGAAATATCAGGTGAGATCTCTTATCTGAAATTTGTCTATCTACGTATGTACAAAGTTTGTCTTTATTGTTTCTTTTATTGCGATAGACTTTTGTTACTAGTTACCATATTTTCCATTTACATTATTTACTTTTTGGCAATGCTCGACACGATGGAGTATTCATGTTACCATAGTTGAGCTAGTGGTAATTGTACTATATCCCTTTTATTTAAGTGTTCAACGATGATATTTAAATGTGAATCTCTTTACAAAATGTGGTAGTTAGTTGCATCCATATAGATTGCATTTCATATTGGGTCACTTTAAACAACAGTTGGAACACAAATGGGGATTAAATGGGGAATAAAAAGGGAATATTACACATCATCCAAAAAATTGGTAACAAAATAGAGACATGGTAGCAAACGACCGATGAAAACATCACCATCATAACAAGTGTTCACTGCTTTACCATTGTGGACTCTATTTTTCATTGACATGTGATCACCTTTAGTCACACTTCATTGCATCATTATCTCACAATATTCATTCCATTGATCACATTACGTTATTCCAAGAACCATCTTGTGTCCTTTGAATCTGAAAAATTTAGGTCCCCATTTCCTCTTATCAACATCATTTTTTATCATTGATCATGTCCCATTTATTCTCTACTTCACATTAATCATTATTTTCATCATTAGTGCCTCGAGAATTTTTTGTACTCTTCGAATCTCAAACATTTGAGTTACACTTTTATCTCATTACAATCATTTTTCACCACATCATTCATCATTTCATATCATTTTATCTTCATTATCATTTTCATTTCAATTTCATTTCATTATCCCATTTTCATTTCATCTTCATTTCATCATATTACATCATTTCAATACCTCATTTTCATTTCATCACATTAATCACTTCATATATTGTTTCACTTCATTTTAATTTAATTAAATCATCTACATTTCACCACATTGCATCATTTCATATCCATTTCATTAATTCATTTTCATTCCATCATATTAATCATTTCATACATTACATCATTTCGTTCACTTTCATTTAACCCATGTCATTCCATTTCCTTTACTTAAATCATTTCATATTCATCTTTATTAACTCATTTTTACTTCATCATTTTAATCATTTTAGTTTCTTTTGATTAACCCACTTTATCTCATTTTCATTTCATTTCCTTACATTTTTCACTGTCATTTCACCATTTCATTTTCATTTCATCATAGTCAACTCCTTTCACATTCATTCCATTATTTCATTTTCATTCCATCCTATCTATCATTTCATTCATCATTTTCTTTGCATTAACCCATTTCATTGCATTTACTTAATTCATTATCATTCCATTTCTTTAAATCATTTTCATCTCATTTAAATTTTATTATCTTTCATTACATTCATCTTTACTTAATCCAACCATCTTCATTTATTCATTTTACATCATGTTTATTTCATTTCATCATATCATTTCATTAATTCATTTTATCGCATTCATGTTTTCTTAATCCATTATCCAGTTTCATGAATTGCCATCTATTCCATTATCCTATTTTTGTTATCCATTCTATTTACATTACATTTTATTTCATTCATTCATTATTCATTCCTCTAATTCTTCTTCTATATTATGCATTTATTCATCTACGCATCACATAAATTAAACATCCACATATAAGAGCATCATAAAAATGAAACAACATATGCATATCACATAAAAACATTCATCACATTGTTGCATACCACCATAAAGCATATAAAGTCCATGATACAAAAACACAAAAGTCCAACATAATACAAATGTGAAAAGCTCAAATTGTATGCTCATATATCAAAATGTCATCCTAAATACATCTAATAGCCACAATATACAAAACAAAATGATACAAATGTAATATTCTGATCCAGATATTAACCAATTTCTCTTTGAGAAATATAAACAGTAACAAAACTTGGTAGATAGTTTCCAACACAACCAGTAACCAGTAGAAATTCCAATAGAAATTTTATCAACTTATCTAAGATACAACATTCAAATTCAGATATAAACAAAATTGGAGTACAATGCTATAATAAGACTAGAAGATTTTTCCACATGAATATAACCGTTATTTCACAATAACATCCAAGATGTTGAATAGGTACTCATGAATTACAAATTGATAATACAAAACCAACAAACTTCTTATAATATCTTCAACAATGTCATTGCCTTATACAACAACAATATAACAACCAACACCTAAAACATTATTGTATTTTACAACCGCAATACAATAACCAATACACGGAAACCAATCCTAAATATAGATTCAATAGTTAGATTAGAATGATAGGATAAGAATCTGTAAGCGCGAATGAAACACCTGAACTAATGTTCCTCAGATAATGGGTTTGTGTCCACTGTCTGCTAGCATGAGGGGCTATGTCCTCCAACTAGCTAAAAGCTGAAGTTTTTTTATGCTCTCACAAGAGAGGAAATTTGAATTGAATAATAAAATTAAACATATCCAACAATGAGCCTCTTTCCCCTTTTAATATGCAAACCAAGACTCTTTGTCTCCTCTTTTAATTTCATCTTATTCCCTTGTGGCTCTTCAACTTCCCTAACACATTTTGTCTTGTCCCTCCTTGCCCCTTTTTCCTTTATATAACATTAAATCGACCTTTTCAACATTTTGAGCCTAAGTCTTAGAGTCAATTTAATATTGCATAAAATAAGACTTCAATATTTCTAATGTTTCGAAAGGGAACATTACAAATCTCCCCTCCTTAAAATTGCTTGTCCTCAAGCAATTAGTACCAAGATCCCATATGAGTCTGCAAGCAACCCTGAAATCCAAACTGAAAACAATTTCAGCTATACTGTGAAGCTAGATGTCTCTTTGCAATCTATCTCTCAACCGGCTCCCTAGATCTCATATAATTCTCTAAAGAAAACTTAGCACCTACACCTGTAAACTGATCAACACCATGACCACCATAAAATCCTCATTGAACCATAGATACAATTTGCCAACACTTGGATTCCAAACTCTGTTACCTTGCCTCGCTGCTATGATGAGATAGAAATATATCTAGGGTCCATGTATAATCTAGCAGAATGTGAAGACCTAACCTAATTGGATTATGTAAGAAATGAGCTACTCAAAAGCTGAAATCATCATCCCATAGACTTAAAAATTCATACTGTCAGCATAAATTTGGAGAATTCCCAAGCGCATAGGTGCTATGAATATGAAGGATGTTGAGAATCTAACTATAAACCTCACATAAATACTCTACCAAGAACTGTTCAGAGGCTAATGAAGAAAATTCACCCAACTCCTAAATGGGGTGAAATCAAAAAATATGTTGGGGACGATCAAATGATAAGCAACAGAAGTTGATTCATCAATCCCATGCTGAGATCTAGATTCACTGCTAGGATTTGAGCTAGGATCCCAAAGTCTGAAATCAAACTCTTCCTCTTCATGGAAAACAAGAGAAGATTCATCATGTAACACAAAAAGAGGATTGTTGCATGTCCAAACAATAGCAACTTCAAACAAAGGGTTGTCAACAAGCTGAAAGGGTTCTAAAGCTTTGCTACTAAATCGTTTGGGGAAGCTATCCAAATCATACATCCAATGAATGCTCTCAAGTTCATCAATTACCTCTAGACAAAACTCTTGCCTCTCTTTATCCTCCTACTCTTGAGAGTGATTCATGATCCTAATCTAATTTTATGCCTCCTAAAGAGAAAATCAAGCATCATCTAATGCCTCATAAATATCTTTAAGCTCTCTTTTGAGCTCAATAATCTCATTCCTTTCTTTATCCAGCTGACCAACATGAGTTTCAACAACCTTAAGAATGTTATCCCTATTGGAAAGCAAATGCAAATAATCTAATTTCATAGTCTCACAAGTTGTTATGATCACCTACAAATCAACAGCAAGCCAATCACCTTCCACTCCCTTTTGAACCTTTCTGTATAGATCTTCCACCAATTTATGAGTGTTGTCATAACGTACCAGAGAAGTCACAATACTATTTTTATTAACCTTCAACTAACTCCTTAAGGTGAGCATTTCATGATTGTTATTTCGAGGTGGTTCATCATTTTGTAGGGTCATCTCGATATGTTCTTCTAATTTAATGTCATGGGCATTAGAATTAAAAGATTCATCATGCAAAGACTCCATTTAGGAATAATCTTGAGTGCAACCTCCCTTATCCACCTATTTGTCAACACTCACCTCGATTTCATCAACATAAAAACTTGTGCCTCATGTAACACCTTCTATGTGAGAAGGTTTCCCATCTCTGGTAGTTCTCTGCTCTTTTGTTTCAAGATCATCCAAATGATAATTTTGGTCTATCAAAATTTCTTCATACACCCTTGTGTGTTATTCATTTGCAAAGAGATCCTAGACCAATTTTAGATACTTTTTTTTTTGTCATATTAGTTATATTTTACTGACTAAGATAAAAATCCAAGTAGTCACTGAATGATAAATTGTTCTGAATTTGGATAGGAATTCCTTTGTACTCTCTATAGATGTCAAGTATCTCAGTTTTTATAATAGAATTTGAATTTTAGACTAATGATTCTTGTGACTTTATAGTAGCTTTCTTGATACTATCCAATTCCTTTCCTACTTTTGTAATCCAAGCAGTTTGACTTGCTTCTCAAACCTAATAGTAACTACCCAATAGTAGTCTAGCAGTGCTAAACACTTAATGGTACTATCTGATTGTAACTTTTTTCAAAACCTAGAATCAAACTGTCAAAGCATTATCCAAACTTATGAAATTGCAGACAATTTTTCCACAAGATTGCTCGTGCTTAAAATCGAAAAATACCGCTGAAGAATCACTGAAAAAAATTAAAGATCGCAAGAACGTAAATTCTTCTCCTCACATAGGTGCTGCTAATCTCTATACTACCTACTCGATATACCAAAGACCTTATAACATTAATGATCCTCGACAATATTGTAGCAGAGCAGTTGTATAAAATATAAATTACATAGTAGCTGGTTGCCCATAAATAGTTGTGAACACAAATGTTTGATTTGTCCCTTGATATTTTTTCTAAAATTAGAATCTGCCATAACCCATGTCTCCACAACCCAATAGAATGGATAATTTTTGTGCCACGTAGATTAGTTATGCTGTATTATTATTATTAAATGAACCGTTATGAGAAGTTGGGAGAAAAATGTTAATTTTGGGTGGAGACAGTTACAAGAGATATAACTGATTATTGATGAAAGAGAGGTTAATTATAATTGGGTAACAAACCTACCAAAATTGGTTCTTTTATTAATTTCATGCTTCAAGTTTAGAAAATGGTTTCCAACGAGACAGAGAGCTTAGAAAGAAACAAATCACAATAAGGCTCTTCTCTGGCGGGGGAATTGTTAAAAATTCAAAGAGGGACACAGCCGATAGGAAGGAGCAGAAGCAGAGGCAGCAACTGGCATGGCCGATCATCGGCAGTCTTCCTTGTTGGACACCATGCCTCATAGCTCCCTCTATCATCTATCCAAGCAGTACGAGCCTCTCATGTATCTGAAGCTTGGGACGATTGATATTGTTGTGGCTTCTTCTCTTAAAGTTGTGGAGGCTTTCTTGAAGACTAATGATCTCAACTTTTCTAATATACTAAGAAACGCCTATGCCACTTACATTGCCTATGATTCCAATGATCTCATTTGAGCTCCCTACAATAGCTGGACGCGTATGCCAAGGAAGGCAACGTCACAAGAGGAGATATTGACAACCACGAGTATTACCAGGTTCTAATCTTTTGTTAAAATTTCTAACTTTCCCTTACAAAATGATGAAATGTGTGTTTTCCAATACAAGATAAATGATGGTGTCTTTGATTTCTAGCTGTGGGGATGACTGAATTTATGGTTTCAATTGAGAAGATAGAACATTACCGTTACCCCAACTATTATCATCAAATAACTAAACGCGATTCTTGATGATCTTTTGCCGTATGACTAATGGATTGGATATCATTTTATAGAGTTAGAAATCATTTCTTTATAAATGGCAAACTTGCAGTGTGCATGTAACTTATAGTTCAGTCTAGTACATGAATTGATTCTGTGGCCTATTAATCCATAATACTTGTTATAAATGTTTAATTGAACAGAAATACATTAGGGAAACGGTGAAGATTCTATAATATAACATGAATGTTCCTTTTCTTCCCCTTTAGCCGATTATCTATGAATAGGATATGGGTCATCTAGCTCAAAGAGTATAAATAGGATTATCCTAGTATTGTGTGTTATCCAAAATACTGTGACCATTCTCTCTTTATCAGCTGTCTCATTCGATGCCTAGAAGCAAGTCTTTTATTCATATGAAGTCAAATTTCTTGTTGCTGATGAATGGAATTATTCTATTGAAACAATCTCCTCAACTATTCTATTCTTGAAAGAGAGGATCACCATTAACTTGGTATCAATCAAATATAAAAATCTAAATTTAGCATTGAAGCATGGTAAATGTTGGATTTGATCTCCAATGTTGTGTTCAATAAGTTGCAGCTACTGTCCCTCTTTATAACAGTTTAAAATATTTTTTTATAGAAAAACTCCTTATGTTTCATTTCCTAGACGGTGAACTTCATCACACACATTTATTTATTATTACTTGTTGGATGTGTCAATGAGCTGGCTATGCATGAACAGTAGAAAACAATTATTATTGAAGTTAGTGATGTCTAAAGGCAACTTAGACATAGAGGAAGTGAGTAGGAATGTCATAGCTATGTATTATTTTATTTGAAGAAAGTATTCTTGCTAGTAGATGAAAACAAATGTTAATATAATTCAAACTCTGGATATGGCGTTCCATAAAAATAAACAAATGTTTTCCTAACACTGCATATGTTTTTACTTGGAAATAAAGTTGTTCAAAATGGATGAAAGTTCCTAATGACATAGAAATTGAAAGTATGCTTCCATCTGATAAACCAGGAAAGAAGGATATGAGTCCTTGTTATTTATTTCTCAAGAATATTATGAGAAGCATGAGGAATTTTGATAACATCTCCTTGTCATTTTTATTTTTTGTTAAAACTAACATTGTACTTAATGACATAGATTAAAATAAATGCATTAAGTGTTACATTACTTTGAACTGATGCATATATGTAGATAATGCATAGTGGAAATACAAATGTGATAGAAAACAGATCTGTACATGTTGATTAAGAAATGTTATTGACTTTCTTTCATACACTAATGTAGATATCCACGTGTTAGTGAATGGTAATTAGACCATGAATTTTATTTTAACAACACGAATTCCATTACTCCTCTAAGTTTTACTTGTTTAGACTATCTCATTGCCGGGCTGGGTATCTTTCATGTCAGGAAAGATTCTGGGGAAGCTTAACAGCTTCGTGGTAGGGTGGAAAAGCACTCCTACAATATTCTTGCCTTGTATTCTTAGACAGGTTTTGGAGCTCTTTTCAACTTGGTCGTCATGGTTTACCACCTGGTATCTGGTATTAGTAATCTGGTAACGAATTTATAGTTTCTTTTAAATTTGAGCATTTATGTAAAGTTAATGATAGTTAATCAACTAATGTTGACTAGTCAATATTCAAAAGACTTTGACTCTCGATAATTTTTTCGCATATTACAGAGATTGCTGATGTGGCATTTGTTTTGCAGGGGCAGTCATTACAGAATCAATATAAACACAGATGGATCTTGGGGTCCACTCAATGCACCAAACATTAATGTTATGATGAGTCCAAATAGGATACTCTATGCAATTTGAAGTTTAACAATACTTCAAAGTCCTCAGTATCACTAGTGCAATCCTTCAGCAGTGATAGAATATCCTTCGCATCTTGAGAGCTAATTTGAACTACAAGGCTAGCAAGTACAAGACATTGACTTAAATTGAGATGCTCTCTCTACACCACATTACATCATTGTACAAGTGTAACTCTTGGGTCAAGAACATAGCAATCTCTCTGAGAGCTACCTAAACCTGCTAGTTCATCATGATCGAGTTCCTTAATAATTGTAACTAGCCATTGCCTGAGTCCAAACTTAAATAGCTCCTCTAGAAATTTTTGACTCTCGAGCACCAGATTATTATCAACACCTTCATCTAACACACAAACCCTAAAGAGAGTTAACAATGTTGTTATCAAAGCTATCCTCTCAGTAATTAGAAAGTGTTGAATGAAGCTATCATTCCACTCATCTCAAATGTACTTACATAGATGAAATAACTTATCAGTTCATCTGTTCAATGCTTAGTCTTTATGAGAGATATAAAGTATTATCCTTCCCCTCCAACCTTGTTCTGATATCAATGCACGCCTGTCAAAACAAGGAATTGAAAAGATTGACAAAATGCATTATACAGGAAATAAGACAATAAAAATGTGTTTAACGAAGCTGTTCTTCCATTCATTTAAAATGTGCATACTTGCACGAAATGATTGATAAGTTCACCTGTTTAATTTCTAGTCTGCATAAGAAATACAAAATTTGTTCTATTAAATCTAGGATTATGAACAATAAAGCTACAATATGTCCTTTATTTTGTGATTCCAATTATCTTGTTTTCGAGGTTTTAAAAGACAACTTGCTGATTTAAGAATGCCCAAATTATTTAGTCAGCTGTTGTTTTCTTTCGTTGAACTTTACTACCTCTTATAGCTTTCAGTGGCTGATGGAGCTCGTCGTTTAGAGTGAGGGTCATTTGTGTTCGTTATATATGTGTTGTTGCTTATCTTTTAGTCACTCTCTAATTTGGATGAGGTTGAAGTCTTGGTCTATGACTTAAATTGTAATCATTGTTCCACAGACCTGTTGAAAGCTATAAGATCTCTAATGGCTCAAGTCCAAGTAAGCCCCAGTCTTGAAAATGATCGACTAAGCCAAGGCTTCCATTACTAGAAGGAAACAAATTTGCAAGAATGTAGAAGATGGTAATATTGTGCGTTATCAAATTTTTGCCTGTGGTTGCTGGCACATTGCGGGATGAGACTGAGTGGCCCAATTATTGCCCTTTTATTTTATCACCGTTCACTGTCTAGTACAATCAAAAGAATTTAAAGTTCAAAGTTCATGCGAATGAAGGAAAACTTTTCTAATGACGAACTTCATTGTATTTGGTTTCTGTTAATCTGCAAACGACCTAGAAAAAATGGACAACAGAAACAAAAATTCTCGTCTGCTTCCGCATCGTATACTGATGGGAAACACTCAGCTGTGTTGATATCAGCAACAACAATATTAGAAGTAGCTCCTTGATTCTCCCTTCCCAGTCGACAGTTGGAAGCTTCTAAAATAATGACTGGTGTAATTTCCTTGTGATAGGAGCTTTTTGTCTTTTTCTACTTAGAAGAATTCTATAACCAACGGGTTGGCAGCTGGAGATAGTGGCGTGTTATTCGGCCCAGACTTTACAGTTCTTGAACTAGAATAATATTCCTAACACTTCATTTTATGTTTCTCCCTCTGCCAAAATGTCTTTTATTCTACAGTTATCACCAATACTGCCACTAGTACTAATAACTGCACTTGTTGAACAACTCAGAATGATGGTGTTTGTGTGCCAAATATTCACTATGGTGAGAGTATTTGGCGGCTCACCTATGCTTCATCTCGTGAACTCCACTGGTGGAAAGAACTCTAATAGTATAAACTAGAGATTTTGGGAGATTTTAATGTTGCTCATAGAGATATTGATGTGTTCGAAGATTGGAATATTCATGACATTTACTCTCCAGAGGAGATATCATGGATCGATGAGTTTTTTCAAAGATTATGTGGATTTATTTCGGTATTTCCATCCAAGTGCAAGAGATGTCTTTTCAGTTTGGAGTGCACAAAAGGAGGCAAGAATACACAATGAAGGACTTAGGATTGACTATGCCGCATAGTGCTTAGTTTGAAAGACCAACCATCTCTACCTCTACACCCTATACCTGCTCTTAGCTCTTAGAGAATGAAAAGGTTCAAAGAGGATATTGGGCAGACAAAACTCACTACCCTTTTTGGTGGACATTCATTGAAGTCAATGACACCTAACTAGAAGGAACTTGTGTCTAAGGAAAATCAAGCCTGCCAATCCATAGAAAGCAATAATAACACTTTGGAAAGGATGCAGATAGTAGAAAAGGACATATTAAAGGCTCAAATGAAGTATCAGAATATAACCTATGTCATCTCCAGTTTATACTTACCAAATATTTTTAAAAGCCAGAGAGGGTTTAAAAAATATGCAAATAGTTTTACTATGAATCATAATGAGCAGGGAATAAACCTGATGGAGTGGACACATGAACCCAAATTCAAACTACAGAAATGCTCACTCAGGAGTTTGATTCAAACATCAATATTCCTACTATCTCTGTAGGCTCCTTAATCCAAATCTAGGTTGGATATGGCCTTCCCTGTGATACCAATGTGGGTCTTGTCTATAGAAGCTTGTGACTGGTCCCCTCTAAATTTCTGCTTATACTAGTCTGTCCTATTTTCAAAATTTAACTCTCCCAATTCACTATCTCCTTTTGTCAAACTATAGTTATGTGAATATCAGAAGGCAATATAAGAAAAAATTATAGTTTTTTAAACCTCACAAGCTAGCAAGACCTTTACCTCTGATACCACTATAATATTCTAATCCGGATATTAACTAGTTTCTCTTTAAGCAATATAAATAGTAACAAAACTTGGCAGATAGTTTCTAGCACAACTGGTAACCAGTCGAAACTCCAATAGAAATTTTATCAACTTATCTCAAATACAACATTCAAATTCAGATAGAAACAAAATTGGAGTACAATGCAATAATAAGACCAAAAGATTTTTCCACATGAATATAACCATTATTTCACAATAACATCCAAGATGTCAAATAGATACTCACGAATTACAAACTGATAATACAAAACCAACAAACTTCTTATAATATCTTCAACAATGCGATTGCCTTATACAACAACAATATAACAACTAGCACCTAAAACATTATTGTATTATACAACAACAATACAATAACCAACATATAGAAACCAATCCTAAATACAGATTCAATAGTTGGATTGGAATGATAGGATAAGAACCTGTAAGCATAAATGAAACACCTGAAGTGATGTTCCCCAAACAATGGGTTTGCGTCCACTATCTACTAGCATGAGGGGCTACATCCTCCAACTAGCTAAAAGTTGAAGCTTTTTGATGCTCTCACAAGAGAGGAAATATGAATTGAATAATAAAATTAAGCATATCCAACAATGAGCCTCTTTCCCCTTTTAATACGCAAACCAAGACTCTTCGTCTCCTCTCTAGTTTTCGTCTTATTCCCTTGTGGCTCTTTAGCTTCCCTAAGGTATTTTGTTTTGTCCCTCCTTGCCCCTTTGTCCTTTATATAACATTAAATTGACCTTTTTAATATTTTGAGCCTAAGTCTCAGAGTCAATTTAATATTGCATAAAATAAGACTTCAATATTTCTAATGTTCTGAAAGGGAACATTACAACAAAGGCTCATCCTTGTGTCTCATCGCTAGGGCCATTCACACCATCTATCTATATCTGATTATGAGGTGTTGAATCACTAGGGCACTCATCCCATCTCACTGAGCATGCACTGCTTAACTAATACCTTTTGTGCCTAGTATGGTTGGGGCCATCTAACTAGTGGTCACTCCATTTGTTCTTAGTGCTGGAGGTGGAGGTGGAGACCTCAATGTCATAGATTCTATGAATGCATGAACTATACCTTCCAACTCTAGTTTGAGATCCAATCACTCCAAATTGTGCCTCTACAACACTCATACATGCACCCAAATTGGATGACCCACTTGGTATAGTTGTCGGTGGCATTGGAGCTATGGACAACTACAACTATGAGCTCTGCACCCCTATAGATGGATCCTATACTTGATGCCTCTGTCTCCTCACAAACTGCAAATCATTTGGTAGCCAGGCCCTATGTTGGACTGTCCTACCCCAATCCATATCATCCACCCTCATGTTGGGCCCTGCACCATTATTTGAGCCTCTTCTACCAATCCCACCAACTATGATACTACCCATACTGGATCCTAGGCCTAATCTCATCATCATCCCACCTCGCCCATGAACCTCTCTGGGTCTATCTATGCCCACATCCCCTAGCCTATATGCTGACATTTGTCTCTATATTAGAATCTGTGGTAGCACTCTCTATTGGGGCAACAAAATGGCCCTACCTCTACCTCCATACCTCCCTCAACCTCTTGATCCTCGGCCTCTACCTCTGGCCTAGTCTACCTTACCCACCCTTACCATCATTATCCTCCCCCCCACTTGACTACTCCTCAATGCCTGATATTGACTCTGTTGGATCTATATATCTTGGAAAGGGATGCTCTCTGAACCAACGAGCATAGTCCCTCTCCATCCCTACATTGACCTCATCATGCCTCAATGACCATCTCTATGGAGTCCCTATCATTTGAATGAAAGCCTCTTGGCATGCCTCATAATATAATGCAGGACCCCAGACTTGCCTCTCTACATGAACACATGCATAGTGTGCTCCTTCCTGCAGTATCCCTTTCCAACAACCAAACTATATGACTACCCTCTTGAAACAAAACCTCTCAATCACTGAGTGGATCAAACCAAGCATATACTTTGAACAAAATAATTACACCATCTCATAATCATCCTCCACCCGTGGCTTTCTATACCTGTAAGGTTTACACACAACCTCATCCAACATCCGTCTCTAATACTCTATCTTGCCCAAATGGGGTTGGACAATGATACCTAAATACATGTATATGTAGGGCATGTCCTATGGTCATTGTCAAACACATATCGATTGAGTAATGGGAAGATGCTCCCATGTCCATATCTATAAAAGCACCATGGTCGCAAAAAGTGATGTAGCACCTGAATAAACCACCTGATGCAAATCATGATACAAGTGGACTAAAATGCAACTACCCCACAAAAATCTTTGTGGCTGATCAATCATATCCTAGATAATGTGGCCCCATCCAACTGGACATCCACACCCTTGCCTATTTGGCAAGGGGAATCCTCCTATCAATCTTGCTAGCAAAACTAACAAGGGATCATACTACATCATCTAGAACCATGGCACACTATCATCCCCAATCTCATCATCTGCAAATAGATCTTTGTAGGTTGTACCATCATCTATCTGATCATAGTATACTAGATCCCCTATTTTCGGGATTTGAAGAATCCTATACACATCCTCTGGGATGATTATCATCTCCCCAAGTGGCATATGAAAGGTGTTGTGGTCTAAGTGCCACCACTCGATCACAACTATCAATAATCCTCGGTTCACCCAAAATTGAGGCATCTGGAGAAGATATGTGAATCCACATCTATCAATGATCTATCGATCAACTATTAAAAATCTACCAATGGACTATAGTGGCCATGGATATAATCCTCAAACCATGAGCTTACACCCACATACCTATTTAATAAAACAATCAAACAATAGCATCATTTTTTCATTACAAGTGATTATAATACACCAATCTAAGTCAACTTCTAGCTATCTTGATAATGGTTCAATCATGAACTTGTCATTTGTCCTCCTATATATCTTGAGATGAACATGTTGGTTTCCCTACTCAGTATCCTAGGGGGGAACCTTTTCTATCTATCCAATACACTTGATTATTCCTACGTATCACTTTGTGATGACAGTATTATCTTGTTTAGGTTATGGCATGAACATGTTTAAGAATTGACATCAATGTTCTTGTTACCCATTCGATATCAAAATTCTATATTGGCCTATGATCACACATTCATCATGTCCACATTTACCTATTTGGACACATTGCTATTCGACAAGCCCTATATTGGTCCTTGTTACATCTATTTGACCTTCCCAACCCTATTCACTACTCAAAAGCACTATAAAAGAGCACAAATGTGCTATAAAACTCCAAAGTGCTATTTTACTGGTCAAATGCATTATATACTGCCATGAATGCACTAAAAGATTTATATGTGTTACACAATGCAATGGATGCGTTGAATACAAACAAAGGTGCTATTTTATCTCACGTATGCATTCAACTATCCATAAGCACTATTGCATTCAAAATATGTGCTATTCAATGAAACAAATGTGCTAGAACATATGGATGCACTATGAAAATTTTCTTACGCGCTACAAGACTCCTACTTCACTGATCTATGTTCACCTTGACACAATTCATCACAAAATCCAAATGTGCTACTCTAACCTATGTATGTGTTGTAAATAGATATGTATGCACTAGAACATGAAAACCCACTATAATTATTTTCATATGTGTCACAATTGTCACGTATGCACTATATTATGAAATTAGGGCAGATTTAAAAGTGTTATTTTGCTACACAGATGCACTATTATAGTCTTCATATGCATTAAAAATATGTAAATGTGCTACAATACAATCTAAATGTGCTACAATAGTTAAAACATGCATTTATTGGTCTAAATCATGCAAAAATTCAAAAATTCAAAATTATAAAGGTTCTCAACAACTTACCAGGGCTCCATAGTCGACTAGACGCTCGTATCTACAACCTTTCTTGAATTTGTGCTCTCATAATGGGACCACCATGTTCATTGGATCAAAGTTCAAAATGAATGGAGGGCGAAAGGGGCATGTAAAAATGAAAAGGATAAAAGGTCTTTTTACCTATGCAACCCTCAATAGGGAAATTTTATGACATCTTTGAACATCATTCATCTTATTCAATGCCTTTAAACCCATTTTTTTTCAACTTAGGTATTGTTATTTCAAATTCCATGATACACCTACTATCCAATTCATCTTCAAAATTTTTAATTAACATTTTTCAAAAATAAAATTGGAACCTCTATATATTGCAAATCAACTTTTTAAATTTTATTTTCGAGGGGGAAATATACCTATATCAAACTAGTTTTGCCCTAGCCAAAATTCAACATCACAATCAAATCAACTAGGGCATCCAAGTAAACTTTTCTAAAAGAAAGGATTTTAAACATTGCAATATCAAGATCAAATAAAAAATCATCAATAATCAAATATCATATCAACTTCAAATCAATAGAACATTGAAAATTGGCAAAGACCTAAAAAACATGAATTTTGATCAAATAACAAAAATTAAAGAAAAAATAAGAGAAATAAGGCAAATAACGAACTTTCAAATCAATTACAACATCAAAACATTTAAGTGGTTAATTAATTAATTACCTAAACCCTTGATCAAATTCAAAAAGATCAAAATCACTTTCAAAGAGGAAATTCAATTCATAAAATGAAAAAATAAAATAAAAATAGAAAAGATAAAGACAAAAAGTTGAAAAGAAATGCAACATTAAATAAATCAACTAAAATCATTTGTCCTCTCAAAAATGAAATCCACCCTTTTGGGAATTTAAAAGAATTGAAAATCCCTATTTATCCTCGTAAACCAAGACTGCCGAATTGTTCCTCTTGGGGTTTTGTGAGATATCTTCAATTTCACCCTTACCCCTAGTAAAAGGTAAACCCTAGGACTTTACCCCAATCCACTTTTGAAATCCTATAAATAGAAGGGAAAACCAAGAGCAAAAAGACCCAAGTTTTATGCATCCTTACTATAGGCATATTAGAGCTAGCATTTTGATAATCTATTTAGAATCATTGTTATAGATATTTTTAGTATCATTTTAGCACCATTTAAGCATTATCTAGCATTATTTAGCATTGTTTATCTCATGCATACACATATCTTTACCATTTTCATGTTCTTATCTTAATATATCTTGCACTTCATATAGATCTTGTATAGTCTTGCATAGATCTGAATAAATAACATAATCCCATTCTAGAACTATCACTAAGATGTTGGTCTGAGAGCAATTTTCAGTAGTTGTAGTTAGGGAAACATAAGATGTTCGTAGATGCATTATCTAACAGTTGTTTTTAGGGTCTAGCTTAGTTATTTATTATTCTAACTGCATTCTACACCAAGGTCTCATGAATACGTGTTTCCCCCGTGTAGACCACTAGTTGGATGTATCATTTCTTAAGCACATTATAGCACATCTGGCCTTTATGTTGCTATTGAAAGGGTGCATAGTGAAACACTTCTATATGTTAAAAAGTGAAGTTTTAATCACATATCCTCCTTCATTTCCATATAATTTGGGTATTTGCAATATTGATAGATCTTTCATTTGGGTGGCTACAGGCATTTGGCGATCCTCTACAATCCTTCTCCTAGGGCTCATTTCATGTTCCCAATGGCCACTAGTATGGGAATGGTTAGCTTCTTCCCAATTTATCTTGTTTTCTATCTAATCTAATCTTTTTATCATTTGTTGCATTAATCTTTTAAGCGACACTACTTCATTTTCCTCGCCCCAACTTCCACTACCTTCGTTCCTCTTGGATTTCCCTTGCTCTCCTTGAAAGCTTACATGTTTTGACCTTGGGAGTGAGTTGTTTACTCTACCCCTTCCAACCCTTCATGCCTTGAGAGGCATCCTAGAGTTCAAAAGTTTATGGATTAGGTGAAAGATGCCCTACTCTCCCTGTTACAAGTTTTCCGAACATAGCAAGTCTTGGAGCTCTTAGTGGAGCAACTTAGGGCTTTGATAGAGAATATAATGCCCCGCTAAGGAACTTGGTAGGACTAAGTCTAAATTACCTAATTACTATAGTTTTTAAAAAAAATAGGTTACCTAGACAATTTAAACCATTATGACCCATCAATTATAGATACATTAGATGGAAAGTTCTTAAAACCTAGTCCATATTAAATAAGAGCTCATAATGATAATATTAACATGATTCCCAAATACAAAGTTCATAATTGTAAAATAAAACTTGATTTTAATTATGCATTAACCATATCTTTTAAGTAATCTTCACAATAAAATTCACCAAAATTGAACTTAAAAAGAAAGAGATAATAATAATACAATCTCATTGTTCATTTCACTTTCCTAACTACCTATCCCTTAACATTGCTTTCTCTAAATTACATTCCTATGTACCCATATTACAAAATGCAAAATTACAATTTACATCAATTACAATATGATCAATAACATCTTCAAAATGTCTTCACAATTACCATCCAAGCATCTTCAAGGAGACACTCAATGCTAAATCTCAAACAAACCTCAAGTTTTTCCACCCAACCATGTGGAACCTAAGGAACCACCCCTTGAGCTAGGAGACAAAACCATAGTCCATCAAGGCAAGACTCACGCCCATAAGAAACCAAGGCAAAAAGGCAAGAGTGAGGGTTGTGACCACATCTGGGCGAGTGTTATTGTACCTTCCTAAGGTGTTGGATCATGCACCCAGGCTTAAGGCCATCTTGTTGCACAAAATGAAATTTGTTTGAGTACTCCAATGAGGATAGGCATGACCAAGTTATGTTGGGATCAACCACCTAGGTTAGGGACCTTTAAGTTATGTAGGATGTCCTTTCCCCGAGCACTCCAACAATACCTCCACAATTATCTTTGTTAAGGTGTGTGAAACCCCACAAAAACTCAATTCATTTTAATATTATGTTTTCACTTATTAACCACTCAAATTTGGAGTCAGCTTGCACAAGGACCTAACCTCTAATGTATAGGATCCCTAGTAGCCACTTTTGGGCCCCAACACCTATGGCTAACCACTCCTCTAAGGTTTCTACCCTACTCAAGTAAAAGATGCCTTATTGACCCAGGAAAGGTTTCATTCAAGAAATAACAATGTGCCTCAAATCCAAACACATAAAGTGCATGACATACTTGACAACATATTTTTCAGAAAACATTTAGCAAACTGACCAAAATCCATAAAACTGTACAAATGTTACTTATTATTGCGCATATGTTTACTGAGGTTGCACTTCTATAAAGACTTTGCATTTATTAGGTAGAAATGCACATATGTTTAATATAGTTGCACAAGTGTTCTAACAATGCATTTTCCTTGTAGAATAACATATAGATGCAATAGATACTTGCTTAGGTTTTGGCGGTGCTTATGTTGTGTATAATTGCACATATGCTTTGCAGAGCGATACATTTGTGTTTCGGCACATATATTCAACAAAGTTTTGTGTTTATTCAATAGATTAGCACATGCATTTAAACATGTTAGCCGAAAGCAAATAACATAATTTCTGCAATGTTGTGCATCAATTAAGTATAACTATGCATTTGTTTCAGAATTAAAAAAAAAATATAAAGAAGAATGCTATGGATGGAATTTCATAATTATTGAGCATGTGAGGGTTCATCTGGGTTGAAGCCCTAGAATAGGACCCTAATGTACTTTCCATTCAGGGAATTCTATCCCTAGTAGTCTACTTTAGACTCAAAGCCTTCCCCCATGATCAAGGAAAATATATGAAACAAAACATACAACCCTCAGAGACTTCCACATTAACAAGGATTAAAAATGTAGAGATTACAAGCAAATTCATACACGCATAATAAACAATTACATTCTTATTTGCAATGATTCTTATACATCTACTAACATGGGAGAAATGATTGGCCTACTTGTTTTCTGAGTTGTAAGTGGAGTTATTTGTTGATATGAACCTCGAGCTTCTCGAATCCTTCAATTTCTAGCAAGTATGATCCTTCCTTCTTCCCTCTTGACCCCAACTGCAAGTGTATAAATGCAAATATTTATAATAAGGTTTCGACTATAGTTTTGGCCTCCTTTTCCCTTGATTTTTAATCTTGAGGTCTCTCCTTATTTATAGGGTGTTAAAGATGGTTGATTTGATTGTGTCGCTTGTAATGATGAACCTAATTAAGGTTTCTAATATTAATTGAATCAACTTTATATTTTGTTTGAAAAATGTTTAATATTCTCATTAGTTGAAAGTTGTCAAGGTGATCCCAAATTTTATTCCTAGAGGTTCCTAGTAGTGTATTGGTTAAGTTTCTTGTCATCTCCTTCAAGGGTCAAGGGTTCAAATCCTTGGGACCTTTTGTCATACTAGTCCAATCCAGTTTCTTGTTATGTTTCAAGCTCATGGTATAAATGTTTGAAGAGTTGTGTAAGTGAGCATGTTAAGGTGAACTTGTGATAGTGGTAGGTTCAATGTTCAAATTTCTTATCATACATTTACTTCTTTATTTGTTTTTAATTTATTTTGCCAATCATTTTTGTAATCTATTCATGCAAGAATTCACATTTAACACAATCATATTCACAATACAAATACATATATTTACTTGGGCATATATGTCTGCACCCATATATACTTAGGTAAAAACATATATATTTAGAGGCACAACTGACATTCACTAAAGATAAAAATTAATCATTAAACTAACAAAATACAAACATGTTAGAAGAGAGGGTTGTTGTTGCACCAAAAGAATCACTTGTCAATGCCTAATACAACCACTAGACTTATAGAACACAGGGGGTGATTAAGCCATGTCACAAATTCGGAAGGGGAACAATGGCGGTTAGTCCAACAATACCCTCCTCAATGTTATCCAAAGAGATTCGAACCTATGACCAAGTTCTAATACCACTTTTTAGAAGCTAGGGTTTTTGTTGCACCAAATGATCGACCTGTCAATGCCTGATACAACTAGTACTTATAGAACACAAAATGCGGTTAAGTCATGTCATGAATCCCAGAGGAGAACAATGGGAATTAGTCCAACAAAACATCATATGGTTCCCATTTAGGTTGCTAAATCTCCTATAAGGACTTTGAGGTCATTGTGCCTAAGTGGATCATGGTTCCATCTCTAGATCATTTTATGTTATAGAGGCTTAATACCCATTCCTACGCACACCTACATCACCAACCAATGCAAAGTAACATCATATCTACTATCACTAACATGAAAATATAAATCTAGTACAAAATAATTCTCAAATCAAGTCACTAGGCTGGCATTACAAAGATGATATACCAAGAAAGGAAATTAATTTCCAACCTTTGATGCTAAGTGCGAGATCCTCATAAATTCCATTCACAATTTCTCTTGCATTTTTTTTTCCTTCTAAGTGAGTCTTTAGGAAGGACAACCAATAGTATTTTCCACCGCACATCAATCTTCATGTCATCATCATCATCGTCGTCATCGTCATCATCATCATTATAATCTTCTTTTATGTTGTCCACCCCTCTCCATCGATTTAACAACTTGAGGTGTCACTCGAGGACATGAAATATCCACTTGGTGAGCCAATTCTTCGCAAATGAGATGTGCTAGGTACATTAGGTGAGATAATGCCTTCCACCTTCATGTGCTTAGACATTGAGTTGGGGTTGTGGTGTTTAAGATGGATATTTCTCCTTCTTCTGGAGGTTGGATAACATTAACCTCCCTACAAAGCTAGGGACCTCTTGAGATTAACAACCTTAGTCAAAGTTTCCATAGTTTTGAGAATCCACTTAGTAAATGGGCAGTCAATCCCATCCCTTCCACATGAGGATTGATTAAGTCTCTAGTTGCTTGCATTTCTTCCTCCTTATTAGAATTGATTCATTATGTTAGTTTTTTTGAGTATTTTTGATGGGTCTTTGCGTAATTGAATGTTTAAATTTGCAATAATCATGTTAGGAGTTAGTAGCATTTTCATTTTGAATGAATTATGTCCAATTTCCTAACTTAGATTGCAATGGTACTAAGTAAGGAAGCATTTTGTTCATATCATGATTCCAACAAAAATATGAAGTATACAAACTATAAATTACTAAATCATACATATTAAAATACTTTCTCATATTTAAAAATTTATTTGAAAAAGTAAATAAATAATATGTGATGATTGATTTACATATTAATTTTTTGTTTTTAATCGATCTATATAATATTTTTTTACCATAATAGAAACTAGTGACCAAACCCCTCTAGATCATAAAAATTAATATAAAATGATTTGATCTATTCATTTAATTTTTTGTTATTGATATATCATTATGATAACTATATCACAATAGAGACTATTGACCAACCACTCCTAATTTTATTAGATAATATATGACGATCCATCATGATATTATTGTAGAAACTAGTGATCAAACTATTCCTAATCTTCCCTTTCACTTATTGATCACAATCGTTAACTTAATAATATTATATCATTAATTAGATATGTTTATTCTCTTCAAATGTACAAATACTAGATATTCTCCTTCACATGCTACATTTGATTTAATTGATTAATAATCATATCATTAATTATATATGTTTATTCTCTACACATATAAATATTGGCTTAATATATATTTTAAAATTTGTTACATATACATTGTTCTCCACATATACAAATATTGAAATATTGTCCTTTTACATAACAGATTTAATTTTAATATATTAAGGATTATATCATTAATTATTATACATGTTTATATTTATTTATTCAAATTTGTTACACATATATTGGACTTCATCATACAATTTATTTAACCGTATAAAGAAACCTTCTCGGATAGGGATGGACATATCACTTCATTTGTAAGTCAATGTAATAAAAAAACAAAAAACTCAATGAGATATGAACTGATTTGTAGTTATTTGTAGTCAATCGAGAAAGGTGTTATTTCAGACCCCCAAAAAAGTTATTGCTGGTAAATATATTTTTGTAAAAACAAAATCGTTAAATTCCTCACTGCTTCTTCTCTATCGCATGCTATAAAAATTTCTTGCAAATCAAATCTTTCAAATTTAAGATCTCTTAGAAGTTTTAGCAAAGTTTTGCATAAGTTTTCGACCACGAAAGCTATCGATTCAATCCAAAACAGAGCTCGGAATTCATGTATATCGTCTGTACTACGTTTTTGACGAGGTTGAACCTGTGCCATTAGGCGGTTCAATTTATGATTTGGCAATGACAACTGTTGAGTACTTATCTAGGTGGTTAAAGGAATCGAAATTCCAACTACTACGTAAGCCGTTCGACGTGTATATAAGGTCGGGAAAGGTAAAGGGCTTTTCGCACTGTGCAGAATTTCCACTTGTTTTGCTTGATTAACCGCAGGTTTGCCTTCCATAGTGAAGTAAGATTGTACTTTTGGAATATTTCTTCAAGAACTTTTGATGGTGGATTTGTGAACTTTGGATTCTTGGAGCTCATTAACTTGGAGTCAAAGTATCATTTTTGGTATAATTCGTATAAATGCCCCGTTCGATGCTTGCTTGTTGAAAATTGAGCTTATTCAGGGGTTCGAACATATTGCCATGGATTCTAGTCTTCTGGTCTCTGGAAATATTGCTAAACTTGTTGCAACGATGGTTTATTTGCTACCTGGACTTTAGCTTTACTTTTTTGGTAGTTTGGCGCTCCGATTTTCATCTATTATTGAGTTCAGAGTTGAATTCTTGGTCTGGGGATATTTATAGTACCAGGGAAGTTGTATATACATTGTATATCCGTCGATAGTGATCATGAAGAAATCAACGAAGGTCGTGACGAGAAGGGTGGGGAAGTATGAGATGGGAAGGACTATTGGCGAGGGAAACTTCTCCAAGGTTAAATTTGCGCAAAATACAGAGACTGGAGAGAGCGTGGCCATGAAAGTGCTTGAAAAGGGAACCATTCTCAGGAATAGGATGGTCGACCAGGTAAACAGCCTTTCTTATGAGAAAAAAATGTATTTGTTTCCGTTTTCCTTACTGATTTTGTGAAAATTGGACCTCTCAGTTTCAATTGGTAGTTTGTATAGATGACAGGAAATATGACTTTCTTCAGTTTCAATTGGTAGGTTGTATATATGACATATCTAAATTCGGTATTGATAGGTTACGAGAGAACAATTTGAGGTGGGTTGAAGTTTTAACATAATAATTATAATTTAAAGCTGAACTTAAATGGGTTCAGGTATATCCCATCTAAGTAGTAGAATTGAATTATTTTCGAGAATTGTTTACATTTACTTTCAAATTATTCAATATTAAATGTCAAGGGTAGTGCGATTTAATTGTTTTGAAGACTTCGATTGAATTTAGAAAGCAGAAGTTCGGCAACCTATCCCAATTCAATACTGATAGGCTGAGTGGATAAATGTCAGTATGGTTCTAATATTTTAAATAAACTGTCATAACTGAAACCAAATTTAATGCTTAGAATTAAATATTTTGGGTTGTTGAATGCAATTATTTTCATGAATTTGATTGCATTCACTTACGTGACAATTGATCTCTATTTTATGTTGAAGTTTTTATTGGATCAACTGTGTATAGTCTATCAGGGTTTCGGTCGGAAAGAACAAGCACAGTTTAAATAATTTAAGGTTTTAAGAATATTAACTGTTTTATAACTGTAGTATCTGAAATGGTAAACACAAATCCCACTTTATTGTTGAGTTAAAAAAAAAAATTGCAGATGAGAGAATGAAAGATTAAATGATAGAACAATCAACAAACACACACAAAATACTTATGTAAGGAAACTTGCAAGACAGAATATCATCGTTTCCACATAACCCATAATAGATCTGAAATAAATTTGTAATTAAAATTCACATGTAAAACAACATACCCACAAAAATGTGACACACGATATACTTTGGGAAACTCTCATTGAGGGAAAAACTAAGCCTCCAAAAGCATTCATCACCATGTATTATTCAGCAAAAACACCATTGCAATACAACCATGAAAGCCTTCAAAGCCATAGTCACAACTGAGCAATCCATGTGAACAAGCATGAATCCACACATCCCATGCCATGCTTCCTACCTTCACAAATGCTCCTTTGGCTAGTTTTGCTTGACTCTTTCTCTTTTGTCTTCTCACACAACAACTACCTTTGTGGCTGCTTATATAGTAGCAAGTCCCAAAAAATCACCAAGTGGTATTACATAAACCATGTGCTACCTAACCCTTTGACCCCACATTTAATATTGGAATTTTAATTCTTTTCTCCAATATTAAATAATTACATGAAATATTATCATAATGTTACAATACAATTCATCAAGTATATCCCAAGGGAATTTTTATATGTTGCATGTCCATCTAGGTGCAACATTACATAATAAAATAAACTAATACAATATAACAGTATTATGCAATGTGTGCAACACCCATTATCTCAACAATTTCACTTGTTGTATACATTGCATAGGGTCATTTTGTAGCCAAATAAATGAACAAGGAAACAATACCTCCTAGGACATCCACCATTATGGATCAAAGTACACCGTGTGCTCCATCCTGGAACCTGCAACATATCAAAGTATCCAGTATCTCAAACATGAATAATTTCATCTCCTATTATGCCACTGCCACCGGGCATACATAGAAACCATCTAAAGAGAAAACCATCCAACTTGTCGCATTAGAAGATCATAAAATCCTGTACCAACTGAAATGCCAAGCACAAAAAATCTGATCCAAAGGTAATCACATGTATGCGTAGTTGTCAAAATATCCATAGCTGAATTAACACCCACAACAAATGCCAAACCCATCCATCCATACCTCCAAAGGTATACCGAGTGAATCTCACATTATCAACATATCCAATCTGTAATTTGTAATCAATAGCCTCAAGAGCAATACCTACCACATATATATACCAAGACGCTCCCACTACAAAAGAGAATGTCAAATCTATAACCAATCCACTCACAACATTTCAAAGAAGTGAATCCATGTAGTCTCAAGGACATCCACAACACAAACCAATAACTTGCAAGAACAACTCTCATAAAAAATCTCTAATAGTCTTCCAAGCTCTCCACAACCAACAGATGAAAGAGATAAAGGAATAACCATGCCATCTCTCACATGACATACACGAGCATAAACCAGTGATCACAATCTCTAACCAATCTCAAATCCAATGTAAGTGAAACCGAACATTCAAGAAGATAACTAAGATCAAAGAGAAACCATGCAAATCATAACCTGTATCATGTCCATCTACACACATCTCTAGATGTAAACAGTGCAAGTATGACCTCCTCCATAAAACCCCAACCAAGAAGTCTCAACAACACCCAAACTATACCATATAACTAATTATGCATGTAAGCCTCTCACAAGAAGATCAAACTCATAACCATTTCTAAATCAAGGAATAACCATTAACTAACCAAGGAATATGCCCAATATAAAATCATGTCCCAAACTCAACCAGCATAACAACATATGCAAATGGAGATAACCAATGCTAACCATCTCTAAAATGAATCCTTCAGAATTAACTTACGTATCGTAGCTCAAGATCCACATCCATGGAAGATAAGCATAAACATAATGCACTTGAGAGAAACAATGGGCTATACCTCTCAAGTAGCAAACCGTCGAATAGACCAAGAGTGGGGAATGAGAATGCTCATCAAGATATCCAAGTCTCCAACCAAGACTCATCTAAGAACAATCTCCTCTCAAGTCCATATCAAGTGAATGCCCCTCAGACTCTCCTGCTGAAACCATCAACTGTCCCAACCAATACTTATCTAATCCAAGAGAATCAACATCACCACCGTCTCTAAGTATCCATGAGCACCTGTAACCAATCAATCTATGCCAACTCCAAAAGCAACATAACAATATCATGAAGTATCTAGCTTATGATCAATGTACTCAATACCAAGAAACTAAACCAAGATCAATGTCAAAGTTCCAACCATGGTCTTAGGAACGTAAACATGACAACATGATCTAACCATCTCAACAGAGACAACATGCTCCATATGAACATACTATAAAATGTCACAACTCTAAACGCGTATCAAGAGTATACCATGACATATAAATCAAACCATTCTAATACCAAGGATAGCATGTCAAATGAAAGCATAAACCACACCTTTACCAAGAACCCCACAAGTCCTCTAGATGCAACCATCTCCATACACCATGAAGAAAACCATCTCCACATAGCATGAAGAACCATCTCCACACACCATGAAGATAACTAAAAACCCCATGAGTTCTCAAGATCTAACCATCTTCACACACCATGAAGATAACAAGTGCATCATGCAAATGTCAAAGGCGCTTCTGCAGTAACAGGATCTAAGACAAACCTCCAACGTCTGCAAACACTCAATAAATATATCAATGCCAACGACTCCCACTCAACCATGGTACCAAGGCCTTATAAAATCCATCTTCTACATGAAAATCCTCTAGGTCTACACCCACATAACCAAAGTGTCAGTACCAAGTGAAACCAAGATCTCCAAACCAAGAAGATACAAACCAAACCAAGAACTAATCCTGCACTATCACCTCACCACAGTCACAAGCTATCACTAAACTGTGTATCCAAGCTATCCATGACAAAATGATGAAAAACCATCCTCTAACTATGAGAATCAACCAAGGCATCAAACCATCAAAGAACTCAAAGTGCATATCATGAGCTCCTCAAAAGAAACCAAATAACCATAATCCTCAACCAAGAAGATATACCACCATAACCAAATCAGAAATCCAAACCAATGAACATCAAAGATGTACTTGTATATCCAATCATGTCATGCCAAAATCCATGGCACCATGATCACATCCATGAATTGAGCAACTAACTCTCAAAGTGTCCAATCTGTCAGCATAAAATAGTCAACCACAATCCTCCACCATGACTGTACCTGGTAACATATAAAGACTCAAAGTAGGCTCCAATAGAATTACTAGTAACAAGGAATGAAGTTCTTGATTTTATTTGAATTTCAGTAGATATAGTGTGTACAAAACATAATGCAATTCTAACAATTTGCCTTCCAACATCACATGTAATTTATTAAAGAAGGGAAAGACAGAATCTCATAAATTATTAATAACTGAATTCCCAACTTAAAACAACAGTGAAACCTGATTAATTTTGTAGTCCATAACCATTGCTTCTGCTGGTTGAAAGGGGGAGACCACACTTTATGATGAAGACTATTCCTCAACGTAGCATAACCTTGGAGAAGTTCTAACAGCAGTCAAAGATATTAATAGGTCCGACTGATAGCTATGTGCGACCAAGAAATGACGTACAACAATTAACGTCCCATCGTTTATGCGCTGGACGATTTAGATACTAGTCTTCGTGCTTGGTCCAGCTGGCTTGAACACCATTCACATCGATTATCACCTTGGACGTCTAGCTGATAATAACCCAAGGTGTCACTCTCAACAGTATAATGGGGCCACAAAACTCCCAATCAATTTGCAAATCGAATTCCAGATTGCAACTAATACAGGCAATTTCCTTCAGAGAGACAATCTCCGGAGCCACAGTGGATATAGTTGGAGATTATGATAATTGTTAATCTTAGCACAATTATCAATTGAAAACTCAAAAATTCTTAATAACCCTTAGGCAACGAGCAAGAAAATGTATACTAGTCAAGATGATCTCTCCTCAACAAAAAGCTGTATTTATAACACAAGTTGAGCCATCTAGCTTCTCACTTTCACACCTTCTGCTTAAAAAGCAACTTTATAATATAAAGTTATAACACTTATTAAATGTGAATTAAATCATCATTAAGCCAACAAGCTTGCCGATAAAAGACTTCAATAAAAAATCCTAGAGAGATCAAATATCCAAAATTAGAGAACCATCTTGCCTGAACCACTAAACCAAAAATAGCAACTGACCAAAAGTGACTCACTAAAAATAGTAAGTCCAAAAATAGCAATCTCATGATAAAGACCCCCAAAATCAGGCATCAGCTCACGAGGGTTGAGATGATGAGCTGAAAAACCTACACTACAGTTCTCCCTCCCCAAGATTGTTTGTCCTCAAGCAGTTGCAGTCCGGAATGCTGTAGAATATCTTCAGGCTCCCAAGTAGCATCCTCATCTAGAAGATTCTGCCAGTTAACCAAAAACTCACGAATGGTCCTCCGTCGTAATTGCCTTTCTCTAGTATCATGTATTGCTTCTAGAATCAACTCCAATCTCCCTTCGTGATCCAACGAAGGCAAAAAAAGAGGTCTCACATGATGACCTAAGGCCCCTTTGAGGCATGAAACATGAAACACATTATGAACTTTGCTATCATCAAGCAACTGCAACTCATATGCTACCTCACCAACTCGCCGCACAATCCGAAAGGGTCCATAATATCGCGACTTAAGTTTCTCAGCTCCACTCTTCTTGATTGAAGATTGCTGGTACGGCTGCAACATCAAGTAGACCATGTCTCATACTTGATAAGTTCGAGCTGTTCTCTTTTGATCAACATACTGCTTTTGCTGATTCTGAGCCCTCTGTATATTATCTTTCAAGGTCCTTACTACATCCTGGCTGTCCTGTAGCAACTCCTCGGCACTTGGTACTTTGCTATCACCACATAACAAATCCTTAAAATTGGATGAATCATAACCATATAAAGCTCTGAAAGGGGACATCTGTATACTCATGTGATGAGTGGAATTGTAACAATATTCACATAAGTGGATCCATTTCACCCACTGTAAACCATGCAACCTGGAGATCTCGCTGAAAAATAATTCTGCCAACTGCACAGCTGAATAGGTAGTGGTAATAAGGAAGAAATGAGCATACTTTGTGAGTCTATCTACTACCACATATAAACAATTCCACCCTTGGGCCTTAGACAAACCCACAATGAAGTCCACGGAGATCTCCTCCCACTTCCTTTCAGAAATAGGGAGTAGTTGTAATAAACCAGCATGATATGTGTATTTGTGTTTGTTTTGCTGACAAATCGAACATTCTTGGACATCATGATGAACATCATTCTTCAACCCCTTCCATGTAAATCTCTCCCGAACTTGTCTATAAGTCTTGAAAAACCTCGGATGACCAGGCATAGGAGAATCATGGAATGCCCGTAAAATCATCTTATGCACCACTGACTTTGGAATCAGATAAATCCGCCCCTTGTAGATAATCAACTCACCTGAAAGTGAATATCTGTCATTTTGAATACTACCATCCACAATACCTGTCACCCACTAATCCCAGGCATATTCTGTTAAGAGTTTTAGGTGACTCTACAACACTCCCAAGATCAAATGAAACACTAGGATAACTTCCTCGAGAGATTGAGAAGACAATTGTATGAAGATGCAAGAATGCTATTATTGATAATGGACTTGATTGACATCCAATGGATTGATTTGAAATGTACATAACAGGCCTCCTTATATAGGAGAGGCGATAAGAGACAATGATAAGGAGAAGATAAGCTATCATCCACAAGGTGGAATCACATGTCCACCAAAGGTGGATCATCCTCCATTATGCAATGAAGTATGTGCGATGATGAGGATGATAATGTGATATGTGCATTAAAAGGTGGAATGAGATAACAACTATGACCAGCTAGAGTGGAATTCTCCTACACCATGTGTTTAAATGAGGCGGAAACTCCTAAGTGTCTCAATCACAAACTACTATGCAATGCATTATCTTAAGTAAGCTTAAGTAAGTGTAATTAGTGAATATTCAATTACACCAACATCCGATCCGAATGTCTACATTCTTTAGAGGGATGATTCACATTTGCTTCTTGTGCTTTATGTTGATGATTTCATCATTACAGGGAGCACATCATCCATTATTGATAGTGTCAAGACTACTTTGCAGGACAGGTTTTCGATGACAGACTTGGGTCAACTACAATTAAATGCCTCCAATCCTGTGAAATATCAAACACTACACAAAGGTGAGGTCTCCTCAAAAGAGCATCTGCAACAACATTTTGAGTCCCTTTGATATAGGAGATATCAAAATCATAAGACTGTAGCTTGCTGACCCATTTTTGCTGCCTTTCATTTAGATCTCTCTATCCCAAGAAATGTCTCAAGCTATTATGATCAGTTTTAATGCAAAACTTGCTGCCCACCAAATACTGCCTGAATCTAGCCAAAGCGTGCATTATAGCTAACATTTCCTTATCATAAACACTGAAAGTTCTCTCAGGAACCTGCAATTTCTTGCTCTAAAAAATGATGGGATGTCAATCCTGGGATAAAACGACACCAATACCCTCTTCGGAAGCATCACAATGCAAATCGAAAGGCCTAGAGAATCAGGCAAGGCCAATACTGGACATGAAGTCATAATAGTCTTAAACTTCCCAAAGCATTCCTGTGCCTGTGCTAACCACTGAAAAGAACCCTTACAGGTCAAATCTGTAAGGGGTGTGACATGTCGTGAGAAACCGGCCACAAACCTACGATAAACAGCACAAAGACCAATAAACCCTCATAACTGTGTAATAGCACAGATCTTATTCCGATCCAGACGAACTCCATTGGCACTAATAATATGTCCTAGATAAAGTAACTCTATCATACCAAGATCACACTTGGACTCTAGCATACGAGTAAGCCTGATCTAGAATACCCAAAACTGTATCTAGGTGAACCACATGATCATCCCAAGTCTTACTATAAACTAGAATATCGTCAAAGAAGACCAACACAAACTTGCGGAGCTAACTGTGGAACACTTGGTTCATAGTAGACTGAAAAGTGGCAGGAGCATTGGTGAGACCAAAGGGCATGACTAAGAATTCAAAATGCCCACAATGACACCTGAAAGCTGTCTTCTCAATGTCTTGCTCTCTAACCCGGATTTGATGATAGCCAGACCTTAGATCAATTTTCGAAAAATGCTTTGCCCCATGTAGTTCATCGATGAGCTCATCAATTCGTGGAATGGGATATTGGTTTTTTATGGTCCTCTTATTCATCATCTGATAATGAATGCACATCCGGAGGGTACCATCCTTCTTCACCAAAACAATTGAAGAAGCGAATGGGGACTTACTTGGCTTGATATGCCCCTAATCAAGTAGCTCCTGTATGGTCTTCTCAATCTCATCTTTAAGCCTCTTCGGATGGCGATAAGGAGTAATCATAATAGGCTTAGTGCCTTCCTCCAGCTCAATAATATGCTCAATCCCGTGATCTAGTGGCCTACCAGGAGGTAAATCATTAAATATTTTAGAGTGTTTAATCCTCAATTGCTGGATATCAGGATGATATTATGCCTCCTTAATATTCCTTTGTGTTGGCATAATTCTGCACTCTACTGCCCAGTCAACAATATCCTCATACGAACCAAGTGCTGCATACGCCTAAGTGAGATCTGCTTCAACTCATCATACAGATTGCTTTAAGAACTTGGGGCTTCCCGTCCTTAATGAATCTCATCTCCATCTTCTCAGTGCTTAGGTAGATATCTTTAAGTGTGTGTAACCATGCCATACCAAGAACTATATCTATCCCTTCCATGTCCACCACATAAAAATCTGCAGTGAAAGCATATGTATTAAGTTTCACAGGAAGGTTTGTAATCATCTTGTTACACTTCAACGTGTAACCATCAGCTACTTGTACTCGTAGGCCCTTGAAATCCTTAGTCTGTATACCCCTCTTGGTAACCAAACGAGCATCAATGAAATTATGAGTAGCTCCAGTATCAAATAAAGAAACAATACCCTGTCCAGCTATGAGCCCACGCATTCAAAAAGCTCCCTCCTTCCTCATACTGGATAAGTAAGCTTCCTTGAGGTTGGAATCATCCACCTCAACATCAACATGATCACCCCTATGCTGATCCAGTTCACTATCAACAAACGGCTCTTGAAGATTAGTACTGTCATCATCATCGTAGGACCACTCCATCATCCTATTTTTACCTATAGGCTTCATGGGACAGTCATAGTTGACATCATAGGGATCCCTGCAATAGAAACACAACTTCCTCCTCAAATCATTAATAGTTTCCTAGTCCAAGGGTGCTGCAACAAGACGCTTACCCTCAGTCTTCTCTCTTCGAGGAGGTGTCCTATCATAGGAGGAAGTAGCAGGCTTTGAGGTAAACTTGCCTCTAGGTGTAGAGGCCTCTAAATTACGGGCCTTTTTCGTTGCTTCCTGTATGATGAGGGGTCTAATGACTTAACCCACCCTCTGAGTAGCTCAACAAGGCCCTCAATGAAAAGCATAACCCTCCTCCGCTTAGATATGTCATACGCCATTACTGACAACCTTTGGAACTCCCTGATGAATGCCTCCAAACCAGCTGTCTGTCATAACTGAGCCAACTCTCTAAAATAAACCTCAGGATCCTTTTTGTCAAAACGTTCTATCAATCTGTCAATAAACTCTTGATATGATATGACTTGATCAAGATGGAGAGATACCAAACCATGATACCACCAATCGTGCGCAACTCCATCAAGGTGTAATACAACAAACCTGATGGCATCCTCCTCAGTCGTAGGCTGCAAAGCAAGGTAGGTGTCGAGCTTGTGGACGCAAGTTCTAGCAATCACTCTACTGCTCCCATCAAAATGAGCCAATGCCATCTTACTAGCTGCATGTTGGAGCTCAGTATACCTGGGCCGTTGTTTGTCAGTAGCAGGCTTGCCCTTGGAATGCTCACGTTTTTGTGTCAAATACCTATCAAAACTCAAATTATCCTTTAATGCTTGGGGAAGAGCATCCCACTCATGAAAGTGAGTCAGAACATCATCAGCAAATGGAGCAGCCTCAGAAGTAGTGCTAACAGTATCTCCTTCAGGGCTCAGAAAAGTAGGTCTCTACGGCCTGTCTTGAGTGCGAATATAACCTGTCCTGTCCACCTTGTCATTGTGATGTCCCCTGTTTTAGACTAGGTTTTAATAAGAGTTAAACAATAATATTCTATTAATTTAATATATTTATATCGATAAATATATGATATAAAATCATCTAACACATTTTATGATATATTTAAATACAATGATAATATATTATCATTTACTAATGATAATATAATTCTACTAATATGGTAATATATATCTACCAATATAAGAATCTTATGATATATGTAATAATGATAATAAATAAGGTTGGTACTAAATGAATGGTGATAACATTATTATGTTATCTAAATAGCTTATATTATCCATAATCCTAAGGATAAACTACAAATATGGAAATTTAATAATTAATAAATGTTATACATATAATATATATTGTTAAATATATGTTAATTAATAACTATTAAACCTTAACCATAACAACTAGTTAATTATTTGAAGAGATGCAACCATTCGTGACTATTCATTAGTAATAATATAAATAGGAGAACAAATGATAGACTAAGATATATCATATATGAATTATCATGAAAAGCTTTTGGGAATAAAGGAGCAAATCAGATGAAAATCTAATGAAATCTATACAAATTGGAGAAAAATAGAAAAAGTCTTAGAACGGGACATTACAGTCATCCATCTTGACATGATCCTCAGTCCTCTGTCTGTCATTAGCCCTGGGCCCCACATCCATACGTGACCTGTAGGAACCAACAGAAACATCTCGGTCTCTCTCTACCCCTATCCCAAGGCATCGCTAACTGATGTAGGGTGTTAAACAACTGTTGGAGAACATCTATCATTTGCTGTTGCCCGGCTGCAATATTTTGAAATGCTTGCAAGGCATCTCTGTCAACCTGAGCATCCGTAGCACGTTGTTCGAAACCACTAGAACCACCCAGACTACCCACTTTTCCAAACTGAATCTCTTGCTCTCCCTCTCTAGGAGGTGCATTCTGATCCTACTGGGTGTAGTGCATTCCAGACACAAACCTTTGATCGCCATCCATAACTCAAGATGTAGACAAACGAAATATTTCTCTGAAAATTCTGAGCCCAATTCCTACAGGTTGGCAGGAAACCGCTCTGATAACAGTGTAAAGACTCAAAGAAGGCTCCAATAGAATTACTAGTAACAAGGAACAAAGTTCTTGATTTTATTTGAATTTCAATAGATATGCTGTGTACAAAACATAATGCAATTCTAAGAATTTGCCTTCCAACATGATATGTAATTTATTAAAGAAGGGAAAGACAAAATCTCATAAATTATTAGTAATTGAATTCCTAACTTAAAACAACAGTGAACCTGATTAATTTCATTGTCCATAACCATTGCTTCTGTTGGTTGACAGGGGGATACCACGCTTTATGACAAAGACTATTCCTCAATGCAGCATAACCTTGGAGAAGTTGTAACGCCAGTCAAAGATATTAACAGGTTCGATTGATAGCTATGTGCGACCAAGAAATGATGTACAACAATTAATGTTGCTGATCCCACATTCTATGTGTTGGACGATTTAGATACTAGTCTTCGTGCTTGGTCCTGCCGGATTGAACACCATTCAAACTGATTATCACCTTGGATGTCTAGCTGATAATAACCCAAGGCATCACTCTTAGCACTACAATGGGGCCACCAAACTCCCAATCGATTTGCAAATCAAATTCCAACTTGCAACTAATACAGGCGATTTCCTTCAGAGAGACAATCTCCGGAGCCACAATGGATACAATTGGAGATTTCGATAATTGTTTACCTTAGCACAATTATCAATTGAAAACTTAGAAATTCTTAATAACCCTTAGGCAATGAGCAAGAAAAAGTATATTATTCAAGATGATCTCTCCTCAACAAAAAGTTGTATTTATAACACAAATTGAGCCATCTAGCTTCACTCTCACACCTTCCACTTAAAAAACAACTTTATCATATAAAGTTATAACACTTTATAATATAAAGTACTTATGCTTATTAAATGTGAGTTAAATCATCATTAAGCCAACCAGCTTGCCGATAAAAGACTTCAATAAAAATCTCAGAGAGATCAAATATCCAGAATCAAAGAACCATCTTGCTTGAACTGTTGGAACCAAAAATAGCAACCGACCAAAAGTGAATTACTAAAAATAGTAAGTCCAAAACCAACAATCTCGTGATAAAGACCCCCAAAACTAGGCATTAGCTCATGAGGGTTGTGATAATAAGTGGACAAACCCACACTCCAGAGACCTGCTAAATTAGGGACATTACATAACAACATCTCATCCCGTCTACATGAAGAAAAATCAGCAAATCATGTGACTTAGAACATAGACAACCCAAATACAAGCCACCAATCTGAATATGCATCAATAATGAAAGATCAATGGGCAAGGACAACCCATATCTAAGTTATAAATGCAACCTGTAAGTATAGACCGCTTACAACATTGCACAACTTGTAGACCCAACAAGTCCCCATACATATCCAAACCAAATACTGATAACTATATCATCTTGAGACCAATCTGAAATATGAATTGAATATACAATGACATCAAATTTTAAATCTCAAAAATATATAATGCCATAAACTCTCAATGTTACCATAGTCAATATATATCATAAACTGTTCAGATCAATATATCACCAAATAAACCATGCCAAACTTGCACCAAATTTAAACCAATATATAAAGCTCTCCAAGAGCTTTCCATTGACTACTCGAAGTCCAAAATCCGACTTCATATGCCCAAGTTATTCCCTAATTTATGCTTAAAATAAATAACATCTGACTTTAGGGCTATTAAAACCTGACAAAATGTCAATATCACAAAATCAAACCTACACCAAGTTGTAGTGCTCTTAATTATTTTTCCAACGCCTGTAAGAAGGCTGAAATCTGATATCCTGAGAGAAAGTTATGGTCGTTTTACTAAGACAGTGTTTTTACCATTTTTACTGCGATTTTTTTTCTTTTTTGGTGACAAAAACTCTGACAGGATTAAATTTGTCAGTTATCATGGGCTAAAACTAAAAAACTCTTTCATTTTCTTTGAACATGGCCAAACTAGGGCATATTATATATCAAAATTTATGAAAACATTGACCCGGATCCAATGGTGAGGTTTGTTTTTACCCAAGAGATTATTTCTGCAAGCTCCCTCCGAAAACCCTCATTTAAATGAAACATCCAAAAAAATCCTTTTGACTAATAATTTCACATGCCCAAAATCTACCAACATCCCATCATAACAGCAAACCCAAAACCCTCAGATCTGCAATAAAAAATCATATATCTTGCTCTCTCTTTTATCCTCTCATGCATTCCCATGGACATAATATAACTGTTTCCACATAATCCATAATAGATCTGAAATAAATCTGTAATTAAAATCCACATGCAAGAGAATAGACAACATACCCACAAAAATGTGACACACGATATACTTTGGAAACCCTCATTGAGGGAAAAACCCAGCCTCCAAAAGCATCCATCACCATGTATTATTCAGCAAAAACACCATTGCAATACAACCATGGAAGCCTTCAAAGCTATAGCCACAACTGAGAAATCCATTTGAACAAGCATGAATCCACACATACCATGCCATGCTTCCAACCTTCACTAATGCTCCCTTGGCTAACTTGTCAAACCCTGTCCTACTCGACTCTTTCCCTTTTGTCTTCGCACACAACTACCCTTGTGGCTGCTTATATAGTAGCAAGTCCTACAAAACCACCAAGTGGTATTACATAAACCATGTGCTACCTAACCCTTTGACCTCACATTTAATATTGGAATTTTAATTCTTTTCCCTAAAATTAAATAATTACATGAAATATTATCACAATGTTACAATACAACTCATCAAGTATATCCTATGAGAATTTTTACATGTTGCACGTTCATCTAGGTGCAACATTACATAATAAAATAAAATAATACAATATAACAATATTATGCAATGTATACAACACCCATTATCTCAACAACTCAGACAGAAACACAAGAACTAATAGTAGTTCGTCCAATCTTGACTAGTCCACTCTTTAAGCAGAGGATATCTCTTATTTAGATTAATTTCCTATCTTACAATATACAACAGCTTATTACTATATTGACAATCTAAATCACAGTTCAAAGGAAGACTTGAACTAATTACATGACCATCACAACTTAGCTTGGAAGATGAAACGGTGAACAAGATGCCAAAGTCGATTGGTTATCAAGGAATAAAAATGATTGGGCTTGAGCAGTTGTTAGAGTCATTGTAATCTCCCACTTGAAGTTCAATCAGTACTATGAAAAGAGCTGCACAGAGATTCCTTCTCCTAGATCTTATATTTATGTCATCACAATGCTAAGAGAAGCTCTACAGAATTCAAACTTCTCCCAAGATACAACCTTTGTTATTATATCTGCCAGATGGATTTTGGTGTCAATTTTCTCTAACTTCAACTCGTCTTTCTCAAGAGCACGACGAATAAAATGATATTGAATCTCTATATGCTTTGTGCGACTATGGAAAGTTGAGTTTTAGCCAAATGAATGTCACTTTGCATGTCATAGAATAAATTAAAAATAGATTGATGGTACCCCAATTGTCCAAGAAATCATTGTTGCCATATCAGCTCCTTGGCTCCCTTAGTGAGAGCAACATATTCAGCCTCAATAGAGGAAAGAGCAACTACCCGTTTTTTAGAGGAAGCCCAGTTGATTGCTGCCCCAACAAAAGTAAACACACATTTCCTCTTATCTAAAGCTCCTGCCATATCAGAATCTACATAACCATATAGTTTAGTATTCTTACTTGGTAAACATAAAACATAATCATAGGTACTTTTCAAGTACCAAATAATCCATTGAACTACTTGCCAATGAGTTTTTCCTGGATTACTCATTGTTAGTAACATATTTGTCCTTCGAAAAAGAATTGCAAAATATGACTCAAAACGTCTAAATGGAAGAACAAAAGCTACTAATAGTTGGATGAGTTATCATTGACTGATAACTCTCCTTTGAATTGTGAGGTACAACTTCCTAATAGAAATTGAAAGTAGGCAAGAAGCTACAAGACTTGCCTGTTTAACCTTTGAATATCATAGAGGAGAATGAGAGAAAATAATATTCTTTTTTGTAAGCCATGGATGACAGTGCAAGACTACATCTAAAACATGAAAGGAATTATCACATGATTCATTCCAATCCAAGAATTACATCTTCAGACCACAATATCTGATAAATATAATCTATCTTTATTATAAACACATAACAAAAAACAATAGGTTTAACCTGTCCTTGCAACTAAAATTGAAATACAAAATATCAAACTAATTCCCTATCCCCTGCTACAATTAAAACGTATCCTTCCTCCCCTGGCAGCCTCAGGACTTCCAAGAGTAAAAAGAAGAACCCCTTTTCTATCAAAGATCTCACCATAAATAGGCTTACAGGCTTAGCATTCTGTTCCATAACTGAATCTTGAAATTCTTTTTCGTGAACCTTTACTAATACTATAGTATCATTTAGAAAACTAAATATTATATATCATTCATGAAGATTTGATGTGCAATCAAATGTCATTCAAACATTATCGTGTATCTCCCCAACATGGAATGAGTCATTCGACATCAGTGCCACTTGGATGATTCAGTGCAGTAGGGTGGCAATGGATTTGAGGTTTTAATATATAAAAGATTGATGACTTTATTACATAGAAACTATCAAATTCCTTTGCTTATTAGCATTCTCCCGAGTACTCTGTTATTAATATCTGTTTCACCATAGAACAATGGCATCTTCCATAATATGTTGTATGCTTGGTGACCCTCAACCCTTGATGCATTTGTCAATTTCAATGCTTAAGCGCACCACACCTCTGTCCTATATCATTTCACATGCAAACCCATGTTCAATCCTCTTTAGTATTGAGCTTGGATCAAAATTTACTAGGATGGTGTTCTTCTGAATCAGACATTCTGTCAAATAGTTGGCGGCTACGTCCCATGCTTTTCTGGTTACACATTTACCTTTAATGGGTCATTGGAATTACGGCTTGCATGTGCATTTGAATATCATCCATTACATATCAAATGACTTTGACACAATGTCATGTTACATTACCCTTCATTATACATTTCTTATGCTGCGTGAAGATCCATGTTGGCTGTGACATCCAACATGGTGTTTGAATTCCCATTGACATCTTTTATGGTTTGTAATCCATCCAATCTATTCATGTGAATCAGGACCAAGTTACACCTCATCATTCGAAAAATGATGAACACAAGCATTCTGTCGAACAGTTCTCATGTCGGCATTGGGCAGGTTGTGATTTTTATGAACTACCAACTCCCAAGTTTCTGATTAAACAAATTAAACTTGGTTGCCAATGCTGATCATGACATATAAGCCATTGCCCTCTTCAATGATTTTGGGGACTATATAATATGTTCCTGCAATGACCTTTGGATTCACATGGCCTTTCCATCTTATAAACATGACATAACATTTCATGCAGTTTGATATTCTTCAACATGGTGAGTGATGCCATATAATCCTTGTGGTGACTGCTATGGCAAGTCGAACTTGGACTTGGACCCATTCATGCTGATGATGTATAATGGGGTTCTCTATACTTTCACAATTTGGAAATTGATTACAAGATTTGGAACTTCAAGGAGCCCGATTGGAGTAGTAGTGATAAGACATTCATCTCCTCCTGGCTAATATATGAATGTTCTATTTGACGGCAGCTCATGCAATTCATATGTTCTCCACAATTATATGCATGTCTCTAGAAGGGCAGTGGTAAACTCGGAATGTATGTTGTCGCCAATCTGTTGATTCTTTATGCACTCGGGCTTATATTCATAGTGATGTTTACACTAATGTGCAATAGCATTGAGATCTCAAATGAGAACTACTCCTCTATTGGGCCATTGGGATGAGTGAACTAGAGAAAACAAAGGTTCTTTTTCATATGGGAGACTTCTTTGCTATATCAGATATAAATATTTTGGCAGATAGGAACCTTTGCCTTTGGGTCTAATTGATTTATTGATTGAGGATGTTACTATTATGTGGAACATCAGGTTATAGTGACCTGGCCCTTTATCTTTATTAATAAGTTGACATAATGGAATAATACTACGTATTGGTCCTTCATATTGCATAACTTAGAACAATGCATCGTCTTTGAAGTCTGAACTTGAGAATTGTGAATTCCCTTAGCAGTTGGAACATGTAATATTGGAAGTCACAATGAATCTGAGCTATGAGTTCCTATGCAATTTGAACTGTGAACCCGAACATGAACCTGCACTTTGACTTTGGATATCTGAACTTTGGAGATTGAACTTGAAACTTAGAATTTAACCTTGAAGCTGAACTCTTGAACTGATGAATTTGTATTTCAAACTTTGAACTGAGCTTTGAACCTAGTCTTGAACTCTGAACCTTGAATATTTTAATGGTGGGTCCCTGATGAATCCAGATTCTGAAGCTGAACTTGTTTTGTCTTTCTGGACTTTTGAACTTCTGAATCTGCATCCTTGAATTGGTAGATGCTGATTCTTAAACTCTGAACCTTCGAACTTGAACTTGAAACCTGTGGTTCAAGTTCGAGTTCAACACAATATCGGGACACTGCCTCTTCGCAGTTCAAACCTTACAAAGGCATTGTTAGTAACAAAAACTGACAAGAAACTGAATCAATTTCCCCACAGGACCAATTCGCAAAGTTTAAAAACTCAAATGCTGAAAGCATGCTTACACTCATAAAGTTGCTTAGAACTCTCAGTGCATGAGCATTATCTGGACAACAAACCATTACATACATCAGACTACCAACCGCTGATGAGCACAAAACACTATGCATTTCTTCTTCTTCTTTGGGAGT
The DNA here is from genome assembly GCA_028749045.1 of Cupressus sempervirens. Taxonomy (NCBI): domain Eukaryota; kingdom Viridiplantae; phylum Streptophyta; class Pinopsida; order Cupressales; family Cupressaceae; genus Cupressus; species Cupressus sempervirens. Next base: position 424,931,205 of record CM053788.1, read on the forward strand.
AGAGGGACACATATCGGAAGATAAAAAAAGTGATCAGCCAATATAGTAGAAAGTAGAAACAGAATTGGCATTTAGCATATTAAATTTGTCCAAGACTTCTGAAATATATGTTTCTTGAGATAATCTGATTTCCCGTTTTTGTCTATTTAGGATTATATCCATCCCAAGAATCCTCTTGGCTGCCCCTAAATCTTTCATGGCAAAATGAAGAGCCAAATGCTTTTTCAATTCGCTAACAATCCGTACATTAGTTCCGACAACCAACATATCATCAACATAAAGTAAGAGGATGACAAACTCGTCAATAGGAAGCCACTTGTAGTAAACACATGGATCTGATTCACGATGAACAAACTCCTGCTGAGTCATGAAATTATCAAATTTTAAATATTATTGTCTCGAGGCTTGCTTAAGCCCATATAAACTCCATTTCAATCTGCAACACAAGTGTTCTTGACCCTTTAACAAAGCCCTCAGGCTGCTCCTTATATAATTCCTCCTCAATATCACCATGAAAAAACACTTTTTTAATATCAAGTTGCCCAGAGTCAAGATCCCAAGCTGCTGCCATACCCAAAATTGAATGAATGGTTTGCATTTTTACAACTGGTGAAAAAAATTCATTAAAATCAATGTCCTTCAAAAGCCTTTCACCACCAATCTGGTCCTGCATCTTTTTCTTCCTCCATCCTTCTTCTTTTAACTGATAAACCCACTTATTTTTCAAAGCTTTTCGATTTGGTGGAAGAGGAACCAAATTTCAAGTCTGATTTGCTCTCAAGGACTCTAATTCATCATTCATTGCATCCATCCAATGCACTGAGTTAACATCATTACATGCTTGTCTAAAGGTTTGAGGCTCCGCCTGATCAGAACACAAAGAAAATAATAGCTCATAATCATCAAATTTTTGGGGATGTTGTCCTTCCCTTGTTGACCACCGCAGCTGAAAACTTAGTGCAATTTCTGGACTGTGAACTTTACTTTATTTCCAACAGAAAACTCATTACCAATTTCTTGTATTTGACTCACATTCTGCTCTTGTCCAAATTCTTGTTCATTGTGAGGGCCATGTTCATTACCAATGCCCTGTTCCTGTTCATAAACAATAGTGGTTGAATTCTCAACACCAAGAGACCAAAAAGGAGTGTGAGCAAGCTCCGTAGGCTCCATGTGAATTCGGACAGGCAGCGTGGATGAAGTCAATGGCTGCATTTGGACATCAACTTCATCAATTAGTAGGTTGCTAGGTTGTTGCTTGGAACAGGGGAGTATGCTCTATGGCAATGATCTCAGGCAGTGCGTGGCTTGAGGAGCCAGTATGGGGAGTACTAATAGGAGGTGTTGTCATAAGGAGCCGATTGAAAATATTTCAAGGCAGAGGTGCATTATTTGTATTAAATCCCATCTTTCCCAAAGACACTCCAATAGTAGATGGGTGAAATGTGATCCGAGGAACTTACTGTACATAGCTGTCATTGTCAAATAAATCAAATTAAATGGAATCATTTGGAGAAATACTTGTAGTTTGCAAAGCTGAGAAAGACTTATCACTGAATACAACATCCTGACTATGAATCATTTTTATGAGCAATTGGATCCCATAAATGAAAACCGAATTATATTCACCATCCCCCAGAAATATACACCTCTTGGATTTGAAATCCAATTTCGTTATTTGCTCTTGAGGAATGCAAACATAAGCATCACAACCAAACATGTCCAAATGATTTAATGAAACTCACCAAGCCAGCATTCTTTCGGATTATCAAAATCAAGACAAGATGAAGGAGTACAATTGATTAAATAAACAGCTGTATTATATGCCTCTGTCCAAATTTCTTTCTCCAAATCAGCATTGGAGAGCATACACCATGCTCTGTCCAAAATAGTCCGATAGAACCTCTCAACTGCACCATTTTCTTGAGGTGTAAAGGGAACTATTTTAATTCATCGAGTTCCATTATCTGCACAAAAATTATCAAATTTTGAAGAGCAAAACTTGCCACCATAATCTGATAGTAAACATTTAATTTTCTTCCCAATCTGATTTTCAATCATAGCCTTGAAACATTTAAATTTTGAAAACACCTCTGGTTTTTTATTCATCACATATATCCAAACTTTACAAGTGTAATGATCAAGAAAACATCACCGATAGAAGTTAACTTCATAGGACTGAAAACATCAGAGTGCACAAACTCTAATGGAGAGGATTGCTTTTCATGATCCGTCCTCAAGAAGCTAGTCCTATTTTATTTTCCATATAGACAATGCTTGCATAACTCCAAATCGATTGATTTAAGACCTGAAAGCTGATCTAGTTGAAGCCATTGCTTCAAGGCCCTTGTTGGTCATGTGGCTGAGCCTCTTGCACCAAAGTTCAGCTTTACTATTTGTAACGTCCATGGCAAATCCCATTTCACCATTGCACTCTAAAACACATGAACTCGCTAATTTCTTTCCTTTTGCTAGAACCAACAAATCTTTGGCTACTTTCCATGAATCTAAGTCAAAATTAACACTACATCTTTGTGTATAAAGCTGACACACAGAAATCAGATTTCTTTTGAGAGTGGGAACATGCCGGATATCCTTCAAAAGCCATTTACTACCATTCTTCAGTGATAATAGAACAACACCCTTTCCGACAATGTCACATTCTTTGTTATCTCTAAGAAAAACTTGCCCAAACATACCTTCTTGATAATTTGTGAAGGCACTATGACACGGTGTAGCATGAAATGAGGCACCGGAATCAAGAACCCACAAACTTGCATTTGTTCACCAACTGTGAGAACCAAAACTCCATCATCTTTAATAGTTGCAGTATTTACTCCATTATTGATCACTTTATCTTGAGCCTTTTTTTTAATTCCAACATTGCCATATGTCCCGGTTCTCCACAAAACCAGCATGCACCAGTTATATCTCTAGATTTTGATATGTAGATTTTGACCTTCCAATGTTATGTTTGCTGTAATGTCCCCATTTTAGCAGTTGACCAAGTGCGTGTGCGTTAGCCTTGTTCTACATGGTCCCGAGGGCTAACAAAGGGTTTAATGGGATCTTGGAGTGTTTTGGCCTAGTCATTTCCAGTTTGGGCCAAAACGAAGTTGATTTACTCAGTTTCAGGCATACTTACTATCTTTAGTAAGTCGGCAGGACACAGTGCAGGTCAATTTTGGTGATTGGATTCGATACTCCTCGGTGAGAGCTTTCCGATGAGCTATCACTCGCATTATTCGGAGTCCGATTGCTAATACATTTTAATGCCTGATGTTTTATTAAAGTAACGTCTAATTTAATTGTAAAATATTAAAGTGTTACTTTAATATTTATTTTATGGTGATGTGTACCCAAGGGAGACATAAGGGGTATTTTAATATATGTTTTATATTACACATCTTTTATCCCACATTGCCCATATGAGTTGAGCGGACCCGTGGGAATAGAATAAAAGGAAGCATTTGTGGCTTCATTAGACAGGTTGAATATGAGAAGAAATTGGTGTGTGAGTTGCAGCTTTGTTCTTGGCATTTGAGGACGTCTATCCTCTCTTGTAACATTCTAGACGTCATTCCCTTGGGGTTTGGCCTTTGGAATTCTTTCTTATTGGCTTCATTATCAGTCAGTTTAGTTGCATTTCCGGCTACAGGCAGATTTGATATTTTGCTCATATCTTCTTCACTACTTGTCCGACGCTTATGCCGCTTGGAGGGAATGGTATTATGAAGGTAGTGGACTGATTGGAGGACAAAGTATTGTAGCAGCAAGTTCGTAAGCATGGGCTGGAGTATTATGACAATATTTCTGAAGTAATTAGTGAGTTGATAAATCTGCCATGTATTTGGTTTTATGAATTCTGAAAATAACATTTTATTAGCAACAGTTCATTTCCACTTTGCATATTATTGTAGTTTCTTTCTTGTTTATGTTGTATGATACCAATTCCATGCACGAAACACAACAAACAAATAAATGTTTGATTTTCGGAGTTATAAGGGGTTTTAAGAAGTTGAATGCAAACTGTTTGACATAATTCCTTTCAGCAATTTGGTTTAGTTTTTGGGACATCCAGAGGTGCCCATTACATTTGCCTCTTCTTCAACTCGGACCTCTATTCTTAATTCTTACAACTATGAGTGCATTGCCCGAGGAAGATTCTTGATTCTTCCTTCGCATGTCTTCCTTGAGAAGTGTGGCTCGAACCTTGTTAACTGTCAATTTACTTTTGGCAGAAACCGAAGTGCTAACTGCCTTTACCACCCCTTCCCAACTATTCGACAATGAACATAACAATAGTATAGCTTTTATCTCATCATCTCAAGGTATGCCAATTGAAATCAAACTCCTCCCTCTTTCATTTGCAGATTGTATAACTTTCTCATTATGAATACCTTGTTTGATGTTGATGCTATCTCATACAATGAGGATAATTTATCCCACAATTCTTTTGTTGTCTTCTTTGCTGAAACATTGAACACCACATTACTTGAGAGTGATAGAAAAATTGTTGCGCATGCCTTCTGATTGAGTTCGTCCCAGTCATCGTTTGTTAAAGATCCTTTACCCTTAGCTTTTCCAAGCAATGTGGGTGAGAGATCCTGCTTGATAAGAAGTGACTCCATCTGCACTTTTCATAACCCAAAGTTCTGCTCAGAAAACTTCTCGATTTTCCATATGTCCGCCTCATCCATGGCTTTGTGAAATCTTCACTGATTTCCAGAAAATCGAATCGAGCTCTCCCAACTCTGATACATTGTTGAGTTTTAAAAAAAATTGCAAATGAAAGATTGAAGCATAGAACAATAAACAACACACACATAATACTCAGACAAAAATATAAGAAGAATTTATAGTGGTACGTCCAAATCGGACTAGATCTACTCTTCAAGCACACTACTCATTACTATATCAACAATCTAAATCATAGTTCAAAGGAGGAACTGAGCTAATTACAAGATCATCGCAGCTTAACTTGGAAGATGAAAGGATGAAGAAGGTGCCAATATCCATCAGTTACGATGGAATAAAAATAATTGGGCTTGAGCAGCAGTCAGAGCCATTACAGTTATAAGGCATTGGGAATTTTTTATATGTTACTTCTACATGAACAAGTTCAAAGATGATGTCTTACTATTCAATGAAGTGCCCTTTTGAACTCATGACTTCTAACCATTTTACTTGTGCACTATCCACTAAGGGACTTAACAAACACAAATCCCACTTTATAAGGTGTTTGGGATTATTATTTTATGTTGCTTATACATGTGCATGCTCAGTGATGATGTAATACTATTCATTGGAGGGCCCTTTCGAAATTAGGAGCACTACCCATTTTTCTTGTGCATTGCCAATTAAGGTATTTAACTCTTAATAGGGTGAATCTATTTTTCGGAGTATACTACATTATCTTGGACAAAGTTGATACTAAACCATTGACACTATTCACACAAGAAGTTTAATATCACATATATGTAGTTTGATTGGTTTGATCCCCATTTAGCATACAAAGTGTATACAAAATACATGAAATACCAGCAAGATCTACTAAATCATTGAACAAAAATGCTGAATATGTCTCAACGGGAAACTTAGGGTAATATTCAGGAGGATTATTTTGAAAAGACATTGGAATAGGCATTGGATAACTTGTGGAATGAGTTTCCATTTGGAAATGCAACTATTTTTACCAATGTTGATCAAAATTCTGTTTCAAGATAGAAAAAGCCTAAAAACACCAGTTTTTTTGAAATGAATGAAAGAATGAAGGATTTTAATAATGTTCATGAGGCCCAAGCAACCTATGGGACCCGCCTGCTAACAACTAGCCTAATTCAGCTATAGTCCTTTGACTAATTCTTCTCTTCTTCGGTGTATTTTGATGATTAGGTTTGCGGTCTTATTTAGCTGCTTTTCCTCGAAGGGGTGGCCCATACTGTTGTTTTCTAGCATCTCCGAATATTTGGATCTGATGTCGTTGTATGCCGAGCAGTCCATGACAAAGTGATGTTCTATCTCAATTGCCCCCGTGTCATAGAATAGGCATGTCCTATCTTCCCATTCTTCTTTTGGCACTTTCCGTCTACTTGTCTCGCATCTCAATTGATGGGAGCTAGTTCTAAGCTGGGCTATAAGCATTTTGGCCTTCCACTTAATGGTCGTGCCTAGATACCCCTTTTCCTTGTGACATGTGTTGGGTTTAAATTCCTTAATATAGTGTTATTGTTTCCTCCCCATGCGCCTTGTCCACATGATGTTATGAAATCTTTCACGAACAAACTTTTTGATGTCTTCCATACCATCCGGGCAACTATGAATGTTGATGTCCCACTTTTGCATCCATTTATTGTTTTGCTTCATCCATGTATTTTTTCTCCTTCCTAACTTTTCTTCAGTGACTAGCTTAGCCAATGATGATTTCCCATGCTCTGTGTTTTCTTTAAGTAACTTAACAGTCAAACCACTGCAACAACTTCCAAAGGGAAGGCACCTGCTTGAGCTAATAATATCTCGTAAGGTACCGAGGTTTTGATTTTAAGGCTATTGATGATAAGGTGCTTTTGTATTCTTACTACTTGTCTCCATTTCTGATCTGATAGGCTGCTGCCCCAAATTTCACATCCATACAAGATCACCAGAGTGATAAGCAACCCAAATAATATTTTCTTTGTCTTCCCAATCCCAGAGTTCTGCATTTTTGCACTTATTTTGTAAAGAATATAGCGCCTTCCAACCTCCTTGAATCCTTTTGGATCTGCACGTTTTCCAAGTGAGTTTGTTCTGGAAGTCAATTCCCAAGTACTTGTATTCACTCACAATCTCTAAAGAGTTACCCTTAAAGAGAAAAGTGTCTGGGGTCTTTTGTTTCTTTTCAGTGAGAAGATCATAACTTTGGTTTTGCTGGTGTTAACTTCCATACCCACCTCTTGGCAAAAGCTTTCTAATGCCTTCAAGTGCTCTCTCAAACCATTGGCTGTCCTGGTGATAATGATGAGATCATTCGCACATAACAGTAGTTTTATTATATAACTGGTTAGTTGAACCCCCTCGCCACTAGTTCAATCTAATCATTCTTCTAGCTTGTCAATGTAGAGTCCGAACAAGGTTGGGGATAGCGAGCACCCTTGTTTGACCCCAATGTCGCTATCAAGCATTCCGATAGTCTATCCGTTGTTTTGATTTTGGCCTTAACCAACTCATATAATCTGCGTACTGCTAACCTTAGCACCATAGGTACTCCCTACTCTTCCATTCTTTTCCAAAGTTTGTGACGAAATACTGTGTCAAAGGCTTTTTTGAAGTCCACAAAACAACAAAAAGCCTCATCCCCTGGGGTGTCCCATATTTTCTCAACTAAGAGTTGCCTCGTGATCAATAGTGGAGTGTTTCGGTCTAAAGCCCGCTTGTCCCTTTGCTCTTTTTCCCTCTTTTTCAGCCCATTCGCTGATTTTGCGTTCTATCATGCTTCCTGAGAAGAGGATTAATCATGATGGCCCGGTAGTTAGAGGGGTTGTTTGTGTCCCCACTTTTGTAGATCGGGACCACTATACTGGTCATCCAGTTTTGGGGGAAGCCCTCCTCATTGGTGTTGTTAAAGATACAGTTGATATGTGGTGCAAGCAAATCCGCCCCCCATTTTAAATATTCAGCACCTTGTAATGATTTTTAAATTGTAATGGCCCTTGTTTTGGTTTTGGGCTGGTAACATTGGTCAATTCTACAAGTATACAAAGGGGAAATTGTTTTAGATGGTTTGGAGTTTAAAGCTACCATCACCCTTTTGATATTTTTAGAAATCTAATCTAGTTAATGTTAGAAAAAGGTCCTTAGTAGTTAATAGTGACTTTTGCAACATATGATTGAAAGATTTTTGTAAGGAAATATTAGAAATTGAAATACACGTTTTCTAAATCATGTTGATGCGTGGAAAACAATTTGTAATATTAAGGGTGGGTGTTAGAATGTGAGGTTGATAGCTGTCATTGATGTTAACATCCTTTTCTCAACCTCTAGTGCATCGGTACAAAGAAGTTTACCAAGTAACAACGAATTGGCAAATTGATAGCATTTGAGATGAGAAAGTTCAGCAATGATCAGAGCATATTTAAAATAGCTTTCAAAGCAATCAAAGTAGAAGAAGAGCTTGATGGTGATGAAGAAGAAGAGATGGAAGCTAGCTTTGCAAGAATATTGAAGAAAGGTACTGGTAAGTATAAAGTTATGTTACCTATGATATGTTTTAGATGTGGTAAAGTTGGTCATTTGGTTACTAGTTGTCCGAAGAGAGGTCCTAGACAAAAGTTTAAAAGATTCAATAAAAATGCTTATTATGTGAACAAAGATGCTAGTATTTCTGATGATGCGTCAAAAGGTGAAGATTGTTTGTTTTATGCTAAAGAAGATGAGGAAGAGGTCAAGAAATCTAAAATTGATATGTTTGACATTTGTGCTAATATTGATGATATTGAAACTATTTTATATGTTAGAAGGAAAAAGAATGAATGATTTATTGACCATGTTTCTTCTTATCATATGATTAGAGAGAGAATTAAATATGTTTTTCTTAATATGTATGCTCTTGGTCCTGTTAGATTTAGTGATGACAAGGCAACATATATTGTTGGAAAATGATCAAATACTTTTGATTGTAAGAATTACATTGACAATGTTTAATGTGAAGGGTTTGTATCATAATTTGTTGAGTGTGGGAAAAATGTTTGAGAATGGATATGATGCATAATAACTCCTTTGCTACTGATTTAATAAAATGTTTCTATCGTCTATGTTCTTTGGTGCTTAGTAATTTCTAAGAGATGATTGTTTTGATATTGATGTTTTACCGAGTTCTGGTAGACCATTTTTAGTGATAAGTTTGTTTTATGTTGTAACTTAGAGTGCAAGTGTTTGCATAAATATAATAAGTAAAACAAAAATGCAGCTAATATTTCAGTTCCCACATTTTGAACTACCAATGCCAGAAACCAATTTTTCAAGTTCAACTCCATACACAACCCATAAATAATTAACAAACTCAATAGTTTAACATGAACAATGCATCAACCTGTTATTGTAGTTTGTTGTTGAATTATATAACTCCATTTCCTAGGGCAACATACTATCACATAAGGGCTCCACAAGTTGGCACCGACATCAACATAACCAGCAGCTTAATATTACTCATTGGGTGTGACTATGGAAAACTCCTGTTTTGGTGGCATCAAATACTCAATCCTAACAATGTAAAGGATGAATAACAACAATAGATGCTTAGCCACTAATGTCTCGACACCTTATTTTCTAGTTAAATGACAACAAGTTGAGTCTCTATTAAGCAATGACCGAGTAGGTGTGAGCAGCAGCAGTTACATAGTTCCTTCCAGTGTTCTTCCTTGTGCTCGCGTTAGTGACTTCCTCTAGTCTGTGTGCATATAGTATTCATTTTTCAGCTAGAATGCTCCACCTATGACCAAAAATGTGATGCAATTCCAATGATTTCTTCAGTCTACTTTAGTTATAACTGTCTACTGTTGATTTAGTGTTCACGACACTTGTCTAAGGCTCAAGGCCAACACAACATCAATGCCAAAATTGCTAGCAAAAGGGGTTATCATCCCTTTAGCCCTGATTATCTTCTTCCATAATTGTTTTGACAAACTTAGGTCCTCTTTTTTTTTTTCATACTTCCCAAAACATACCCCCAGTCCCAACCCCACCAATGCATATCTATAGCCATCTGTTTCTTTTCTTTTCTAATACCAACATTTTTCCTAAGCATTCTTTTAACTTGACTCTTAATCTCCCTGTAATGAGGTTTTTCGTGTGGAGTTGAGAGGTGTTCTTAACTTTTAATGTTTCTTATTTTTTTCTTTATTTGATTTGTGTGTGAGCCGCTAGGAGCTAAAAGGGGCTGATATTAATCTTTGACTTTTAAGTTTATAAAATGCATCCCTAACCAAAGTTAGAATATTAAATTGGAGCGGTCACTTATATCCTCAACTTTGAACATGAAAAAAACTTGGCAACTAAACTCAGAATTCAATGGATAGGAGCTTGTCAGAAATGGCTTGATGAGGAGCATCACAATATACAGCCCCAGTGGAGACACTTCAGAATCCTTTAGAAGTCCTTAATTAGCCCTCAGGATCGTAATAAGGGCTAACAACTAATCCCCTCGTGTCAGCTCAAGAAGGGGACATACAGTTTCCCCGCTCGAAATTGCTTGTCCTCAAGTAATCTCAATGTTGGATGCTGCAAGATGGCTTCATTCTCCCATGTTGCATCCTCACTCGACAAATCCTTCTACTGCACCAAATACTCGTTGATGGTCCTTTTTCAGAGAATACACTCTACTATCCAAAATAGCCACATAAACTAATACCAAACTCCCCTCATCATCAAGAGGAGGCAACTTTGTTGAGGGTACCACGTTGTGTCCGAATGCCTTTTTGAGGCAAGAGACATGAAAGACATGATGTACCTTACTGCCCTTTGTTAGCTCTAATTCATAAGACACCTCTCCAATCCTCCGTTCACTCTGAAAGGCCCATAATAATGTGGCTTCAACTTCTCTGCTTCACTCCTCTTAAGAGAGGATTGCATATAGGGCTGTAACATGAGGTAAACCATATCTCCCACCTCAAATGATTGGTCCACTCTATGCTGATCTGCATACTTTTTTTGCTGGTTTTGTGCCTTCTGCATGTTTTCCCTCCAAGATTTCATGATATTCTAGTTCTCTTGCAGTAAATCCCGATACCCTGCTATCACTGAAAAGATCTAAGTATCTCAAAGCATCATACCCATAGAGAACCATAAATGGTGTCATCTGGATAGATATGCGATATGTAGTATTATAACAAAACTCACCAAGGTGCATCCACTTAAACCATACCTTCTGCTGCCCTACTATGCAATTGCAGGGATATCCCTTAACCCTTTTCTTCACTATTTCAGCTTGTAGTTGGTTTGAGGGTGGTATCTAGTGCTCAGGGTAAACTTAGTATCATATAACCTTGAAAAGCTCTTGCCAAAAGAGACTCATGAACCTGTTGTCTCGACCATTAATAATAGTTTATGACAACCCATGCAACCTAAATATCTCCTTGAAGAATTGATCGACCGCTTGTATTGTTGTATACGTGGATGCAATAGCAAAGAAGTGTGCAAACTTCTTCAAACGACCCACTACCACATAAATACAATCCCTACCTTGGACTTTAGGTAGGCCTGTGATAATGTCCATTGACAATGCTATCCCACTTCCTCTCTTGAATGGGCAAAGGTTGCAATAACCCACCAGGAAAAGAGCGCTCATGCTTATTGTGCTGGAAAACTGTCTACTCACTCACATGCTGTAATACATCCATTTTGAGCTCTTTCCATATAAAGCACTTTCTCGCTTGTATGTCTTGAAGTATCCCTAATATCCTATCATAGGTGAGTAATGAAAGGCTCTCAAAATCTTCTTCTTAATAGGAAATCTAAGTACCAACCATAATCTGTCCTTGTGCATGATCAAATCATTCACCATCAAATACCCCTCACCTTGTGTAGTACCATCAATGATGCTTATAGCCCACTTGCCCTTTGCATACTTCGCTGCAATCATCTCTCTACAATCATTTGATATGGCCCCTAAGGCACACAAGTGAGTTCTTCGAGACAAAAAACAATGTTTTTCTTCCCTTTGACAAAAACTACCTCAAAGTCATAAGCTTGTAATTAGCTGGTCCATTTTTGTTGTCTATCATTCAAATCTTTCTACCTAGCAAAATGTTTTAGATGGTTATGATCCATTTTTACTGTGAATTTGCTACCCCACCAAGAATTGTTTCAATTTAGCCAATGCATGCATAATGGCTAGCATCTCCTTGTCATAGATACTATAACTCCTCTCGACACCTCTCAGCTCCCTACTCTTAAATGCAATAGGGTGCTTATCATGCATCAAAATTGTGCCAACTCCCTCTCTTGAAGCATCACAATGTACCTCGAACGACTTATTAAAATGTAGAGTGGCTGAAACTGAACAAGTGCTCATCAACTCTTTGAACCTGTCAAAGCATTGTTGCAATCTATTTGTCCACTCAAATGCATCCTTCAAAGTCAAATCTGTGTTAGGAGTTGTTGACTGTGGCTACCCCTTGACAAAACGACGGGAAAACCCGCATAACCCGATCATTTCTCTAAGGTGTGATAGATTTTTGGGTGGCGGCCAATTCACAATAGCCTATATTTTCTCTAGATCCACACAAACACCCTTAACACTAATGATGTGTCCTAGATTTAATAACTCGATCATCCCTAACCTACATTTTGACATTTTAGCATAAAAGGACTATCGCTTTAGGATGCTCAGTACAGTATCAAGGTGTTTTAGATGCTCCTCCCAAGTCCTATTGTAGATTAGAATATCATCAAAGATCCACACTAATCTCCTCTATTGATTCCTGAATACCTTGTTCACGCACGACTGAAAGGTAGCTAGAGTGTTAGTTAACCCAAAAGGCATGACTGAAACTCAAAATGCCCATAATGACACTAGATAATTGTCTTCTCCATGTCATCCTCCCTTACTCAGATCAGATGATAACGCAATCTCAAATCTATTTTGAAAAAATAGCAGGCTCCATGAAGCTCATTAACTAGCTCATCTATATAGGGAATCGGGTATCTATTTGTAATAGTTCTCTTGTTCAACTCCCTATGATCGATTCACATTTGAAAGTCCCATCTTTCTTTTCAACTTATTCCATTGCTGAAGCAATAGAGCTCTTACTAGGCTTGATATGTCTTATCTCAAGCAACTCCTTGATTGTCTTCTCAATCTCATTTTATATATCTTCAGATGCATGTAGGGAGAGTAATAATCACCAGTTTAGCTCCTCTTTTGAGCTCAATCACATGCTCCCTACCTCTATCTAGTGGCCTACCTAATGGTATTGTGTTTGGTCAAAAGCTCCTGTACCTATGGGGGATAATCATGTTTCTACTACACACTCTCCTTTGGCATCACCACCATTCCTTCTGCCCATTGTATTTGGTCATGCTGTACCAACGTCTCCATCCATCTAAGCGACACCACCTTAAGCCCCCATCTGATAGTGCTGTAATTAGCATGTTCAAATTTTACACGTCCATTTTGTCAAGGCTGAAAGTGAACTCATGAAAGTGATTTCATCCAAGTCATGCCAAGAATGCAATCATAGTCCTGCATGTCAACAACAAAAAATTTCCCAACCATATCATACTCTTCTATTTGCTTGCCCTCAAGCAATTAGATCCTTCGGTGCAACTCTGATCTTGAAATGCCAATTTCAATTTGAGATTAGAATGACAATAGATATATTTTATTATTTTTTAAAATTATAATATTCCATTTAAAACATGAAGAATAATTCATAAAGAAGAACTTACCTTGATATATTGTCCTCGCTATGTATTGCCTTCTTCCATGGTGAGTCATAATGAATAAACCTTCTATTACCGGATTCGTCCCTTGCTTTGCGTGGGTCTGTATTTGCATTCGGGTTTGCTACGAGTCTGGGCAGGGTCCTTATTTCAGACTGTGGGTTCGCCCAGGTTCATGCTAGAGCGAACCCGGGGCAGTAAGGTCCAAAATGTGAAATAAAACAACTTGAAAGATTGGTTTTTAAAATATTTTTTTTGTGTAACCCTAAAGGGAACTTAATAAAAAATATTTCACTCATCTAATCTCTCATATTGAGGAAGAGGAAGATGATATAGTAGCATTTGGGACTAGTGGAACCGGTTTGGTTCCAATGATGAGGATCTGGATATAGTTGCAGCCAGGGATGAAGTCAGTGATCCCTCATTTTTTGATAACCCACTTGACCCTTGAAGGGCATTTGATACCATGATCATTGATAAACTACTAAACACTTTGTCATTTATCATTATGTTTTAAACTTTATTATTTGATGAACAAGTCTATGTTTTGCAATTTCATTTCGCAATTTATTAATTCAATGTATGATTTTCTTTACAATCATGAAGATAGATTAATGAGTATTTAATGTTTATCCTTGAGATTTGGCATTGATCAATGATCAAGCAACATAAATTCATACTGTGAAATGACTTAGTTTTGCAATTATGCACGTTTCTCTTATTTTTTTGTATTTATATATAAATATTTCCACTCATGAACCCAAATGAGTTTTTTTTTTTGCTCGAACCAATGAACCCGAACTCAAATCCATCCCCAAAAGCAAATCAACAACTTAGAGTAAACCATATAATTTCTTGAAGAGACTATATCTCGTTCAAGACCTCTAAAGTTATAATCTTTGCTTTGTAGTGGGTGCAGTAGCAGCTCTCCTGTAACCACAATGTAGCAGGGTGTCCTAGTAGTGGTTCTCCCTTAACTACCACTGTAGTAGAGTGCTCTTAGTGGTTCTCCATCAAACTACTTCTGCAATAGGGTGCCCTTAGCAGTTCTCTCTCATTTACAACCTAGTAAGGTATCCTTATAGAAGTTCTCCCTTAACTGTTGCTACAATGGGGTGCCCTTCACGATTCTCCCTTAATTGCAGCCCAGGTCTCTTCTGCTACAGGGTGTCCTAGCGGTTCACCCTTAATCATAGAGTAGTAGGGTGTCCTTGTAGTAGTTCCTCGCAATTCTCTCTTCATTGCAGCTTGGGTCTCTTCTGCAATAGGATGCCCTTGAAGTTCTCCCTTAATCACAAAGCGGTAGGGTACCCTTATTGTGGTTCTCCCTATCATACTACTGTAATAGGGTGCCCTCATAATTCTCCCTTAATTGCAGCCTTGGGAGGGCGCTAACAAATAGGTTGCCTTTAGCGGTTCTCCCTTAATTGTCACTCTTTCCCTTTATATCTTTAAATCAAAATAAATTTATAAAGTATATATATTTATACATTAGCAATTTTTTTGATTGTTGGCATAGCCATGGTGAATCTCTTCAAACTCCATTTCTTTTTTCAATTCCATACAAGGTATCACTATCTTGTGCTTTCAATTACTATTGTATCTTTAGTTTCAAAGTAAACCTTCATAATTCCTTTTCTTGTTGTATACCCTACAGGATGGCAAGATCATGCTTGGATACAGCTGTAATGTCCCATGTCCCACAAGCTAGGAATATTGGGATAATGTTCTCAAATAGTCAATTATGAAAACTTCTTTTATTAGAGGCCTTGTTCACAATGGTAGACTATGTACAATTAGATGGTCAGTTATACTAGCATAGATTTCTACCTTCGGTCTGATATATGCTTTTGATGTAATGTAATGAATTATTAATATATATGATCATTCCTTAGATATGAATAAGTATTGTTTAATAGTAGTTCCATTGAAACTCTAAGGTGAATCTCAATAAATGGAGGTCTAATGTTATAAACAAAAAGACCACAATGTCAAAATAGTATATGAATTAATTTCTGTAGAAAATGTAAAATTAACCCCTTATTGACTGATGTTCTTGTATGAAGACTTGTAACTTTGCAATTGAATGTTCATGGATGGATTTACAAGAACTGGAGATTTTATCTGTTGGCCTTATTCTCTCAATGGGGATACTTATCTAATAAGAAGTAATGATTAATTGGGTCACTGCCTTTGTTATTATGTCAAATTTATTATTTCCCTATAACTGGGTGTTGCGTATTGCAATTTTACCGATCCTATTTGGTCGCTGTCAATATTATTTATTAAATTTCCATTCTTTTCTTTGATATATGCGCCGATGGCTACATGTCATCTTTATATTACACTCTAAGATAATGATAGGGACTAATTTGATGTATTGTTCTCTACAATGGTAAGTAAATTATTGATCTGAATGTCCTTTGGTGTTTCCGCTGGATTAATATAAATTATATCTCTCTTATATTGATCGCCATATACCTTCGACACTGATGTTTCAATTGTTTGTTGTGTCATTTATCACTCAAAACTATTTCTTTGTGTATTTCCATGTTTTGACCTGTGAGTCCTCCTCCAGTTATTATTGATCTACTCTAGATGAGATATGTCTTGCTTTCGATCTTCTTGTATATGCAATCAACTTGCCTCCACATGTATTTGGTCTGCTCTCAAATTATATGGATTCACATAGATATTGATGTTCTCTTTATCGCTGATCGTATTCATTGCTCGTACATTTTTCTTTCCTTCTCAGATGCTGCTACTAGTCTATTATGCATCTTTTTAAGTCTCTTTTTTCCTTCTTTGTCACTGGTTGAAGAGTTATAGCAATTGGTTTCTATTCTCCAAGCTCACATGTTATTGTGCAGAGTAGATGAGGTTTCTGTATATTTGATATGTTTGATGACATTCTTTGGTTAAAACAAAACTCCAGTCCAAGCATATGTCTCTTTCTCAATCGATAGGGTTATATATGATATATAGGGCTCTGCCAATATATGTCAGTTCTTTACAGTAGGAATGCATTCGTCATCTTCATAATCCTTGAGCATCAATAATATATATAGAATGTTCTGTGATTTATATGCTCCACTTATTAACATTTCTCTGTACTCTTGTTGACGTATTTCCGATCTTCTTGTCTATTTCTCCTTGTTATATGTTGCAGACTTAATACTCTTCTATATTAACCATTTTTCCTCTGGTTAAGCATTTACGATAGTATTAAGGTATCCAGGAGAATAGAAGTGACTGATGCCTTTCTTGACTCCATTCCTGTTGCGGTTTATTCCCAGTCTGGGTTATGTCCCTTCCAAATTCCCTGTTTGATGAGAATTGTTGAGCCTGTGTAAGCATTTGCGCCTTTGATCTATCTTCCCCTCATCTTCCTTGTTTGCTGCTTGAATCCATATGTCCTTTCCCATCCTCCCTGTGATTACCGTTCTGTTAATTCATATATATCCCTGCTCATTGATCCACCGTGTCTTATCTTACACAACTCTTAGACAATTAAGTTGGTCTCCAACTTAGTCGATAATTTGGTCTTCAATCATCTTCTCAAGTTTGTAAATAATATATTTATCATCTGATTTATAATATGTTGAGATTTGTTTTGAATTCATTTAATATATATGTAATGTAATTAGTTTCAAATAATATTATTAACATTATAATATGATAATGATATATTCAATGTTTAATTATTTGTTTTGATATTATATCCATATTAATTATGATCATATTATTGTTTAATAATAAGGCATAATTATAATATATTGTTTATATAAATCTTACCAATATATTAATTTATTTGACTATTAGTTTATTATTATTATTTTTATTTATTAGTAAATTCCATTGTAGGAAAATAGGTGACATGACAGGTGTGTGGGGTACAAGGTGTATGGACTCTAAAAGGAACTTTCCTTAATGTATAAAATTTGATCTATAAAGATTTCATTAATTGGTTTCCTAGATGACATTATCTACCTTCCACTTGTGGTTTTGTTGAGTTCTATGTTGATATAAAGCAGAATCCATTTTTTTAACAATCACATTTAACACTATTTTGCAGATTAAAAGGGAAATATCCATAATGAAGCTTGTGAGGCACCCCAACATTGTCCGTTTGAATGAGGTAAATTGATAAATACTTGAATGCACTTATTTTTTGTAGCTTCAATTGACATTTTAATAGTTTATAATTGTTTTCAGCTATTTTCATTTGCCATATTTTAATAAGGGTTTATTGTTTTATATTTATAATTTTAGGTTGTATGATATAGATTGTATTTCTTACTACAGGACATCTTGTGATTGTGCAGGTTTTGGCTAGTCAGGCAAAGATCTATATTGTGTTGGAGTTTGTTACGGGAGGTGAATTGTTTGATAAAATTGTAAGTCATTTTTTCATTTTTGGATGGGCTCTTTGCACGAAGCTTAAATCTGACATTTAATCTTCTTATGCATATTGTCTGTTTTATTAAAACAAATACCTCTAAAATCAGAACACTGTATGTGCATGAAGCTGCTTGAGAGGTTGTTATTATCTTCCTTGAATTAAAATATTAATTGCAATATCAGTGCATCAGAAGAACAATTGCTACTGTTGAACTCAAAGCATTGCTCTAGAGTAGTACAGATGCCTACAAGGGAAAATTTTGGGTTTTCTTGTCTTTATTACTAGATTTAGTGAGGTGCTTTTGCAACCACTTTCTATAAGAATCCTTTTACCTGGAAATTGGATAAATGTACCACTTTTTTAGTTTCTGTCAATTTTTAAACCAAGATAGGAGCTAACTTTTTATTGAGTTTGCTGAGTCTGTCTGATAGAATCTACTGAAGACTAGTCCAGTCACAAGTTATTAATAGATATTCTTCAAGAGTATTTAACAGGTGTAGTTTGGTAATCATGATCAACTTAACTTTTTGTCATGGTGACATTATATTCATTCGTTCATTATGAACCAAAGTGCAGGTCGTAGCAGCATGTTGGGGTGACAGTGAAATCCTCAACACCAAAAATATATAATCAAGTTGCTATCATGAAATCATCAATCTTCTATTGGGTTCGTTGTAGTAAAAATAGTAGCATAATTTTTGACAAAACCCAAAACATCATGTGCCATATGATTCAATAATCAAAGAAACCGAGCATAATAATATTACCATAAAAAGTAACATCACAGTTACCCACAGCAGTTCTTAAAGTCACATTTTACATCTTCACCAAAGTGCAGGTCATAACATCATGTTGGATAGACAAGTGGAATCCTTATCACCAAAAGTATATAATTAAGTTGCTATCATGAAAATGTCAATCTTCTATTGTGTTAATAGTAGTAAAAATGGTATCATAATTCTTTACAAAACCCAAAACATCAGTACGTAGTACCATATGATTCAATAATCAAAGAAACTGAGCATTATATGTCTTCATAACAAAGTAAAACAATAGTTACCTACAGCAGTTCTTAAAGTCACATTTTCCATCTTTACCTCAATGATCTGTTTCAAAATCAAGTTCTTTTAATGATCTTAACAAGACACGCATCATTATTAACTTTCTCATAAGAAATTCATCTGCAATTTAAACGTAAATTTTGCAACAGGAAGCTGTAGATGGGGAGAAAGTGTCATCAGAGTGCTTTACCACTCAAGCAAGAAGTCTTATGGAATTTGTACAGTCCCTACACTTTGGGAGGAAGCAGCAGATAGGGAGAGCCAACAAAGTAAAAATAAAGAATGTGTAAGCATCATCACAATGTGCAAGAAGTCTTATGAAATTTGTACTGGCCGTACGCTTTGTGAGGGCAGAAGATAGGAGAGCCAACAAAGTAAAAATAAAGAATGTGCAAGCGTCATCACATTGTGATATAGCTATCAGGATTCAACTATGTAGTTATTGAGTCAAACTCATTGACCCATTTTTCATGAGCACAAGTTCATAAAAACCCATCCCTCATGAGAATGAATGGAACACTCAACACTCATTGCATCTAGGTGATGCTCACTGAGGTGCAGCATGAGGACTTATTGGGAGCTCACCCATCCCAATACTACTCTAGCTCAAAAACACTTAATTAAGGAGTTTCCTCCAAGGTTAAGCCCACTTTGTTTGCAATCCTACTTGACAACACTTGCTAAAGGTTTTGTGATTGGGGAGTTGATAATGGATGCTTGGAAACATAAAGAACAATTGCATGATCGATATGCAATTTTAAAGGAGTTAAAGTGGTAACTGAAAAAAGAAAAGAATAGTGAAATAGATGTCAATGAAAATAAAGATCAAAAGAAAACAAACATTTTGAAATATTGAAATAGATGTCAACAAAAACAAAGATCAATTATATATATATTTTTGAATAATCTCTTTATAATTTAAGTCTCAACAATTTAGTTTGGCTATATAGGAACTTGGTCTAGGTCTGGTACGAACTACGTCCGAGTCCGTGCACACATGTGGTTTGATGCAGTTTGAACTTAGTTTAAACCCGTGTGAACCGACCAATATTTGATCAGACAAAATTTGACCCCGACCGGAAAAGTGACAAACAAGTCATATTCTCTTGCAAATTTTATGCAATTGTGAGATTCGTAACTCTAGAAAGGTGTTTTAAACTGACTTGCATTGGGTTTTATGGCTCACATGGTATGTAAATAGATTGTTTTCTATTGAAGTGGAGCAAATAGGTGGTTGAGCAAGAGTGAGTTCGAAGATTGATTTTTGAATCTTCGTCAAGTGTTTGTGTTTCAGTCCTACACCTTTGCAAGCTTCTAATTGGTGAAAGAGGTATGTTATTTTGTTAATTTGATTTTGTTTTTGTTTAAGATTCTCCTTTTGTCATTTCTCTTTAATTTTCCATAAGATTTACCTATTTTTTTCTAGTCTCTTATTTTTATTTTGAATGTGTATAATATTCTTGCCATTAGAACTACAATGACATCTATCTCTTATTCTCTGAGCAATAATGAACAACAAAGAATAAATCCAGAAATTTGTTTCTCCTTTATGGAAGTATGTTGATATTATAAGACCCCTTCCAAGAGATGGTGGATTCAATTGAAAATGTTAGGGTTGTGATGTAGAAGGCAATACTTATATTATCAGGTGGTAGGCCATTTTTGTGGATACTTAGGAAAAGGTGTCATGAATGCCTTAGAAAAAACGGAGCACCCATACCAAATGAAATAGTCTTAGTTGCCGATTCGTGACACGAATCCGATTCAGGCACGTGAATCAGATCCGTGGATTTGGGATTTTTTTTTTTTTCCCAATTATGATTCGTGGAGGATTCGTGCATATATATATATATATATATATATATATATATATATATATGCATTATATATACTAAAAAATAAGAGAAATATACATAATTCTAAAACTAAATCATTTCATAGTATGAATCTAGTATACTTGATCAATGACATTGATAATTAATCTATTTCCACGATTATAAAGAAAATCAACACATTCACATTGAATTACTGAAAGTGAAAGTTTGTAACATTCAAAATATATATCATTAAACTTAAAGTTTATAACATGATTTACTCATAAAAGAGTCAAGAGTCAACACTAAAGTTTTTTATTTAATCATCAAATGAATTTTCAAGAAAATCCGCATCAGAGGGGTACTGGTGAGCTGCAAGTGCTGCATCTGTATCAGTAGAGGAACCCAAACCACTAGTAGTAGAGGGGATTGTTAACTCATAATCCTCCTCCTCATCATCCACATCAATCAAAGTGGATCTAGCAAGATCTCGGATGGTCATATCTAAATCAGGAGTCTCGGGTGCTACATCCCAAAGCTTTTCAGGCCCCTTCTTGTACTTAGGATCCTTTCGTGACAACAAGCGCAAATTGTTGTGAATGAACACAAGGTCTTCTGATTATTTTGGAGCCAACCGGTTGTGTTTGATTGAGTGGATAAAGGAGTAAGTACTCCAATTCCGCTCAGCGGCAGAAGAGCTGGCAACCACAAGAGAAATTAAAAATTATCAATACAACAATCAAGATAAATAAATTAAATAATAAATTCAAGGAATTGAGAATGTTAACCTTAAGCTTAATTTTACAAACTTACTTGGGATTGGACCTTTATGGCAAGAGGTTGGAGGTACGTAAAGGCTTGCCCATGAAGGTACCACCATTTGATGGCACCCATCCTGCTTTGGTCTGCTATGGCAATAGGGTCGAAATCTTCACCTGAGTTGAAAGCAACAAATTCACTCCTCACAATTGCCCCAATCTTTGGATCTTGGAATATCTTAGCTAGTGCCCTCTTATACCCATCTGTAGCCTCTGCATCTCTAAATGGTGGCACTCTACCTGGAAGGCGAAGTACATCTACACTATAGTACCTGGGGATAACAAAAGACAATTGAACACTATCAAATATCAATAGCACAAACATTGGATAAAATAAGCACAAACATTTGATAAGAACTACAGTACCTCGGGGATAGAGCATATGCAAGGAGGTGCAAAGGTGTGGTCATCTTGTTCCATCGATGATGAACAATTTTTTCCACCTTTTTGTAAAGGGTGTCCTCAGGATCATTCTCCCTCCTCTGTATGACCTAAGATATGAAATATGAATAATAATTATAATTAGTGAATATGTCAATTTAAACTTTAGAATCTAGATATCTCTCAAATAAAAAATTGTTGTAAAAGAGCGTAAAACTTACCATTTTAATTTTTTCCAGCATACTATCCATGGAATCATAAATATCCCCAAGGCATGGCTCATCACTATCTGCGAAGCGAAGCATTGCTATTATTGGATCGGTGATTTCCAACACATAACTCACAAGACCCCACCAATCCTCATCTAGTATCATTCTTCTCACATTTAAAGCCCTTGCTGTATTGGAATTCTTCCAAATGCCCCATTGGGGGCTAATGACCATATGCTTCAATGCTTCTTTTACCTTTACAAGTCGTCTCAAGACGATTGTGTGAGAGGCAAAGCGGGTTTCAGCAACCTAAGAACATGTTAAAACTCAAGTTAGTAAAACATATAAAAATTAAAACATGTTAATGTAAACAACAACAAAAATTAATAATTGTGGAATCCAATAATATTCAATTATATATTAAATATAAAAATTTACCTTCAATAACTCCAAGTCCGAGAAACTCCTAAAAATTGCTTGTGACATGTGGTGATTTGTCACAAACATTTGAATCTCTTCAGCTTCCTCATATATCCTTTTCACCCAATCTATTTCGGTGCCAATTGCTTTCATCACTAAATTGAGAGAGTGGACGGTGCATGGTGTCCAAAAGATATGATCATATCTAGACTCTACAATTATCCCTGCAGCCCTGCAAACTTTTGCATTGTCCGTGACCACTTGGACAACATTATCAGGACCCACTGACTCTATGGCATCAATGAGAATGCGTGAAATAAATTCTGCATCTTTCACTTGCCCTTCACAATCAACTGCCTTCAAGAACATTGCCCCCTTAGGGCATACAACAATAACATTGATCAATGGACGATTTCTACAATCTTTCCAACCATTCGAAATAATAGACACACCCGATTGAACCCAAAAATCTCTTATTGGTTGAAGTTGAGCCTCTACATTTTTCCTCTCATCATGTAATATGGTAGTGCGCAACTTCTCATAACCAGGCGGTTTGTAACCATGGGGTGCATCATTTATTGCTTCCACCATCTCCCTAAAATAAGGTGATCTAGCAAAATTAAATGAAACACCATTTGCAATTAAACAACGTCCAATTTTGTGATCAGAAATGTCTCTCTTTTCAATTTGGAATGCCCTATCTAGTGGGCCTCTCTTGCGGGTGAGTGGAGATGGGTCTTCATCTTCATCATTTGTAGTTGGCATAGGCAAAAAAGGATGTGTTCTTGTGTTTGTTTGATCAGATGATGGTGTTGGTATATTTGTTTTTTTGGAAGCACCACGTTTTGCTTTTGCAACTGCTCTATCAGCATCATCTTGCTCTTTTGCTAATGCTGCTATTTGTGTAGCTGGTAATCCCTTCTTATCACTACCTTGACACATGTGAATTCCTTCACCCGCAGGGCTCAAAAAATGTAGTTTCACTCGGGAATAAGAGCTTCTATGTTGTATGTTGCAAAAATTACATTTCCATATGTATGCCCCACCCCTAGGACACTGTGCAACTCTTGTTGTGTGTCTCCATAAAGGAGACCCCTTATCAATTTTGAAGCTTGGTGATGCAGCCCCACCCCCACCCACTGAGCCTTGACTACTCATTGTTCTATTCTTGCAATCTAGAAAAAAAAAGTGAAAGAAAACCATGCTTCACACGCACAAAAACTTGAAAATTTGGAAAACTAAAAATAAATCAATAATCTATGAAAGAATTCAAGAATATGGTTGAAATGCATACCTTAAACACTTCTTGCAAGGTATTTGAAGCTCCACAACCAATCTCCTTCGAATCCAAGCACTTCACTTCAAACTAACAAGTATGAGAGAGCAAAATAGAGAGCAAATGAACTTGCATTGTAACTTAGAGGGTCGTTTTTAGGGTTTAGGGCCTTTAGGACAAAAAAAAACATTAAAAAATGATAATGGGCCCACGTTTTTGCAAGTTCCTCTTGTCATTGCCACGGATTCATGCAGATCCGCGCGTGGATCCTTGAGGATCCGGGCAGGATTCGTAATCCTGCCCGGATCCTCACGGATCCATACGTGGATCCGGATCCGAATCGGACCCAAGTCCGGATCCGGCCATTTCCAGGCGAATCCGGTAACTAAGGAAATAGTATTTAAATATCTCACGGAGCATGAGGAAGCAAAAGAAAGAGAAATACGTAGATAGAATTTGCCCACTAAAAAAAGCAAAGGGAATGCAACCATCACCTTCAAATATTGTGATAGAAGATCACCTCTCTTACACTACTACAACTTTGCTAGAAACTAAAACTTGTTGGTAAACAAATTTGGCATCGTAAATCTTTCTTTAGATGACCCTATTAGCTTTCTGAGCTGTGACAATTGTGTCAACAATTGGAGAGATTGTTATAAACAATGATCTGTCACAACCTTCCTCTGCAATTGAGATGCACATCTCCCTTGTATGAAGAGAGTATTTAAGATTTCAGTGTACTTTTCACCTGAAAGTACAAAAATGAGATAGAACAACACCAAAGAAAGTAAGAGCATAAATCCCAATAGTAGGCATATGGATACTAATTAAGATTCACAAATGGTAATGATTATGAAGGTGTTTAAGAAAAAATGAAATGATGACAAAACAAAAACAACGAACCTTGACATACAAAAAGATAAACTATTCTAATACAATCACATCAAGATACCAAGAAATGAACGCATTTTGTCAAACCAATTACATAAATGAGAAAAACAATTGGATTCCATCAATACATAAAGAGATTACCGATCTGACATATGAAAAACTAGTAATAACTCTTGATTTTGTCAGGATCGCTGCAAATGTTTTGGCACTGCTGTGTGGTATGTGTTTTCCAAAGGCAGCAACCCCTTATATTTATATATTGAGAATAATCCAAGAAGAGACAGGTCTCTTCATGGTACACGTCTATTCATTAAATATATAATAATAAGTTTTAATTATTGTTTTAAGTGTGCGTGCATATATATATATATATATATATATATAATCCCCTTGATTTATTATTATATTAAATTATCTCACATAATAATATATATATATATATATATATATATATATATATCTCACACATATCTCATACACACACACATATACAGTAGTATTTTCTCAAGGTTTATTCGATTGAAGCTACCAAACATTAACACTCCCTCTTAGCTAGGGAGGATAAACACAAGATAGAGATTACACCATTGGTAATATTAGGAATGACCAATTTTAAGGATATCTTTGATAAGAAGATTTCCACCATTTTGATATCACACTTGATATCATGCATATTGGCCTTTTAGAATATTAACTCATGATATTCACCAAATACTCTGAGCATTGGCCTTTCAGAATATCAACACATGATATTCACCAAGTACTCAAAATATATCTATACAAGCAACTCATAGACCATCAATTGAATGACATCTAACGCTTAGTTGTTTATTTACAATATATAATCCATCATGATCTGTTTCTACATTTACTTAAAATGTATGTCATGATTTAAGTTATTGTAAGATTGTCACCTTCCAATAACTTCTACACATACAAGTGATAATCGTTTGGAAGTCGTCACTTCCTCATGTTATACACAAGGGGTAGGCCCATACATACATGATGTCACCACAGATACTTTCATGTGGGGCTATTATGACATCTACCATAAATCATATCAGAGAATAAGGTTTTCACCTAAAACTTATCTCTTATAGAGAAGAATGTATTATGAGGGATTGCACTTGGAACTTCTTCA
Source organism: Cupressus sempervirens (assembly GCA_028749045.1). NCBI lineage: Eukaryota > Viridiplantae > Streptophyta > Pinopsida > Cupressales > Cupressaceae > Cupressus > Cupressus sempervirens. The sequence goes on from CM053788.1 coordinate 424,957,034, forward strand.
CGAAGAAACACTAACCCTTTGACCTCATTGTCAAGGTTACTTCTAATAAAGTGTTGAAACTCCCTCTGAATCTTATATTAAATTTTGAACTCCTCATTCAAAGTTACCTCTGATGAAGTGTTAGAGGTCAGATTCCCTCAGGTTAACGGAAATATATCCTCTATCTATTCCCTCTCTTTTTCCAAGGTTTTCTCTAATGAACTGTCATGCTCCCTCTTGATATAGAAGGACACTCATAATCTCAATCATCAAAGATATTCACTTCAAGTGTCTCACTCTATCTAGCATGATCATCAGATGACTAATGAATTCTAGATCAAAACTTCTTTGGAGTTACTGTTGTAAGGCTTAGTACTGCACAATATTTGGTAGTATGTGTAAAGTACCAACCTTTATTTGCGGCTTGCCATACAATGCCTTCAAAGGATCATAAAACCTTCCTAGCAACTACTCCAACCGATTGGAATCGGTTTCCAAGCTTGGTTATGCATAAAACTTCCTGAAACAACTTTCCCCCTGTTGGAATTCAAAGATTTGAATTTCCAACTTACATTTTATTGCTTAAAACAACTAATTAACCTTGCCAACTTGCTTATTAGGTCCTCTAGACGAAATTAACAAACCTAGGACTACTAAAACTATTTGATTCCATAGGTCTTTTCTAACCTTATTTCACCATTTGTGATCCTAAGGTCCTTAATAGACCGTTTAGGATTCATTACATTTTTGGCATTTTGAAAACATCTAAGGCCATGATAGGCTTTAGAACATGCCACTTTATTGGTTCATAGTCTTCTTTGCCTCTTATCCACCTTTCATCTTCCATGAGGATCTTTGCTTGTGCTGATGCTCCTGCATCACTTTATAGCTCATGTCTCCCCAAAGCCAAGCCTCAAGTCAGCTTATCACGACCTTTTTCTTGCCCATGTCCTCTGTTCGAGGTACGACGCATATGTTCAGTACTCCTGCTTCTGGGCACAGTAGATCTGTGAGACCGTGTCTTGGACTCACTAGACAATGGCTTAGACCCTATCCTTCAGTTTTGGATTTCTTTCTACTAAGAAAAGACCTTGTTAGAAATGGAAAAAGAAATCTGTAAATAAGCAATACCAGGAAAGAATCTAAGTGAGTAAATGCATGAAAAGATATTACCATAAGATAGGAGAGAGAAAGCTTCAAGATCCAACACCATGAGACAAGATATTTGGAAAGGGGAAAGCAAAGAAAACCCCTTGTGATGTTATGAATGAGGCATGAAAAGCCTAAGAAGAAAGAGAGAGAGAGCAAGAGAACAATTGCTCATACAATAATTGAGAAGAGGAAGAAACCTCATTGGAAATGAGAGAGGAGGGTCATCTCTTAAATAGAGATGAGAGAGAGGAGTTAGAATGTAACTCCCATGTCTATGAATGCCACCATTCATAAGTGTGTGAGGCCAAGTGTGAGATTCCTCTTAAGGAGGAATAATCTAAATTACAAATTATAATAAATATTTGTCCTCACATATTCTACTAGATGACAAAATAAGATGTAGTGGAAAAAGGACAAAAAAGAAATATATTAAGATACCTTGGCTTATATCCTAATATATTACAACAATAAATAAAGAAGGTCTAACCTTGGTTTATAAATATACCAAGGAAAGATTACAACTTCTAACACCCCCCTTTAATCTTTACTTGGGGAAATTACATCAAAGGGTATTAAACCCATAATTTACAAAAATCTGCAACTTAATCTTAAATATGAAGTAATTTGATTGCCTTCAAGCCATATGGTACATTTGTAGATCGAAGAGAAGTACACGAGTCCTTTGAATGTGATCAAGTGGAAACATAGACACATCTTCATATGTGAAAAATCGAGAAGGTTCCTTGATGGATCACCTAGAAAACAAAGAAAACAAAAAAACAAGACAACTATCCACAAGTAGAATTTCATCTTATATTCAAATTAGAAATCCTTTTGGATAAGGATAAGAAAATTTTCATAGAGAAATAGAGGAAAATAAAACATATTACCACAAAGTAATGGAGATTACCTGATATCAAGATAAATTATATGCTCAAAAAATTGTCAACAAGGACAAATTGAGTAAAAAGCTTGGTCAATGCTCTCATGAAAAGTATATTATACTAATGCACAAATGACCACAGACAAGGTCAACTAATGATACTTGCATCAATCTTGGATCAATCACGTGGATATAGACAGTCCACTTAATGAATCATCTCACTGCAAGTTAATGGGGGCGTCCTTCCATAACGTGCATAACTCATGATCTAAGCAATAAAGTATGCAAATCATTATCACATTAATATATTTATCAAAGAAATATAAAAGAGACAAAAATAAATAAGTAGAACATGTGCCTCAAGCACCAAATAATTCAAGTTACAGTTTTTCCAAGAATAATTGCTAAAGTGGACCAAAGGAAGGGTTTATGAGGAGTAACAACATATTGCCTTCAAATAAGAAATCCATCATGGACAAGCAACATCATTGCCATGAGGAAAAAGATCAACATGGGTCAAAACAACTTTCTCAAATAAAGTCTTCAATATAGGAGTGCTCCAAGATATGGTAGCCTCGTCACCTATACACTCAAAAATGAGCAAAGTGTAGGAAGTCATACCATGATTAAATCAAAACTAGGAGCATACACCAAGGAAATAAAGAGATTGAAATGGGAAATCCCCATAAAATATCATCCTCGCATTGAGGAACAAAAATGGAACAACATGGAGAGAAACTCCATAGAAGTAAGTGCACACCAATTATAGGTTGGAGGGATACTCCACGGGCCAGATAAGGCAACTACGAGTCAGTTTAAAACTGTCGGGTCCACCATAGTTAACCTTGATAAATTGGCTCCCGATGCAACTTACAAAACAAAGTATCATATAAATCATGTAAATCAATGGTATAAAACCATAAAGTGCCAACACGGGCATAGAATGATAAAAAATATCACAATAAAGTCGAAGGCAATAGTGTAAGATACTCATAAACCTAAATAATTGAGATAAAAAGGAGTATTTGGAAGAGCAATAAGCATAAATTATTAGATATCAGTTAAAATCTCCATGCAAGGTGAACACAAGTGAGAAGATATCACCAACAAAGACAAGAATCCTCCTAGATCATGGCAAGAAAAGGAATTATAAATGAGGATATTTATTTATTTATTTAAAAAAAACATAAAAACTCTTAAGTTTTTATGTAAAAATAATAATAAAACTTTAATTAGTTTTAATATTTAATACTAAGAACTTCTGTAAAAAAATATCCTTAACTTCTCCTTTTTTACTTAAAACCACGTAAAGGAGTAAGAGAGATTTAAAATAAAATATTGCACTTGTGTTTGAGCTGTCTAACAATGAATGATTACATGGCAAAAATAGGTTGGCAAAAGGCAATGATAAAAGAAAATAGTGTCTCTGTCAAGAGCTCAAAAATAGGAAAAGAATCTTGCATGAAAATACAAGAAAATGTTACTAAAATAAAGATTTCAAGAATAGTAATGATGCGAATACATTATAGCAGACTGCAATAAGTTTTCTAAAAAGAACTTGTAAAAAATTGTATTGAATTTGTAATGCAATTTTTTTAGCAGGAACTCCGCTGCCCTGCAGCAGTCTTGTTCCAAATGGGAGGAGTGCAGGCAAGTGCCAGTTGAGCTGGTGGCGTATTTTTGGAAAATGTATTCTCCTCTCGCCCTTTTTAGTTGAAGTTGGAGCGATTTTTTGTAACGGCTGTCACGGAGTGAAATCTAAGTCAGATCGAACTTCAGTGTAAATGTGACTAGAAAAAGCGTTTCAATAACGAGGTCCGGAGTATTGAGGTTTTGATAGGGGAAATATTTGATGCTTATAGGCTTTTGCCTGAGACAAAGGTCGAGATAAAAGCCTAAAGGTAAGGCTTAGCAGATGAGTTGTGAACTGAGGCACATAAATTCTGCTGTTCTTCGTTACAAGTTTGGTGTTGGTCAGGGATCGGAAGGTTAGATACTGTTTGTTGCAAAAGCAGAGTGTTTGTAGGTAGGATATTGGGTCATGACAACGGGTAAGTCAGATGGGAATAGTAAGTTTAAGCAACTTTCCCAAGGAGCGCAAAAGCAAGTGAAATTTATAATGAACCTGGAATCTGACGGTGAATGTGTTCCAAAGAGAACTTACGGCAAAATTTCCGATAAGGTTAGATTTAGACATAGAGACGGATCATCTACTCAGAGCAATGAACGGCAAATGGATGTTTTGGTTAATGCAAGTGCAGTTAAAGCCAAGAATCTAAATCAACCTAGAGATGAGCTAAAACAAATAGTTACTGCTATAAAACAGGATGTGCATCATCAACTGAAGCAGACTCGGAGGACTAATAAAAAAGTGAATGGTATTGCAAAAGAGTTGAGGAAGCTCCACCGAGAAGGTATAAACAATGCAACAAATTATGTGACTGATGTTGCTGTTCTGTTTGCTACTGTAGCATTTGCACCATTTGCACCTGCATTCTGCGCAGTATGTAGCATAGATTTAGGGTCAGAATGGATGAAGGTTGCAGTGGTAAATTTGAAGCCCGGGCAGAGCCCAATTTCTATAGGAATAAATGAAATATCGAAGCGGAAAAGCTCTGCTCTCGTTGCATTCAACGGAGGAAACCGCCTGGTGGGCGAGGAAGCCGCAGTAATCTCTGCCCGCTATCCAAACAAAGTATTTATGCACACCAGAGATATGGTGGGCAAATCATATAATCAGGTTAAGAATTTTGCATACTCGCTTTACCTTCCATATGACATAGTTGAAGGCATGCATAAAAGAAAAAGTTGAAACGGTCCCTGACAAGGAGCCAAAAACTTAAGGCCAAAAAAACCAAGTGTGAGCCAAACCTATGCAGGAAACCAGAATGCTAATAAAAGGCATAAGCTAAAGGGAGGACAGGCAAGACAGATATCAAAAGAGCACAGAGTTGCTAATAAGGAAAACCCTTTGGCGGCAAGCCTTCCAAAGGGGGTTAGATGAAAAACTATTAGAAAATAAGAAGTAACCTGCACAAATTAGAGCAAACAGAAGTTAAAAATGCTAGTTTTTCAAAGTTAATCAGGTTTGGCGGTAAACCAGCCAAACCCAAAAAAAAATTCAATTTCTTCCATCTTAAGACAATTGAAATCTCTCTCAAGAGTCTCCTTCGAATCGTACCTTCATGCAAACACTCAAAACAAAGATTAAACTGCTCTGATACAATGTTAGAAATGGAAAAAGAAATCTGTAAATAAGCAATACCAGGAAAGAATCTAAGTGAGTAAATGCATGAAAAGATATTACCATAAGATAGGAGAGAGAAAGCTTCAAGATCCAACACCATGAGACAAGATATTTGGAAAGGGGAAAGCAAAGAAAACCCCTTGTGATGTTATGAATGAGGCATGAAAAGCCTAAGAAGAAAGAGAGAGAGAGCAAGAGAACAATTGCTCATACAATAATTGAGAAGAGGAAGAAACCTCATTGGAAATGAGAGAGGAGGGTCATCTCTTAAATAGAGATGAGAGAGAGGAGTTAGAATGTAACTCCCATGTCTATGAATGCCACCATTCATAAGTGTGTGAGGCCAAGTGTGAGATTCCTCTTAAGGAGGAATAATCTAAATTACAAATTATAATAAATATTTGTCCTCACATATTCCACTAGATGACAAAATAAGATGTAGTGGAAAAAAGACAAAAAAGAAATATATTAGGATACCTTGGCTTATATCCTAATATATTACAACAATAAATAAAGAAGGTCTAACCTTGGTTTATAAATATACCAAGGAAAGATTACAACTTCTAACAGACCTTTAGTCTTTTCCTAGTCTCTTCTCCATGTTTCCGTTTATTACTTTCTTTGTAGCTCTTTCTCAGACATTGTTTAGTGTTCTTGTTGGGGTTGGTTTCCCTATTTGTACTCTTTAGTCCCTTAGACCCTTTTGTTGCTCTTTTGTCAATTGGTGATTTTATCTTTATGCCTGCTTCAACAGCAGTGACTTTCTAGCTTGGTCTACCATTATATTTTCAGAATTGGCAAGGTCTACAAGGAATATTGAGTTATATGCAGAGAGGTGAAGTCATCTTTAGTTGAGGGATATTCCATATGTGATGTTTACCTTTGCAGCTCAGTTGAAAAATGACAACATTGTTGGTATTCTTGTTGCTGATTTGGGTTTTGGCAGCAACATTTGGAGATCTAACGAGTTGGAATTCTTCACTACACATGGGTACAATGACACCTTTAGCATCTTTCTTCACGATAGTATATCCTATAGCTGTGGCACTTGGTGTCCTAATAAGTTGGTTTTTATGCATATTGGAGGTATTGTTGGCATATACAACATGCTATACTTGTGCAGTTGGATGATACAAGACGAAGTGGATGGATGAACTACCATTACGATTCCCAAGATCATGTTGACAAGATGATATGAGATCTAGGAGTTGATAGGATGAGTGCCTTGCATTTTGTGGATTGTGTTGGGTTACTTAAATGTTTGAGGCAGGGAACAATTGAGTTCAGAATATTGCAACAAGCATGAGCAACTGTATCTCTTAGGGTGACATGGGATCTAGGAATCATAGTGATAGAGGGTTGCATTCTTATTTTTGGTGCCACAACATGGCATATCCTGACTTTAGAGTTACCAATATGGGCCATAAGGATGCTAGCAGATGGATATGGGGTTATGGTATTTGTTTAAGAACTTTTAGTTGCTTGAGGCCAACCAATATCAAGGAGGGAGGACAGTAATGTCCCCCTTTTAAGAGGTTAGGAAATTTAAGGACATATTCATGTAATATTAAAATTGGCTTATGAGAGCATGATGTAAAATTATAAAAAGCTCAATTTATTATTATGAAAGGGCTAAAAAGTGACAAAGGAGGAATAAGATGATAAGAAGAGAGAAGGGAGTTGAAGGGGCACTACTTTGAGCATTAAAAGAAGTGAGGCAATTCATTTTCAGTATGCTTGGAGTGAGATTGATTTCAGATTTCATTGTGAAAATGTGAAAGCTTGCAGCTTTTAGTTTCAAAATCTGAGGGTGTAACCCTTTAGGATTTTCAGGTGGATTGTATGCAAACCCGATTCATCTATGTGGTAGATTAACATCAAAGTTCACACTTGGATTACATGCTCATTGTATGTGTTTTCCAATCTGGCTATTTTTGTTGTTTATAAGATTGCATTTTTCCTTATTATGTTATTGTATTGTTAGTTTATAATGCAATAATTATATGAGTATCTTGTTGGTTACTGCTGATTTTTTATTGCATAAAATGATTTGTTGTATTTTGAAAATTTGTTAGTGAAAAACTGGGGAAAAAATATCTAGAGGGATATTACACAAACCAAAATATTTTTCGACAAGCGTTGGTCGATATTTTGACGCTCAAAGGTTGAAAAATATCTTCGCTATGATTTTGTCGAAATTTCAATGTAATCTAGGACTGTTGATATATGGGCGGACCACTCCATTGAAAATCATCCTAATTTCTGTCATAGTGCAACGTCAGACCACTAGTAGGAAACATCGAAAGTTTGACAATTACGAAATTGTTATTGATGACTGTTTTGGTCGAAAGATTGATGTTTAGGAAATTTTTATGGACAAACCATGCGCTCAATGACAGGTCGCATCGAAAAATCAATGACATTGAGATTTTTATTGACGAGTTTGTCATGACATTGACGACAGGCTTCGTCGAAATAGTGACTATCAGGTGTCAAAATTTCAATGACAACGATAGTTTATAAATAAATCAAATAGTCTGTGATTAGATCAAATTGTATATTCACCAAATATGTTGTGATTGCTGATCATTGTATTGAGCATGGATGACTATAATATTGCCACTAAATGGGCTCACCGTATTAGGCTAATAACAGTCATATGAGTGTTGACCATTGGTTCCTATTGAGCCGACAATTATATTACTATTACATATCTTATTGGCATATCATAGTCATCAATAGTACTGTTTGGTTAAGGCAATTAACATATGTATATTGCGCCTTGTTTCACCTAGAATAGTGAAGATGAACAAATAAGACTATGCCTTTTTGTGCTTGTTGTTGATCACTAACTGATTCCTTTGTTGCTTCATTGTCAATACTCCACAAATCCTTCAATCATGGGGTCTAGCTTCCGTCTATCTCTGAGTCCATTTCCACTCCTTCAGTTGTGTTCATCTTGTTTAATCTCTCTTCTATCGGCCTCAACACAACCTAATCTCTTTTGTTCATATTGGGTGGCTATTTTGCAACTGATAGGTTTGGGTAAAAATCCAGTTGCAAAATAGGATGACCACCCATAGCGTGTGAGACAGAGTCTCTCCTATCTTAAAGGGAAGGCTCCCCTTTCTCACTATTCCTTGGATCAACTCAAGGTAAGCAAAAAGTAGAGAGATCTTGTAAAATGAGTGTTACCAATATCTTTTCTTCTTATCTTTCAAAAAAGAATCCATTTACTCGTGGAGCGAGTAATGGGTGAGTAATGGGCAGGGTGAATCTCTAACTACACTTCTATCAAGAGTTGTAAATAGTGATACCGATAAATCTTCACTAACTCAAAGGCTAGCTGAAAATGCACTGGTTTGGCTCTAAGTCCGACCATACTTCTATATGAAAAAGCTTTACAATTAGGGCACAAAGACTCCTAAATGTAAAAATAATTTAACTGTTTTGCGAATGAAGAAAGAAGTATAAGCTACAGACAAAGCTTCTAGCTATATATTTTCACAATCGCTTCCAGTTAAAGCTTCAGCTCCGATTGCTTCTTAAATCACTATGTTCTTTTATTGAACACACAATAATAACATGAATCAAGACAATAGACACAAATTATAGTCAAAGCTTCAAATTCAATTGCTTCTTTTATTCACTTTTCTCCCAAATTCATACTACACAATCAAAGTTATGCTTGCACAAATATGGCAGAGCTTTCTTGCATACAATAAAAGATGATTTTTACAATGAGGGGGCACTCCTTTATATAGGCACAGGAGTTGAGAAAAAGTTGGAGGGAAAAGTGGGAGCAACCCAACCAACTTTGACCTAGTCTAATTAAAAGAGAAAATATAGGGTTACATGCAACTGCACATGCAACTCGCATTACATCTTTTACATACACATGTAACTCACATTACATGTAATTACACATCTTCATGTAATTCATCCTCTTCAATTACAAACATGAAAGAAGAGGAAGAAGAAGAAATATATAAGAGAATTGAAACAATCCTAGGGATTGTTCTGAAGGGCCTTGTACTTGGCGATGTTATCCTAGATGATCACATGATCGAAAGTTCCTGTACTTTGTAACGCTGCATTCACCTTGATAACCATGGTGTTGCATCTCTTGATAATCTCTGACTGTGATGAATTGTCCGTTGTCATGTGGAAACTTGATATAATCCAGCTTTTCTCACTCATGTTGTTGTGAATTCTCCTTTGTAGATTAGCACAAACTGGAGTCTTTGACACTTTGAACACCTTTTCGATGGTGTTCGGATGTAAACTCAGAACAACTTTCCATTAGCACCTTTACCTCTTTTTTCTTTTTTTTCTTGAAGTAAAGTGCCTAGCACATGGGAATGCATGCAAATGGAGATTGCTGATTTCCAAAATGTGACTTGGGCTTTCAAGATGTCATTGCACGGAAAATGGATTACATGTAAATGCAACATGCAACAAGGTATGAAGGATGAGATGGAAAGCAAAGGCAAATGGTGGACGAGCTTTTACAAGTAAGTGCAAATCGAAGAGATGCAAAGCATGTAATGACATGGGAAGTGGAAAATCATGTATTTGCTCATAGAGGCGCGAATGCATATGGAGAGACGAGAATGAAAATGGAAGCAGAAAATGGGATTACATGCATGTGCGAATGGTGAATGCACTGGAAAACATGTAATCGCATTTGTTAGATGAGATGCAAAGTGTTGTGGCATGGAAAGATGGAAATGGAATGTGACAATACTTTCGCATGAAATGAAGCAACGACTAACTTCTCCAAAGTGGAGAAAAACCAGCAAGCAAGCACAAAACACAAAAACATAAAGAAAAAACGTACCTTTGGAAAGTGACTCAAACATGTCAACACGCAAAGCATTTCAACATGCAAATTCAAAATTGGAACTTTGGAAAGAACCAAAAACATGAAAATGAACAAAAGCTTCATTTTTAAAGGAAAAATGCACTTTCCATGGCAAGGATTTTAACAAATGGCAACCATCAAGTAATTTCATGCATAAAATCAGCAAGAGAAGCATAAATTTAAAGCAAGAAAGAAAGAGTCCACTTATATGTGCCAAAAATGAAGGGAAAAGATGCTCCAATGTTTGAAAAATTCTTCGAAAACACTTGACTTTTTCCAATCTAACCAATTCGAATGGGAGAGGGCAGCAAACAAGGAATTCTTGTTAAATGATGCCAAAATGTGCCCTATCATGCTCCACAATCCAACGTTTTTGGATGCTCATGCTTGTGGGACATTTTTGGTAAAAACGTTTTTCTCCATGATGATAGATCAAAACATTTTGATCATTAAACACCAAAAAATGAACCACAATGCAATGTAACCTCCAAAATATGCCAAAAAGATTTGATTGAGAGCTAAAACATGCATTAAAAATGGATTTATTTGCCGATTTCTCCAAAAACGTGCCCTATCATGAAGCTTTCAAAAACGTTTTTGCACTTAATAAATCTATTTTAAAAGCGAGAGAAATCATTGCCAACCAAAGACACCTCCAATAGAAGAAATCTCATGCAAATCCATTGAGAAGATCTCAAATCAAAATCGGGTTCTTGGAGGGCAAGAACATGTTCTTCTTCAAAAACGAACTTTTGTAGTGTCAATGCATATATTAAAACATGTCTTTTGATCAAAATCACCTTTTTGGGTCACTTAACATATTTTAAAACATGCATCTTTCCAAAATCGCACTTTTTGGGTACCATTACATGTTTTAATATGTGCTCATAGGCAAAAACGGACCTTTTGGGGGAGGAAGCATGTTTTAAAATGCAACTCACCTTTTAGATGTCTAAGCATGAAAACTTCACTTTTGATGCAATAGCATCAAAAAGGTCCACTTATGATGAACTTTTGATGTAATGACATCAAAAAGGTCCACCAAAGTAAACTTTATATGCAATGACATGTAAAATGTCCACTTTTGATGGATTTTACATGTTATTGCATATAAAATGTCTACTTATGAAGACTTTAAGTCATTTAATTCACTTAAAATTATAAAAATGTTACAAAATGGGTCATAAACAATATTTATTCATCATATTTTGAAATATAACATATAAACATCATTTCAAAGTAAAATTTAAATAAACATTTGATTTTTAAAAGTAAAAATTAAATTGAAACTATATAGTTATATAGTTACTTTAAGTGAAAAATTAATAACTCACTCAACTCAAAATTATAACATAAAGTGCACTATAGTCACTTTAAGTTAAAAATTTAAAGTTATGTAATTGAAAAACATATAACAAAAAGTGAATATAAGTTATATTTTTCAAAAAGTGAAAGTCAAATTGAAAATATAACATCATATTTTAGTTCGTGCTGTTGCATCCAAAAGGTCCACTTTTAAAGCACTAAAATGGACATAACTCTTGATTGACAACTCTGATTGACTTCTAGGTTAGATCGAATCGAAGGGAAAAACGAAAGGCATGACATGAGCAAAACCAAAGAACTAAAAACCAACAAACACAAACTCAAAAGCAAAAAACGGATGGTGAAGGCTTTAAAAATCAAGTAAAGGCTCAACAGAAAGCAAAATGAGAAAGACTTGACGAAAGCCGTTAGTAAAAGGATTCATTATATCAATTGAAATGGATCGATTGATCAACATCAAGCAATTGAATATCAAATTCAAGCTTAGAGAAATGCGAAACTAGCTTGAAAAAGCTTCGTGCTATTACCAACATTTTTTGGTGACAAAATGCAGGACAATTGTTCAGCCTTTTGGCCTAGTCTCTCTCCTTATCAATATGCTCTCTTTCATCATTCGCATCCAATTCTTTTAACGTCAAGCAATGCATAATTATTTTTTACCACAATGCTACATTTATGAGTTTAATAGGGATTTCAATGTAACATCTAGATGAATGAATTATAATTCTCTAGAGATGCCCAAAAGAGGAACCAAAAGGAATTACCTCTACATTATTGCAATATCAAACAATACAACACTTTCTAACTTCTCTACTTATACCAGAAATGAGCATTCACAAGCATATCCACATTGTCTATTTCTTAAAAGGGTTTAACAAAGGTTGACCACAAGTAAAAATAAATAAGTGTTTATGACAACCTATTGTGAAATAAAGTGAAATATTTATGAGTAATTAAACTACGATCTAGCCAAGTGTTCTACCAAAGATTGTCGCTTTGAATAAGTAGATGTTTCTATTAGGATTCAACTGTTCAGATTATAAGTCGAATTCGTTGACCCAAATTTCGTAAATAGAAGTTCAAATGAACCACATGAGCTCATCTTTGATAAGAATGAATAGTCCACTATAGTAGTCTTGGTTTGAGTGACATCCTTCACCCCCTGGGCATCAATTAGATATAGTAAGTGCTAAATGATAAACTTTCAAAGCAGGACCTCTCCTGGTGCCTCTCTTTGAGGACATTCTTATCAAAGTCTACCACAACCCTTGATTTCTTGGGCCTTCATGACAAAGCATGCTTTGGCAACTTCTTCCAACCTGGCCCTTGTTAAGACTTGTGTGGCCATTCCCACAAGGAGAAGACCTTGGAAATTGTTGGAGCTACCAACACACCCCCAATACCTTGAAGGCTTTATTCCATGAAGAGAGAGAGAGATCTAATGGATTTCATGAAGTGTGATACTGAGCTGGAATTTAAGGGGCTAAATCAAGATACAACACATTTACCACATAAGCTAACCTAGGTTGATTTTCATGATTCGTGTCAGTGCGTTATTTTGTATACTGAATGCAACTAGATACTTGGTAGTTGATAACTGAACAGTTCGATATGTTATTTTTTAATTACACTTGATATTTTAGATGTATTAGGTCAAATTAAATCTGTAGAAGATCACCAAGCCATTGGATTTCATGCACCCAATTTGAAACATTTCTATCAAGCCCTAGCTTAACTTGATCAATTATGTTAAAGTGTTGTTTGTAAGTGTTTGTGTTGTAGGAGTGAGATTGGTTCTTGGTGTCTAGGGAAGTGAAAATGTTGCACTTGATTAGGTTGAATGCACCACAAAAGTTTCTGAGTCCACAACCTTACCCTTGTTTTAGAGGAAAAATTGCTAGGAGAGATCTAGTTGGAAAGAAGGCTAAAAGCCACAAAATTGCAGTTTGTGTGTCCAACTTTGCAAAGAGTTTTGATTGTTGATATTTATGATAAATCCATCATTTGAACAAGTCTAGAGTGCCCTAGGACTTGAGTCATCACTTTTTGAGTGTTGTGACTATCATGGAAGGCAGACCCTTAGAGTAAAAGGGAAACCCAGGAAAGCAAAAGTGAAAGTTTGAATTAATATTGAAGTTGCATATTTAGTGATAATTGTTCCACTCAATGGTACATTTGTACATGTTGGAAGATTGACCAAGGTCATAGAAGTTTTTGTTGTGTGCACTTTGCATCAATCTACCTAACTAATATGTAGCATTGAATAGTTATGATGTCTCATAACTGTTGGTCAAGATTTGGGTCAGTCAATGTTGGTCAATGCTAAGGTTTGACCAAAATCATGCATTTTTATGTTTATTAGGATTCTTCTATGTTTTGACATGCATTTGTAGGCATTTGAAGGCATTTAGAGTGAGAATCAAGAAAAGTTGCAAATTTGACAAAAAAAGTTGTTATGCAACAATTTTTGTTGCTGAGCAACTTTTGTAATTTTTTGGGAAGGCAAAAGTTGCTTAGCAACAAAAATTGTTGCATGACAACTTTTTTTGTCAATTTTGCAACTTTTATTGATTCTCACTCTAAATGCCTTCATATGCCTTCAAATGCCTACAAATGCATGTCAAAACATAAAGGACTACTAATAAACATCAAAATGCATGAATTTGGTCAATAAAACACCTTTTTGTTTACATTTAAAAAAGTTTTCAATGGCAAATTAGGTTCAGAATTAGACTCAAGCACTTGATTAGACTCAATTACTAATTATTTTAATTTGAATTAAATGCTACTTGAGAAGAATAAGGATGAATAAATATCTCCTTGAAATAACATCTTCTGGCAGCTTCTTCCAACTTGGCCCTTCTTAGTAAGCAAGTATCTATTCACCCTATGATTTTTAAAAAATCCTACACATATTGCAAGCTAAATTCTTTTTACCAAAGAAAACTAAGATTGCTATGAAAGAGTAAGTGAAACAAACATTCTGAGAAGCAACACATGACTCACCACACATTCTTCGATATATCTATTAAAGATAGGATTACATGCAATGATGGTGCTTTCAACATTTTTATGGGGAGTGATCGATCCCTGACATTTTACAAAAGCGATCCAAAGTAACCATGGCCATTAGAGCCATTTGAATGAAGTTTGAATAAGAAACGTGTCAAAATGTTCAAGGTTACCAATATGGGCAAATAGGCCTAACAAGGGCTAATAGATGGGTTCAAGGACAGCTTTAGAGTTTAGTTGATGTTTGAGTCTAAAGGGGTAATAAGAGGCTATTTGATGTAATGGAATAAAAAATACATGTTAAAGTTGCAAAAATGGTGTAAGTTATCAAATTCACAACATAAGTGATTAAGAAACAAAATCAGTCTATTATGTTGATAAGGTAGTTACAAAGGTGGAGGTTGGTTTCAGCAGATTGTATTCATCTATAAAAGATGTCAAAGCCTTATGATAAGTGTAATATCAATCAAAACGAGAAGATAAGTGTAATTTCAAATCGTAAAATTACACTTCTATCTCTATTCGTAAAATTCAAATCTGATTCCATAACATATTTAGTGGACTTCGTAAGGAAGCACAATCCAAATGATTTATCTTATAAAAATCATTTCCAAATCTTAGAAGAATACTTTCATTATTGTAAGCTGAAATATATGAATGGAACCATCCTCAAGAAAAACCTACAAATAAAAAATGCCTCATGCAAGAGGACCCTCCATAAATCATATATTTCATTCCTAAATTTTTGCATTTAAGTCACTAAGAAATTCTATTCAAGAGGAAATTACACTTATCATCAGCATTTAAAGCATATTTATATGTTTTGACTGACATAACAATGCATTAAAGGGATCGTTGAGTAATGGAAAGAAGAAAAGAGAGCAAGACGTGAAGAGGAAAAAATTGTGCGAGGAAAGGAGGTAGAGATATACTACCGAGAAAGAGAGATAATGAGGCTTGATGCCATGGAGAGGAGATACAAATGAATGCACATGATCAAATATTTTGGTCCTTACAACTTGATTGAAGGATTACAATGTCTCACAAATAACAACAATGCTTCTTGTTTAGAACTCAATGTGGTTACTGTTATATTTGTAAGTGCTAAAACCACTTCTATGCTTCCCTTTAATTCGATTTATTCGCTCATTTAACTTTTATTATTTGAATGATAAATCAGAGTTTGATTCAAATATTAACATAGAAATTCCAATACAATTGAAACATTGATGCAAAAGTTTTCTCCTTCTCTAGCCCTTTACCATCTTAATTATGGAGTCTGATTTTAGACATTGGTAAAAACAAATTATTCTGGCCTCTAGCTCCCTATTATTGGAGGGAGTTTGATTTAAAAAATCTGTTGTGGATATTTTGCAACCGACAGTTTTGGGTAAAAATCCAGTCGCAAAATAGGATGATCAACCACAACGTGTGAGACAAAGTCTCTCCTACCTTAAAGGGAAGGCTCCCCCTTCTCACCATTCCTTGGATCAACTCAAGGCAAGCAAGAAGTCGAGAGATTTTGTAAAAAAAAAGTTACCAATATTCTTTCCTCTTAACTTTTAAGAAATAATCTACTTACTCGTGGAGCGAGTAATGGGCAAGGGGAAATCTCTAACTACACTTCTATCTAAAGCGGAAAACAGTGATACCGATAAAGAAACACTAACTCAAAGGCTAGCTGAAAGTGTACCGATTTGGCTCTAAGTCTGATTGTGCTTCTCTATGAATAAGCTTTACTAATAGGGCACAAAGACTTCTAAAAGGATAGATATTTTAACTATTTTGTGAATAGAGAAGGAAATATAAGCTACAAACAAAGCTTCTAACTATATATCTCCACAATTGCTCCTAGTGAAAGCTTCGGCTCTAATTTCTTCTTAACTCTTTTTACATTCGATTATCAAGAACACAAGATTACATGAATCACAAATAACATATGCGAATTACAGACAAGGCTTCTAATTCACACAAGTAACATTCTCACTCAATCAAAGTTAAGTCTCAATTGCTCCTTTATATTCACTTTCCTCTCAAAATAGTGCTACACAAACAAAGTTTTGCTAGCACAATTTCCTGAGAGCCCTCTTGCATGCAGTAAAAGATAAAAGACGATTTTACAATGAGGGGGTTACTCCTTTATATGGGCAAAGGAGTTGAGAAAAAGATGGAGGAAAAAGTGGGAACAACTCAACCAACTTTGACCTAGTCTAACTAGAAGAGAAATAAAAACAAAATAACAATCTTAAAGATTGTTCTTTAGTGCCTTGAACTTGATGATAACATCACACACTGTAGGAAGATCAGAAATCTCCATTGTCTTCGATATAGCCTCTAATCCTTACTGCATCTGCATATGCTGGTTCCACAACGTTAGAATTTGCCGCTAGGGAATCTATCAAGTGTTTTGTCGAAGATTTATACAGGACAAATTTGTAAATAGTGTGAGAACCAAAATCTTCAGAATCTAAATCAGCATTGATCCTGATTTTATATATTGAACTTGCCCTTTCAATTGCAATTAGATTGCCACCTTCATCAAGAACCTGACATCCCATTTGTCCCAAATCACATGTGACACCTATTTCTACTGCTTAGCAATCTCCAAGAGATGTTTGCAACTTTGTAATGAATTTTCTCAATGTTTCTTCTTTAAAATCCATAAGCCCTTGATACCTGAAGAACATTTCATTGGATGGAAGAGTATCACATGAAACCGTGGCATCTAAATCAAATTTAGCAATCTCATCCCAGTCATTGAGAATCTCCTTCAAATCACCTGCTTCTTGAGTCAAGGAAGAAATAAAGTTTCACTCCATTTCACTCATCTCTTTGACATGCTAAAGAACTGTAAATGTTTCTGTAATGGCTCAAACTCCTTCAGAGATGACTTCTCCTATCCAAGACTTGTCAACTTTCTTTTCTTGGATGTCTGAGACACAATAACAACACTTTGAGAAGATTGTTGCCGAATGACATTATTTAAACGAGTAACTTCCTGTTTGAGTTGATTCTTCTTTTCCCATAATTCATGATTGCTTTTCGATACATTAGCTAATGCATCTTGAGCATTTTGCAAACAACTCAAGCGTGATTGCTTCCCGATTTCAACCTTAGTGAACTTGTAATCAGAACAGCTAAGTTCTTCAACAGGTTTGTCCATCGATGACAACAACTTCTACAAACTTGGTTTTCTCAGAATCAACTAAGCTCCTTGAAACAATCTTATCTTACAAAGATTTGGACTTAGTTTTCTTGATAGGAAGATTATCCGAAGGTACAACCACTTTTATTCTCTTCATTGTGATCCTGCTCAACCATGCAGACAAGTTGAAACTTCCATCTGTGGAAGCAGGTGCAGTAGAGACTATTGACATTGATCCAAATTGTATCTCTGTTGTGCCTGAGCAAGATTCAGTCTGCATAGTTAAATTCATAGGTGAATGATGAGAGGATTTTGTGATAAATAACTCAAACCCTGTCAGAGATGTATCAAGTTGAGAAACTTGACCCTTTGTAAGAGTTGGAAAATCTTCAAACACATTTTCGAAATGTTCATATTGTTCATTTGCCAGAATGAGAGGAGTGGCTAAAGAAATAGGAAAAGCGAACATATTGACTTTTGAAACTGGAATAGTAGGTGTGAAAACAGTGGAAAATGAATCCACATCATCATCTATCTCATTCAGAAAAGGTGCTTCATGCATGGATGGTGCATGAGTCTGTGCAGGTCTTGGGGGAGATATGATCATAACTTCGCCTTCTTCTTCCTCATCTTCTTCATCTGATTTTGTCTCTGATTCCAGAACTAGTTCAAGGATCTAAGATGATTTTGATCCCTTTCCGCCCTTCAACTTGAATTTAAGAGATTTCTTTGTATCAGAAGAAGAAGCTTCATCTTTTCTTGCAATTTTCAGCTGTGACTTCCTTCCAAGAGGGCCAAAACTTCCACAATCCAAACCCAATTTTGGATTAACTCTTTTTAGGCCTTTAATTTTCAGCCACTTATTGGCGTTTGCCAAAATGGATTGATATCTGTCTAGGATAGATGTACCTTCTTTCTGCTGCCATTGAATGAGAAAAGGACACCTTTTATCAAAACCAACCTGATGATATTCTGGATCAAGAATGTTAACGTCATCTTCAATTTGGAAATCTAATGAGATCTCAAACATTTTATGATCAATGATTTTTTGCAAAGTTAATCTGCAGTAGTCCATCTTCATTATATCCAGTTCTATTCTCATATCAATCCAAACATCCTCGATGCGGTGAACATGTGTGAAAGCCTTCTTGATTTGAGATTCTCTATAATTAAAGTCAAACCTGGCTTTAAACTTCGTCAAAGTAAATAACTGTAATTTTGCTTCCATATTTTTTGCTTTGTATACAAAATTGATCAAATAATTACCAATCACTCAAGGGTTTGGCAGAAGAAATACCAAAACCAGGCTTATGTAAAGTATGCTGATAAAATTGGACTTCCATGAGTTGTTTGGCTAATTCCATCAAAATGATCTTATCAGTGACATACCTAGGTAAGGTATACGGTTCACTTTTAAAGTATCCAACCCTCAAGTAAAAGTTGGAAATTGGATAAAGATACAACCATATTGATTTACCTTTTCCCAAGCTTCATCAGATATCCTTTAGATGGATAACTGTCTATCAAACAAGCACCAGAAATGCGCAAAGAAAGCATCTTGGACTCTTTTGTAATGGAACTTACTATTAGCCAAAGTGATCTGATCGTAGTAATCCCAAAGTGGAATCTGAAAGCAATCTCCTTTGGTTGAGAGTCTAGAGAAAGATCCCATGGCAGCAGCAATGTACACAAGGTAGGAATTCATGTAGAAAGGCACTGAAGTCCCTACGTTGAGCAATTGTTGACAGAATGCAGTGCTAATCAGTTCTCCCCAAAAGATATGTTATTTGTTCTCCATGATCTGGAAGATGAATTTGTACATTCATGGTTCGAAATCAGTGGAATCTTTAAGACCACAAACCTCGCTGAGAAGAATGATAAGGTCTTTGTACTCTTGCTTGAAGTTAGACCTGAGAACTGTCTTTGGCCATCTCGAGAAGTTACTCCTTTTATTATCCAACTAGTATTGATTTACATACTTCTGATAATTTCCTTTCTTCTCATTCCAGATTTCCAAAGATGATTCTTTGGTCAGATCTACACATTTTGCATTATGTGGCACTTTGAAGATTTGCTCAATAACTTATGGATCAAGACTAATAATAGCCCTGCCATCAATATCCTTGATTGTCTTTGATTTTGGGCTGAAACATTTTGCACATTCAAGAACGAACTCAAGTTCCATGGGAACCATAGGAAAAATAGACACCAAATGAATATGACTTCTCTTGATACGTTTCATCTCGTGACCAACAAGAGTTTCTACTCTTCGCAAAAAATCAGTCATGTCCATGTGTCCGATCTTCGTGTCCGACACATTGTCAAAGATGGATGTGACGTGAGATGGAGTCGCATGAGCCAACTCTTTATCAAACTGATATTTCATTTTGCCTTTAGATTTAGATGGTGAGGGCATCTCTTGCACTTGTGTTGCAACACAAAAAATCCCAAAACATAAACACATCATCAGAGGAAATCACCATACATTCTCGATCACCAACAAAGGTTCAAGTATGGATTTGAAACTTTGTAGATCCAATGAAATGATCTCAAAGAGAAATCATATACATATGTAGTGAATGGAGATGGAAGGTGAAATGAAGTATTATGGAAGTGAAAATGGAAGGAAATGGATGTGTGAAGGTGGAATGCATGGGGATGCGTGCAAATGAAGACTGCTGATTTTTAAAAATGTGACTTAGGTTTTAAAGATGTTATTGCATGAAAAATGGATTATATGTAAGTGCAACATGTAATGAGGAATGGAAAGTAAGATGAGCTGCGAACGCGAATGAAGGATGAGCTTACATCTAAGTGCGGATCAAAGATGAGATGCGGAATGTGTAATGACACGGAAATTGGAAAAACATGTATTTTCTCATGGAGGCGTGAGTGCATATGGAGAGATGAAAAATGAAATGTAGCTTGAGGTGAAATGAACTTTATAGTCGACTTGGTGGAAAAGTGAAGTCAAAGTACATGGGAAAACATGCATATGACATTTTTGACTTTTCAAAAAGTGATTTAAGTCAAAAACAGGTTTTGGAGATGCAATTACATGTAAGGTTTTTCATGTAATTGTATTGTGCGAGTGGATGCGGAAAGTGAGATGAGTGAAAATGCAAGTGGAAAATGAAATTACATGCACGTGCAGATGATGAATGTGTAATAACCCGTTTCTACAACTACTATTAAAATTGTCACGTTAAGTGGGCAGTACAGATAGGTGAAGTTGGTGTACGGATGCTAGGCGCCAAAGTACAGGCAAAGGGGAGGCCGTATGGTACAGGCCCTATGGTGTAGTATGGGGCAACAAGTGTGCCATATGGTGATGGAGGAGGGTGGTACGGGGTGCAGCTATAGCTGTACGGTGATCTAGGAGGCCGTACAGTAGATGATCAAAGTGATCGTATAGTAGATGAAAGGAGTCGTACGGTGGGTGTAGACACTGAAATAAGAAGACCATACGGTAGAATGAAGAGGGGTGTTCGATGATAGTAATGGAGGCCTTATAGTAGGAGGGTGGAGGCCGCATGGAATGAAGTACTGAACTTGCAATCAACAGAATTTATGCAAAATGCAAGAGAAACACAGAATGTCCTATAAAGTGCCTTGTACATTCAACACGAGAACTTGATCAATAACATAATGAATTCTCCAATTCACAATATGATAATGCTTCGATTTGCCAGATCCGAGCGAAGTGTTATAGGTGACGGAATAGGGTGAGGGTCAAATCCCACCAAAACTGGATATACCAAATAGGGAAGGTCTTTCACTTCCGAAATGGCGAACAACAGAGAGCTCCAATAGGAATTCACAATATAGAGAAAATAATCCAAAGTTGCATACCTACAACTACCTACATGCCGTGCTTAAATACCCGTCGATAAATCCTTCCGTGGGTGTACAAAGATAGCCGACGACCATACTTACCTACGAAAATAATTAAATTAAAAATGGGTCTGAGATATATTAAATCAATCGGCCTATTAACATGGTTTAATTAAATACATATATTTTATGACCGGGACATTACAGTCCTCCCATTCCAAAATTTGCTTATCCTCAAGCAAATGCAAATCTGGTTGTAGGAAACCTTCCATAAGCAACTTCTTTAGTTGTGAGTCAGGTACTGAGTAGATCTTCCCACCGAAGTAAATGATGTCATCAATAACTTTCTATCTTTCATCGCGTACATAACCATCCATCAACTCACATGCAAAAGTGTTCTTGGAGTACTCAACCAATATAAGGGCCCGCCAATTATCCAAGGAATGGGGTAAGTTGTTGACTATCTTGTTTTTACTTGCATCATCTGGGACCAAATCATGTTTAAAAATGGCCTCCATCTTCTTGATTTGACTTCCCTCAATCCTTTATTTGACATTCCTCTTCGCAGCACCACCTTGCCATCCATCTCAAATGAAAAGTCCATCCTTTTGAAACTTTGGATGTACTGGTCAAGAGTTTCCAACCACTAGATGCCCAAAATGATATCATTATCAACCAAATCTATGACAAAGAAATCATCTGTCATGGTATAGTTTCCCATGAAAATTTCTAGACGTGGGATCAGATGAGTGCAAGGTAACAAGGTTCCTCTTGCAGCCCTAGCCTCAAATCCTCCATGCTCCATTGCGCGCAAGCCTTTGCTAGTGACCAAAGATGAAATTTGATAAAATGAGTGTGGCGCCACTATCAATCATGATTGGGACTCGTTTTTCGTGAAGTGTGCCACAAACCCTAAAGATACCACTTCCAATCATTGTAGTGAGGGTAGCAATGGAACCCCCTTTTTGTATCAGGGCATTTATTCTCTCTTGCTGGATAATTTCTTCATTAGTCGTTGCAAGTATTTGTCCTTCTTCGTCATTAGGCATCAACTCAATGTAATGAATCTTTCCCTTCCCAAGGTAGCGATGACTAGGTCCCCATGGTTCTTTGCACGTGAAACAAAGCTTTTTCCTCTGGAGCTCTTGCCGAGAATCTTCATCAAATTGAGGTTTCTTCTAAACTGGCTCCTTGTCCTTGTCTTCTTGTGGAGATGGTGTTGGTGAAGCTGTGTGAGTTTTGGAGGAAGATGTGGCCATGTCATGCACCTTCTTAATAGCTTCGTTGAGTGCACACGGGTTGAACCCTTTGATCCAACCTCTCAAAGGCTCTCTCAACCCATCCATGAATAACACAATTCGACGTCTTTCAAAGATGTTTGTGATTAATACCGATAGCCTTTGGAACTCAGTGATGTAGTTGTCTACCATGCCTGTTTGCTTTAGTTGAGCTAGATCTTTGAAGTTTAGCTCAGGATCCTTACCATGGAAATGGTCAACGAGTCTCTTTGTGAACTCGACATAAGAGGTTACTTGGTCATGTCCGAGAGTGACCAATCCATGATGCCACCACTCATGCACCACTCCTTCGAGATGAAGTGCTGCAAATTTGATTGCTTCCTTTTCGAGCATCAGATTGAGTTGGAAATAGGTATTTGCCTTCCAAACCCATGACTATGCAGTAATGGCTCCAGATCCATCAAATGGCGATAACTTTACCTTTCCAATCTTTCTCCTGAGATCATCATTAAAATAACCTCAATTTCCCCTGCCAAAATATCTCATTATTAGATCAACATAGTCTCTGTAAGATATATCACTTTCCATATTTGCGTTCCGCCAATCTTCTCGAAGTTTTTCTTGCATTTCCTAAAAAGTGGGCTCTCTTTCTTTGCGTGGTGCTTCCATCCTTGGAAGGAAGATGGGTATTGAGGGTTGAGAGAAAGAGAGGGCTGAAAGTTTTCCCTTCTAGAAACTAAGTTGTTGCTATGCCCATTTTGTTCTCCTATTGTCTTTCCCTTAGATAATTTTTGTAATGTTTCCTACGTTAGCCTTTGGATTTCGTTGATTTGTATTTGGTTTCTGTTGAGCTCTCTTAAAAGATTCATGAGTTTTGCCATAGGATCCTAATGATCTGCCATTCTATCAATAGGGTTATTTTGCCTTCTCCTTTGAGAATAAACTTGCATTCACTTTTGTAGGCTAGCAGAATCAAAAGCTCTGATACCACTGTAATATCCCATTTATGCAACTACACTCAAAATTGTCATGTCCAAAGTTTTAGTGGGTAGTATAGACAGGTGAAGTTGGTGTACAGATGTTAGGCACCAAAGTATAGGAAACGGGGAGGCCGTACGGTGTAGTGTGGGGCAACAAGTGTGCCGTACGGTGATGGGGGGTGGTACGGGGTGCAGCTACAGCCATACGGTGACCTAGTAGGCTATACGGTAGATGACCAAGGTGGCCGTACAATAGATGAAAGGAGCCATACGGTGGGTGTAGACACTGAAATAAGAAGGCCATACGGTAGAATGAAGAGGGTTGTACAGTAATAGTAATGGCCTTACAGTAGGAGGGTGGAGGCCATACGGAATGAAGTACCAAACTTTTAGTCAACAGAATGTATGGAAAATGCAAGAGAAACATAGAATGTCCTATAAAATACCTTATTCATTCAACACAAGAGAACTTGATCAATAACATAATGACTTCTCCAATTTGCAATATGATAAGGCTTCGATTTGCTAGATCCGAGCGAAGTATTACGGGCGACGAAATAGGGTGAGGGTTAAATCCCATTGAAATTGGATATACCAAATAGGGAAGGTCTTTCACTTCCGAAATGACGAACAATAGAGAACTCCATCAGGAATTCACAATACAGAGAAAAATAATCCAAAGTTGCATACCTATGACTACCTACATGCCGTGCTTAAATACCCGTCGGGAAATCCTTCTGAGGGTGTACAAAGATAGCCAACGGCCATACTTACCTACGGAAACAATAAAATTAAAAATGGGTTCAAGATATATTAAATCAATCGATCCATTAATAGGGTTTAATTAAATACATTTATTCTATGACCGAGACATCACTGAATGAGATGAAAAACATGTAATCACATTTGACGAATGAGATGCGAAGTGTTGTAACATGAAAGATGGAAAATGAACGTGATGACGCTCTTGCATGAAATGGAATATGGAGTGAAGTGAAACATAACCAAGTTCTTCGGAAAAAACTTGGAACTTCTCCAAAATGGAGAAAAACCAGAAAATAAGCACCAAACACAAAACAAACTTGAAGAGGAAAACATACTTTTGGCAAATGACTCAAACATGTCAACAAGCAAAGCACTTCAATATGCAATTTCGCATTTGGAGTTTGGTGAAAAACGAAAATCATGAAAATGAACCATTTCATCATTTTTAAAAGAAAAATACACTTTTCATGGCAACAATTTCAACAAGTGACAATCATTAAGCTAAAATGTGCATAAAATCAGCAAGATAAGCACAAATTTATTAGCGAGAAAGAATATGTCCACTTACATGATGATTAAGTGCCGAAAATGGAGGGAAAAATTGAAAAATTCTTCCACAAACTTAGATCTTTTCAAACATTGCAAGAGGAATCTGTAGTGGGGAGCAAATGAGGCATTTTTTATGGACAATGTAAAAAAGGTGCCCTAAGAATGCTCAAACTTCCAACATTTTTGGCAAATGCATGCCTTTGGGCCGGTTTTGGAAAAACGTGAATCTCTAAGGGCCTGAAATAAGTTGTTTTTGATTACCAAGTGCAAAAACGTGACCCTTAGTGTATTGCAAATGATTAAACATACCAAAATGCCTCCTGTCCTTGCAAAAACGTGATTTAAATCACTCTAAAGTGGACATGACTGAAAATCATCATGAAGAACTCGTTTTTAGCATGAAATCTCAACATTCAATGTTTGGAAACACATAGATTTGTAGAAACGACCCCAATGGAGAAGATTTCAAGAAATTTCATGGAGGAAATCAAGCAAAACTTTAAAAATGTGTTCTTGAGAGCTCATTGCATGAAGTTTGTCAAAAAATGGGTTTTGGAAGGGTAAGAGCATGTGTTTTAATACAAAATGCACCTTTTGGAGGTGTATGTATATATTAAAACATGTCTTTAGTTTAAAAACTCACCTTTTGGATGTGGATGCATATTTAAAAACTCACCTTTTGGAGGTGAATGCATATTTAAAAAAAAAACTCATCTTTTGGAGATGAATGCATATTTTAAATACTCACCTTTTGGAGGTGAATGGATATTTTAAAAACATGCATATGCAACTCAAGGAAAAAGCTCACCTTTTTTATGTCATTGCACATTTTAAATGAGTTACATGCAATGACATCAAAAAGATCCACGTTTATGTGACTTTACACATTAAGTTGAAATGTACATGCAACGGCATAAAAAAGGTCAACTTTTGATGGAATGTTACTTGTAATGTCATGAAAAATGTTCACTTTTGATGATTGAAAGTGATTTAACAAGCACGTCAATTTAATTTCAATAAAATATTACTTAAGTGGGACATAAATTATATTTACATATTATATTAACAATATAACATGTAAATATCATTAAATAAGTAATATTTACTAGAGCATTTGATTTAAATGTCAAAAATTAAATTGAACTATATAGTTAATATAGTCACTTAAGTGAAAAATCAAAAAGTAAACTCAACTTAAAAATATAAGGTAAAGTGAATTTAAGTTATATTTTTCAAAAAGTGAATGTCAAATTAAAAATATAACCTGATATTTTTAATTCGTGCTATTGCATCAAAAAGGTCCACTTTTTGGGTGCTAAATGGCTATACCTTTTGACTGACAACTCCGATTAAGCTCTAGGTTAGATCAAATCGAAGGGGAAACCGAAAGCTATGACTTGAGCAAAACCAATGGACTAAAAATCAACAAACACACACTCAAAAACAAAGAAAAGGACGATGGAGGCCTAAAAAATCAAGCATAGGCTCAACAAATAAAAAAATTGAAAGCACTTGACGAAAGCCTCTAGTAAAAGAGTTTTCTATGTGAATTGGAGTTGATTGATCGATCAACATTAAGCAATTGAATAACAAATTCAACTTAGAGAGATGCGAAACTAGTTTGAAAAAGTTTTGTACTGTTACCTACATTTTGTGGTGACAAAATATAGGACAACAAAATCAACATAAAATCTTTCTTCTTCTCCACCTCTCTATTATTCTAATAATAGTATGTGATTTGAAATGTCAATGCAAAAACTTTTTCTTCCCTTTTAACTCCGTTTTTGTGATGATAGAATGTGATTAAAAATGTTAAGGTTATAAGTTTTTTCATCGCTAGCTCTCTATTAGTTTAATGACATAATTGTAATTTGAAATGTTGATGCAAAAACTTTCTTCCATTCTAATTCTGTATTATCTTGATAATAGAATCTAAGACAATGAATTACAAATGATTTCATTTTCTCTTGTTTATATTGTCAATGGTATGAAAGTTATTCCTCTCTATTCCTACACAGGTTTTTAGAAATGAATGCTGTTTTTGATGTAGGAAAATTCAAGACTATGATAAGGGGGCAATAATAATGTAGGGAGCTTGAGCAAAGACCAGTTTTGCATATAATTTAGAAATGTCATCTTCTCTTCTTTCAGCTATGCTGAAGGCCAAGCTTAGAGGAATTTATGTGGCTTCACTAATGTAGGATCAATCATTTTCTCTTGGACACAGACAAGTCCAACCTAGGAATGTGTCTGGTTTTAATACTACATGGTTGATGAGTGTCTATCGTGAGCTCGACCATCCAACCTTCACAATCGATGATGTGATATGTGAAGGTGTTTTGCAATTAATCTTGTGATATATGGAGGCAAACATTGATTGTAATGGTGTTTTAATGTAAATTCTTAGCAATGAGAAGTGAGTGCTATATTTCTCTTTATTAATAGACATTAGAGTATATGGCATGATAGAATTACTAAATTCTGCTAAGAGACTAATTATTTATTGTCAAAAATATGTTATCTATTAAAATAAATTTCATTAGTCTTGACCAAAAACATATCATATAGAACTCATCATCAAATTGCAAATCATAATTCAAAGTAACATTGAAATTAGTTATATCTGGTGCCTGAAAAGCTATGATATTTATTATGTTTTGGATCAAGTATTATGTCCTTGAAGCCCGAATATATTATTTTTCTTGTAGATTTGTTCTAAGCATGGTTAGGGCTTAAGGTGAATGAATGAAGTTTCTTTTTCAGCATTTGATGCTAACAATGCATTAGATTAGGTTGCTTTCAGTGGGAAGATAATTACCTAGTCTAAGAATGGTTCATTCCACCATTTTACCAAATTAGTTGTAACCTCCCCATTCCAATGAGTCAATAGTTTGAAAGCGCTGGCTAAAGCCCTAGTTTTTGGAGCTCAAGTATTTATTCCTATAATTTTACCATGGGAGGTGTTTAAAATATTGCCCAAGGGTTGTGGATTTGGATTGTCACCATGGATATCGAGCTTAGGGAACTTCCCAATGGAATTTTGTATGGCTAGATACAAAGTGGGGGAGCGAGTTTGGTGTGAGAACTGCCCACATCCCTTTAATTTTATGGGGAATGGTTGAATCGAGGGGGATTTGAGGGGGTTGGGGAATCCTCCTCTGTGCTTTAGCCTTTGTCCAACGCTCCTTATATGGCATCCTCAGGGGATTGTGTTCTCTGTGATGGAGATGATGAAGAATCGAGTGCCTTGTAGTTTTGAATATAGCTTTTTTTTTCTGCCTTTTTAAGATTATTCTATACCATGGTTGATTGTCTGAGATTTGCGTAGTAGGAGGTTTGTGGGAGAATATGGTGATCTCCATCTACCATATGTAGCTGAAGGAGAAAGTGATCAGGTTGGAGGGATACGACACAAATGATCGCAAGGAAAATTTGAGAGACCATGATCAGTTGTAATGTCCACGAATCGGGTTCATTCAAACACAAGAATACTTATTGAAACACAAGAATTCATTCAAGCAAAATTTATCAACACAATCAAACAAAACTTACCTTCAATAGCGCTGATCAGAAGTGGTTCCTCTTCAACCTTCCTGTGCATCCCCAATTTGCCGTGTCAAAATAAAATGACGTTTTCTTTTCTGTTTTTTTCTTTATTTCCTGACAATGCTGAAATTTTGACGAAAGCACTCAAGTGTTGTCGAAATTTCGACAACAAACTTACGTCGTGTTGAACTTTCAACAAACATTTCAAGTATCATCGAAATCTCGACATTTTTGTGATCATATTAAAAAAAAAGTGAATTTGACAAGCCAAATTGGCCTGTCGTTGAAAATGGGACCCAAATGTACTAGTGAAGACGAGATGACAAGAGAAGGGAGTTGAAGGGGCACTACTTTGAGCATTAAAAGAAGGGAGGCAATTCATTTTCAGTGTGCTTGGATTGAGATTAATTTCAGATTTCTCTATGAAAATTCGGAAGCTTGCAGCTTTCAGTTTCAAAACCTAAGGGCGTAACCCTTCAAGATTTTCGGGTGGATTGTATGCAAACTGGATTCATCTACATGGTGGATTCACATCAAAGATCACACTTGGATTACATGTTCATTCTATGCGTTTTCCAATCTGATTATTTTTGTTGTTTATAAGATTGCATTTTCCTTATTATGTTATTGTATTGCTGGTTTATAATGCAATAATTATATGAGTATCTTGTTGGTTGCTGCTGGTTTTATATTGCATAAAATGATTTGTTGTATTTTGAAAATTTGTGAGTGAGAAACTGGGGAACAATATCTAGAGGGATATTATGCAAACCAACTAAAGATTTTCTTACTGAGTGTCAAGATCGGGACCATTCTTAGTGAGTGCCAAGGACATTCTTAGTGCATGTCAGAGATTCAACGTGTTCTTAATGAGTGTCGAGATTGAGGACATTATGTGCATTCACCAAGGAATAAAGAAAAATGTAACAAAGGAGAAGTGCTATTGTATAGCAAGATAAGTTCTATCTTTAAATTATTCTTAGTATATTAAATTGAATATTATGGCCTTCAAAGTTGATATACTTGTAAATATATGATAGTTCTAACCTCAAGTTGAAATTCGTGTTTTGGGGTTATTTAATCTAAATGTGTAAAGCAAGATGAAGTTGGAGTTGAACAATAAAAGCCAATGACATTAAATCAGAATTTCTTGAGGAGAAGCAATTTTGGGAAGGGCGACCTGTAATGCCCCTGTTTTGAAGATAAACTTTAATAAAATAAAGTTTATAATAAATAATAATATAATTTATTATGAAAATCAAATATTTTAATATTATATATATGAATATAGTAATATTTGCATAATCTTTTAATATAATAAACAGGAATACGAATAAATAAATAAATAAATAAAAAATCTAATTATAACATAAGTAAAGAATAAGTTATAATATTCTGAATAAAGAGATACAATGAAAAATAATAATATAAAGGGTGCCAATTCAACGGCCATAGGTATTACGAAGCCTCTTATCCTACAAACAATAGAAGATGAAGTAAATGGATCTTACTCAAAGGAGATTACAGAGATTAAATCAATCTCATTCGAAGAATCGATTATATGCAAGAAGGTGATGGAAACTAAGATCATAAAAAGTAGACCCTTGACTAAAGAGCCATTGGCAAATTCAGTTGGCAAAGAATAGCAACTATAAAGTTGACTAATTAGTCAAGTCTCTACATTAGAGGGATCAATATACAAAAGAGAATTCAAAGAATAGGGAGAGACAAACAAAACCTAAAACCAGAAGGATAAGTACCGCAAAAACATCTATATCATTTATATTTTTGAAAAACATATCTAGTCTTCCTCATACATATTAATATGTATTCAGCCACTACACATACAGAGAATACGAGATCGGGTAACCCCTAAAAGATATGTGAAAGCGATTGGTGTTTCCATGATAAAAGATCTGTGCCACGATTAAGATTAATGTCACGAATTACCAATCATGAATGGGCATTTTGTCCACTATATTCAAATCCAATCTGGATTAATATGGCAATTTTTGGAATGGTACAATTAGTATTAATAATGGAGGATTGCTATAGTCATTATGAGAAACACTAATTTGGATTAGTAGAACTTCACTGATATGATTACAAGTTGTGGTGATTTCCAAGAGATATGGGATGTGTCTTATCCTACACAATTCCTCACTCCAAGAACATGATATAAAAGGGGAATGTATCCCTTTGTGGATGGGAAGAGGGAGATATTACTTTTGAAATTGCTGGCTGCCTACAATAAAATTCAGAAGAGAGTTATTTGATAATACCCAACATAATAGCTTTTCAAATTGGCACAAGTGTAATCTATTGGATACAATAAATTATTCCTTTAAAAATGAGAAGGCTTGATTGTAAGCATTGAAAGGTTCCATTGGGAACAACTACAAAGAAGTGATAGCTTTGGTCTAGACATTGTATTCTATAAGAGTGATAATTAGAGGCATCAATTTGTATAAACAATACTACTCACCCTCAATGCATAGTTATTTTTTCATTTATGACAGCGAAAGACCATTGTACTAAGTGCACAACTTACAACTTTATTTTAGCATATACATAATTGTATATATATCAGAGAAAGCAACTGACATTGTTTACTTTCATTTTGTACATGTTTGTCTTTGACATAGTTAAATTGCAAATCAAATAGTGTTAGGATTTGAAGTTATTGGCCCAATATTCATAGTTATCCTACAAGGGTTCATTACACTTTCCTTCCACCAAAAATCATTCCCAAGTCACACAAGATGGAGTGCTCAAATTCCCTTATGAAGTTGATTCAAGAATGAACCTCTATGAGCAAAATCATGACCACCAACTAGCCGCATGGTAACTAAAAATGAAAATTAAATCATGAAATGCAATATTGTCTCAATATGATCAATGGTTACCTCTAAACCTGGTATAGAGTTTTCCAATTCAATACACATTGATGGCTTTAAATGAACCATCCACTGGCACAACTCACCGACATCAATCTGCCAATCCAAAGTGCAAAAATCTTGGTAGGATTCTCAATTCTACAGGATCAGAACTTGAAACCCTTGGCTCTCACAATTCTTGAATTTTCTTCATAAAGAAAAGTGCAATAGAATGATTTTCACCTTGCAATGAATGCATTTATAATGTTTGAACCCAATAGGCCAGTAGCTTCTTGAATACTCCTTTCATGATTTATAAATTATTTTTCTTTTGTTGCACTTGCTTTTATTGTATTTGAAATATAATATATAATTACATTTCCCTCCATTTGGTGAACAACAAAATAACATAAAGTATATTCTAATAATCACTTATTTCTCCTTATATGCACTTAATAATTTGACTTTATGATCTTTAAATAACCCCTTTTAATAATAAAGCCAAATAACATTTAATGATGTGCAATTTAATGTGTCAATTAGCCTGCCCCACATAAATTATTTTAACCATTAATTATTGATAAAGGATTCTTTATTAATTATCAATATCTTGGGCTTGAGCCAATAACTCATTCCAATCTGTCAACTGATGAACTTTGCCAATACCAAGTCCAAGTGTGCCACAAAAAATAAGAACTGGAGCATAAATGACTTGCAATAAATAATAAGTCCCCAAACTGAGTCAATTGACAAATGAGTCAGTAATTGTGCGTACCATGACTTTGGATGCCCCTTGCTAGATACAGTGACCCCGCGACAATGAATTACTAGAAATAGTAAGACTCTAAATAACTACTCAATGATACTTAATCTTAACACTATCGCCAAGTTGTTTAGACCCTCACTAAAGATAGAAACCCCGAATTTCCCCAAAATGACACTTACTACAAATAGTAAGTGTGCCAATCTGACTCAAATGAAAAGCAACCTTGAACATTGTTGATCGTTGGAGTGGGAAAACAACCTTTAGCTTAACCAACTAAGTCCCTCTATCCAATTAATTATCTGCAAAGGTCAGGAAATAGGCTAATCCGTTGTACTGTGATGCTCACAAAAAATGGGGTCATTATAATACACCCTCCCTAAGATTTCTTCTCCCCAAGTAATCATGACTGCAAAGAAACTCCCCTACTCCGGAGGTCCAAAAGAAAACTATGAAATGTTCCACAATGCAACATAATGGTCGAAGCACCATAATAACCACAACTACACAAAAATGAACAACTATCCATTTGTCCAATCTTTGTGCACTAAAACTGTGCACTATAACAAAACATGTACATGAGGATTGAAAGTGAAATTGCAATTAATCCAAGTCATGTACCCAATGCAATACTCCTCAATGAACCCAACTTGGAACCCCAATGCACACAAAGGATTCCACAATGCATTGAAGAGTGTTGAACGAAATATACCTAGATCCCAAATTCTGGATAGAAGCTTGCTAAGAAGAATAATCTTAGACCTCTGTTGTCCTAATCTGATTACACTGTCACCATGCTAAAAATGGTGAAGCCATCTTGTGGGGCCCATCCAACATGTAGTGCTAACCCTAGCACTATCTAGATACCAATATAAACAAAACTCGCATCCATCCATCATGAATCGAAGGTTAGTTTCTCCCCACTTTATTTGGTACAGTTTCCCCCAGATTTTACTATGGGGGTTTGGGGGCAGCGCCCCCAAGATGGGGTCAATGGGCAGTGCCCTTGCGGAGTCCTGGGGCCGAGCCCCATGTGCACTCCTGGGGGGGTTCTTGGGGAGAGTTTCCTTGAAAGCTCAACGGACTTTATTATTGTAAAAGGCGTCGACTGCTTTTTTTTTATTGGACAAATTATATGAGCCCTAATTTTGTAAGCAGCAAAATGCTTGAATAAGATGGCTTAGGGTAGGCATTTCATAATGTATGATGAGATTGTAGCTTCTTGCTGCAGTATTGAGCTCTAAGGGATTGTGGATTGTAATCAAGGTTGTCATCACTTGCTAATAAGAATATTGGACTTGTTGTTTGGTGGACATAGCCTAGGGATAGGGTAAACCACGTTAAATCTTTGTGTTCTCTTCTATGCGATTTATTATTTTAAGATATTGATTATATTTTCATGTAATTGTTATTTCTATGTCGTTAATCCTAAGAATCACCACCTAGATACTACTATAAGCAAAACTCGCATCCATCCATCATAAAGAGGTAAGAATATCTAGAATCATCTACTAGACCAAATCTCCCTCTACAATCTACTAATCTCGTATGAGCATGAAAACAACCTCTAGCTTGACCAATTCTCTCTATTCAACTGATTATTTATAAGGGCTAGGAAATAGGCTAATCCATTGAACTGTGATGCTCATGAAGAATGGGGTCATTATAATCTGCCCTCCCTAATATTGCTTCTCACTAAGCAGTCATGATTGCAAAGAAACTCCATTACACTGGAGGTCCAAAAGAAAACTGTGAAATGTTCCTCAATGCAACAATACGGTCGAAGCACCATAATAGCCACAACTACACAAAAGTGAACAACAATCCATTTGTCCAATCTTTGTGCATTGGAACTGTGCACTTGTAGCAAAACATGTACATGAGGATTAAAAGTGAAACTGTAATTAATCTAAATCATGTACCCATTGCAATATTCCCCAGTGAACCCAACTTGGAACCCTAATGCACATAAAGGATCTCACAATACAATGAAGAGTGCCCAACAAAATATACCTAGATCAAACTCTAAATAGAAGCCTACTAAGAAGAATTATCTTAGGCCTTTTTTGTCCTAATCTGATTAAATTGTCACGATGCTGACAATGGCGAAGCCATCCAGTGGGACCCATCCAACCTGGAGTGCTAACCCTATCACCACCTAGATACCAATATAAACGAAACTCACATCCATCCATCATAAAGAGGTAAGAATATTTGGAATCATCTACTACACCAAAATCTCCCTCTACAATCTACCGATCTCACATGATCGTGAAATCCAACTATACTACGAGGGTAAGAACTCCCAAGGGTGTGTACAACACAACCATGATATCCATCCTCTGCTAAACTGCCATGGATTTACTGACTTTGCAAGTAGTATCCCACCAACTTGCAGCTATTGATTCCATCTACCAAAGATGGTAAATATCGATACCAATCCACACCGATGCATCATCAATTCCTCTACGATGGATCGAAAGAAAAATGATGAGCACTCCTCACTATGTAGTTATGCGAAAATGCTCCAATCTTTGTCAACAACTCATCATTGACAAGTTGAGAATCGAAAGATGGCTCCAACCTCTAACCTAGAACAATTGATTGGGCGAGCCTCTAGAAACTCTCTCTGCGAACCTAACCACAAAATCTCTATGAGGTAGCATTCTAGTATAATAGACTACCCCTATTTGTATTTAGTTTAGAGAACCCAACTCTTCTCAATAATTTAATTAAGACCAATGAGAATCATAATCCAATTTAATTTCATTATGGAGATGAAATAATCAACTGTGCATGCAAACAGTTATATAAAAAACTAACAATGTTCAAGAAAACTAGTTCCTAGCCAATTAGAAGCATACTGTCAATTAACTCCTACAGGCAAGAGGAAGAACAGTTAAATGGAAAATGACTTAAGAAAGAATGAATTCACTAGTTCACTATTCATGATGACCAATACTCTCACAACATATCCAAGACATCATTTGCCCGCCGAGCACTAATGATCAGTGTTGACTGTGGCTGTTGGGTGTAATGGATACCCCCAAAATGTGCTTACAAGTATTCACAGCTATATGATAATTTTATCAAACACTTAACTTGCAGTCTCTAATTTCCCATTATGTGCTACAACCCTTATTGCTCTAAAAAGGTTGTCTATATTATGTTGTGTTTGGCATATAACATAAATATAGGAATTGAAAAAGCATAATATATATCGCAGAAATAACCAACACACTACATTTATATTGATTTCCAAAATTAATAAACAAGTGCAAAGCTGACTCACTGAATACTCCAGCAATTAATTGGAACAAACATTGTTTACATCAAATAGTTCTTGCATTGACCTGCTGCAACAATATGTAACTGCTATAGTAACTTGCTATCGTAACTCGGCTACTACAATGACGCGGATGCTACAATGACACGGCTGCTACAATGACGCGCTGCTACAATAACTCAACAACTACAGTAACTCGGCTGTAACTGGAAATGCACCCAATCTGCCTGATATAAAGCTGATAGCAATGAATTCCAGAGGCCAAACCCCAAGGGAATGACATCTAAAATGTCACAAGAGAGGATAGAGATCCTCCAATGCCAAAAATGGATCTACAGTTCATGCATTGATTTCTTCTCATATTCAACCTGTTGCATGAAACCACTAACGCTCCCTTTTATTCTTTCTCCAAGGGTCCATTCCACTCACATGAGCAATGTGGGATAAAAGATGTGCAATATAAAACATATTAAAATAATCACTTATGTCTCCCTTAGGTGCCCCTTCTGATTTGCACACATTCTCATAAACATAAATATTAAAGTGACACTTTAATATTTTACAACTAAATTAATTGTTACTTTAATAATACTTCAAGCATAAAAATATATTAGCTATTGGACTCCAAATAGCACGAGTGATAGCTCGTCGGAAAGCTCTCGTCATGGAGTATCAAATTCAATCACCAAAACTAGCCTCCCATGTGTCTTGCTGACTTACTAAAAATAGTAAGTATGCCTGAGACTATTTTAATCAACTCCGTTTTGGCCCAAACTAGAGATGACTAGGCCAAAATACTCTAAGATCCCTTTAAACCCTTTGTTAGCCCTCGAGACCATGTAGAACTAGGCTACCGCACACACACTTGGTCGACTGCTAAAGTAGGGACATTACATTGGGCATTTGCGAGACCTCCCACACATTTATTCTCCTTCTGTTGGCCAAACAATTTGAATGCGAGATGAACAATGTTTATCCAAGGGGTCACAATGCCGTCTATCTGGGGAAACTGTAGGCACAATGATTCCCTCTAAGCACATCCAAGTAGCATTCAACATATGATGAACCAAACATGATGCTTCCTTGCCAAAGAATGAGAACTCCTTGCGTTTCTTGCCAATGTCACTCTTGTTTGCTACAACCACCAAATAACTATGTTTAGCGTAGAATATCTTCTCTGTAATTGCTCTTGCTCACACTAACTTCATGCACTCCAGAGATTGGCAATTGAGATGTGAGTGTCATTATCACCTCCTTACTATCACTGCCCGACTGCATTCCCTCCCTACATACTAAACCCCAAACTGAAGACAAGCATATTGGTTCCACCTATTTGCCACTGGGTGGGTATGTGCGTGTCTACTCTAGTTTTTTGCTAAGACTGATAACCTGCTACCTTGTCAATCCTTCTATTGCTATCTTGGGTACCTTTCTCATTACCGAAGATAGTGAGACTATCTTTGGAGAGGCCCTGCTCACATTGAAACTAGACTAATAGATTCTCCTGGAACTACTTATTGGACAGTGCTATTTTGAAAGCATTTTCCAATTTCAAAAATAGCATTGGGTTGAAAACCTCCACAATATTCCCTACAAACTACACTCGATTTCCTCTAATTCTCTCTCAATCTGTAGTGAGCACTCCACCAACATTTTATTCTCCCAGTTGTATAACGGCCAGTGCACTCTTGGCTTCCCTGAGCCACGCAGACCAAGAGTTACGCTCCCTCATTCTCTCCTTGTCTTGTCTTTTATCACCTCTCTTTCTTTTTATATATATACGTTTATAAATGTGAAATACTTAATGGCAGCGCTTATAAACATATACACATCTTTTTGTTTATTTATTAAATGCTAAGAAAGTAGTAAAGAAAGCATTTAATAAATTCTCCCCTTTGTGCAACTTAGAGAGCGACATTATAGTCCTCCCTCCCCACGAATTGCTTTCCCTCAAGCAATTCCAGTGTTGGGTGCATCAAGACCTGCTCGTTCTCCCAAGTTGTGTCTTCCATTGGCAAGTCTCTCCATTTTACTAAGTACTCCTTGATTACATGCTTGTGGAGGTTCCTTTCCCTTGTCTGAATGATTGCTTCAAGCACTAAAAGTTTAAAACTAATCTTCCTTCATCATCCAATGGTGGCAATACTGTTGAAGGAATCACCTTATGTCCCAAGGCTCTTTTGAGCCTAGATACATGAAAGACATTATGTACCTTGTTGTTCATGGGTAGGTCCAGCTCATAGGCCACTTCTTTGATCCTTTGGGTTACCCTATATGGTCCATAAAACCCTGGTTTTAATTTTTCAGCTCCACTTTTCTTGAGAGAAGATTGTCGGTAAGGCTGCAACTTCAAATATATATAAAGTCACCAACCTCAAAATGATCTGCATATTGCTTTTGTTGGTTCTGGGCCTGTTGGATGTTCTCTTGCAATGCGTTCACTGTATCCTTAATCTGCTGTAATAAGTCTTGCTTTGGGTACCCTGCTGTCTGCCAAAACCAGATCTAAAATGCTTGGTGGTTCGTAACCATATAGTGCCATGTAAGGTGACATCTTGATGGACATGTGATAGGTCGAATTATAACAATACTCTTTCATGTACAACCACTTTATCCATACTTTCTGCAGTCTTGAAACAAAATTTCTTTAGTAACCTTCCAGCCACTTGTTAACAATTTCAGTTTGACCATCCATTTGCCAAATGATAACTAGTACTCGGCTCGGTTCCACATAACCTGAACAACTCTTGCCAAAACAAACTCATAAATCTACTATCCTTGTCACTTAATATGTTCCTTGGCAGCCCATGAAGTCTGAAAATTTCATTGAAGAAGAGATCTACTACTTGTACTGCTGTGTATGTAGCTGACAGGGCAAAAAAATGTGCAAATTTAGTCAATCTGTTAACTACAACATTAATGCAAGTTTTACCTTGAGCTGCTAGTAGACCGGTTATGAAATCCACTGAAATACTCTCCCTCTTTTGGTTAGGAATGGGCAAAGGCTGTAATAAACCAGCTGGGTATGTGTTTTCATGCTTGTTTTGTTTGCATTTTGGGCACTCTTGTACGAATTTCTGAACTTCAAGTTTTAATCCCTTCCAACAAATCTCTCTCTAATTTGCTTTTATGTTTTAAAGAAACCCGGATGACCAACCATAGGGGGCATTATGAAAAGACTTCAAAACCTCCAATTTAAGCTTAGATTTTGGCAATGAAAATCCTCTCCTTATAGAGTATCAACTCATTTTGCACTTTATACCTGTCATCATGAAGTTTGCCTTCAAGAGCATTTGAGGCCCACACATCTTTAGCATATTCAGCTGTAATATTTTTCTTCCGATCAGCTGTTATCTCTGCTGTTATTTTTGACGAGATTTTCTGGAGATTGATTGCGAGTGTTGTTTGATTGATAAAGATGGATTAAATTCAATCTCGGAGACTTTGAGTTGCTTATTATGTTTAAACTTATAGTTATGTTTTTAAACTTGATTTCGCAGACTTTGAGCTACTTATCACATTTGAGATTAGTGTAGAATGCTCAAACAAGGAGATAAGTTGTAGACTTTGTGCTGCTATTATTTTTTACATTTGTGTTGTAAGGTGACGATACATTGGAGACTTTGA
The DNA here is from genome assembly GCA_028749045.1 of Cupressus sempervirens. NCBI lineage: Eukaryota > Viridiplantae > Streptophyta > Pinopsida > Cupressales > Cupressaceae > Cupressus > Cupressus sempervirens. The sequence continues at coordinate 424,996,106 of CM053788.1, forward strand.
GGTGCAAGTATGTTTTATCTTTGTTCCTAAATCTACAAAGGAGTCATGGAAAGATTCTGAGATTTCATGGGCTTCTAAGTTACTGGAAGTTGCTACTATGGTGAAGGTTATTCTTACGTCTAATCTTCTGTTTAGCAGGATTATTGTTTCAACTAATACTTCATAAGTGAACAACAGCAGCGATTAAAGATCATTTTGTAAAGATAACCTCTACGATGAAATAAAAGAATGTGAAGAATGTTCTGCTTAATTTTAACTTAAGAGTAAATAGAAATAGTTAAGTGTTTAGTTAATTCTAGTAGCAATTAGAAGTAGGAGGGATCGTGTCTCACTTATTGTGGCTGGAACCACTGTTTTGCATTGATCGCAAAACCCTCGGTTGCAAAAATTTACCCAACATGTACATAGACACACGTGCATGTATGTATGTATGTATGAATATATATATACACAATCAAGAAAATGACAATAAATGCTAATACCATTAAAACATAAACGATATATTATATCATTGTTCAAAGTTGAACATCAAGTTCAATATCAAAATAATAATTTCAAGTTCAACAGTCATTTTTCAGCATCATAATTTTTGAAATCATCAACATCAACATCATCATTGACATTAGATGATGTAGGAACATTTGAAGAACCTCAAACAGTGCTAACACAAGTTGCATTTATAGCGTGCTCACTTTTCAAACTGAAATGTAGCATATTGGAAAGTGGAAGCATCCAGGTCAGTTTGCTTTGGCTCCATATCCCACAGCTTGATGGACATTTGAAGAACCACAAGCAGTGTCGTTTTCACTTGCACTAAAAGTTTGATCACTTTTTATACCCAAGTGTAAAGTGTTGGAAAATGGAAACATCCAGGTCAGTTTCTTGGGCTCCATATCCCACTTCTTGGGGTTTTGGGGGCATCCGCAATAGTGGGGTTGAGGAGCAGCAGAACAAATTCATATTTTTTTGAACATGTTATGAAAGGTTGGATAAATTTTTTCTGAAAAGGCATTTTTTTATTAAAAAAATGATAGGAAAATTGATGGGTTGACCCTATGTTCGTCTGTGTTCCCCTAGATCTTGCATGGGTTCATTCCTAACAAACTCAACCACACTCTCCCGCATCCTGACTGTACCAGCAGGCAGATCAGACTGGATCATGGATCCAATTCAAAGTGAACCTGGATCTGGCTGGTCTGTAGGTGGATCAGATAACTTAGTTTTTTTCCTTAACAATGAATGAAAAGTAAACAAATTTGCAGGTCTGGTTTGTCCCTAATCTGACTTGAAAAACAGTAAGAACAATTTAGATGATAGCATTAAGATATGGGTTGGATCTTACTCACTTTCCTCAATTGAAAAAATAAGAACATTCAAGACGAGGGCTGTAAAGTGGTTTTAAGCCTCGGTTTACTTATTTCTTGATCTAAGTTTCTTTATCAATTTCAGGGCTTCTCTCAATAATGGCCTGATTTGATGTGTCTATTTCATTTCGTCTTTCTTCAATGCAATCATTTCATTTTAATCGATTTCTTTCCTTGCATTTATAACAGGTTCATCAGGGAAGACTTAATGAGAATGAATCACGTAGATATTTCCAACAGCTTATAGATGCTCTTGATTACTGTCATAGCAAGGGTGTTTACCACAGGGATTTAAAGGTGACATCTAATTGCAGATTTTATAATTTTCATTTTGTTGGTTGAGACTTTCTTTTAAGATTCCATGACCCCATAACTGAGCAATCAACAATAAATGATTTTATTTGTAGCCTGAAAATCTTCTCCTAGACTCTCAAGGAAACCTGAAAATTTCAGATTTTGGACTGAGTGCCTTGTCTCAACAAGTAAGGATTCTTTGTTTTATTTGACCAGTTGTTAGAACTTAGGATAGACATGAATTCTCTATTCTTTTGAGACGGACTTCCAGTTGGTTTAGAAAATCTTTAGTAGTCTCATGTTATTCACATGCAGGAAGATGGACTTCTGCATACCACTTGTGGAACACCAAATTATGTAGCACCTGAGGTACTGCAATTTTTTTTTCATAATTCTTTTCAGAAAACTCAAAAAGATAATATTTTTCAATCATAGATTGATTTCCTAAAGTGAGGTTGAGATAGTGCTGCATTTTTTAATTTCATGTTCTATTTTTCATTCTTTTTCTGTCCAATTGAGCATTGCACTTTGCAGCTTTATGCCGTGAAATTTTAATTATAAAAACCATGTAGTCCCTGCCTTGTAAAAAATAAAATGTAACATAAATTAGATTCGGTTATATTTTTTGATATATAAATACAAATTTGAATAAGTTCATAGCTTTTTTAATTGGATACTGAATAATTGGCTGTCATATAATACAAAGCAATTATCTTTCATCACCATAAATTAGTACTAAGAAAGTCTTTGAAGCATTACAGATTGCACAGAGTGAAATTGCCAATCGATATGAGTCACTTCAATCAGAGTTATAAATATACCACCCTCTTAAAGCTTGTTTCTTTGATGCAGAATTTCTACATTTTAATAATTTCTTTCAGATTATCCCTTCTAATAAACTAGTATCCCTAAATATTGGTGTTGTTCCCCTATCAAGAAAAGAGATTGATTATTGAATATAGTTATTATAGATTAAGTAATGAGCATTCTTTCTTCATGTAACTATTAAGTACCTTCATGGCAGAAAACATGACTGATTTTGATCAAGCTGATTGTAGAGTTGAAAATTCCACACTTAATGATTGATTGCCAGATAAGCATCTTGTGTAATGTCCTCAATATTATTAAATAATAATATTTTGTATGTGGCTGAGAATCAATGTTTTTAAATCTCTCAGGCCCACTCTTTATTTTTGTTTAGTACTTGTCGGCTTATTGCCATTTTGTAATCCTTCGGGAAGTTTCCCTGAAGCCCTTTATAAAGCCTTCTTGTAAGTTGTTTTAGGTATGCAATTTGGATTATTTTCTTGTACTGTGAATTCCTGTTGGAGTTCTCTATTGTTCGCCATTTCGGAAGTTAAAGATCTTCCCTACTTGGCTTTCCGATTTCGGTGGGATTCAACCCTCAACCTATTTCGTTGCCTGTAATACTTTGCTCGGATCTAGTGAATCAGAGCACCATCTTTGTGAGTATTAATTGGAGAATATCGGTACTCAATATCTATTCATACTTGGCATTCATTTGATGGAGTTGTGTTCTAATATTACTTGTATATGAGTTTGTATTCTCTTTCAAATACAATACCCTGCGTACTCTTCCCTCCATCCACCTCTCTCTGTACTCCTCCCTCCACCCCTCCATCCATACTCCTCCCTCCATCTGTCGTACTACCTCCCTCCATCTGTGCTCCTCCATCCACCTCCCTCTATACCTCTCCCTCTAATCATACTCCATCCGTACTCCTCCCTTCACCCATACTCCTCCCTCCATCGGTCATACTACTTCCCTCCATGTGTACTCCTCGCTCCATCTCCCATACTACCTCCCTCCATTTGTACTCTTCCATCCTGCCAAATTTCCGTACGACATTCGATTCCTCTATACGGGCATATCCATTCCACCCTACGACTTCTTGCTCCACTGTACGGATTAAACATTTTCCCCTTCAGACTTGGACAAACGGTAAGGTTCGAAAAAGGAACATTACAATGGTATCAAAGCTAGTGATTCTTGTTTACCGTATGGGGTAAATAGATTAATGCATACAGACAATGAAACAAGAACATGTAACAACAGTACTCTTTTTATTATTCACATATGCCAAAGACATTACATTATGCTTCCAATGATGATTAAAGTCCATTTCGGACGGTGTACATATACCTCCCCGAAGGGCTCGTCGGCTACATAACAAGAACCTTCTCGAAGGGGCTCGTCGGCTACATAACAAGAACCTTCCCGAAGGGGTTTGTCGGCTACATAACAATTACCAACGACATCAACTATTCGGCTACACAATATCTACCGACGACATCATTGGATTCTTGTTATTCACCGTACGACGTTTTAACTCGGCCACCATACGGCGAATTGGGACAAAGACAGGGGAAAGACGAAGTAATCCGTACGGTGAATTAAAGCATAGCATGTGTTCAGAAAACTACCGTACGACAATTTAATGATGGGCATGTGAAGCAGATGATGGGTCGCCATACGGCCAGACAGAACAAGTAAAACTTGCGGCGTATGTTGAACAGGAGGACGGGCGAGTAAACTGTGTATCCATATGGGTAAAGAAGAGAAGGCAGAAGGAAGCAGTCAGAAGAGCAAAAAAAAAAAAGACGACAAATCAAAAATGTTCAGAATGATTAATGTATGATGTCGAAGGGAAGGGAAACACATAAACAGGTAGTAAAACACAAGCAGTTGCCAAAAAGAGTGTGGGATTAGAAGAAAATCACAAAAATAGTGTGTTTTATGTAGTTTTGTGTGGGTTTCAAAGTGCTAATTTGGTCTTGGCGGCAGGGCCGCTGCCCCTCGAGCCCTAGTCGGTGCAGTTATTAGTCGTGGAAAGTGTGACCAATTGATGAGACCTGGAGCTGCTGTAGGCATACCAAAGGTAGAGAGAGCACCAAAGCAAGCCTTTCGAGAGGGGTGATACGCTTTGAGGCACTTGGAGCAGGTGTTGGATGTGAAGCTGTCTTGGTGGATGCATAGAGAGCTTGGGAGGAGCTGATCATCCAGTTGAAGGCAGTACAGTGACACTTGGCTCAGGGTACCCAGGAGTTGGAAGCAGAGAAAGTGGCACGGGTGGCTATTGAGGTAGCTAAGGAAACAGTATTGTGTTAGCAAAGGCTGTAGATGCAACGTATTTTGGAGACTAGTTTGGTGCAAGCATGGGACGAATGTGAAAGTGGTGTGACAGAAATAAATCTATTTTGTTGTAGTAGTCAGTTAATGTACTCTGTTTTGTTAATATGTCTCGGATATTTTGTAATTTTCGTCTGAAGATGACTTTTTTCTTTTGGGGGGATGATGTTGTCAATAGATATTGTGTAGCGGACGGGTTGACTTCGTCGGTAGATATTGTGTAGCCGACGGGTTGATGTTGTCAGTAATTGTTATGTAGTTGACAGGCCCCTTCGAGAAGGTTCTTGTTATGTAGTCGACGAGTCCTTCGGTGAGGTATATGTATACCATCTGAAATGGACTTTAATCATCATTGTAAGCATTATGTAATCTCTTCGACATATATGCGAATAATAAAAGGAGTACTGCTGTTACATGTTCTTGTCTATTATTTGTATGCATTAAACTATTTACCCCATACGGTAAACAATTATGCCAGCCTGTTGGGAGAATGGAGAACTTTGACATGGATTACATTATGGCTCAATTTTCATCCGATTGGAGGGCACATCTATTAGTCAAATTCTCCAAGAATACTTTTGCATGTCAACTGTTGGATGGTCAAGTGCAGGATGATAGGTACAAGGTGATTGGCGATATCATTTACCACAAAGAAAGAATCTATTTGGTACTTGAATCGAAGATGAAGGAAATGATTATGGAAGAAGGTACTTGCACAAATAACATTAAACGAATGCTCGACGATCAACTTGATGGAACTTTGGGTTCTACCAATGACCCTCTAAATAAGCAAGTTCTACCGATAGTTGTTCAACAACTTGGTGATGCAAATTTGATCGAGGATTATTTGCAGGAGCAATCTTTACAGTTGGCTGATTATGAAATCTATTCCCTCGTGGCAATCATGATGGATTACATAGATGAATTTCAAGTCTAGGATCTTGGTGACTCAGGACGGAACAATATTTAGAGTGGTGTAGTAGAGCGTAAATGATGGTCTACTCATCTTAATTGAATTCAATTATGCACATGTGATCCTGAAGAAGCATGGAGTTTTCAGCGATTTGCATCTGTGCATGGTTTGGGATCCTGGAGTTTGCGCATTGCTTGAGGACAAGCAATCTTTGGCCGGGAAGGATTTGTAATGTCCCCAATTTTTAATGTAATAATTAAATTAAATTAATTAATTAACCAGTCCCAGAATTTAAATAATATAATAAAATGACCTTTAATTAGTTACTTTAATTAATTAATATGGGCCCAAGTTAATATTTGTATTTGTAATTGATTTAATATATCTTAGACCTATTTTTATTTTAGTTTTCGTTGGTAAGTGTTGTCATCGGCTATCTTTGTACACCCTCAAGAAGGTTTCCCAGACGGGTATTTAAGCATGACTTGTAGGTAGTAGTTGGTATGCTATTTGGATTATCTTCTTTGTACTGTTAATTTCTGTTGGAGTTCTCTATTGTTCACCATTTCGAAAGTGAAAGATCTTCCCTACTTGGCTTTTCGGTTTTGGTGGGATTCAACCCTCACCCTATTCCGTCACCTATAATACTTTGCTCGGATCTGGCAAATTGGAGCACCATCTTTGTTTGTGAGTATTACTTGGAGAATATCGGTATTCAATATCTATTCATGCTTGGCATTTACTTGATGGTGTTGTAGTCTAATATTACTTGTATGTGAGTTTGCATACTCATTCCAATACAATACCCTGTGTACCCCTCCCTCCGTACTCCTCCCTCCAACCGCCTCTCTCTATACTCCTCCCTCCACCCCTCCATACTTCTTCCTCCCTCCCTCTGTAATCCTCCATCCATCTGTCATACTACCTCTCTCCATTCGTACTCCTCTATCCACCTCCCTTTGTACCTCTCCCTCCATCCGTACTCCTCCCTCCATTCGTACTCTTCCCTTCATCTGTTGTACTACCACCCTCCATCCATGCTCCTCCCTCCATCTCCCGTACTACCTCCCTCCATCTGTACTCTTCCATCCCCCCAAATTCTCGTACGACAATCCATTCCTCTATACGGACATATCCATTCCACCTTGTGACTTCCTGCTCCATTGCACAGATTAAACATTTTCCCCTTCAGACGTGGACAAATGGTAAGGTTCGAAAAAGGAACATTACATCTTGCTTCTAGCAATTATTCAGAATTTGAACTTCCAATGATATGACTAATTCTTATTGCACTGGTTCAGCTGCTTGAATTTTTTCTATATTATATCTTGCAAGACTCCTGAATTTCAGGGGGGCTGCTCCATGAAATAATTTTACATATGCTTAGGCATTTGGAACTCAAGCCATAATTTTGTAAGTTACAGGAAATATTTTCTATTTATCAAGTTAGTCCTAGAACTCCAAATTCTGGGATTTTATTACTAATATAGCCTTTACATGCTTTATGATAAAAATACATTTCAAGGATGAGTAACTTTACGCAATTATTTTATTAAGTTTTTAGATCTATATAATTTCATTATGCTACCTTAGTGGCTAATCTAGTAGAGCTTTGAAAAACATCAAAAAACCTCAAAATTCAATTAGTAAAGGCTATGACATCATATCTTGAGAACATAGAACATTGCCAATGATGCAATATTCAATTTACTAAATATAATAGTTTTGGTTAAAATGTACCTTCAAATAAGAAAACTGTCATTGATGCAATATGCACAACAATATAGAGATCTCTCTTTTTTGACCTTGTCTTATTAAATTTCCTTTAGCCACCTTCTAGAAAAATACTAGTTAGACTTGGAAATATTTGCAAATGGTGAAAAAAATTATATATTAACTCAAAAAAAACTCATAATACACAAGCATATCATGCATTACTTACATATTCATCTTGGTTAACAAATGGCCAAGTTAAAATTATCTTTGTTTGATTAAATCTTAAAGTTTAATAAACAAGGCTAGGACAATACCACACTTAATTAGCAAGTAATTGTATTTTAGGACCAAAACATATTTTGTTCTATGGTTGCAATCAAACTGGAGATGTTTAAAGTAAGAAAGCCGTTTGGTAGATTCTATTTGGTAGGTTAACTAGAATAATGGAAATGATACATGGTATTTACTATTCTGTATGTAGCGTTATGTTTGTAAATTTTTCTTTGTGCATTGAGTTATTTAAAATTTTGGTTTCCCTATAGTATGTTAACCATATTGTGTAACTATGGATAATTAGCATCTCCCATGTTATGTAGCATTTTGCATCATAGATTACATGTGTAGGAGCTAAAATCTTCCTTACAAAAATTTGTCGACACCACATTGGAATCTCTTTGGTGCTTGAAGAAATAAGCTACATTTTGTAACCCTTTAGAGAACTTAGTTTGGAAATGTTTTAATAATCTCGTTTCTTATAGATATACCTATGTTCCCCCGAGTTTCCGGGACGAGGACAGTGGTGGATGGTGGGATGGGTTTTCGGGACACCAATTTTTTTTTGGCGATTTTGGGGATTCCGTTGGGGGGGGGGACGACAAATGGGGACGGCTATATATATAGGGAAATTTTAACATATACACTGAAATTTGCCAGTATACATGTCATTCATATGAAACTAAGCACAAAGTATGTCATTTAAACATTATAGAACCTTAACATATACCATTTGAATGCTATCTAGGAAATATTAAATGATAACCGATTTTAGTATTTAATTGTCAATATGCATATCAATATGTGAACAAAAATATTTAAATATAAGTTTACTAGTGAACAATATCATAAAATTTTGGAAATCTAAATATGCCCAAAGGCTAGAGAGCTGCTATAAAGTTTTATCATCATGTTCAAGTTCAACATAGAAAACAAAATATAGAAAAATGAAGCAGGCTGCTGCTCAAGCTCTCGGAAGCAAAAGATTCACCTCCTCTTCTTGCAAAATGAAAACCCCAGCCAGCTGCAACACACTCCAACTTCAAAGGCAAAACCAAACAAATGACAAAACAACCACAATGTGGGCCTTTTGACCTTTTAGGGCATTTGGAGGGCGGAGCCCACTGGACGACCAAGTAGGGACAGACAAAATAAAGTTTTTTATTTTTATTTTTATTTTGCTTCACAAAAATGGGGATGGCCGACCATCCCCAAGATGGTCAAGGGACTTTTGGATGTCCCCTTGCCGTACCGGGGATGGTCAGCCGTCCCCTTTTTTCTCCTAGAAGTCCCCAAGTACCAGTGATGTCCCCTGCATTTTTTGCCTAATTGGGGACGACTAGGGGACATCCCATATCCATCCTCCCGTGCCGGGGATGTCCCCCTCACTGAAACCTTGGCTTTTTAGGCGGGGACGCGTCCCCGGGGTACTTAGAGATATACTGCGAGCTCAATCTGAATCTTGTATACATTCACTAATGTGAGTTATAGGTTTTCGCTTACTAGTAATGTAATGATGGATGCTGAAAAATTCATTTATATCAACTGAGGGAATGTGCATGCATATGGCTTTTGATGTTTTATTTTTTGATTTTAGAATGTTTATTAGCTTAATTCATTTTATTTGTATGATGACATACTTAACAGTTTTCTGTCTGCATTTATTAGGTTCTAGGGCACAAAGGTTATGATGGTGCAGCATCAGATGTGTGGTCTTGTGGAGTAATACTGTATGTTTTAATGGCAGGATATCTTCCGTTTGATGAGAGTGATCTTGTGAGTTTGTATAGAAGGGTACGTAATAAACTGTCACAAGCAACTCTTCCTAAATTTCATGATAAAATCTTCCGATGACAAATATACCTAGTTTAATTACTCATAACCGCATGTTGTTTAAAGCAATGCATTAAAAGAAATGTGAATCAAAACTGTACTGTAACATATATTCAACAATACTTCAAAACAATATAATGCACTATCACAAACAATCCTTCCTAAACTTCAAGAACAATTCTTCTTATTACATATACACCTTATTCCATTAATCATAATTGTACATTGTTCAAACTGTAATGGATTAAAATAAACATGCGTCATTGAAACACTGTCATACACAATCCTAATTTAATTCCTGGATGTGGTAGGATATTATTTTACATTTTATGTTTCCTAGATATACTAAAACATTCACGTAGCAGATGAATTGAACAATCATTTTATCTTACGAATATTTGCTTACCTTTCATTCTATGTGCCTCCATGTTGAGATGAGGGGACAGGTGAATATGGGGGATAGGTCCAGGGATGGGGAACCAAACTCTAAGCACTCACAAGAAAATTGTAAATAAGCATCTATGGTTCATTCTATGTGTAATCTTTGAAATCCTGTCCATGTTAGATACATGTTATCTTTGAAATTCATGTTAGTAATCAACAATAAGCAACAATAGCTTGACAATAACATCAATATGAGCCTCTTAATACGGTTTGGCAATCAATACATGATGTGGCAAAAAATCAATGGTTCACAACATCAATTACAGGACCATACACTCGATGTTTTAGTAGAGAAGAAACATGTTGTCAACATTAATCTTCCTTATTCACGTACTTCAACTCAAACAAATGATGGAGACATGAAGTCATAAAGCTCCCTCCTATGTCATTGAATAGCATTGGAGAGAAGAAATTTCTTGTTAAAATACTTCAACTCAAAACGTAGGAAAACACAATTTTCTTTTGAAGTGTTAAGCCTCCTCTGTCACAAGATCCTGTTGTTGAGAAAAAATATATTAAGTTTCCTTTTTTATGAAATGCAACTTAGAAGGTAGGAAAAGACAAAAGTCCTTGAAGAAAAGTGTTAAGCCCTTGCTAATGTCATCAAACAATGTTGTTTCCAAGTCAAAAATTGTGTTGTCAAAATCCATCATGGATCATTGCCTGTTAGTCCACTTGTTGAATCTCCACTCCCTGTGCTAGTCTAGGAGACAAAAAAAATCTAATAAAGATAACATTGCAAATTTTATAGGTGTTGTGAAGTTTCATAAACAAAAATATTCCAAACCCATCAAATTTGTGTCTTGAGGTATTTTGAACAAATGTCAGAATTTTCATTTGCTGGTCAACAAAGTTGTCATTGTGGATCTTGAGAACATACCTTCAATGGTTGTTTTTATATATGTCCTTGCCTATCATGTGGTCAACACACAAATTCTGCAAAGCATTGATATGTCAGAGATTTATCTACCAATCAATTAGGCATATGCATTCCGGGTGGATAGATCACTTTGGAGGGCAAACCAAGGTCTGCACACTTTCAAAAACCTATATGAGGGTCCAATCCACCATTTTAGAGAATGGCTTGTATACTAATGATGCAGATGTTTTTGTTGATCTAGTTGATAATATACTCAGCATTACATGTATTTTCTAGCATTGGTAGGAAAGCCTGTTTAGCTTCTCTACTCATGACACAGATGATGTTTTCAATCCAATAAATAATGAGCTTAGCATTGCAAATACCATTGATACTTGTGAGACTGTAGTGTCCCATGTCGATCCTATATGAATTGGTATTGTTTTTTATTTCAATAGACTTGTTTGTAAGTTGAATACCTTTCTCTTAAAACAGAATATAATATTTGATACTTTGTTAAAGTTGTATAGTTGATCCTGCTGGTATAATTATGACGATCTTATGCTCCATCAACTGAATAAAGTTCAAGTTAGAACTGACATGTCTTGTATGTATTATAACTGCAATGGAGCACAGATGTATATGATGAATCTGATTATATATAATGTCCCCTTCTCCCATGTTAAGGATTGTCTTGTTGATGTTGAGCCTTGATGGGTGAACCTTCCGACATGTAATCTCTCCCTTAGTTCTATGCAGGAAATATAAATATCAATGCTCAATTGTGAATGTCCTGTTGACCTTGATCTCACGTCTTATTCACTGCTTTGTTATAATGTCTTATTTGATAACAATAGTTTCTCAATTCACATAATAAGGAATGAATTCTTTGAGATTATTTATATGTTTGATTCTGATTATTTCCAAGTTTATATTCTATGTAACAATTTTTTTTTGTGTATTGCTAATCTTGATCAATGATTACTTGCTTGCTTCTGAATATCGATTTCTATCTTTTGATACATTCGTATAAGAGAGATACAAAACTGGTATATAGTTGGGTCTTCATATAAGACACGACACCACAGAATCGAGATTTGCCACCTCTGGGCAACTTGATGCATTGCAACACTCTAAACAAATGTTTCCTGGCACCCTGGTGCTTCCTATAAGTGTCATCATCAGCTATATGTTATTGTTTTAGCAGTTTTTATACACATTGATCAGGTGGAAATCATTGCAAACATGTATAGGTATCACTGTTGGCAGGGATATCTTTTAATTGCTGGCTATAACATTCAACACTGAATTATTTATCAAAAACATTCAATGCTGAATGCTTCCTCTGCCTCATGGGTCTAATTCTTTCCTATTCTCCCTCTCGTCGCTTCTACTATATGTACGGTGTTTCCCATGTCTGAAAATTCCCCATACTCCAGTGGCCTACCATAGTTCCAAATGACATATCTCCTTTCATTCGTATTGCCTTCTCTAATTCCTTTCGCTGGACATTCCTCTGTTATACTGATTAGCTGTGAATGTTATATAGACTTTGTGACTGCACCATTAACACTTTCCTTGTTGAGATAGATAGCTTAGATTACTGTGTCATCTCTCTGCTAACTTTTTATATTTTGAGTTTGGTTCTTTTGAATGGCACTATCACTCATTAACATGATACCAATTTACTGTGGCTCATCTCATCATAATGTTTTGCTGATTTAGCCCTAATCAACTTTTATCCTTCATCCTTGAATACGTAATCTATAGAATGGATACTTCTATTTCTGTAGTTGAAAAAATGAATTCCTCCATTTCAATTAATCCCCAACTTTATATGCCTAGCAAGATGGGGAGCGACCTGTCCTTCTATAGGTTGTGACTAAATTGTTCAGTCGTTTCTCATATTTGATTTATAACTATTGTATTGTATAATTTTAATTTATTTTATTCATTTATGTTATTATGTTTTTACATGATATTATTGTGCTATTAAGATATCATTTTGTTATTATAATAATGGTATATTATATTAAATTATGGATTTATTCACGGGGAGTTGTGTGATAACCCCAATTGGTTATAACCTTGACAAACACCAATTTCTTTGCTATTTAGTTGTTTGACATTTTGTCAAACCCTTGGCAAGCAATCTCACAACTGATAGTGACATCATTTATCATCAAACTTATAATTGAAACTCTGCTCGTTGGGTTTTCAAAAACAAATAAATGCAATAAACTTGAAACTGAGTCAACAAACCATTTATGGAGTCTCAGAATAAAACAATAATAAAGAACTAAAACAATTCGATGTAATTCAAAACTTCCTAAATTTCCTAGTCTGATTGTAATCAATGTTCCCCAAAACTAGCACTTGATAATCAGAAAATTACAACACTGATCATGCCCACAGGGAATCAAATACAGTGCAGCAAATTATTCATCAATATTCCCAATTCTGAAATAACAACCAAATTAAAATCAATTTGCTGCAACCTCATTTCTTTACAAATTAACGTGAAACCTGATAATTCTTGAATCAAACTGATTTGCAGCAGGCATCACCATATGCAGGTCCATTTGCAACCTTTAGTAGGCCTGAACTTGCTATAACAGCAGCATTGTAAATGACACCAAACTCTGCTGTAGATTGCCATCCCAGCATTCAAGAGGCTACCAAATTAATTCCTCCAACATACACAACCACCAAAGAAAGACTTCTCAATTTGTAATTGAATTCTAAAACCACTCCCAGCACAAATAGTTTCAAACCCTATCAACTTCAGAATTCCAACCACCATGAACACCAATTTCTCATAAACTGTATGTCAGAGTAGAGAAGTAACAATTGCAATACCTTACCTGCAATTGCACAGATAAATCAAGGAGAATCAGTCTCCAGGCAAGATCGCCAAACCCTTATACCTCAGCAAGGGGGAAAAAAACAACTCAGAATTTCTTCACAGACAACAAAAGCAAATAATTAATTGGATGCCTTTCCCATCAAATGGCCTCATATTTATAATCTCTAAATGCCACAAATTTCCCAAATGAACTTCACTTATGAAGCTTCCTCCACACAACATCAAAATATAATAATGTACCATTAGAGTATAATTTATTTACTTTTGGCTCGAAAAATGACCTTTTCCACCATAACATAATATTTTGACACACAGGGCCATTGTTTCTTGTGCCCATTCTAGTTCCAACAAGCTATGATACTGAGGTTACCAACATACAACACCAACAAAAATAGCAACCTCAACATATTTAGATGAATAATAATAATAATTCACCCATCTTGTGAAAATAATTGAAGAAGCATTAGAATTGAAATATGACAACACCAGAGTGATCCTGATGAAGACAGACGATGAATGAACCTGGCAGGGTGACTTTCTATAAATAGATGCTCCCTCCAAGATTCTTGGAGCCCAAATTGGAAGACCAAAATAAAAACTGAAAGCATCACTCAATTCCTCTAACCCAATTGAGCTCATCAGAACCAACAATTTGACTTATTATAAGTAGTAAGTCCCTCAAACAGAGCCAAAACACACTGTAGGCTATTGGAAAGCATATAAGCCCACAACAGAGACCCTCAAACCCCACTGTCAACTCGGGAGGGTCACAATGGTGAATTAACCAAGGCAGTTGCAGGAACTTGCTAAAAATAGGGACATTACAAGTTGGAGTACGCATTTGAAAGGTCCTCTCAAATTTAGCTTTTCATGGTTTTGTTTGGGGTTAATGCAAGTTTCTCAAGGTATGGCTAAACTTCAGAAGGAAAACAATTGCATGTTTCACTAACAACAGCCTTTGTGTGCCCATATTTTAGTCCCCCTTTTTAAACTTCTAGCTTGGAGTCTAGTTAATGCAAATCATTCTAAGTGTCCAAGTCTAGGTTCCCCCTTAGGTGCTTTCTTCTCATCAATTTCAATTTTGCCCTCACTATGCGGGATTTATGCAAATCAAATAAGTCGAGGTCTTAGTTGTCCTAGGATTGGGTGGGATTGTTGTAGAGTGTCTTCCCCTAGTGAGAAGAGAGCTTCAACTCGTTTGGATCATTCAAAAGTTGCTCAAGTGTACTCCTTTTGGAAATCCACTTATTCGGCTACTCCTTCGCCGAAAGGAAAGCTCATTCAAGGAGTTTCCAACATGCGAAGAAAGGTGGCATCTAGAGGCATAGTATTAAGGAAATTTGAAGCGAAATGATGAGAGCACGATGTTTAAGGCAAAGGAGTCCTTAAATTTTCCTGAAATGAAGAAAGGACTTAGTCTAACACTAAGGCGTAGTTTCTCCTCTGGGACTGCTCCGTTGCCCAATGTAGTTCGGAAGCCATTTTTTCGACAGAAGAAGTTGATCTACATTTTTGGTGATAAGAGGAAATAATATGCTTACAGGGATTCCATCTAGTATTGCTCGAAGAAAGAATGGTTCTTAAGGCCTCCTACGGTGAAGAAAATTAAAAGTATTAATTCTTTTTCTTTTATGTATTTGTTATTATCCATGCCTTTTTTGATTGCTTCATTATTCAGATTTTTTAATTCATCTTCTATTTCAAGTTTTGTTTTAAATATGTTCTTGAAGTGTTCTTTATTCCATTTTTTTATTTTCTTCTTTAGATTTTTCATTTTTGTTATAAAACAAAACATTTTTGACCCTTGAGTTAGGTCCTCCCACCATTTCTTAATGTGTTCCATAAATGTTGTGTCTAGAGACCACATTTTTTCGCATTTAAAGGCACTTCTAATTGGTTTTTTTGGTTCTATGATATTAAGGGTTATAGGAAAGTGATCCAATCCTAATATTGGGAGAATCTCTGCCATAATATCCATGTTGAAGCTGCTTAGGTCTCCTTTAACCAAGAATTTGTCCAATCTTTCTGCAATGTAATTAAAGTCTTTTCTTTTGTTGTTCCATGTAAATATACCATTTTTTGTTGGTATATCTGCAAGCATATTACTTTCTGCCCAGCTTCTGAATTCCTTAGTTGCCTATGATGTTGCTTGAGCTCCACCATATTTTTCTTCCTTTGTCATAATAGCATTAAAATCACATCCTATGAATACTGTCGTTTTTGGATGATATCTCCCGCCATACTGTGATTTTATCCAAAGTAGGTGTGGGGCCATATATGTTGATGAGTAGGAATTCTGAATTATTTTTGAGGCTTGCCACTCTGCTGCTCATCCAATTAGAGTTTTTATTAATTATACTTAAGATCACTTTTCAGGGATTCCAAATGATTCCAAGTCCTCCGGAAGCTCCGGTGGATTCTTTGAAATCTGACTGCCATTGTCTTAAACTCTGCCCCAATTTATAGCTTTCTGCTTCATCTAATTTGGTTTCCTGGATTAGTACAATTTCTGACTCAAAGGCTATTAAATTTTGTCTTAATAGCCTTTTTTTGCTAGGGGCATTTAGCCCTCTAGCATTCCAGGAAGTGATTTTCATTGTGGATTGGGAAGGCTCTTCCCCTTCCCAGCATGCAATAAGTCATTGATTTTCCTCTATTCTTTGGCTTGTCCTGCAACTTCTCTTAATTCTTCAAGGGACTTTCTACCTCTTCTGCCTTTTAGTTTTCCATATTTGGGGTGGTTTAAGCCTTATTCATTTGCTGCAATTCCCAATAATTCTATGTCAATCTGCTTGTTTTCTTCCTCATTTCTTTCTGTTTCGTCCATCAGTAGGTCATTAATGAGATGATTAGTTATGTCATCCTCCTTTGTCTCTGCATCCTGATCTTCTTCTTCTAATTCTGCTCTTTCTATTGGATTAGGAATTTGGTTGACTTCTCTATTTTCTTTTTCTTCCCAGTCTGATGTATTTAATTGAAATCCCATTTTTATTTCATCAGCCTCTTTTTCTGATAGGCCTGCTTCTTTTAAGATTGCTTCTATTTCTGGTGGACACATGGTTGTTTGCTTATCATGATCATCTGCTTTACTACTTTCTGATTTTTCTGGAGCAAAGATATCTGAACCATTTGTTGGGGTTTGCCAGAATTTGTAGCTCTTTCTCTTATTCTTTTTGCGAATTGTAATGTTGTTCCATTGTTCATCATCTGCTGCTGGTATTTTGACCACATTTTGGATCGGAGTTGTTGTGTTGTCCAAGGATTTTGCTTGTTCTTCTGTTTCTGTTTGCAAACATCTAGTAACCAGTAGTTCCTGGCTTTCCCCTCTGTGTTCTGATAAGTTTGTGATCTGCTTATCATACCGTGTGGTGGAGTGATCTTTGTGCCTTTGCTCGGTGATGACAGTTAGATCTTCTATGTCACTTTGTATGAGTGTAATTTCATGATTCAGAGAGTTTAGTTTTTTTTATTAATCTCTAATTCCTCAATATTGTCTCTGCAGTTGTTGCACTTATTTAGTTCTGAAAATGTACCTTGAACTGGTGCCCCATGTTCTTTGAGGATTTCCGTTGTTATATCTTCTTGGGGTATCTTTGGTTGCTTTGAGAATTGTTCTCCTCTTAAGTTTTTTTGTGGATCCTGTTCTAATGAGCCATTTCTTGTAGATCCTTTTCTCTGGCTAATAAAATTGAGTGTTTCTTTAATGTTTGTCGCTTTAAAGCCAACTTCAGTACTTGAAATTATTATGCTAGAGCATTCTCCCTCACAAATCGAAAATTCTAAATTATAAATAGATCTATTCATGGTTAATTTTTTTAGAAGGGGTTTTATTGGTCTTGAATCTGATTCTACTAGGAATTTGATGTTGCTTTCCTTGTAATAATCTGATTCAGTCCCAATCAAATTCCCTAAGAGATTTCCTATCTTGGTTAGGGTTTTGAAGTGTTTAATTTCCGGAGGGAAATTTTTACATTCTAACCAATATGAGGTCTTATTTAGTTTTTCTTCTGTCCAATTTGGCTCCCATGTTATAAAATTAACTAGAAATCCTTTTTAAAAGCAATTTTTTGTTTTAACTAATAAATTTCTAGTTCTAATAGATTTACAGAGAATGAACAATGAATTTTTAGCGAAGGAGCAAATACTTATCTATTCCTAACAGTATTTCTCAATTTTGCTTTTTAAGTGTGGGATTTGCTTGCTCGGGCCACTCCATACTGCATAAATTCCTCTTTCTTCACATTCCTACCATCACTCCTCAATATAATTATCACTTATGATCATTATATCGGCAAAGTTGCTGTCTGATGGTTTTTTTGCCTCCGCAGGTTGTGGTTTTGGGGAATCCTTACTTCTTTTGTGTGATGGGATGTATTTTTGTTGTTCTGTCTCCAATTTCTCTGATTTAGATTTTTCCACCATAACTGTTCTAAACCCTAATGCTGTGCGGTTGGTTTCAGATATATGGAGTGGCTGTTTTATGGCGTTTGATTCGTTCCTTTGCTCTTTGAATTCTTTTTTGAATCCTCTGCTTTCAGTTTGGGTTTCCTTTCTTTGACCTTCTTTAGGGTTCTGCTTGCTTTGATTTTTTCGCGTCATTTGGTAGATTTGGCCTTGATTCGGTTTCTTCTTTTTCCTTTGGACAATTTGCTATCCTTTATCAATCTCCCGAGCACTCTCTTCATTTTTTCCCCCTGTTATTAGCGCCTTTCTCCTAATTTCATGGGCTTCCATGATATCCTTAAAGGATTTTGGGTGAGGAGCGTTGCTAATAGAAAGAATTTCAAATCTGTTGTTTGTTTTGACATGGTTTCCAACGGTGGTTGATTTTCCATAGCCCTGTGCGTTCCTGTGATTGTCACGATTTGTGATTGCCCTGGGTTAAGCGTTTATTGTTCTGGAGTTGGGGATTGTATTATTGGTTTCTGCCGTTTGCTTATCCCTTCGAACATTGCCTGAGTTTTGATTATTGGATGTTTGCTTGAGATTCAAGGGTTTTAAAGTGTCTCGAAATATCTGCTTGCCATTGAATTTCGTGTTTCGCAATTTTCCTGCCATTTTTCGCTGCACAAATTTTTTTTTTCTATTATATATTTTATATAAATATATTATATACAATATATTATATATAATATATAGCATACAATATATATATATATATATATATTAGAGTATGTATAATTAATGATTGCCAATAACCATAGAAGGATTAACTCTAGGACAATTCAATCCGACAGAAGCTACAATTTAACACTCCCTCTTAGCTCAGAAGGATTGTTATAGAATACATTATCACGATAATCTTAGAGTGTCATATTAAAGACCTCAATATATATATAACACTAGATACATTATCCTTTGATAATATAAGTCTCAACAAGAAGTCTATATCATAGGTGAGATCTTTTTATAGTAGACATTGTTTCACAAAATGTGTCAGAACAAACATGTCAACAATATCTAATTCTAACATTGATATGTATATCAATTGTTTTCTACCATAGTTATGACTTAGACACAATCGAAGCTATCTCAACACTCCCTCTTTATTTGGGAAGATTGATATATAACATACTATGTTCTTGAGTATAAGGAGATATCATCTCACTATGATATCCCTAAAATGGCATATCAATATGAATTCATCAACACACATATGTAAATTAACATATGGAATTTACTTCAATACAATAAGAGGCTAGAATCCTCAATACTCCCTCTTAAGCAAAGAGAAATTGGAATAAGTTTAACTTACACAATAAGGTGTAATCATCATTATGTTTTAATCTAAGAGAGAGAAAGAAAGAAGAAAAACAAAAAACATAATGGATTTTCATGGTGTCCGGCAATCACCCAAAGACCCATGAAGGTTATCAATGTGTCCGGCATAATCCGGCCCAAAGAACAAGGATAACCCTAGCTTCAAAACAGTGGGTTTTCATGATGTTCGGCAATCGCCCAAAGACCCATGAAGGTTATCCATGTGTCCAGCAAAGTCCGGCCCAAAGAACAAAGATAACACTAAATTCAACCGTTGTTTGAAGATAGATCAACTAAAATAAAGTTGTCACTTTATAATAGGAGCAGAACACACGGGAGGTTGTCACTTTTCACAATACAAGCTTGCAAGCAAAAATAATTTTATATTCATGAATATATAGTTTAATAAATGCATTTACAACAAAGTCATATCAATTATACCTCTAAAGTACACAATTTCAACTTTGCAAGAGGCTTGGTAAAAATATCAGCACTTTGCTTATCTGTACTAATATAACTCATCCTTGTGATAAATGCACCAGTATCACAAGGTCACATGACATTAAGTCATGGAGCATTTTCTACAAGAGTAGATTTATCACTATATCCATATAATCATCAACCATATGATGTTAGTCAATAAGTGCATAAGAAACAATAATCATTAATCATGTCAAGTTTACCTCTAAAGTGATATGATCTACTCCCTCTGAATAAAAATTTGACAGAATCATGTTCTTATTTGCTCCCTCTTAATCTGAAGCAATGTCAAATTTCCTCTTCATAATCTTAATCATAAAGGATGTTCACTTCCAGAGCTTGCACAATAATCCTGGTAGCAAACGTACCAACTTTCCTTTTCTGCAAGAACATCTATAGATATAAAGGAAAAGATCAATGCAATTTAACTCTTATAGTATGTATAAGTTTATAACCGAGAAAGAGGAGACTATAGTAAGTAGATAATTGTAATACTCAAGAGTAAGAATTATTTATCTTTCTATGACAATCCATAAATGTCAAATCATTAAATCTCCTCTCTAAAGATGGTTTCAAGTGGGAATTTGAACATTGTTTATTAAGTTTACCCCCCACAGTGTGAAATTCCAACTTTTATATCATCGAGCAATTTTACGTACTCGGTACCTAGTGTATGATTATGCAAGTTATTTAAGGATCTTTTCATTTTCTTGTGATGTTCACAAGGTGTGGCCCATTAGAATCATTTTGTTTCTCATAAAAACTTTTGAACTTCTTTTGAATATCTTAATCTTTTCAACCTTCAGGTGATAAGTCAATACTTCCTCATTATGTACATGGAGGTAGGCCCATCAAAACCACGAAGTCACACCCATTCTCTTCTTCCTCTAATTTTAAAGAGCTCCAAAGTTGCGTTATTCAGCTTGATCATCATAAGACTAATGAATTCTAGATCACAATTCCTTTGGAGCTACTTCATAAGAATTAGTCTTCACAATATGCCTAATGTACCATTCTTCTTTTCTTGCAAGAACATCCTCAGACATAAAGGAAAAGATCAAGGAAATTAACTCTTATAGTATGTTTAAATAAGAGAGATTTTGCAATAAGCAAGTAAATATAATACTCAAAGATAATAAATACTTATCTGCATTCTAATGTTCTTGATACAAATTATTTTAATTAAAGTCCACATGCCTTAATTAGAAACATTTATCAACATATAAACATTTATCAAATAATGGGAATGAAACATTGGTTATTATTCCTCCCCACAATGTAAAATTCTCACTCATTCCAATAAGATTGTTGCGTGATAGTATCTATTTAGTGATACTTAGTTCTCATGAGCAATACTTTTGTTCTATGCAATTCATATCTTGAGGAATGTATTTGAGGTTCTATTTCTCTAAATGATCCATTGTTGCTATTATTCTACATATCATCATCTCCTTTGGTGGGGGTAATCTAATGGAATTCATAACACCATATTTGATGGTCAACTAATAATTGATAGATGTGAATCCATTTCGTTGTGGATGTTCTCTACAAATATTCATAATTCTTTTCTCTTTATTGCTGCAAATGTAATCACACTGCCATGTTTTGGTACATTACAAGAGGCACCTGATTAAATGGCTCACAGCCTGCATGTGCACTCCCCATACACAAGTCCATCTATTTAGCATCTCAAATTCTGCTTTGGGTATTCTAACATACAAGTCACTACAATTGGAGGATTCTATTTTGTCCCCATTCCCAAGGAGCCCAATGGTACAGACACAGATGTCATCGATAGAGAAAGACACATATAATCTCAGTCACCTGAATACTGAGCAGAAAATCATTGGCCAAATTGGGAACTTCTAAAGGAACTGAATTGACGGAAGTTCAACACCATTCTGGAATAGTTTCCTGCATAATCACGACAATAAATGAAAATCGTACCTGCATAATACTACTCTGCTCATTTCATGAGGCAAGGATATAATAGTTTCCTCGAGGTGCTTGAGCATTTGGTAACTCAAAACGTATCGAAGTTCATGCAATCTGGTCAGTTCCATATCCGGTGATCTTGTAAATTTAATTTGGTCATTTTCCCTTACTTGAGTTGTATTTATTTTGCTCTATTTGTCTCTGTTTGCTGTTTGGAATAAAGAAAGCTTGCCTCAGATTTCATTCTGAAGGATCTCAGAAACGTTATTCTTGATTCTTCAAAGATAATTTCACTGTTCTTAATCCGATAATCTCCTGTCAACAATCTGAGCGACTTGGCAATCTATGATCGGTGATTATGGTCTACAATTACCATTTGATAATTTGACTTTGAAGTCTGTTGTTGATCAATAATCTGAATAAGAGTCAATATGAAATATTTTATAAGTCTTCGACTATCATTCGTGAGCTGACTGATTGATCGTATTCACTAGTTTGGGATTACTATTCACTCCTTTTGACCATCGTTTGAAAGCTGATCAAAGACTATATGAAATATGTCGCCATGTATTGTGAATGATAGGTGGGGTCATGCTACCCATATGCCTTCTTTATTTTGCATTGGTATTTCTATGACAGCATTAATAGTGTGGACAGATATCCAAGTCAACGAGTAGTGGTATATTCAACAAGACAATACAAATGGCATTTAACATAAACAAACATCAAGCCAATGTGATGGACATTGCCAAAGGCATTTAATATTTATAAATAAAACTTCATTGATCTATGTGCTTAAGAGATAATCAGATGAGATTATCCATGTTCTCTACTCCATATACCACAATTCTCTTTCAAAGTTTGCTGCTCTTTCCTTCAAGACAACTCACATTATGATGTTATACCTTCCTGTTCCTGGAAATTTCAGTTGCCTACAAGATAAGTTGAGAGAGGCATATGAGATGAGGAAGAGACCATAATCACCACCAACCAGGTTGATGCAAGAGGTTGAGGCCGCAGATATTGCTTTTGGAAACCTCAACAATCTTCTTGACTCCAACTCCGAATTACACCTTCCTCTTGATCTCTCACCTTCCATTGAGGCATTCAGCCATGAGTTGGAGATGCCAGATCTCCAAGTTTCTAAAACACTGAACATCCTTTCTTCGGGGCAATCTTGAACATCCTTTCTTCACATTGGTCACCCACTCAATCGCATAGAATTCTTAAACAAGCCAAAAGATTGGGTTTTTATACAAACCACGTCTTCAGTTTGTGTTTATGTTGTATCAACTGTCAGTCAAGGCTACGAACATTCATTGCAGAATTTTGAGGAACGCAAGTCTTGAAAACACTGTATATTCAGACTTCATTTCAATGTGGGTTGATGTTGGCATCTCACACAACCTCTTCTGGGTGTTCACCATAGTCCAGTCCTCATAATTATGTGTCCAGCCTGTGTAAAAACAAACGAAGCCCATTGGGATTTATGATTCCTTCCACTCTTGTGCGAGGATCCAAACCTCAATTGTTTCATCCAGAGCACTGCTTCTAACAACCCCCAAGCCTAGCCGTTGTAGATCTTCCAAAACACTAATAGTTTAAACTTTATAAAAAGTATGCAGTTCCTTTAATATCTTAGGGGCACATTTCTTTGCGGCCATTCTGACACAGTTCAAAGAACAGATCTCCTTCATGTCATAATTAAATAGATTCTTTTAATTTCTTGCATTTGCAGTTAGGCTCTGATACCATGTTAGATTTAGGATCTCTGCAAATGTAATAACATTGTTGTAATTCTATGTGTTTCAAACTTTCAATTGCAGATTTCCAAGATATATAAATATATCTTCAAGAGGCAAGTCTTGTGAAGAGACATGTCTCTATGGTTATATATATTAATTAATCATAAATTAAAACATTACTAATTATAACATATCTATATTATATATAATATATAGCATACAATATATATATATATATTTATAGATCTATTAGAGTATGTATAATTAATGATTGCCAATAACCATAGAAGGATTAGCTCTAGGACAGATCAATCCGACAGAAGCTACAATTTAACATTTCCCTTTTGGTTCTATTTCATTTACGCTGTTTCATGGCATTTGATAGTTTAATTTGCATGTTCATTTGAGTGACTGGAAATGGGAGGTGTTTAATGGTAAACTGATCGAGTTAGAATGATGTGAGTGTTATTGTGGCTTGGCGGGGTAATCTGAGAGTTATCATCCTTGAATATGTCTCTGTTTCTAGTTACTGACTGCATCTCTATAGAGTAGTCCTGCATTTGCGTGCTCTAGGACTTGGATATAAGTGAGCTGGGAAATTGCTGTTGGGTGATTTTGTCTGGTCAGAGAGCCACTTGGGCCCATGAATGTTCATTTCTCATTGTGCCTCCCTTGCATTCAGTAGTTGTAAGCCTTGCATGTAGGAGTATGGTATAGAGTAGAATTTATTATAGGAAGAGCTGAAAGTGGCTTGTGGTATTCATAGTTGTGTGTACTGTGAGTTGTCAAATCATCCTCTCTGCTTGGGTTGCTCATGGCTACGGGTAACCTAGTTATTGCATCTTCTGCTCTCTGGTTAAGAGCATACCCCTGTTAAGAACTAGGATCTATTAAAAATAGTATTAATTGCAAAACTTTGCATACAAAGGAGCTGTACCTTCCAATTCAAAGGGCAGTGATATCACCATACGTTGACCACTCTGTTGGTAAAACACATTGGGCACTCAAGAGTCAAGGTATAAACCAAATCCAAGGAGAGACAATACTATTAACCAACACTTTGCCAGGGCAATACCATGTATTTTTTGTATCACTTGTTGGACACACTCTATGTGCCCTTTCTCCAATGCTCAATGCTTTCATTGATTGATCCATGACAGAGACTTCTCCACAATCCTCAAATATTCATGTTTACAAGGAAATACTGAATACATAAATTTAATGGGATTCTTCTGAAACTTGACACCATTTTATTTATTAATCAAAACACAAATGTTGTTTTATCTAATCTCATTCAACCCATTTAATTTTTTAAATATTTAAAGGCATATTAATTCCTATTGCATCTAGGTAAAAAAATTATAACATAAACTCTAATCCATGTCCATGTCCTGTTCACATTAGTAAGAGGATTTAGTGGAAAAGTCAACAATAATAAAGTAATAAATTAACTGGATTTAGTGGAAAAATCAAGAATAATAAAGTAATAGATTAACTTTTTTGTATGATGTGGTATACTAGAAAATACACTTAAACTAAGGTGCCTAAAACCCACTTTTAGACTACTTCGAGATATAGGTGGCATGGTGTAGCTAAGTGTTGCCCTCAGTGATAGAGCTTTGATGAAACTTGTCTTCTTTTATAAATTATCATTGTTCTGTTGATAATATTTGTTCTCCCTTTTACTAAGTGTCAAAGTGGAAGGGAGAAATAGCTTGTTTGCTCATGAACCTATGGTGTGTTACGTTTCAGGAATGTGAATGGAGTTCTAAGAGGATTGTGCACTTTTTGATTGATGTGTGAGATGCAGATAAAAAGCTTGATTATTTGATAAATGAGCTGATCTTTATTTTTACACATTTTGTGGTAAAATCTTGTAGATCAACAAGGCAGATTTTTCTTGCCCAAACTGGTTCTCAGCCAGTGCCCAGTCTTTAATTTCTAGAATTATTGATCCAGATCCTATTAAGGTAAGTTTCTGTTGTGTTTTCTTTCTTCCAATTTGTGTCACATTTAGTGTAGGATAATATAGTTGTTTACAATTTTTTATCTTCTTTACATGATTGTTTGAGTGAGGGTAACTTTATTTATACATTCTTGCAGCGAATAAAAATCAAAGAAATTCGGGATCATGAGTGGTTCAGGGAGAATTATGAGCCAGTACAACTTTATGAAGATAAGAATGTTAACTTGGATGACATACTTGCAGTTTTTGATGATGCAGAGGTTTGTTCTATATAGTTTTATGCACGACATTCATGGGCTATTTTCAATTGTGATTTGGAGTAAAGATATCTGATGAGGTCAAAATAGGCCAAAAGAAGAATTCCTTCACTTTAAGTATTTGAAAGAATGTTTTGAGCCAAATTGTTTTTTGGTCAGTCCTTTCGAGGTTTTTCCATAACAATGTACTTAGGACTTAAGTGATCCTCGGACTTGGATATAATTTGTCTTTGCCTTATTTGTGTGTCATCATGAATAGAAAACATGAGCTGCTGTTGTATTTACTATCGAGATTTTGCAGGAACGATATGTAAGTGAGGAAAGGGAGGAGAAAGAAACACGTCCACTGATGATGAATGCATTTGAGTTGATAACTCTATCTCAAGGACTCAATCTCTCTGCATTGTTTGATAGACGGCAGGTGTGGTGCTTTAACTTTCCTCTAGTATTATAATTGGCACATTGATTAACATTTTATTGGGACAGTATAATAATGTGTTGGGATGATGCGAGTAAACACAAGTCTACCATTCATTTTATGTATCTTTGTATAGATGAATGTGCTGTATATGTAAGTTGAAAGAGTAGAAATATTCACATATTCTAGAATGAATTGACGTGGATAGAAATTGCACCATTTTTATTGCATGATTCAGCAATAACAGTGTTGATTTATGAAGATTGTGTTGCTGTATTCAATGCTTATGGGACTATTCAGGTAAGATGTATCTATAGGCTCATCTAAATTTGAATTTAAAAAATTTCGTTACAACTCAACCTTTTTTGTCAGTTGGGTTAATTATAATATGTCAAGACTGTTCTGAATAATTGCGAAGTGAATAGCAGAAGTTTTTCGATTCCTTTCTTTACTATTTGCAGCTATCAGTGTTTTTTGTACACTTGAAAACATTGTGTAGACACTCCTTTGAGAAATCATAATGCTCAAATCTGCATGGTTGGTTGACCAGAACATGTTGAATGAATTGTAATGTAGTTCAGGGTAAGGAACCAACTGAATGAAAATCTTTCCTTGAAACACTTATGATGAGGTCTTGTTGTGACCTTTTCACTCATTATCCCATTGCCCCTCTTTTTCCTTTAAGCCTAGAATTTTTTTTTTTCCGTTCTTGTTATTTTTTGGTTCAATCTTGAGGTTCCTTGTGTTTCAAGTGACAATTGGTGAAATTGGATAAGTCTAGAAGAGAAGTGTTGTCCACCTTTGGTTTCTAAAATGAAACTGTACTTTTCAGTGAATTAGGTCAAGTGGGAGAAGTGTTGATGTGAGTTTTATGCCACCACAATATGCATGATGGAACACTCAATGTTTCAAGATGAAACAACAAACATTGAATCTTCTCTTGAATTAAAATTAAAGGCACCACATATGCTAAAGATTGCCTGAAAAGATCATAGAGGTGACTCCAAGGCTCCTTCAAATTGTGAATTTAACTCAATTATAATGATGCGATATGTTAGTATCATGAGGGGGTTTATGCTAGTTCACAAGGGCTGACTCCCAAGGTTCCTTCAAATTGTGTACTTAACTCAATTGTTATATGATGCAATCTATTAGTATCACAACGGGACTTACGCTAGTTCACAAGGACTTTTTTCAACTTGATTTTGAGTGATATGGCTTCACAATATGTAATTAAACTATTTTAACTCTTAACTAATGAAATGAAAGGAAATGGAATTAAGGATTATATACTACTAATTTAAGATGCAAGAAATAGTGAATATGCTTGGATTCTACTAGATGCAGTCTTGTCATCAACTCCACTCACCTAGTGCAATCTTCTAAGGTGTGTTCAAAAGATGTTCAAATTATTACAATTTCATCAAATCGCATCTATGCATGCAAAGCAATCAGCATGTACCAATTGAAGTTAGATTCATAATAATGCCATTTGACTATACAAGACCAAACTTACAATCATTAAGCAGCTAGTGGTCTGATCTATGATTAAGTCAAGCAAAGATGCATTCACAATTGTTTTTACCCAACTAAACCATTCAAGCAAATCTAACTAAATACTTGATATCAAATCTCTTTAGAGTGAGGAATGTAGATCACCATGCAATACTCCGAAAAATCACGAGTATTCACCATGTAAAACATAACAATGAATATAGAGCAAATGTGGCAGTATATTTGCAACAATTCTCACAACAATCTCCCTTTACAAATGAGAGGAGTAAGGTTTATCTAAGAGCCCCATATACAATGGACACCCAAGATTAAATCAGAATCAATGACTGAGATTTATTCATAGAAAACCCTAATTAGGGTTGCCACAATCATTAAATACATAGCCAAAGACAATAAGGCACATCCTTGTGTGCTAGTGAGAAAATTCAAAATTAAGACAACCAATAGGAAGATGCTTAGTCATCCAACAACTCATCCTCAAGAATATGTATGCCTCTTTCTCTTGCAATTATACAATTCCACTTATCCTTGTGACTTCTTCATTGTTCTTGGAATTCTTTTTCCTAGATGTTTAGTCCTTGTGGTCGCTGAGTTCTTTGTATTTGGACCTTCACCATTTGAGATTCCTTATCATCTTTATCCCTATGGTGATCCTCTTGATCTGTATGTCATGTCCCCTTTTCGAGGTCAATGAATTTGTTGCGTTGTTAGCCTACTTTGCCTTGGTCCCGTGGGCTAACCAAGTATTCTTTAGGACCAGTTCGGTTTTTGGCCTAGACAGTTTTAGTTGCTGGCCAATTAGGGTTGTTTCAGCGGGGTTTCTATACACTTACTATGTTTAGTAAGTCAACATGCTCAGTATTCTTGGCATTTGAGGGTTGGAGTAGGAGTGTCTTGTCAAGACCTTGCTGATGAGTTATCACCTGTGCATATTCAAGTCCATCAGATCAAAGATTCTAATGCATGCAAATTAATAGATTAATTAATAAAGTGACTTTATAAAATAAGTTCAACATTATTGAATATCACTTTACTATTATGGGCACTTTATTTCCTTAGTGGGAAATAAGTATTTATTTTTAGAACAAAATTTAGAAATTGAAGAGGGAATGTGAAGAGTCACCAAGTTGTGTTTAAAAGGAGGAGCTCATTTTAGTTGGTAGTCGGATGGAAGCTAGAAGAGAAGAGATGGCATCGGTATCAAGAAACCGATGTGCACTATGGAGTCTTGTGTGGTTTTGAAGGTGTTAATTTGGTCTTGGCGACGGAGTGCTACCCCTTGACCCTATTCAAGGAGTTACCCTCAGACCCTCTTTTTATTTTTGAACTACACTACAACTTTTAGTTTGTAAAATACAAGTGATTATCTACAATGGTGTCATTAGTTTTCCTTGATATTACTTGATGTATACTTGTTGCTTGGAAGATTGACTTTTTCTTTTTAGGGGGGATGATGTAGGTAGCAATTATGCCAGGAATCGTTAAATAAGAGTTTTCTTAGTTAATGTAATAAAACATTGTTCTGAAGGGGTGTCGGTAACAGTTGGAGGCTTACCCAATCATGTCAAGTCTATTTGTATGGAGTTTGGAAGAAGTGAAAGGGTGGTGAATGTTGGTATGGATGTTAATGCACTTTGGTACAATCAATAAAGTAACATTCTGCCATTTGAAAGTCGTGTGTTTGCTATGGTATTGTTCTTCATACTATTTCTTTTTCATTAATAGAACTTTATCCATGACATTAGTACATAGCTATTATGATAATGTTGCTTCCATATCTACCATATGAACAGTTCCATACTTGGCACATAACAAGATGGATATGTAATGGACACCCTAGAAATGGCCAAAAACTGAACCAACTGCTAATAGAAATTTAGTCAAATAATTTGCATCCAACTCTTAATTTCTCCGTTAAATGTTTAAACCCCTTTATGGCTCCAGAAATAAAATGTTTTTTTATTTTTATTTTTGTCTTTGCATAGATTTGAAACCACATAACATGAACAAGAAGGAATTTATAATAATATGCAAATTGAAGATGGAACTACTGCTGAAATAATATTAATTTTCAAACTAATAAAATCAAATACATAGCAGACTTTTCAACTCACTAATTACTCCAACATTATAACATAATATTCTAGTAATGACTTCCCATCTTGTTGTTACAATAATATGAATAGTGCCGCACTATAGTGCTGCTACAGTAAAATCTGCCTTCAATCAGTCCATGACCCTCACAAAATCATCCCTTCACAATGACATAAGCATCAGACAAGAAGTGTGAATGATATGAGCAAACACCCAATCCGCTTGTAGCTGGAAACGCCCAATTTGCCAGTTAATGAAGTTGATAGCAATGAATTCCAAAGGCCAAACCCCAAGGGAATGACGTCTATAATGTCACAAGAGAAAATAGACGTCCTCCAATGCCAAGAACGGATTCGCAACTCACACATCAATTTTCTTCTCATATTCAACTTACCAAATGAAGCCACTAACGCTCCCTTTTATTCTTTCTCCAAAGGTCCATTCCACTCACATGAGCAATGTGGGAGAAAAGATGTGCGATATAAAACATATTAAAATAATCACTTATGTCTCCCTTAGGCGCCCCTTTTGATTTGCACACATTCCCATAAAATTTAATATTAAAATAACATTTAAATATTTTACAACTAAATTAATTGTTACTTTACTAATACTTTAGACAAAAATATATTAACTATCGGACTCCGAATAGTATGAGTGATAGGTCATCCAAAAGCTCTCGCCATAGAGTATCAAATTCAATCACCAAAACTAGTCTCCCTTGTGTCCTGCTGACTTACTAAAAATAGTAAGTATGCCTGAAATTGAGTAAATCAACTCCGTTTTGGCCCACATTGGAGATGACTAGACCAAAACACTCTTAAGATCCCTTTAAACCCTTTGTTAGCCCTCGGGACCATGTAGAACTAGGCTAACGCGCACAGACTTGGTCGACTACTAAAGTGGGGACATTACAGTCCGCCCCCCTTGAAATTGCTTGTCCTCAAGCAATCCCAGTCCAGCCTGCTGAATAACCTGCTCACTCTCCTATGTAGCATCCTCCTCCGGCAGGTCTTTCCATTTGACCAAATACTCCTTCACTATCTTGGTTCTGAGTTTCCTCTCGCAGGTGTCCATAATAGCCTCAGGTACTAACATGAGCTTCCCCTCCTCATCCAAAGGGGGTGAATCTGTAGAAGGAACTACACTCTAACGAATGGCTTTCTTAAGCCTTGACACATGAAATACATTGTGCACCTAACTGCCCTTTGGAAGCTCAAGCTCATAGGCGACTTCTCCCACTCTGCAAATCACCCTGCAGGGACCATAAAATCTAGGCTTTAGCTTCCCTGCTCTGCTCCTCTTGAGCTATGACTGCCTATATGGCTGTAGCCTCAAATACACTATATCCCCTACCTCAAAATTGCGCTCCACCCTATGCTGATCAACATACAACTTCTGCTGATTTTGAGCCTATTGTATGTTCTCCTTGAGTGCTCTCAGGATATCCTAACTGTCTTGCAACAGGTCTTTAGCTTTGGGCACTCGACTATTCCCCAAAACTAAATACGTGAAGCTAGGTGCTTCATACCCATAAAATGCTATAAATGTAGTCATCTTGATGGTCATGTGGTATGTGGTATTGTAACAATACTCCCCCATGTATAACCACTTGGCCCACGCTCTCTGCTGTGTAGTCACACATTTCTACAAATAGCCTTCCACCCATTTATTTACTATTTCCGTTTGCCTATCTGTCTAAGGGTGGTAACTCATACTAGGTGTAAGATTTGTACCGCACAACTTGAACAACTCCTGCCAAAAGGCGCTCATGAACTTGCTAGCCCTATCACTAACAATAAATCTTGGTATCCCATGCAACCTAAAGACCTCTTTGAAGAATGAATCTGTAACCTGTGTTGTTGTATAAGTAGAAGGAATAGCAAAGAAGTGAGCGAACTTTGTTAATCTGTCTACCACCACATAAATACAATCTTTTCCCGGCACTCGTGGTAAACCAGTGATGAAGTCCATAGAAATACTTTCCCATTTCTTGTCTGGAATGGCCAAGGGTTGTAGTAAACCTGCAGGAAATGTGTGATCTCCTTTATTCCGTTGACAAACAACACACTCCCTAACATACTTTTGAACATCATCCTTGAGCCTTCTCCATGCGAACCACTCTCGGATCTGCCTATAGGTCTTAAAGACCCTTGGATGCCCAGTTGTAGGTGCATCATGAAATGCCCTCAAAATCTCCTCTCTAAACTATGATGTAGGGATCAAATAAACCCTATCTTGAAATCTTATCAACCCATCTAACACCACATGTCTGTCATCGTGAATGGTGCCTGTAACTATGCCAAAAGCCCAATCATCTCCTGCATACTACATTGCAATTTGATCTCTCCAATCTCTTGAAACCTCTGTCAGAGCACATAAGTGAGGTCTCCAAGATAAAGCATCAGCCACCACATTTTTCTTACCTTTGCCAAACTCTATATCAAAGTCATAAGCCTGCAATTTAGCAACCCATTTCTGTTGCCGATCATTAAAATCGCGTTGGCTCATGAATTATTTAATACTATTGTGATCAGTTTTGATAACAAAACACCCACCTGCCAATATGATTGGAATTTGGCCAATGCATGCATTATGACCAACATTTCCCTATCATAGATAAAATAACTCCTCTCAACTCCTCGAAGCTTCTTGCTTTCGAATGCAAATGGGGTGTCTCTCTTGTATCAATACTGCTCCTATCCCGTCTCTTGAAGCATCACATTGAGGCTCAAAGGGCTTCGTGAAATTAGGTAGAGCTAGAACTGGACAAGATGACATCACTTGTTTGAAGTGGGCACTGTCTCTATCCACGTGAAGGCTCCTTTCTTGGTAAGATTTGTCAAAGGTGTGCTAATCTGTGAGAATCCCCTAATGAACCTCTTGTAAAAACCACATAAACCAAAGAACCCCTTAAGTTATGTGAGGTTTGTGGGAGTAGGTCAATCCACAATAGCTCTAATCTTTTCAGGATTGACCCGAACATCATCGGCACTAATGATATGCCCAAGGTAAAGGAGCTTGGTCATGCCAAACTCACATTTTGATTCGTTGACATACAATGACTCTCTATCCAGAATAGATAACACCTCCTCCAAATGGTGTAAGTACTCCTCCCAGGTCTTACTGAAGACCAAGATGTCATCAAAGAAGACCAAGATGAATCTCCTTAATTGCCCCCTGAACACCTGGTTCATACAACTTTGAAATGTGGCAGGTGCATTGGTTAGCCCAAATGCAATAACCATAAACTCGAAGTGACCATAGTGACATTGGAAGGCTATCTTCTCGATGTCCTCTGCTCTCATCCTGATCTGGTGGTATCCGGATCGTAAATTGATTTTGGTGAAGAAGCGTGCACCATGCAAGTCATCAATCAGCTCATCAATCCTAGGAATGGGATACCTATTTTTAATTGTTTTATTTATTTAGTGCTCTCTAATCGATGCACATGCGCATCGTCCCATCCTTCTTCACTAGAACCACTGCTGAAGCAAAAGGGCTTATGCTAGACCTAATGTGCTCCATCTCCAGTAGCTCGTTAATTGCCTTCTCTGTCTCATCCACGTGTTTCTTAGGATGACAATAGGGGGTAATCATGACCGGTTTGGCTCCCTCCTCAAGCTCAATAACATGCTCTATTCCCCTGTTAGGAGGAACCCCATGTGGAATATCACCAAATACTTTGGCATGCCTATTACATCCCAAATTTTGACCTAGTTTTAAAATTGCTCATAGCCATTGGATTTAACAGATTTTTCTTTCATGATCATGTGAAGTATGTAGTTATTTATATCCATTGTATTAACTGTTAATGAAGAGGGTCATTAACCATTATTGTTATATGATGTTTAGCAATTGCTTGATTTTGGAATTATGGTTAATTATTTAAAATCTTTTAAATGTTTATATGAAAATTATTATGGAACTGTTATTATGGTGGAAGTGTTTCACGGGTGATTGCAGGAGAAGATGAAGGGGGGAAGCCTTGCTAAATGGGATCATCGGAATGGGATACTTGCTTAGTCCAGTCAACAGGATTGACAGGTATGACCTTAAACTTCTTTGGTAAGGACCCAACAACTGGAACTCAGGATACATCTGTAGGACCCGCATGAGCTATTAAATAAATAAATCAAGAAACATAAAATAATTTAATTAAAACATAATACTTACCTCAAGGATTTTAAATGATCTTTCACCATATTATTATTATAATATATATCTATGTACGTACACATAGATATAAAAATGAAGTGACACCATCATATTATTTTATTATAATAAAATGATGCCACCTCACTAATATATTTACGTGCACGAATATAAATATAAATCATAATAAATTTTTGAATTATAATCTTCCAACTCTTTTTCCATCTTTTATTCTTTTTTTCTTTTGTCACCGATTGAACACTTGGCATTTTTAATGCAAATATTCTTTAAGTTATAGAAGCCAAAGAGTTTTTTTTAAACCTTTTTATATCATGAGTCGGAGGACAGAGACGCAAGAACTCCCATTCCCGATTTCTTTTTATTATCACATTCTTCCTTGCTTAATGCGACGTCCTTCACCATCGATACTTTGTTGAATATCTACAAGACCATTGAAAATTTCTTTCATTTTAGTGCCATCCTAATACAGTTTTCCGTATATGCTCTCTCTTACAGAAGATTAACTATTTATACACTGTGGTTATGTCTACAAGAAACCATAGAAGAGTTGATTACCAATCGGTTTGCAAGACTTCAGACAGTTCTGGATTTATATGAGGTCATGTGATGATCATTTCCAAATTAATGTTATTCCAATGTTCTTACAAATCGATTTCCATAGCTGCACCTGTAGATTATCCTCATAACTAAATAGCTCTAGGGAGTTGCTTACCAATAAGCATAGTGAAGTGTCTATAACATGGAATCTTAAGTTATCTTTGCCAATGGACTTTAGAATCGGATGATAGTTATTTCTACAAATTTTTTTTTTTTTAAGAACATAATTATGTAATCACAAATTGTGAAATGCTAGCAGTATATAATCTTCATGAATCAATAAGAGCCTATTGCTCTGAATTTCCAAACACCTAGGACTCATCGACTGTGTAGCCATGAAAAGGTGAAGAGGTGAGATGAAATTTGCAAGGAGTGAAATCAGACTTGATACATGAAATCTAATTAAATAAATCTTACTTAATAGCTCATGCTCGTCCCTAATAATGTTTCTTGTTGTCAAGTCGAGCGGTGGTGATCGGGTTGTTGAACCCATCAGAAAACCTTGGCCAAGTTAGTCTAAAGGCATGTTTGCCATCTTTTGATCGCTTAATGTCAGTGGTGCCAATTATGCAAACATGTCCATCCATAACTGTGCGAACATTCTAAAAACCAGGATGCTCAGGTGGTTGGACTAAGAACATCCCAAGTCCAATCCCGAGGTTGGGAGGTTAAGTCTAAGTCAATGCTTCTCCTCTTGCTGAAAACTGAGGCTTGCACAACCAACTAAAGACCCACCAGATGATACTTGTATATTTATTTTCTTCTTTCCATCATAAGCATTTACTTGTATGTAGAAAAGATAGTTCATTGTGAATTCAGTTATTGTAGTTGATCATAGATACAATTATTTTCAGTTAATCGTTAATTTAGTTATTTCAATTGATCATAGATATAGTTATTTTCAGTTAATCGTTAATTCAGTTATTTCAATTGATCATAGATACAGTTATTTTCAGTTAATCGTTAACCTAGTTATTTCAGTTAATCATAGATACAGTTACTTTCAGTTAATCATTAAACTAGTTGCTCATTGATATGGTTACCTCAGTTGAACATGGTTATTTCAGTTGATTATGGATAGTTAAAACAGTTAATGTCATATGAAAAGGAATTCAATTATCAATTCAATGAATCTCTTTATAAACTTTCTTTGTTTTTGTTATGAAAAACCGTTTGTTACATTGTCTGTCAAGTATCTCTTGGATATCCGATGGATGACTCTTTACCTGTGGCTTTTGTGGGGCTGGCATGATGAAACACTCTGCTGCCCACTCTATGTCATTATGCCAAAAATGTCTCTGCATTCTCCTTAGGGAGACTACTTTGCAACTCCCATCCGAAAGTCCTCTAAGTACAACAAGTCTTCCCTCATGCTGGAATCTCATGTCTAGTTTTGCTAGGTTGAGTGTGAACTCAACTAGCGAGGCCATCCATATCATGCTAAGGATGACATCATAGTCTCCCATGTCTACTACATAGAACTCATCCTCTAACTCATAGCCATCTCCAAACCTGATGTGAAGATTAGAAATCTTCCGAGTGCATAATAATTTGTCACCATTAGCTACCATGACTTTAAACCCAACATGCTCCTCAATTTGTAAATCTCTCGTGGCTACTAATCGTGCATCTATGAAGTTATGTGTAGCCCCAATGTCAATGAGAGAGATCACTTTCTGCCACTAGATAGTACCCCTGACCTTAAATGTGATCGCCTATTGAGCCTCTGCCAATCGTGCCAATGACCTATCATTCTTAGGAATGATGTTCTCCTCTGTAGTGCTACTCTCATCCGAATCAGAGTGCTAATCCTCCCCCCTAACTGTGACTCCTCTGCTGAAAAATACTCCATTTGATTTGCCTTAGCCTTGAGGGAGCACTTATGAGATAAGTCTCAAGGCTCTCTACAATGAAAACACAACTTTTTCCTCAACTCATTCATGGTGTCATTATCCAACTTCCTATTATCCCGTTTTAGTTGTGCATCCTAGTAAAAAGCTTGTTTGTGCTTATCCTTATCCTTCTTCGTATGTGAATCCCTAGGCTGAAATTTGCTCTTAAAAGAAGAAGATGCTAAGTCACGAGCCTTCTTAGTGGCCTCCTGTAATGTAGTCGGGTCATGCCCCTTGACCCAACCCCTCAAGGTATGTGAGAGTCGATCCATAAATAGCACTACTAATCTCGTCTCCAAAATATCTATAACCAACAGGGCTAACCTCTAAAATTCACTGATGTATGTCTCAACTGATCCCCACTACTTGAGTTGTGCCAACTCTTTAAACTGTAACTCAGGATCTTTGGTATTAAATCTTTCTATGAGTCTCTCAGTGAACTCCTCGTAAGATGTGATCTGATTATGTCCCAAGGTTACCATACCATGGTGCCACCACTCATGCACTGGGCCATCCAAATGAATAACCGCATACTTGATAGCCTCCTCAGGCATCGGATTCAATTGGAAGTATGTATCTACCTTCTGCACCCAAGCTCGTGCAGTCAATTTCCCTTCGGCATCATAATAAGGTAAAGAAAGTTTCCCAACTTTCTTTCTTAGCTCAAAGTTTTGATTTCTCCCTCTTGCTCTAGGCATGTGTCACATCCTCAAGTCCATATAATCTCTAAGGGAAATATTGCCTGAAATGCTGGTCCAATAGCCTCCCAATCCCTCTAAACTGATCCTGTAACTCGGTAATTTGCGGTCCGTTTACTGGTTGAACTGGATCTCTGGGTGGGAAGGTGGGTAGAAGAGGTCTCAAGCTCATCGTCCGATCTGGACGTGCAACATGTCTAAATTATCAGCCTCATTCCCATTGTTTCCATGTCCATTATTATGACCATTAATGTTATTCTCAGGACCATTGTTGTTGCCTCAACCTCCATTATTATCATTGCCCCCATTTCCATTGTTTACATCACCTGGATTAATATTGACACTCATCTGTCTAGCGATAAGCTACAACATCATATCCATTTGCCTGTTCTACTCTTGTTGCATATGTTGCCCCTCCTCTAATGTAGCCAATAACCGTCTAAACATTACCTCCTCCTGATCTGGACCGACATTCTTGCCTCCGCCTAGTCTTGTATTGCTGTCATCTCGGTCACCCATACTGTTTTCTTGTTCAAAGAATATCTCCTTTGTGTCTTTATGACTGGATTCTATGTCCACCTGCACGGATGAACTAGACTGCTCACTTTGAGTCTGAATCTTTGTTGTCTTGCTCTAGCATGGCAGAAGTTAATGGCCTCTGTTGCATGCTCAAACATACATTCTAAACCTGTTTTATTTTTGACTTTAGTGTTTTGACATTTCGTCAAACACTTTTCCCTTTATCCGACTGTGCCAAATTCCTTGTAAGGCTTTCCACAAGATGACAGGACTTAAAACTCTAATATCACTGTAATGGACACCCTAGAAATGCCCAAAAGTTGAACCAATTGCTGATAGGAATTTAGTCAAATAATTTGCATCGAACTCTTAATTTCTCCGTTAAATGTTTAAACCCCTTTATGGCTCCAGAAATAAAATGTTTGTTTTTTTTATGTCTTTGCATAGAGTTGAAACCACATAAAATGAACAAGAAGGAATTTATAATAATATGCAAATTGAAGATTGAACTACTGCTGAAATAATATTAATTTTCAAACTAATAAAATCAACTACATAGCAGAATTTTCAACTCACTAATTACTCCAGCATTATAACATAATATTCTAGTAATGACTTCTCATCTTGCTGCTACAATAATATGAATGGTGCCGCACTACAGTGCTGCTACAGTAACATTTGCCTTCAATCAGTCCAAGACCCTCATAAAATCATCCCTTCACAATGGAATAAGCATCGGACAAGAAGCGAGAATGATATGAGCAAACACCCAATCTGTCCGTTAATGAAATTGATAGCAATGAATTCCGAAGGCCAAACCCCAAGGGAATGACGTCTAGTATGTCACAAGAGAGGATAGATGTCCTCTAATGCCAAGAATGGATTTGCAACTCACACATCAATTTTCTTCTCATATTCAACTTGTTGAATGAAGCCACTAATGCTTCCTTTTATTCTTTCTCCAAGGGTCCATTCCACTCACATGTGGGATAAAATATGTGCAATATCAAACATATTAAAATAATCACATATGTCTCCCTTAGGTGCCCCTTTTGATTTGCACACATTCCCATAAAATTTAATATTAAAGTAACACTTAAATATTTTACAACTAAATTAATTGTTACTTTAATAATACTTCAGGCATAAAAATATATTAGCTATCGGACTCCAAATAGCACGAGTGATAGCTCGTCGGAAGGCTCTCGCTGTGGAGTATCAAATTCAATCACCAAAACTAGCCTCCCCTGTGTCCTATTGACTTACTAAAAATAGTATGCTTAAAACTGAGTAAATCAACTTCGTTTTGGCCCAAACTGAAGATGACAAGGCCAAAACGCTCTTCAGATCCCTCTGAACCCTTTGTTATCCCTCGGGACCATGTAGAACTAGGCTAACACACTTCATCAACTGCTAAAGTGGGGACATTATAGGATATGCCAAATTTTGGCTATCCATAAGGCCTTAGGAGGTGATAATCATAATGAGATGGTAAATAGCTTGAGGACTGTTCTAGAATGACCATATGGTAGCTAGAGTCCTAGGAGGTCCTCTCAAGAGTTTGCAACCTGATTATGAACACTCCTTGAGGGTTATTTAGCAAGGCTCATCATGGAACAAGCGAAAAAGGAAGTGCTACAACAAATCAAGATAACTCCTATCTTTTTATGTAGTTCTAAAACTGAATAGTATGTTAAAACATTTTCAAGTTGATAAGTTTATATTCATGAATGTATTATAGTTTTAACCTCAAGTTGAATTATCATATCACGATCAGATTTGCACCAGAGATTCACATTGCTTGAGATTAAGCAATTTTGGGAAGGGCGGATTATAATATCCCCTTCTTGACTAGAATTTAATAAATGTAAAAAATACACTAATTGACGAACAAACAATAATAAATATAATTTATTATTGAAATGAAATATATTATTATTATAATGCATAAATTGGTACAATACAATACAAGATTATAAATGAATATGATAACAATATATTTAATATAATTATTATATTATTATTTAATCATAATATAATAATAAGTATAATTTATTAATTAAATAAGACAATATTAAAATAATAACCCAAGAAGACAAATCCTAATTCATCCTAACAAGGAACATTGCATATAAGATATTCTTAACATAATAATATCTTTATCCATTATAAAAGAGTACAATTATTAATAATCAAAGACAATATATATCAATATATACATATGATAAATAACAAAATAAAAAACAGTATTATGATCGACAATGATGATATAAGGGATATGTGCGATTAATCATAACCAAGTTATTAGCAAAGAGATATCCTTAAACAAGAGGCAACATATCAAGGTTGGACTTGAAGTAATTAAATTAAGGATGCATGAATACGTTTCAGGAAAAGACATATCTTAAGGTGGCAACCTTTCAGATTTAGGAATTAGAAAATTAACAAATAAATGTTAGAAATAGGGAACGGAACAAGGAATAGGATCATTCATTATATAGTTATTCAGCATCTAGTGTTCATACAGCAGAAAAAATGACGAAGCAAGTCAGAAAAAATATCATTTTAATATTAATAGTTTGACCAGAAAATAATCAATATTCACAAAGATATCTAGCTATCACCAAGAATTCATTCTAGGGAGAAAACAATAAAAATGTCCACATTGAAGCGAATGAATGGGTAACTACACCCGGCACTGCTCATCGAATCAGGGAAAATAATAACGCTCATAGATAGGGTCAGCCCACTATCATTTGGTATGTACGTGGAGATGTTCATTCGATGATAAGACAATATTCAACTAGACTGACAAACAAATCTAATTCATTGTTTGAGGCTGCAATTTAGTATTCATGCCTTTGACAATAGAAACATTGTTTGTGGGTGGAGACTATCACTCACCAACATTATGGAGGCTGTGATCAGTATAATCAGTGGACAAACTTAGAGAATGCAATCAGCATGCTAATTCAATTAAAAGAAAAGACCCCATCTCAGTCAGCAATCAACATCCTATCAAGAAAGAAGATGACAATTCCAAATACATAGAGGCATGCATAGGATACAACAGAGATCAAAAAATCAGATAATCAACCCAGTCAGACAGGAGGGAGATATGAGTGACACAAAAATTGAATGTTTTATGTGTCGAGTCAGCAGTTGGAACTCTCGGTTAGCGAGGGAAAATAGTAATAAAGTCACACAACCGCAAATAAAACTTCAACATCTAACCTTAGCCAGCAGTCAAGAAACATTGAGGATTCATAAAGTTTGAAGGGATGATCAGACCTTCTAGAACAACAGACTCAATGTATATCTATGTTTTGTGAGTTTAAGAGAATGATTCAGTTGACCAAACAGAGCTGGAAGAATCAGGAGTTGGAAAAAGATTTTATACCTTTCAATAATTAGCAAAATTCTATTGCTTTGTTAGAAAGTTTACTACGCTGGTTCCAAATTCTTAAAAAACCTCTGGTGTAATATTGAAATCTGAAAAGAATTGGAGAAGATAATAGCTAGGAAGAACTCAACCAGAAAATTTCTCTTAATCTTTTTCTTCATCTTCTATTTTTTCAGATTCAGCACTAGATATTTGTCACCAACATCTGGCATCCTAGAATAGATTAGAGTTTAATATTTGGAGAGCTGCAGTCCCCTCCTCAATATTGCACTTGTCCATGAAATGATTAGATCCTCCCCTGCCTCAGGAAGGACCCTAGATCCTGATGAAGAGGTTGCTAGGACATCTGCAGAGACCCTAGGCACTGCAATGCCTTGGAATTGCGTCAAGGTAAGCATGAAGAAGGTACACTCTGCCAGGAAAATCTCTTGAGTATGCATTGCAAAAATCTTGGATCTAATCTTTGTTTTCAATTTTTATATGTACATGATCATTCATTACAAGATATATCATACAACCCATTGTATTGAGTAGACATAGTAATTCATCTCTACCGTTGCATTTGAATGTTGATGCCATAGGTTGCTAAAGCATTTGTCTGATATCTAATTATTCTGGTCATCCTCATTAATCAAAATATTAGATTTGTTATCTGCACCAATCAGGGCATTGGCTTCTTTCACAAAATTTCAGTCATGATAAAAATAGCTTTCCGTTTGAAGCTTTACATTTATTGAGGTACCAAGATTATAATTCTGTGGAAGACTTGTTCAAAAATCTCATTGGTTTCTTTTGATACATAGATTTTTCATTTGAATTTAACAATTCTATGAGCTCCATAAAATTCAGCTTTTGGAATTGTAATCACTGCCAATGTTGAAATCTGCTAAAATTCATGGCTTGCTCATGGCTTGGTTCAGGCTGCCCAAGAGTTCAATAGTAATAATTTCTTTGAATGGTGAAAGGGTTGAAGCTGACAAAATTACTCATTAAATTGGCTAGTAACGTTTAATCTTTGAAGTTTATCTATAAGGCAATAAGCATTAATTTGTTTCTGTAGGACTATGTTAAGCGACAAACACGATTCATCTCCAGAAAACCAGCAAAAATTATAATATCCACAATGGATGCTGCTGCAAGATTAATGGGTTTCAAGGTTCAGACACGAAATTATAAGGTAAAACTTTTTATGAGGACTGTAGAGAAGGTACATTGATAGTAGAGATTATAAAAGTGCTTGGTTACAAGATTGAATGCAAATCGTATGGTTATTGATCATTATATTAATTTTAAATTGATTGACTTGTCTCTTTGCATTATGGTAGAAATTGAAATTTGGATTTGAAGTGTATAAATTTGGAAAAAAGGGAAAAATGAAAAAACTTAGAATGGCCAACATTCAGTGCATTTTTTGTGACAGATTATTATTGTTATTCTGAACAAACATAAAGTGAAGGAAACAGTGTTTATGAATGCAACGGTTTTTGAAAGGACCATGTTTTTGTTTAATGACAATAGAGAGGTGTCTTTCAATGGAAGTTCTTTTGCGTTAATATTTATGTGCCTAATCCATACTG
Organism: Cupressus sempervirens; assembly: GCA_028749045.1. Taxonomy (NCBI): domain Eukaryota; kingdom Viridiplantae; phylum Streptophyta; class Pinopsida; order Cupressales; family Cupressaceae; genus Cupressus; species Cupressus sempervirens. The sequence continues at coordinate 425,038,851 of CM053788.1, forward strand.
GATAGCGTACTTCCACTGATGACCGCATCTATATTAAAACAACTTCAAAATAATGTTGTTTCATGGACAAAGAAGCTGCAGTTTCACTTCAAATAAGATTTCATTACAAATTCATTGTTGTGTCACGTTAATCTGTATTTATAAGCTGTATGAAATGATTAAAAAAGCTGAATGATTTTTGAAGTTTCAGTTTGCTGTTTTATTTTTTGTTGGTGCTTTGTAGATGAGACTTGAGGGACTTACTACAAACAAGACTGGACAACTTGTAGTTGCAATAGAGGTAACCTTAAATTCTCTTTTGGCTTTTATTCTTGCATACATTCCTTGGTTTACATTTTGGTGGATGTTTATGTTCATTGTTTAATAGGTTTTTGAGGTTGCTCCTTCCGTTTTCATGATTGAAGTACGGAAGGCTGTCGGTGAAACTTTAGAATATCACAAGGTGCGCCTAGCTTGATGTCTGACTTGCTCTGTTTTCCACCCTTAAATGTTATTTTATTTTACATGTTGTATCCTTTGCTATTAATACCTGTCTTTCTTTATATACATATTATGTAGTTCTACAAAACATTCCGTGGTCGTTTGGAGGACATCCTTTGGAAGCCAATGCATGAGGCAGATAAATCACAACTGAGACGAACAGAAAACCAGTGAAATTTTACTAGCACTTGGGGTTTATCAACAGGCACCTAAATTGCAGGAACACATTTGTATATAGATCTTCCATCTATTTATCAGCATCGTCCTATATGATCATTGAGTGATCACCTCATTGCTTTTGTAATAATGTATGTGGAATCAGGTTAAGCATGGTATGTGGGTTTTATGTTTGGAAGTCATATTACTTGAAATGCAAATTACATATGATAGCTACTATTATTCTAGTGTTACCTCCTTGTGTAAAACTTAATTCCCTAGACATACTGTGCACTGGACAAGTAGCTTCAAATGTTACATCCTGCACTCTCGATGGAGTAAATATGCTGTAAAAATTAAGAGAACAGCCATGCTAAACTCGCCACCCACTGGGCAGGGTGGTTTTGGAATATAATTTTCGGAGTTCTCATCTGATAGCTACTTATTTTTTAATGAATGGTTGATCCTTATGTTGGGGGTAAAAGAGTTTTGTTATATATCAAAAGTGAAAATATGTCAATCTTGAATCAATGCTCAATTATATGTTTATAGCCTCACAAAAAATCTTCCAAACAAATCTATTAGTTATTCTTTTGACTCAAAGAATTGAAATCAATCAGACAATTATGATAGACTAGGTACCCATCACATATTTTACTGAAATATCCCCTTTTAGTATATTCGGTACTCTCAAATTTTACCCTAAAACCACAATTCAAATTCAAATTAAGAAACATAATACATTTAGAAGTATAAATTAACCAATTGATATGCCCTTTACAAGAGAGATGTTGATCTAGGTCATGTACACAATATTAGTCTCTAAAGTTTAAGCGACATTTAAATAGTAAACCATGATAACATCTATTTTTTCTAAGCATCTATAGGTATCATGATATCGCATAAACATTGTTCATGTTAAGTTTCTAAGGATCTGCTACAAATGTACTAAGCATTACCATAATATTTGGTATGTGTGTTCCAAATGATAACGATCTCTTATTTATAATGAGAAAAATGATAAGAAAAGACATAACCCATCATAGGACATGTTTATTTGTTAATTTGATAATTAATATAATAACAAAAATAATCAGAGTTATATATATTAATTTCTCTCATGTAATAAACTTACATCTCATATATAATTATATATATCTACAATTTTATCCAATTGAAGCTACCAAACATCAACACTCCCTCTTAGCTAGGGAGGATAAATACAAGACAAATATTACACCACTGACAATCTTTAGGAATGACACATTAAGGAAATATTTGATTAGAAGATTTCCACTAATTTGATATGACATTTGATATCGTTGAGTATTGGCCTTCAAAATATCAACATATGATATTCAACAAATACTCTGAGTAATGGTCTTTAGAATATCAACACTTGATATTCACCATGTACTCAATAAGGTAATGGTCTGCAAAACATCAACATATGATATTCACCATTTTAATATCACAATTGAGTATTGGTCTTCAGAATAACAACATATGATATTCACCAGATACTCTTTGAGTAATGGCCTCTAGAATGAGATGCAAGATATTCACCAAGTATTATTAGTAATGTGTTCCAGAACATCAAGTTGTATAGTATTCATCACGTACTCTGTTAATGGCCTCTAGAACATCAATTTGTATAAGATTCACCAAATACTCAAAAATGTTTATAAGGTATGCACACACATTCTCGTAATGTTTACCATATAAACATCCACCATACAAAGTATAATCCATCATGACCTACATAGACATCATAAGATATCCATCATAATAGAAAATTAAGTTATTGTAAGATCGTCACTTTTCAATATTTTGCAAATACAAGTGACATCATTTGGAAGTCGTCACTTCCTCATGATGTACACAAAGGGTAGGCCCATTAAAATCACAGTCACGAGGTATATTCATTAATCAGTCCTTTTGATTACTACAATTTATTGATCACTTAAGAATCCATCTCAACATAGTTTACTCCCTGTGAGTCAATATGATCAAGATTATCAAAGGTTGATTGAATCACATCCTCTATCCGCTCTTTCAAATTGAAGTGTCAGACTCCCTCTAAACATCAATCTTTTGAGCTCCTTTATCAAAGTTGCCTTTGATGAAGTGTCATACTCCCTTTGAAGCTTATATGATCAAGATCTTCAAAGATCAACTAAAACATATCCTCTATTCGCTCCTTTACGCAAATGTTTAAGACTCCTTCTAAATCTGATATCAATCTCCATTTTCCTTCAATAACATTCTCGAAGGAAGAGACTGCGACACATAGCTCTTATAATACACATAGAAAGAAAAATAAGAAAGATTTACAATATTAGGAATGTAATACTTAGAAATTGTGCTAAAAAATACTTATATTATGTAGTCAACAAATAATGCCCTTCAAACAATACTTGATCCTCTTTAGCACCTAATAAATTAATGCTCCAACCTCCAAGCTTGTAGATACATGATTAATTACATTCTTTATATCTTCCTCATAAATACCACCTATACTAATATAATATAAGGTAAAAAAATTCTCCAATCTATATTCACTTATCTTTATAATGAAATAGACAAATACTTACCTTGTAATGTTACCTTGTATATTATTATTGTTCAAAATATTTTTGATGTCGTCTTTGGTATGGTGTATTCCATAGCTTATGGTCTTCATTGGCACTGTATTAATCCATAAATAATGGGTTGGGAAAATAGGGGTTCAACGATCAATAAATAAATTTAAAGTGGGCTCTCCTTACCGCCATGGTGCATGTGGTGACTAATGGGGTAAATTGTGAAAAATCAAACTATTGCAGTCACTGATTATTAATCTCCTATCACAAATGATTATTAAACTGCTGAAAATAAATTCCCAGCTAATATCGAAGAATAACACAACTGCAACTTCACTTATAAAATAGGGAAAGAAATGCGCAACACAATGAACACAATATTTTCGGACAAATTGTCCCTGGAAAAACCCCTAAGGGAAAACCAGTTCTACATATGAGGAATTATATTAAACTTCAGCAAATCAAGAGATACAAAATTCTTTGTCTCTCACTGGCAGAACTCCGACAACCTCCTAATTTCTCCCGCTGATATTCCCCACTGCTATCCCCACGCTAACACTGCGCCCTTGCTAACACTGCAAGACTGTTTGCTAACACTGCAAACTGCTTCACAAAAGCTTCTTTCTGTGCCCTTGCTAACACTGCAAGACTGTTTGCTAACACTGCAAACTGCTTCACCAAAGCTTCTCCACATCCAAATGACCCAATGACCCCTTTCTATACTACTCCTGTTGGTAAACCAACGACCGAGATTAAATCTAACCAACGGCTGAGATTAAGACAACTCGACAGCCAATAATAGAATTGGTTGCAAAGTGTCCAAAAGGAATCACTAAAATTAGTAAATAATAATCATTTACTAATTTTTGGCAAGTGGACAAACAGCTGTCCAAACCACCCATAAATACAACCACTATTCATAGATAAGGACGAACAGCTGTCCAAGCTACCCATAAATAGTGCTGCTATTTCCGGGTCAGAAATAACAGTTGTCCAACTAACAATAATTAACACTCCCTCTTAGCGAGGAAGTTGTTCTGCATGACACCCATCTTATCTCTGAAGAAGATAAATTTGGCCTTTCCCAAAGCCTTCGTCAAAATGTCTGCTACCTGCTCATCTGTAGGTATGTATTGTAGTCGAACAACTTTCTTCAATCTGCACACGTGGGGTCTCTTTGCTATGTGCTACAAAGCCTTCTGGTTGTTCTATGTATACCTCCTCCTTCAACTCACCATTGAGGAATGCTGTCTTGACATCCATTTGATGGATTTGCCATCCCATCTGTGCTGCAAGTGAGATTACAGCTCGTATAGAAGTATACCTGGCAACTGGAGCAAATGTCTCCTCATAGTCTATTCCCTCCTTCTGAGAGAACCCCTTTGCCACAAACCTAGCCTTGTATTTCTCGATGCTACCATCTACATCGTGCTTTATCTTATAGATCCAGCGTGATCCAACTACAACCCTATCTGTTGGTCTAGGTACTACCTCCCACACATCATTCTGCATTATTGAAGAATATTCCTCAACCATAGCATCTCGCCATACCTGATGTTCTGCAGCTTCCTGATAGCTAGAAGGCTCACTATCTACCAACTGACTAACTAATGCCACATAGTCATTGAACTTGGTTGGTTGTCTTCGTTGTCTAGTACTCTTCCTAGGAGCTCCCACAAACTCCTGAGTATCCCTTTGTGTATCTGGAACCACATGGTTCCTGCTGCCAACTGTAGAGGATGAAATGTCAACCTCTAAGTCTTCCAGATGCATTTCCTGTTGCACCTGTTGCTCCATACTCTGTGAATCTTCACTAACTGAGTCTACACTCGTACTGGTAACTGTACTTGAGCTTTGATGCCCTTGACTTGGTCTTGGAGCTTCTGTTGGCTGCTCACTCTGATCATCTGCTGGCAAATCTCTGGATCTCTTGAATGCCTTGTCCTCCATGAACTTGACATCCCGTCTCACAATAACTCTTTTAGTCCCCGGAATGAAAATCTTGTATGCCTTTGAGGTCTCATTGTACCCAACAAAGTACCCCCTCTCTGCAGTCTGATCTAACTTTGTACGTGTATCTCTAGGAATATGACAATATGCCAAACTCCTGAATATCCTGAAGTGACTAACATCTGGCTTCTTCCCTGTGAAAGCCTCCTTTGGTGTCATCTTCCCTAGCACCTTGTGTGGAACTCTATTCTGAATGTCGACTGTTGTATTACACGCCTCTGCCCATAAGTAACGGGGCATGTCCTGGTCATGTAGCATAGCTCTTGCTGCCTCCGATATAGAACGGTTCTTCCTCTCAGCAACTCCATTCTGCTGTGGATTGTAAGGAACAATCCATTCTCTCTTGATTCCTTCTCTAATGCAGAACTCCTGGAAGACATTTCCTTTGTATCGCCTCCATTGTCTGACCGAAGAACCTTTATCTTCTTTCCTGTCGAGTTCTCCACAAGAGCCTTGAACTCTTGGAATCGACTGAAAACCTCCTCTTTAGTCTTTAAGAAGTATATCCAGGTCTTTCTAGAGAAGTCATCAATAAAAGTAACATAGTACTCATATCCTCTAAGAGATTTCGTTGACATTGGTCCACAAACATCTGAATGTACTAGATCAAGAACACCCTTAGATTTGGTGTCACTCCTTGGAAAAGATGCTTTCGCAAACTTCCCCAACACACATCCCTTACATATATCGTCATGCTCTGTGCTCACCTCTGGAACACCTGTCACGGTCTCACGAAGCAATCTAAGTGCTCCATGATGAATATGGCCCAACCTCCTATGCCATAGCTCTCCAAGATCTCTAGGATTATTGTTGCTCATAAGTGTCTTAGGAGTATCAAACTGCAATCTATAAAGGCGACCACTCCTAACTCCAATAGTTATGGGTGATTTCCAATCCTTGTGCTTAATCAACACATGTGTCCCTCTAAAGAGTACATTATACCCCCTATCCTGAAGAACAGATACAGAAATCAAATTCATACCTAAGCCCGGCACATATAACACATCATAAAGAGGAATTATCTTTCCATTCTCCCTCTGAAACTGAACAGTCCCTTTCCCAACAGGGTTGAGTTTGGACAAGTTTCCCATAGAAATCTGGATGTTGGTGTCCTCCTCCTTGTAACTGGAGAAGTACTCTCTAACTCCTGCCATATGAAATGTCGCCCCACTATCTATATACCAAACACACTGTGAGGTTGAGCTAACCATACAAGCTATGAGTGCAAACTCATCTTCCATTCTGCTGGAGAGTTCTTCTGCACTTGCTGAAGCTGCCACTTGCTTCTTACCCTTTTTCCTCTCTGGGCAATCACTGACATAGTGGCCAAACTCGTGACATCCAAAGCACTTGACCTTAGAAAGGTCCTTCTTCTTCTTTTCACTTTGTGAATTTGATCATTTGCTAGATCCCTTCTTTGCTTTCCCTTTACCCGCTAGGGCAACGTTCTCTTGTTCCACCTCATTTTTCTGACTCTTGTTGGCCCCATTGATAAGACTTAGTCTAAACTCCTCCTGAGTGAAATCAGTCCATAGTCGATCCCAACTCGGTAAAGTATCTCGTCCACTGACAACTTGAACAAAGACACTCCATTGTTTAGTAAACCCATTTAGGGCTATTCTCACTAGCTCATCATCACTAGGGCTATCTCCAACAGCTGCTAACTCATCCTTGACAAGTCTGAGCCTGGTGAGGTAACTTGTGACGTCTTCTCCCTAATTCATCCGGGTATTCTTTAGCTTCTCTCTGAGAATCAACTTCCTGTTAATGGTAGCATTCTGGTACAGATTTAGAATGGTGTCCCACATCTTCTTTGCTGTATCTAGCTCCGAGATATGTGGAACAATATGATCCTTGACACCATCAAGGATAATCCTCCTCGCTTTGGCATCGTCCTTCCTATATGCTGCAAGCTGTGTTGCATCCGTTGGTATAGGTACACCACTGGTAGCATAATCCTTGATACCATTCTCTTCCAACAATAAAGAAATTCTGGCCTTCCAGACACCAAAATTTGAAGCACCATCCAATCTATCCTGATCTCTCAAACCAGCTGAAGCCATCTCAAGGGTTTAAAGCAATAATAAATCTAAAGAGATCAAAATTTCTTTCCCAGGGCAAAACTCTTCTACCCTTAACAATGCTCTGATACCATATGAAAAATCAAACTATTGCAGTCACTGATTATTAATCTCCTATCACAAATGATTATTAAACTGCTGAAAATAAATTCCCAGCTAATATCGAAGAATAACACAACTGCAACTTCACTTATAAAATACGGAAAGAAATGCGCAACACAATGAACACAATATTTTCGGACAAACTGTCCCTGGAAAAACCCCTAAGGGAAAACCAGTTCTACAGATGAGAAATTATATTAAACTTCAGCAAATCAAAAGTACAAAATTCTTTGCCTCTCACTGGCAGAACTCCGACAACCTCCTAATTTCTCTCGCTGATATTTCCCACTGCTATCCCCACGCTAACACTATGCCCTTGCTAACACTGCAAGACTGTTTGCTAACACTGCAAACTGCTTCACAAAAGCTTCTTTCTGTGCCCTTGCTAACACTGCAAGACTGTTTGCTAAAACTGCAAACTACTTCACCAAAGCTTCTCCACATCCAAATGACCCAATGACCCCTTTCTATACTACTCCTGTTGGTAAACCAATGACCGAGATTAAATCTAACCAACGGCTGAGATTAAGACAACTCGACAGCCAATAATAGAATTGGTTGCAAAGTGTCCAAAAGGAATCACTAAAATTAGTAAATAATAACCATTTACTAATTTTTGGCAAGTGGACAAACAGCTGTCCAAACCACCCATAAATACAACCGCTATTCATAGATAAGGACGAACAGCTGTCCAAGCTACCCATAAATAGTGCTGCTATTTCCGGGTCAGAAATAACAGCTGTCCAACTAACAATAATTAACATAAATCTTTCCAAACTCGTTTTCTTCTGCACTCCCCAAGCTTCCCCTGTCTTCAATAATAGCAACTCGCTATAGCATGGGGTCAAACTATTTCATTAATGTTTGCACCTGTCTTTTATTGTGCAACATATCATTCATTTTTAATTTCACTCTTCTCCGACTTCTTCCATTTTTCAACGCAAAGCCAAGTGACCCAACACCTTCAATTCTTACGATATTTGTGTTTGCATGACTTTATTCCTCGAGGGACTTTTGTTTGCATGTGGCGGGACCCTTGTCTTACGTGGTAGACAATCTAATATTTATTTGTCACATTCTTCTCCTTTTACTGCCCCCTATGTGTTTGTAGTTACAACTCGCACTTGTCATTAGATGTTTTTGAAACAAGAAATTTACTTTTGTATCAAAGGGCCCATAGTTTACTATGCACTCCCAAAGGCGTGGATCGTAGCACAGGTAGATAATTGCATATAGTTCGCAAAACTTGAGTTACAATTAATATGTCTAGTTACATCTCTTTAAGCAAAACCATATCCAAGAAAACTGAAGAGACACATACAAAATCCATAATGGTGGTTGTTTCTCATCCTATCAACGAGAAATACGAAATTGTCCAAGAAAACATATCGTGTCCTCCATAATAGGAACAATGATGGCCAAAATGAAGCAATGAAACCAAGTCATTAATAACACATCAATAACAAAGAAGACTAATAGGGAAGGTGTAGAAGGAAATGGACCCGATTCAAACCCCTCTTCAACAGACGTAAGTGAAGCCAATTCGTACTCTGAAATATATATCCAATTGACTCGTGTTGAGATTGATCTTCAAAAATTATATATCAAATTGTTTGAATATCATTGTAAGCAACTGAGATTGCAGAATGTATATTAGATTGTTACTAGTATAACTATTAACGAGCATTATGGGTATTTGTCTGAGTCTCGACAATCTGATATATATCTCCGTATGTATTTATATTTCTCGACCATCTTATATCTAAGATGTACCAATCTCCAATGTTATTTTTGACCTTGTTATATGCTTTATCGACCTCTGCATTTGTATTGACCAATACAGTTAAATCTATTTGAATTATTGTGGTTTGAAGGCCTCTTTATCTCTTTGTATCATTTGTAGTGGTCTAAGAACTACTGGGATGATATTCAAATAGAATCCATAGATAAACACATTCTACAACACTAATCAACATCGACATTCTAGTCTATGTTCAATGATATGATATTGTTCTATCACGAGCAATTTATCTCTAATATCCTCCACATGGTGTTTCTATTTGAATCACGAATGTCCGACACATGAGACTATATTATTTTCAACACAACTAAAGAATTTGGAAGGTAGAGAGCCAACAACGCATTCTATTAACGAGTGTCCATCACATTGCCATCAATTTTCAAATAATTTCTTAAATCGTTTAATGTAGATCTTTGTGGTGGTTCATCTTCAATGCACAGGAGTCAGATCTACTCTGATATGGTGTATGTTTCTAAGGATCTGCTACAAAGGTACTAAGAACTGCCATAATATTTGTCATGTGTGTTCCAAATGGTAGTGACTTCTTACTTATAATGAGAAAATGATAAGAAAAGACATGTCCCATGAAGGACATGTTTATTCATTAATTTGATAATTAATATAATAACACACACACACACATTCTCTCATGTAATAAACTTAGATCTCATATGTAATTATATTTCATATATAATTATATATAGCCATAGTTTTATCCAACTGAAGCTACTAAACATCAATAGTTCATATGGAAATCCATTTAAGGCAATAATAATTCCAAAGTATGTTTCAATAATAATCATATTAGAAGTCTATTTGAAATGTTTGCAACTGCAATCTCAAGGTTGGTCGTCCTAGTATTGCGAGAGCATGGAAGGCGGGCCATCCTTCTTCCTCTATCAAACCCAAGAGCACATAAGTATTTTTGGTCCATTTCATCTCCCAACCCATGACCACAAAAGTTTGGTTGCCCCTCCATCTCTGGAAGGCATACTTGATAAGAGAGGGAGGGCAGGAGGAGAGTTCTTTCAAACTATCTTTGGGAGGTTGGAATTTCTTCGTCTCTTGTGAACTTGAAAGGCTAGTCATCCTTCCTATTTTCAATCTGTTTCTCTAAATCCAAAATGGAGCACCATATAGATCTACCATATAACAAAGATAAACATATAGATTACTCACAATGATAAATAATTTCTACAATTACTAGTATTATATGAACACATATATTTGCCTATAATTTTACTTTATTCATATATTTATCTTTTAATTTAGTTGCTACTTATATGACTATAATTTCTAATTTTAATTATGTTCTGATTTTTGAATTTGTTCTCTGGTTGATGTTTATGATTGATTATTGTTGAATGACTGATATCTGTACGAATGATTTGATTGAATGACTTGTGGTATTGATGAGTGATGCTTAAGAGAATGTTGATTAAATAATTGAAGAGTGACGTAATAGATGTTGGTTTGGTATATCTATGAATTATGGTTTGAATGAATGATGTGGTTTCTTGATTGCTTGTGTTGTTGATTTGATTATTGGTGATTACTTTTGTGGGTTCTTAATGATTGGTAAGTAATCATTGAATGATTTGGAATGATTTTGACCTTATACTTCATTGGTGAAAGGGTCTCCACCTTTTGTATGACTTGAGCCACCACTATTTGTTGTTGATGTTTAAGAGTACTAGCTTATTTCCAAATTGACCTCTCTTCCATGAGCTCCTCAAATTAAATCGCTTGCCCATTATATTTGCCAATTTGAGGGAGAAGTCACACTTCTTCATCATGTTTGCCTTTTGCAAGAGTTGCAACCTTTTACAATTTTTGCCATATAACAATACATAAGATTGTTTTGATCTAGAATTACCATGCTTGTTTGAATTATGCTCCTTCTTATTGAGATGGAAAGAAGAGGATAATCAATTTTCCTTATTGAAGGGTGATTGGTTGTGAGGATTGTGAATCACAATCTCATTCAAACCTTAATTTTTCTCTATTAAAGAAGAGTCCCTTCATGAAATCTTTTAATCCTCCAAAGGACAATTGGCTTCACAATTCCATTTAATGAGAGGCTATGGGGAGATATACTGTATAGATTATTAATTTTCTTTGGTCACATCAAGGATTACAACACACAACATAAACATCACTTGGTTTATGTTAATCGACATAAGGGACCTCTCATATTCTATCTATTGTACCTAATCTCCAAGCTTTAGATGTAAAGTGATCAAGGAGAGTTGCTTGTCAACAACAATGCTTACACAAACTATAGTAAAGAGGGAGTCCTTTCTATACCTACTCACCTCATAAAACACAATTAGATATCCCAAAGAGCATGTTATAGAAATTTTTACTTCCTCATCATAATATTGTTTCAATAAGTTATAAAATGTATTAGTAAACGAATGTGTTAGTTAAAATTAATTGATTTTTAATTCCATTTTCCCAAGAAGCAAAGACAAACACTACCATCAATTGGAGAGACCAACATGACATTAGTGATCGTTTTTGTTTGAGAGGGTTAGCTCCCTCGTGTTGGTTTCCAAAACACAGATTGGAAATCCAAGAGATTTGTCAATTCTTAATCAGTTCTTTTCAATGAACGAGAATGATTTGTGATCAAATTCCCTTTCACTTCTAGCTCTGGAAGACCAAGGTGGGTGAGCCTATACCTCAACCCCAAAACCATGGTCAGGGGCTTTTTTATAGCAGATAAAAAAGTATGTGAAACTTGAGATAACTTGTCAAATTGGTAGAATGCCTTCAAGAACATAACCACAATTGCTAATAAAATTGAATGACTTAAAATGCTTTGAGAAGATGCTTGAATTGAAATGCTCGAGAAACATGTATAATGTATGAGAATGTTTGAAACAAGACTTTCAACAACGAACTAAATGTCTATCTTCCAACAATTGATAAGAATAGTACTTGATTTTAGCTGGGTAATAGAGTCTATCTAATCCAACTCTATGTACTACCTTGTAAGATAGTAAAATAAATATTATCCCAACACCATCAACTATTCAAATGCTATTAATGCATAGATAGTTAACTGCACACCCTTATCAGTCCAAATAAATTTAATTACTTTGGAGAGAAAGCCAATTGGAAAAGAAACTGGAAATTTCGAGTTCTTCATAAATCTCTTGATGATTGGACAAACATGTGAGACAAATAACTCTCCATCACAAGTATTACAAGAATGGCAATTAATTAAAGGGACTAGTTAAATGTGAAATCAACTTTCATACCACAACTGAAACAAAACAAAAAAACACCAATTCTTTTTATTACTTTGATAAGGATAATACATTTGATTTGATGCCTTTGATTGCTTCAAATTACTATACATTATATGTCTATATTGTTGTATCTATCACATGGTCCTAGTATCTTTATATACAAAACAAGAGATGCAAACAAGCTACCAATATGTCTTTTCACAACTAAATTTAGCCTAGCTAATTGCAATCGAACAATATGCTTAAGTGACAACTTTGCAAATTAACAAAAATACACAATTTTAATAATAAAAATTTAATTCATATCTCGGGTTGCTAATTCACAGCGATCACATCCTCCTTAGACCCTTTCTTTGTATCCCCTGTAGGTGACAACACTGGCTTTAGGTGCTCTTTGACCCATTTAACAATTTTTGCATGTATTGGTTATGCATAATGTGGAACATCTGGCCTTTTCCATATTTACTTGTGATGGCTTGGGTTTCAATGAAAAACCTTGCAAACCTGTTCCCTAGAGTATTGACCCGAACTAGAAAAGTATTAAACTTAGAAATGTTGAAATCCCTGTCCTCTTTCAAATGTGAACTAATTTTGGGAACCAAATCCTTATTCAATTTTCCACTCTTCTAGACTCTTTTCCCTACCTTCTTGATCTACAAAGTTGGGGATAGTTCAATGTTGAATAATCCTAAAAGAAGACACTTTCTCCCTAATTTTACAGTCCTCTTCATTATATTTCAACTCATTAATCATTGTGTTAATGGTTTCCACATACTCTTTGATCTTTAGTGGGGCATCTGAATCTCTCCAAGCCACTTCTTCTAATCTCATAAGATCAATATGAGATTGCATAATGGACAATCCCTTTGGTTGAGGCTTGTTTTTATTGAAAGTTGTTAACATAGTCAACAGAGTGTGGTATCCATTGTATACTACATCACACTTACCAACAACTACATTAACCTTGAAGGAAATAATCTAATTGAGCAATTAGAGATAACACTAGGATTATCTATCACTTTCTCTATAGCCTTCTCAACGCGTATTTCAATAGTAACCTCCCAATGAACAATACTAGCCTTATCTTTATGTTCAAATTTAAGGGTATGAATTTCTTGACTCATTGCAACCATTCTCAAATATAGTTCATTTACTTGGACTTGTTTGTCTCAATCTCCCTTGTTTGAGAAAATTCCAACTTCTCCTATAAATATTTGACATGATCTTTGTTAATCATGGCTTTATGCATCAATTCAGTGGCTGAAACCAAGGGGTTGGTGTCATCGAAGTATTTGCACATTTGCGATTCCATCTCTATCCTTTGACATATCCATCATCTTAGGTTAATTCTCTCCTGTGAAGTTGATCCAAGTAGTAGGGTTTCAATTTTAGGGTTATACCTTGAACCTCAGATTTTATCTTCTACATCAAACTTGGCCACAAGGTTTGGTTCATCTTGTTTTCTTACTCGATCAAGTAAAAACATTTACTTCAATGAAAGCCCTCGAACAATTAGCATATTGCTTTTCATTATCAATTCTCTAGCTTCTTCCAAGGTGATTTTTTTTTAATTTAGCTTCATCTCCTTTCGTAATTGATCAATAACCTATGTGCAATGACTCTTCTACTCCATTAAACCTCAAAAAAATTCTCTCTTTAAAATCCTTCATTTTTAGTTATAACACAACTCTAAATTCTTGAGTCTTAATGAAATTTTCATCAGATACAAATTTTAGTGATATGGCTTCCCTTTCATAATTTATATCCACAACTTCCTCACCCTCCATAGTTTGTGTGTGATATCCATGAAGGTCCTCCTGATATACATATGGAGGGCATGGTGTTCTGACTTCTTCTTCTCCTAAATTCTTCAAAATACATGCAACTTCTTCTGAATCTCCTACCCCTTCCTATAAATTGGCGGATGGAAGTGGGAAAATATTATCATCTTCTTTCTGTTTCTTTGGTGTCGAGGAGTCATAATCTTTAATAATGATTTTTCTATGTCTTTTGGGAAGCGGTGAGACCTCGAGAGCTTTAGCTTCAAAGTACTTACCATGTAGTTTCTCGAAATCTCTAATGCATAATTCAATCCTCAATCCTAAGCACTTCTTTACCTAGTCTTCATGAAACTTGTGAAGATCCTTTTTTCGCTTTTCATCTTCTAAGCCTTTCAATATGGTTCACTTTTGCCATCTTTGCACCATCTCTACAACATTAATACAATTATGGGCTTATACTCGTTTTAAAAAGACCTTATATGTTTATATGGATCACATATCCTACCTTGTGTCTATTTTGTAATACTTATTCAAATATTTCTACAATTGTTCAAGCATAGATGAACCACTTTTATTACAATAAGAGAGAGTTTCTATTATCTATGTTTAGTATCTAATGATTATCTATTGTAATCTTCTGTAACTATTAGAATGTTTCTAATATTTAGTTTTCTTTTTCTAGAATAGAATGTTTCTATTCTTTACGATTGTTTCTTAAGGAAACATTGTCCAGTCTCTTATATAAATTGATCTCTTGATCACTGTTAATAACAAACAAATATTTTCCAATTACTTTGTAATACGGTATGAGAGCCAATACTATTTTTTTGAAAATAATTATAATTTCTTGGTTGAAATTATGTGCCTTTTATTTTCAAAATTATTTACATACATATTTGCTTCCAACTCTCTATATAATCCAACTAGGGTTTCTGTTCTGAGAGATCTGAATCCACTGACTTTTGGTTTGGTTCTGCAACCCATTTCTATCTAGATCCATCTTTTTTTTTGGATACTTTTCCCATTTTTTGTGGTTTTTTTGCAGTAGGGTCATTTTTGTTCAAAACCCTAATTTTGTGTGTTGGATCAAACAAATATTTATAGATTCTTGGTGGGTTTTTTGACTAAAAGAGGGGTAAAAATTTTATTGAATAGCAAAGAAAGCAAAACAACACAAGAAACAAAGAGAACTACAGAGCTTTATCCTAGCCCACAAGTTGAACCAACATCTGAGATAAATCAAGGGGAAGCATCCTATGATCAATAATGCTCCAAACTGGTCCAGTTAGCCAGACAATCAGCCACACTATTCCACTCACGAGGGATATGCATAAAGACACAGAATCCAAAAAATTGCATAACTGAATTATCTGTTGAATAACCAGAGCCAAATGCCAATCCACATGCACAAGGTTCCTTCTATTCAATAAATTCACAACCAACTACGAGTCAGTCTCACATATAATTCTTTTCCAGCCACGTTGACGGCATTGTTCCATTGCAATAGATCTCAACTAGGTTGTCTATTTTTTTTGGGTGCCTCAATTTTCGTGTCTCAATTTTCTAGCCAATGGATCATTCTCTTTGGGTTTTTCGAGCTCTCTTCCGAGTTATCCTTCAATTTAGTGGGTCTTTTGTTTGTTTCCTTCAAAGAACATGCCTTCACATATTTTCACACGTTTTCACTGAAAAAATGTTCTATGGCATCCCTAACTAATATTCTGCTCAAGGGAAATCAAAAGTTCAATGGTCGCCATTATGACACATGGAAATAGTGGATGCTAACCATTCTCGAATATCACAACAATGATAAGGTGGTTCTGGTTTTCAGCGGTCTTCTCATCAGAGGTCCTCTGCTCTAGCTTCAGAAGGCTCCAGCAAAAAGAACATTCAATGCAAATATTGCCATAAGTATGGGCACATGAACGTTGAATGTCAGAATCGCTTAGCTACCCTATCCAAGCAATCTGGTTCACAGCCCACAACAAATAGTGTGGAGCACCTTGAGCAGACAAAATCTATCTTTTATGCTTTTTGACAGCTTCGTGCCCTGGATAGATCAACCATTAAGGGAGAGAATTATGATAATATATAGTTTATATTATCTCTATTTAGTATCTAATGGTTATCTATTGTAATCTTCTATTTAGTTTTCTATTTTTAGAATAAAATGTTTCTATTTTTTACGATTTTTTATTAAGGAAACATCGTTCAGTCTCTTGTATAAATTGATCTCTTGATCACTGTTAATAACAAGCAAATATTTTCCAATTACTTCATAATAAATTTCCCATCTTGCAAATTTGGCCACATGAAACATAAATGTACCCTTTTTTCTTGGATCATTTACTTCAATTACAAACCAAAATATTAGCCAAATGAATTCTAGGAAAGCCACTCTTTCAGATACATAACATGGGATCTTGTGGGGACTTTGTCTCCACACATACACTCTGATCAAAGTATGATCTACCTTGTAAATGTAATTTAAAAAGTTGTAAAACTCTTATTGGGGTAAGCTTTGAGTGGCTTAATATAGCTCTGACATGGGGATGAATTATTTCCACTATCTTCTATGTGGAGCTTCTTAACTAAACAACAAAGGAGTCATGAAAAATCCCATAATTGTCATCCAAATTGTTTCTATCAAATGTCGTGCAGCCGAGTTGAACTGGTAGTCTGGCTCCACCATGGTTAGCTCCGTGGAATGGCTGAAAATGGCATAATTTTGAAAGAGTAACAAGTGAAACTACAAAGAAAAATGTTTAAAACTCTTCCTCTTCTTCCACTATAGAAATTCACTATGTAGAATGTTTTTAATTTCAGCAGTAATGTCAAACTTAAAACTTAAATTGGGGTTATGGATCCCCATAGACAATACATTAGGTCTGGTGGCATCTTTGATCTACTATCTTCTTCAAAGACTTGTGCCCAATCATAATAAGTTTTTTTGAAATAAATCCATAAAACTATTTGTTAGGTAAGGACCTTTACTGTTGAACTTTACTACTTGGTTTTGATCCAATCTTTTCATAAAGAAAGTTGCTTCTTTATAACCTATGTTTCTTATTAGTCTTTCATTATCCATTAGAAATTGTTCCTGATCTACTTTCATTAGGGATTGAGTGATGACCAGGAAGGGATTTCCACTATCCTTCTTATAGTTTTGGTCTCTGGTATATAATTTGTAGTTAAGGCTTCAATGAGCTCAACATCCACAAATACATTTGGAACAATTAATTTCCACAGTTTCAATCACCATGCACATGGTCTAGGTTAGTTCTTTAATATATTAGCATAGAAGAACTAAAATAATGCTCTACCTGTTATTGGTAATTCATCATCTTGTCATTCCTTCTGTCTCTTAGAGCTAC
Source organism: Cupressus sempervirens (assembly GCA_028749045.1). Taxonomy (NCBI): domain Eukaryota; kingdom Viridiplantae; phylum Streptophyta; class Pinopsida; order Cupressales; family Cupressaceae; genus Cupressus; species Cupressus sempervirens. Next base: position 425,056,475 of record CM053788.1, read on the forward strand.
AGACTCAAACCTTTTCTTCCTAGGAGGCATTTTCTAGAAATTTTCAAAATAAAACTTTGCGAGAAGGATGAAAATTAACTTGTGGGTTCCCATATTCGACAATTCTGAATTTTGAAGAAGCTCCCCGTGCTTCTCTATACCCCAAATATCTCTCTGGTTCGAGCTCTAAACACGAGCTAGTTGTAAACGAGTTCATTATTCATGGCCAACGCCCTTTGTTTTGAAATTAGTTGTGTGTACTTCTAATGACACGATATAATTTAATGCTTCCTGTTGTGATATTGCTATCATGATTTAAGTGTCTATTTTTTGAGTGAACTCGTTGACTTATATTTCATGTGTAGTCATTCAACACAAATCCATCTCTCATGAGAATAAATGGAACACTTAGCACTCATTGGATCTAGGTGATTCTCACAGAGGTGAAGCACCAAGACTTCCCAGGAAGTCACCTATCCTACTACTACTCTAGCTTGAGCGTGCTTTCAACCCACTCTGCTTGTAACTCTATTTGCAAAACCTTCACCAAGTGTTGTGTCTTATGAAGCATTTACTAGAGAACCCCTTAAGTTCATCAATTGATTAGTAGAATATAATTTCCACAATAAGTTAAATTGTGATATTGCTATCAGCATTTAATGCTTCTTATTATGAGATTTTAACTTGTGTACTTTTGTGATCACTTGACTTAAGTGCACATTTCCTCCAAAGAGTTGTGTTATTTCACTACTTCATATTACTTTTCTAGGGAGATAGTGATGAGTTTCTTTGTGCCATCACTATTTTGGCACCCCTCTTGTTACATCTCAACAAAACAATGAAATAGCAAAGTTTTGCTATCTTGCATAGCCTTCTTTCATAGGGCTGCCAAATAGTGAGGAGTGTATATATGTTATTAACCATTTTTTTTCTTTGCAAACCATTATATAAGTGACATATGAGCTATCAAGTTTCACCATCTCGAGACACCTTTACTTTGCATCTTGCTAAATGGTGCTAATTTCCCCATTTCATCCCTACTCTTTACTTCTTTCTGTGAAGTTGAATAAACGATGACCCTATTATAAAATTTATTAATCTTCTAGTTTATTTTACTGATGATAACCACATGTCCTTGGCCAACACATGCAAAATAAATTTTGGTTGAATTTCTCTATGGTAAAGGATTCCTTCAAAATTTAGACATGCCCCAACATCTCGTATGATGCATTCTTTAATATATTTGATACAATACTACAATCAATTTTCTCATTGGTTCATACTTGAAAGTATATGTACTTGAAAACTTGTGATGTTCTCATTGAATGACATTAAATGAATTTATGTGGTAGTTGTAACTACGAGAATTAGGGTATTCATCGAATTCTTTTGAGGTTGGTTTAGAATTTGTTTGGGACCTTCATTTGTAATTGGGAGCTTTGCAAAAGGCTTGGTCTTCTCATTGGTAAAATTATATTCTTTGTAATTGTGAGTGTGTAAGGTGTGTGGTGAATGTGTGAGTATGAGAGATTGATACATGTAGAGAGATATCATACTTCGTTGGAACTGTATAGGCACAGAATATGTTATTTGTTAATTCAGTTATAATGGATTGCTTGTCCATCTTGATGTAATTGTTAATGAGATCAGTGAACCTAATCAAGGGCCAAATCAAAGATTGTATATCAGAAGTATGATTTGGACAATGTGCCTTATTGTTTCAAATTTAAGCTTGTGGGTGGTGTACACCTTTTGTTCTCTATTTTGCATGCTCTTAACTGAGTAGTACTTTTAGTAGAGTATATTCATCTTGTGGATTAGATTTCCACTGGGGTTTTCCCTAATGAGTTTCCTCGATAACAAATTTGGCATTCTTGTGATATGTGTTCAGAATATTGCATTCATTATTTATTATTTATATTTATTTATATTTGAGAGGTTTCATGAATTTAATTATTACAACTTATTCATGTATACACACCCCACCCCTCCCCAAGTTGTGTTTGGTATCAGAGCCAAGTCCTTTTTAAGGAGCTTAGCTGCTTGAATGAGATCTAATATTGAAACTTTGAGGAAAGAGATTATGAAGTTTGATGGTAAAATTTATGTGATATGGAAGGATTGGATGACTACTCGGCTGATGTGCATGGGAGTTGAGTATTAGTAGATTACAGTTGACAAGAACTATGTTCTAAATGATTTATGACAACCTATTGTACCAAAGAAGAATAAATTCAAGGAGAATGTGTTAGCTAGAGAAGGAATTATTAGTGGCTTATTTGATACTAAATATTCACCTATCTATAGTGTAGAACAACTTGTGAGCTATGGACTAAATTAAAAACTACATATGAAGGTGATGAATATGTTAAATAAGCTAAGTTGTAGGTTATAAAAGAAAAATATTAAGACATTATAATGAATAAGAATGAGACTATTACATCATTTATGCAAAGGATAAATGATTTCATTCATTTAATAAAATGTGATAACTTTTTGAGAACTTTTTTCTATTGATGAAAATATTGATAACTTTTTGAGAACTTTTTTCTACAGTACAAAAGTTTTTGCTATTAAGGAATTGAGAACAATTAGGAAAATTTAATGGAAGCATTGGGTGGAAGACTCTGTGCATATGAGGTGACTACCCTTGATTAAAAACTTCTAAAATTTGAGACTCCATTCAAAGCCATGGTTAGTAAGAATATAATTGATTGAATATGAGAACACTTCTACTGAAAATAATGACAAATGGGTAGTCAAGTATGACAATTTTGCAAGTTCACCAAGTTCTACTAGATTTGAAAGATTTGCTACAGTTTGGGTAGAGATTATAGGAGGAAGTTGGATGAGATGGAAGCGTCAATTGCAAGAAGACTATCTAAAGGGTCTGGTAACTATGAAGTTACATTTGAAATGCTTTAATTGTAGCATGATTGGTTATATTGCATCTAGATGTCCTAATAAAGTTGTTAGAGATCAAAAGTTTAAAGTAAAATATAAGAAATTCAAACATAAGGAACATGGGTATGTGCAAGATCATGGTGTGCCAAAAAGTAGCGACGTAAAAAAAATGGAGTTTGAAAATGTCTAAAAGCATTTCAAAATCCACTCTGACTTTTTTCCACCCATCCTGATACCAAAGCTAAAAAGTTAGGACCAAACCTTTTCTAGCATCCAATTTCATATCAAATACCAGATATTATATCGAGTATTCGATATGAAACCGGATACCCAAAACCTATAACATAGATTTTTTTTTTTAAAAACTTGAGAGCTCTTTTTATATTGCATTTTTTTTGCTTGAGTGTTGACCTCCATTCAGGTATCAGATTTTGGAATGGGTATATGATAAGGGTAAAAAAAAAATTAATTTTTTCAATGAATATTATTATAAATTAGTTTTTTTTAAATGTAATTTCTTTAAAATTGGGTCTTTTTTAGTAGAAATTGTTGAAATTTAGGTTGTTTTTAATAGAAATTATGTTTTACAAATTAATAGGTATGGCTGACCCAAATGATTATACTAAGGCAAGAAACAATGTTCCTCATAACCCTCCAACAAATGATCCAATACGCTCTCAAAATTGTCCACCAAACAATCCCCTACCCCCTTAAAACCCTCCTCAAATTGAAGATTTGATATTTGAAAATCTCGTCGAATTGAGGCTTTTGTGAACCACATATAACACTATACCCGCATTGTCTCCCATGTTATCCATGTTAAACACCATAGTGGATAATATTGAAACACTTACTGGTGAACAATATGTTTCTCTTCACTGGCGTGACCAAATGCATGCCATGTTTCATGATGGGTTGGACTATGATGAGGTTGTAGCCCTAAATACAACTAAGATGATATGGTTATCCTTTTTGTGGATCCAAAAACTGGTAAATAAGTAGAACGCAAAAAGCCAAACTATCAGTTAAATGGTGCACAAATGAGGCTATGCGTGCGAACTTTTGGGATCATTGGTGGATGGTTTTTGACATCCCTCCACAGAGCAGTTTAAAGGTGCCATTTTACTTCATTAGAAAAATGTATACTAAATTTGTGTTAGGTTTCAAGGTGAACTATTGGAGCATGAGGCCCAACATGGGTATAGGAGGAGGATCTCCTCAAGATAGACCATTTGCCCAGTAGAAGAAAGCTGGCACTTTTGTCCACCCTACTAATGTCTCCCCCCTCCTCCAATGTAGCATGTTGATATCATTGCAGAGGCTGGATCTTAGACTATTAGAGTGATCCATAGATTGAGTAGCCTATTGATATCTTAGGCTAGGTCAATGTTGCCTCCCTATGTTGATGATGCTAGCACGAGTTCATCATTGGCGAGCTCATCACATGTTTGTGTGCCCCATACTTGCATAACATGCAAGAATATTTTTCTGGGTCCCATAGGTGATCTTTCTAAGTATCAGTTTGTATTTGAGAAGGATACACTAGATGTGCATACAAAGGCTACACACCCTAACATGAGAGAGGAGGGGCATGTAGAGGCATGGAATCCTTCTGTGTCAGTATGTGTATACATTTTTTTTGTTATGACATATGTGATTTAAAGTTAATCTTTATAATAGAGTAATTTTAATTTTTAACACATACTGACTTATATATGTATGTGATCCTCATTCATGTTTAGTTGATGACTGAGGAGCTCAAACAAGTTGATAGTTTCACGTTCTCAGGTATTTCATTTGACCTTAAGACATCTATGGTATATTATGTTGTGTTCTCATTTCTTTTTCTATGTGATATTGGAGCATATGTGGTTTCTAATCTTTCTTTTCTCTTGCAGGTATCACCTGTTAGTGGTGGCAGAGTGTGGGGGATGAGGCACAACCCATTGACAAGGGAAAGGTAATTAGGTGCTTTTAAAGTGATTAAATATCAATTCATTCTTGTAAAATATTTGTGCTAATAAAATTTAATTACATTCTTTATTGTATAGGGTGTGGCTACTGGTGATGAGCCTAGGCAAATTCCACGTCGCAGACCCTCTAGCATTTCCATTTGCAGTGAGAGCCCCATCGTATGTATAAGTATCATTTATGTTTTACTTTCCTTATTTTCATAAATAAATTCAAAACTGATTTCCATGATATTAACTAGTATTTTGTATCTCATAGGAAACACCTAGTGAACAAGAGGTTGGACATCAGAGTTCTGTATATTTGCTGACATAGCCATTATATCCAGAGGAGTAGACACAAGTAAGTTGTAGTTTTAATTCTTGATTATAAGTTAAAAATTTAGCATGCTATGAATTATAATGTTAAAGTTTACGTTGTACATTCATCTGAAAAACATACTTGAACATACAAATGCCACAATCAACGAGGTTCAAGCACTGCCGAGGACATATGAGAGGACTCTTGACTAGTGCAGGAGGTCAATGAGAGAGGTATTTATGATGAAATTTTAATACTATAAATCTTCATTAAAAAAAATATCATTACGTATTTGAGTAATTCAATGCTAGATACATAGAATCATATAAATTTAGTAGTCTAACTTTGGCTTTTCCTTTTTTGTTTATGTAGGAGGCATCTGATCCACTTAGTGTAGGGAAGAGGCTACATTTTGAGCATCCACCAATAGCATAGGATATTATAGTTTTCATAGGATGTGTCATGCTACATTTTGAGATGGCATATGCCACATTGTATACAGAAACATTGATATTATACACATTTTGATGGCATGATCAGCCACATTTTGTATATGGATCTATGTATTTTGATATATATTTGTGTAATTTGTCTATGGATACATGAACTTTGATATATATTTGTGTAATTTGTCTATGGATACATGTATTTTGATATATATTTGTTTCATTTATGTGCACAATGATATACATATTAATTTAGTATAGTATTGTTCAATTCATCGTGGATCATGTGTATTGTTCATGTTTATGGAATATCATTCATTTTGATCATGTTTGTTATATTAAATTCAAATGAAATAATTTGTGAATAAAATTTTAACAACCTTTATTAACAAATTTTGATTCAATGTTTAATTTGAAATGCTATCATATATGTTTAATTTGAAATAATCTTTGCAATCCCTTAAGATGTCACTATGGTTCACCCACCCAAATGCACTTAGAGCATCTTGAAAATGAGATAGGTTATTGTAGGCCTCAGCATGACCATCCTGTAGCATTTGACATTTCATTGATAGCCCCCACAAGCTTCGAGTTATGACCCTTGGAAGATTGACCTTGAAACACACTTAGAGCACCTTGAAGACTCTTCGGTACAAAGTGGCCGTGAATGACAAAGTCTCTCCATAGTTGGAACAAGGGTGTCATTAGGGTTCATCTACTCATCTAGAGCTAATGGCACTGACAATTCAATGCCAAGATCAGCGGTTTCAAAATTATGTTGTGATGCACCTTTGAACTGAGGCACACTATGAGTTTTGGCATCAAGCGAGAATGTTGTGCCGAATCCAAACGGAATGTGATCTCTTAAAAATGAGATAGGTAATTTTAGGCTTTGACATGACCATCCTATAGCATTTGACATTTCATTAATATCCCCCATGAACTCTGAGTTACGATCCTCACAAGATCAACCTTGGAATGCACTTAGAGCACCTTGGAGACTCTTCAGTATGAGGTGGCCGCGAATGATGGAGGCTCTCTGTGGCTAAAACAAGGGTTTCACTAGGGTTCACCCACCTATATAGAGCTAATTTCACTAACAATTTGATGCCAAGATCAGTGGTTTCAAATCTATGCAGTGATGCACCTATGCACTAAGGCACACTACGAGTTTTGGCATTGAGTGAGATCACCGTGCCAAATCTAAACCAAATTTGATCTCTCAAAAATGAGATAGGTTATTTTAGGCCTCAACATGACCGTCTTGTAGCATTTTACATTTCATCAATAGCCCTCATGAGCTCTGAGTTACGACCCTCAGAAGATCGACCTCAAAATGCACTTAGAGCACCTTGGATACTCTTCGATGCAAGGTGGTCGTGAATGATGGAGGCTCTCTCCATGACCAAAAAAAAGATGTCACTAGGGTTCACCCACCCATCTAGAGTTAATAGTGTTGACGATTAGATGCCAAGATCAGCGGTTTGAAAGTTACATTGTGATGCACCTATGAATTGAGGCACACTACAAGTTTTGGCATCGAGTGAGATTGTTGTGCCGAATTCAAATGGAATGTGATCTCACAAAAATTATATAGCTTATTTTATGCCTCAGCATGACCATCCTATAGCATTCGATGATTCATCAATAGCCCTCTTGAGCTCTGAGTTACAACCCTCGAAAGATCAACCTTGAAATGCACTTAGAGCACCTTGGAGACTCTTAAGTATGAGGTGGCCACAAATGATGGAAGCTCTTTGTGGCTAGAAAAAGGGTGTCACTAGGGTTCACCCACTCATATAGAGCTAATGGCATTGACAATTCAATGCCAAGATCAGTGTTTTCAAAGTTACACTATGATGCACCTATGAACTGAGGCACACTACGAGTTTTGGCATTGAGCGAGATCGCTATGCCAAATCCAAATGAAATGCGATCTCTCAAAATGAGAGAGTTCATTTTAGGCCTTAGCATGACCATCTTGTAGCATTCGACATCTCACTGATAGCCCTCACAAGCTCTGAGTTATGACCATCAGAAATTGACCTAGAAATGCACTTAGAGCACCTTGGAGACTCTTCAGTATGGGGACGTCGCGAACGATAGAGGCTCTCCGCAGCTAGAACAAGGGTGTCACTAGGGTTCACCTGCCCATCTAGAGCTAATGGCACTAATTATTTGATGCAAAGATTAGTGCATTCAAAGTTACGTTGTGATGCATCTATGAACTGAGGCACACTGCATGTTTTGGCATCGAGTGAGATCATTGTTCCAAATCCAAACAGAATGTGATCTCTCAAAAATGAGATAGATTATTTTAGGCCTCGGCATGACCATCCTATAGCATTCAACATTTCATCAATATCCCTCATGACCTCTAAGTTATGACCCTTGGAAGATCGACCTCGAAACGCACTTAGAGCACCTTGGAGACTCTTTGGTATGAGGTGGTCGCGAATGATGGAGGCTCTTCGCCATCAAAAAAAGGGTGTCGCTAGGGTTCACCTACCCATCCAGAGCTAATGGAACTTACAATTTGATGCCAAGATCAGCAGTTTCAAAGTGACACTGTGATGCACCTATGAACTAAGACACACTTGTGACTTTTGGCATCAAGCAAGATCGTTGTGCCGAATCCAAACAGAATATGATCTCTCAAAAATGAGATAGGTTAGTTTAGGTCTCAGCATGACCATCCTGTAGCATTCAATGTTTCATTGATAGCCCTCCTGAGCTCCAAATTATGACCCTCAAAAGATCGTCCTCAAAATGCAATTAGAGCACCTTGGAGACTCTTTGATACGGGGTGGCCATGAACAATGGAGGCTCTCCATGGCTGAAATAAGGGTGTCACTAAGGTTAGTATTAAGTAAAAATATTATTTTTCACCTCTCTCAAGTTTTTGGCATTGGACATAGTGCAAGTTTGATGTTAGTATGTATTAAAATCATCAATTTTTAGGTCCCTCCACATAAATTGCATTAAGTAAAATCGTCTTTGTTTCATTAAATAAAAAATTTTACATTTACAATATTTGAAGTGTTTCATCATTATTACATAAATACACAGCTACCAAAAATTATAGTGTCAAAAATTTTAGTGTCAAAATAAGAATAGATTTTTCTTCATTCTGCTCCTTATTTAGTTTTTTATCTTCATGCATGGCTACTCTTCATAATGTACCTACATTCCAATATCATAAAAAAAATTAGTAACTTATTGTATTAAACAAGATGATCATTGGTTCACCAAATAATTATGAACAAAATAACATAAGAAGTAAATATACCTAGTTGAGTGTTCTAGTAGGGTCTCTCTCTATTTTAGGATCTCCAATAGGGCTTCATGATCAACATTAGTAATAGTAGAAAGTTATTTTACTTTTGGTCTTCCTTGATGCTTCAACAACTTCACATTTGTTGCTATAATAAGATGCAAATATATGAGAATTGTTTTGTGCTTCTGATAGTCTTCAAATGTAGGAATTCCATTCCTTCTAAGCATGTATTTCTGTAGTCATATTCCAGCAACAACCACCAAACCAATAGGATATGTGAATCCATCATCATCTGTGATTGGTTGTGCAAGCTTTTTTTTACCTCTTACACAATGTGCTAACCTATAATTTGATTTCTCATCATTCCCTTGTGGTGCAACCAATGCAAAGACATGTCCTGGCTGAAGAAGATCTGATAGGTGTTTATGCTCAAGTGAACTTTCCATGTCATCATTTTTTATAGAGGGTGTGATAGACAATGGAGTAAGATAATGTGGAGCCCATGTGTCCAACCACTCACTCAACTCATTGAAAACAACTAGGAAAAAATCAAGCTAGTTTTTGTGTCCAAATGGTCCATGTACTAGAATCAAAGCTCCGAAATGAATGCATTTTTTATGAGTCTCTCACTATAGCACAATCCAATCTATCACCTATGGACCCTTCCTCAACCAACCAAAAGAAACTGTGTACTACTGAATCAAGAGTCCCCCCCCTGTGATAATGTTGAATTACACCAATCAGCAATGCTACGAGCATCAAGAAACTCTGCTCCTGAAATCTTTTATTGCTCCTTAACTAGAGCTCTCTTTACACATGCCCCTGCTCCATCATGTTCCCCTTTCCCATGTCCAGACTCAAAAAAACTACAAATATGAGGCACCCGCTTCTCCACATGCATCCTACACAACCAATAAAACATGTGAGCATTCTTGAATTGACTTGTGAAATTATCTGACCAAATGATATGTCTATCCATAGCAATGTCATGCTCCTATAAGAAATCAAAATAATTCTTGAAACAATGTTGCACAAACTTGTGAGAGTGAGATCTATCATCACTCATATAAAAATGGTACTCTATAATAATCTTCCAATTATCTTTTGCACTATCAGGGGCATGTCTATATGTTATGTGGACAAAAATAAAAATCTAAATGGAGTTGCAATACTAAGATTGTGTCTTATTTTAAGGTTGCATTGTGTAGTTGTCAACAAAGTCAACAACTGATATAATAGTGTCAATGGAAAAGTCTCCTTACACATTCTAAATTGTTGATCTAACTACTAAGACCCATGACTATGTCTTGCATACTTGTATAAAAGATTTGTCTTGAAATCTGAAATAAAACTAGCTGCACTAATTTCTTTTGCAACCAATTCACATCTAGAGCCTTCACCCCCACTCTTCAATGTGTATTTCACCGTTTCATATACCATTATTTTTTACTATTGTATATTTAAGTAAGCATTTTTATAAAAGAAACAACCATCAACACTACGACATAAAAATTGATCTAGCAAGTCTCTTGATGATTTTAGAAGCCCACTAGCACCACAATTCTCCAACATTTCTTTACTTTGCAAAGTAGAATGGATGGAGCATAATAGTTCATGGTGCATAGAAAATTTGACATGATATTTGTAACAACAAGTATTTTGAATTTTAGGTGGCACACAATAAAATGGCTTCAAAGATTCAAAAGCCCTTTGTGATATATGCAATCTTGGATGACTCTTTCTAAATTCTTTAAAGTTTAACTTACCTCTAAATAATGTTTAGGATATGGCATGTGGTCTCTGATGGAAATTCTCAACTTTAACACATCTTTAGCATTAGGCGATACTCTTGAGCTCGGATGCCAAAATTGTGTAATTTTTTCCTTCACATCATCAGATAGCTTTTTATCAAAATGTGGAAGTCTCCCACCAAAAGCCCATGTTTCATTTTGAAGAGGATCATCAATTCTCTCTCGTCTACTAAGTGATCTTCTCAAAGTAGTATGATTTAGGTTCAAGTCAATACAATTTTGTCTCATATATCTACCCTTTCTCAAATGATGACTTACCAAAGAGATTGTAATAACCTTTTGAGCAATTCTCTTATCCTTCTCTCTGTTATTTTTCCCAATGCTATTGAGAGCATTGAAAAGATTCTTTACAATAATGGCATTTCTTTCCATTTTTTTATTGACATGAATCTTCAATTTGGAAAGAATAGGTCTCATCTTTTGCATCTTTCATAAGTGCATAAAAAGTTGACATAGCTCCACCACTATCTTGTTGTCAAAAAACATTTTATATAGACTTGAAGCCCATAATTGAATGGTTCTTTCTGATTTTTTCCCTTCCAAATTGGTAATAATCATTTCATCAATTTCAAGTATCTGTTTTGGTGTTCTAGAACCTTCATGTCATTTATAATTATGAGATATATAACGTTCCTGTGCATTGTTATTTTTGACATGGTCAATCATGCAATTTACATTATGAATTGGTAAAATTTCGTTATCCAAATTTTCATTCTCTAAATTTTCAATCCTGAAATTATCATTATCAATTGGTATATTTTCATTTCTCAACTGTACATATTGTAGAAGTTGTGAAAACCAACTTCACGGATCGCTAAGAACACCTGCATGCAAATAACCTGTGCTAAAGAGAAACTAGAGAAGGAAAAAAGTAGAGCTTGGAAAATCTCAACGGTGTGAGAGAAAAATGTATTCCAAGATTATGAAAACAAAAAATACAAGATTTCAACCTTAAAAGTGAACAAAACTCTAAAGGAAAATAAAACTAGGTTGTGCATTATAATTAATATAAAATATTAATTATATGCACCTAAGAGATAGCTTAAGTAACTAGAGTAATAAACAACTTAATTAACTAAATCAAGATGATCTAATTAATAAGTGTCAAAGAATAATTCCTCTAACACCCCCCCTTAAGCGAAGTTTAGGAGGTAAGCTAACCTAGCAAAGCTATGAAAGTAGGAAAAATGGGTCCCGGCAACAAGGCCTAATCAAGTACCCAAAACAAGGAAATCTCTGTAAACCAAAGATAAAGGAGAAAACCCAGTGACAACAACCCCTTTCAAAAAAGAGATAGAATAAACATGCTAAAAAAACATGAAGGAAGGAAGGCCTCAACAAGACCCTCGAAGGACAAATTCTATAACCCCAAGCATAGATCGCAACTGAAGATAGCGAAGCGATGCAAAAGATTTGGTGAAGATGTTGGCAACCTGTGATGTACTCAAAAAAGAGAACACCATCTTGGATCAACTAACGAATGAAATGCATATGAAGCTCAATGTGTTTAGTGCACTGATGCTCCACCAATTGCAAAAAATATGAATAGCACTCTGATTATCGCACCACAAAACAGTGGGACGATCAAGAGGAAAACCAAACTCAGTCATCAACTATCGAAGCCATAAAATCTCATAACTAGCAAGTGTTGCTACTCTATACTCAACCTCTATAGATGAAAGTGCATGAGCATGTACTTCTTGCATAACCATGTGATAGGACTAGAGCCAAGACAGAAAACAAAGCCAAAAATAGACTTCTGATCATCAACATCACTGGCCCAATCTAAGTCAGTGTAGCCAACAATGTGAGGAGTCCCTGATGTGTAATGAATATCATACATAAGTGTACCCTGAATGTATCTCAAAATATACTTGGCAATTTGCCAATGACTCTCATGCGGCTCATGTCAAAATCGAAAGACACGACCAACTGCAAAGGAGAGATCAAGACGTGTGTATGTCAGGTACAACAAGCTACCAACCAACTTTTAATACAATGTGGGATCCATTGAAGGTGAAGTGCAAGAGGTGGACAAAGTAACACCCAACTGAAAAGGTGTGAGAGCAAGCTTGCAGTCAAACATGTCAAAGCATCGAAGCATGTCAAGAGCATACTTCTACTAGTAAACAAAAATTCCAGTAGAGGACTGAACAATCTATAGACCAAGAAAATAGTGTAATAGACTAAGATCAGTCATCTCAAACTCTACCATCAATGCTTGTTGAACATCCTGAAGCATAGAGGATGAGCTACTAGTGAGAAGAAGATCATCAACATGTAGCACAAGGATCAAAACCTCAGCCTCAAGACATTGAATATAGACTATAGGATCGAAATGGTAGTGCGTGAAGCCTATAGGAAGCAGAAAAAAGTCCATCTTCTCATACCAAGCCTGAGGGGCTTGTTTGAGACCATACAATGGGCATCAAAGTCTACAAACCAAGGAGGAATCCTACACAAATCCTTGAGGCTGCTCCATGTAAATCTCCTCAGTAATATCACTGTGCAAGAATGCACTCTTCACATCCATTTGAAAAATGGGCCATCCCTATGAAGCTATGAGGGATAAGACAAGGCGAATAGAGTTCATCTTGGTGATAGGGGTAAATGCCTCAGTGTAATCAATATCCTCAACTTGTGAAAAACCCTTTGCAAAAAGATGTGCCTTATGCTTATAAATAGAACCATCAACTACAAACTTAGTGCAATACAACCATTTGCATTGCACTAACTTTCTTCCCTTAGGAAGAGAATAAAGATCCCAAGTATGATTTTTCATCAAAGAAGAATACTCCTCCTCCATTGCACTATCCCACTCAAAACGTCCTGTCATTACTAAAAATGTATGAGCATCATCAAAAATAGCATGATTGATAAGACTAGAACCTATAGTATGAGATCAGGTGCAATGGGAAGTGGAACAGTCACCAGCTAGAGATCTTGTAGCCTCAACTATAGCTCGAGCCCATTTAGGCATCTGGGGAGGATCTTGTGGTGAAGGTAAATGGGGATCATCAAGATCATCATTTGAAAAAGAGACTGGAAGGGGTATCTACTGTAGGAATGCACTCATCAAACTAGACATCCCATCGAAATAGGACCTCTCTGGAATCATGATCAAACAACCTGTAAGCCTTAACATCCTTGCAGTAGCCAAGAAAAATGAGGTGTCAGCTCTTCTACTCCATTGCTCTCCTCTAAGAATATGGTACAAATGCCCATGCTTCACTACCAAAAACTCAAAATGAAGATAGATCAGGCTTGACATGAGGTCAAGCCTCCTTAGGAGTCATATGTCAAATTGCATTGTGAGGCATCTAATTTTGAATATAGTTGGCACAATTGACTACCTCTACCCAAAAAGATGAATCCATGGACATGGACTGAATCATATAATTAGCCATCCCTTGAAGTGTTATGTTCTTTCTCTCTACCAGATCATTCTTCTAAGGGGTTTAGGGCACCAAAAATTGATGCTAAAGACCATGTTTAGAGAAAAAATCCATGAAAGATTGGTTCACATACTCCCCCATTATCTGTGTGTATCTACCAAATAGAAAGAGCAAACTGCTTCTTCACAAATATCTTGAAGACTCGAAATGAATCAAAGAAATCATACTTGTACTTCAAAAAGTACACCCATGTGCATCTAGAGAAGTCATGAATGAAAGTAAGCACATATCTAGCACTAGCAAAAGGAGTGGGAAATTACATGAGGTCATTATGAATCAACTCCAATGGTGCCAAAGCACAAGTGGCTCATCCATGTGGAAAAGGATACCTATGTTGTTTTCCAAGAGCACAGCCCTAACAAACACCATTTGTGCAAGAAATCTAGGGAAGCCCAAGAACAAGTGCCTGTGTGTTCATTTGCTAAAGATATTTGTAATTGACATGGCCTAAATACTCATGCAAAAGTCTACTTACTAAATCTATAAGTGCTACAAGATAGGAACTTGTGTCATCAAAAGACTCAAATCCATCAAATTTGTAGAGGTGAGATGCAAAGTCAACACTCCCAATAGCCATAATCAACTCAGAATCAAGTAAGTCTCAAATAACCACATCATATGGTGAGAACTCAACTGTCTTACTAGAGCCAGAGTGGAAAATCTAATAAATAGACAATAGGTTTATTGAGATGTTAGGGACAAAAAGAACATCCTAAAGAGAACCCCCAACTAGTGCAACAGAACCAAAACCCATGACTAAAAGATATGATGAGTTCCCAAAAGCAATCTATGAAGTAGCACAAGGAGAAATTGAGGTGACCAACTATTGAGTGATTTTTATATGGTGAGAGGCACCAAAATCAAGAACCTAGGTAGGCCCATAATTCATAGCTCAAGCAGTAAGAGTGTGACCTTTCCCTACAGGGCAGGATAAAGACTTAGGAGCTTAAATGTGATGCTCTTGCATGGCTTCCTCTAAAGCCTCCAAACATTTCCAACATGTAGAAATGGGATGTCCATCCTTTCTACAAAAACTATAGGTCTCAGTTGATTTCTTCTTAGTCTTGGAGGTAGACTCAGTAGACTTTGAA
Source organism: Cupressus sempervirens (assembly GCA_028749045.1). NCBI lineage: Eukaryota > Viridiplantae > Streptophyta > Pinopsida > Cupressales > Cupressaceae > Cupressus > Cupressus sempervirens. Next base: position 425,071,709 of record CM053788.1, read on the forward strand.
GAAGATTTACCCTTGGAAGGGGTAGCTGGAGGTTTGGATTCAATTTTTGGTGTATCTTTCTTTGGTTTGGCTTTCTACTTTGGTTTCCCTTGAGAAGTCTAAGCAACCAATGCTTGGATGGTTGAGCTAGAGGCATCCACCTATTAGATCTTTGCCTATTCCTGTGTCAACTAATCACAAAATATCTCAAAAGAAGGCATCTAATGTCTATTACCCAAGGCATTCATAATGGAGTAGAAAGTGGAAGAAAAGATCTGATACTGTCCTTGCAACTTTGAGAGTATCAAAAAAATACACTCATCATCTGTTTTATTTTTCCCACATCCTTGCAAAACTATACGCAAAGATTTTAACTTCATCAAGAAATCCTCAATGGTGGGGAATATGGTAGGTGTTAAAGAAGTCAACTTTGCATCAAGCTGAAGTGCTCAAAACTCATTCACTATGCCAAAAAAGTTGTGAAACTTGGTCCAAATAGTCTGAGGAGTGGTCAAACCATCTAGGTGAAACAAGAGCTATCTAAAATTTTTAGTGCAATCAAGCCCATGGCTTCATCCATTTTGTTCCTATGCTGAAGAACCTCAAAAGGGTACTACAGGATAGGTTGGTTCTCATCCAGACATGACCATAAGCCACGTGACATAAGAAGTCAAGTCATGTGTGCTTTCCAATTGTGATAGTTGTGTGTCGTTAGCAGGGCCACAAAGGGGTTCAACATTGAGAGAAGAAGATGAAAGTAGAAGGGTCGATTCTAAAGTAAATTACAGAAAAGAAAATGCTCCCCCCCCCCCCCCCCAAATATATCCCTCAAAAACCAAAGAAACAACTATTGAAAGCACAAAAATTGAGAAAAAAACCTAGACGCTAGATGCAGAGAGGGAGGAAATTGAAGCCTGTACTTCAACATGGAAAAAGGAGCTCAAATGGCCTTGTAACAAAATGAAACCTACATCATCATCTCCAGCGCAGAACCATCTTTTTGATGCTTCTTTCATATCAAAAAAAGACGTTTGTATGCTCAAGTTACAGCCAAAAAATGAAGTGCTCCTCCAAAATTAAGCTCACCGAAAAAATACAGTCACGAGAAAAAATTTGACAGCTGTATGGTTGTCAAATGCTCGTCGCTAGAAAAAAAATTCAATTGTCAGAAAGTGACATCAGCATCTGAAAGATGACGTCAACAAGGGCAAGATTTCACTACTTAGAATATGACATCAACAAATGGTAAGCTAATGTCACCACCAGGAAAGTGATGTCATCCAGCCAGGAATCTACATTAGTTGGCTAGAAATTTGCTTTAGCAAATCGGGTGGTGGCTAGGTGTTGGTGGCAGTCACCGGATGGAGCTACGCTAGTGGCAATGGTCATCGGGCGGTGCTGCACCAATGGTGGTGGCTAGAGGGCAACCCGCCAGTGGTGGCAAGGCATAGGCAGTGTGTTGGCTATGATGGAGAGAAATGGTGCTTTGACGACAGTAGGGTGGCACCTGAGTGGTCGTTGGGTGGAGCAGTTGAAAACAGCAAGTTTTTGATTGATTTTTTTATTTATTTACGCATTTGTACAGCACTTTGAGAGGCCAAAATTTTTTTCCAGAGGCTACAGTGGCCAAAAATCACAAATTTTATATGAATTTTGACTATACCAGGCCTTCTAAGTGTGATGGTAGTGTCTGTTTTTGCCCAAAATATGCCAAAAAAAATCACCTCCTCTTGATTGAAGAAAAAACCTTTAAAAAGTTGGGGTTTCTATCTCTAAATCATGGCTTCAAAAACTCCAAACCAAAAAGTAGCAGGGACACTCTGATACCATGTAGAAGTTGTGAAAACCAACTTCACAGATTGCCAAGAACACCTGTATGCAAATAATCTGTGTTGAAGAGAAACCAAAGAAGAAAAAAGTAGAGCTTGGAAAATCTCAACGATGTGAGAGCAAAATGTATTCCAAGATTATGAGAACAAAAAATACAAGAGTTCAACCTTAAAGGTGAACAAAACCCTAAAGGGAAATAAAACTAGGTTGTGCATTATAATTAATATAAAATATTGATTATATGGACCTAAGAGATAGCTTAAGTAACTAGAGTAATAAATAACTTATTTAACTAAATCAAGATGATCTAATTAATAAGTGTAAAAGAATAATTACTCTAACACCCCCCTTAAGAAAAGCCTAGGAGGTAAACTAGCCTAGCAAAGCTATGAAAGCAAGAAAATGAGTCCTAGCAACAAGGCCTGATCAAGTACCCAAAACAAAGAAATCTCTGTAAACTGGAGACAAAGGAGAAAACCCAGTGGGAAAAACCCCTCTCCAAAAAAAGATAGAATAAACATGCTGAAAAAACATGAAGGAAGGAAGGCCTCAATAAGACATATTCATTATCAATTGGTACCCTCAGTATACACTAGAAAGAGAATGATTCTTGTCCTTCAATATACTTCTCTCATAGAGATTATTTATCTTTATCCCCTACATTAGATATAAAGGTATTGTGTGTATTAAGATTCTTGGATAACCATCCATATTTCTAGGAAATTATTTTACTTTATTTAGAAGTTAGTTTGGACTATCTTATATACTTTAAACAAATTAATGCTTAGTCACTTTCAACCTTTCAATTCTTTGGGTTTTGTTTCACATTTTTTTCCATTTTAGACAAGATATTAGTATAACATATAATCGATATATCAATATAATATAGGATCAATTTAAATTAGGTCCAAGTATAGAAATCATCATTAATCTTCATGGAACGGACCTAGATATGAAATAGTATTCGATAGACGTATAGTAGAAATCACAATCAAGGAAGTCTGCGCATTTTTTCGTCCTTAGAGTAGTTTATCAAAAACTAGGAAAATTCATTTTTAATCTTGAAAAATAAAGAGTTCCCTTTGACATTGCATCAATGTTTGTTGCAATGGTCTAATATGGTGGGAGAAAAAAAATACATCATAAAACTTTATGTACGATAATTTTTTAGAACATGTATTTAGGCAATTTAGAAAATGACACAAGGGCGGTGTATATTGAAATTGAAAAACTTGAACTTGAACATACAACAAGCCCTACTCAGAGTTACACATAGAAGCAGTATAAATATCACATGAAACAATGGAAACAAGATCCATATAAGACTAGGCAATTGGCAGCCACACCGATGTAATAATTATAAGAAGTTTATCAACATTCTCGACTATGAGGCCTTCTCAGTTTTGACCATATGCAAGGAATTCATGAATTTAGAATCCAAATTCATATCCTATCCTTCTTCTCTATATATTTTATATCATCTTCTACTACTTTCTATCTCCAACCAAGCTTCTTATATAGCCAGCTAAGCCACAAGTTAGCTAGTCAAGCATTTAATTATATTATAGGTCCAGCCTAGGAAGAGTAAACCAAAACCAACACTAAATGAAACATAAATAATTGAGCACTCGTACGTGGATCCATAGGCTTCATAGGTGTCAAATCCTAGATTTGCAACACATCATGTTAACATAGGAAATTGCACCAAAAGAAACAACACTCCATGTTAGAAGGAAAATGCAAGAACAAAGACCACAAAGAACGGTTCATAATTCAAGAAATAAAAATAGTAAAGGCTTGTGCTCTTAGGAGGAGGATCAAGGATAGGTCCCCATCATCATGGTAACCACAAAAAACATTAAACCAACAGTAGCAATGACTAAGTCACAAATAACAAACTGGTACACAAAATAAGAAATATTTTTGGTTGATACAAGACCACTCAAAGACCCAAGATGATCATGCATCAGACACATGGGGTTAATAAATAATTGATGTCCACATCAAGCATCAGACACCTGGGGTAAATAAAGACAAGTTCCTATATAAACTCTTGATTTTCATCAAATACCTCTCCTTACATCTACAAATTTTTCTGTATACAATATAATTTTCTAAGATAAAGGATTTGGATAGTAATATAATTAATTTTCTATTTACAACATATTCACCGCATATGGTTGAAACCACATGGCTTTGATTTCTAAGATACGTTGGCCCAACAATGGAAGCCAAGGACGTTGAAGAATATCTTCAGTGAAGAGTTGAGTGAAAGGAGTTGAAGAAGCAAGTTTTTTAATGTGTAAATGCCATAATCATGAGGCTCATTCCCTTATAGAAGCTTTTTCCACAATGAAATTACCTCTAAACCTCTGAAATATTGATAGACAATTTGTGGTCAAAATTGATGCCCTTTCAAGTTATGATCAAATAAGGCCCTAAGACGCAAATATCTTGGACATTAACTTGAGCACCCAAGATCGTGATTAAGGACGTCAAATTCATGAGGATGAACTACGTGAAATTACCTCCCTAACATGGCTATCAAAGTGAATGCAATGGGGACAAATAATAATAGCCCAACCCATTAGGAGTTAGCGAGGTAGATCTAATATCAACAGCATGTTCTTGCTTCTGAGCTAACAGTTCTTCGAGTGCATTTTCTTGTAAAATATTAATTTTTTTGAACAATTGTAAACACTTAGAAAATGTAGTCGCGTTTCTTATTACCATTGACAAGATTCCCTTGAAAAAAATCAAAATGAAGAGGCATAAATACACCAAATGTTTCTTTCAAAATCATATGTGCAAATATAAACATTAAGTACAACATGTCCAATATTTTTTTAGATATACATAAAAATTACACCAAATATTTCTTTCAAAACCATATGTGCAGTAATAAACATTAAGTACAACATGTCTAATATTTTTGTAGATATACACATTAATTACACCAAAAAGTTCTTTCAAAACCATATTATTCAATTCACAGGAATCCCTATGTATATAAATTAATCACACCAAATGTTTCTTTCAAACCATATGTGGAGATATAAACATTAAGTACAACCAACTCAATAAGGGTACATGAATAAGTTATTCTTGTGAAGAAGGATCATGTCAGATAATACAAGGGAGTTTGGTCAAAATAGGGAGATTGTCGCTAGATTATTATCTAACTTTCAAAGAGTAGGAAATGACAAATGTTATTGTCCTTGCAAGCATTGTAACGGCTTAAAGACAAGAAGAATCAAAATCAAAATAGTTAAGAGACATTGTAGGGAGAATGGTCACACTAAAGGAGGGTTTGATTATCATCAATTGGTAATTTTTTTGATATATTGTTTTCACAATTAATATACATATGAACTATAGAACAAGTTTGATTATCATCATTTTTATATAGGTCGATCTCCCTGGGGTAGTATGTGATATGGACCAAAGAATATGGAGGAACATGGAGGTGTGAGTATTGAAGGAGAATATCATGATCTCATGGAAGATGAAAATCATGCGCTAGAAAACACATTTGAAGATGATGACACGAATGCATTGAGGGTATGTGCAAGATCATGGTCAACAAAACTATGGCCTTAAGTGGCAGTGAAAAACCAACAAATCAGGGTTATGTTAACTTGACACATAATTTTAAAGTAGTTATGGGCTTTATATCAAAAAGTTTTAAGAAAATAATTTTTAGGAAATTGAATGTAATTTCTAAACTACTAGGCCTTATTTGGAGAAAAAATAATTTGATTTTTCAAAATTTTGGATTTTAATGTATTACTACAAAAATTTCAAGGCAAAAATAAAAAGTAGGCATATGTCTAACCACCTTAATCAAAACAAAATGATAATATTTTTTAGTATAATTATAGATTAAAAAAGTAGACTCATGGCCGGATGTGATGCATATTTTTAGGTATTTTTATTCCAAATAAATAATTAAATCTAAATTTTCTACTATAACTTTTCCAGAATTAAAAAAACTCCCATGTTTGACTACCTTAACTAAATGAAAACTTTACCAATTTGTTTTCCCTTATACTAGGCGAAGCATAGATTGTGACACAAATTTTGGATATCAAAACTATTATACCATTTAGAAGTTATAACTATTTTTCAATCAATATGTCAATCAGCACTTTATAGACATCTTCATTAAAAATTAACTAATAATTACTTATCAAACTCAGAATTTGATAGTAATTATAGCGATGGAATCTTGAGAGTGTTATAAAAAAACCCTTTTTCATTTCATTGAATTTTTATGATCAGATGACTACTTGAAGTCTGAATGTCGGTGAAACCTGTCTCAAACATGTTTTTTGAGTTGACCAAATAGGTTTGGTAAATACCAAGCCTAATCAAGCACCCAAAAAGTGGCACCCAAAATTCTTTCCCACATTCATAGCCAAGCCCAAATTTTAGAAATTTTGGAGGGAAACCAAAATTTGGGAAGTGTGGGCATTATTATTATTAACTATTATTATTATATACGATTACGATTATTATTATGATTATTATTATTAAATATAATATAGTAATATAAATAATTATTATTATTATTATTAAATATAATATAGTAATAATTATGATTATTATTATTACTAAATGTAATGTAGTAATAAATATGATAATTATTATTACTAAATATATATAGTAATATTATATGATTATTTTTTATTATTATATATAGTAATATATATTATTATTATTATTAAATATAATATAGTAATATATATGATTATTATTGTTATATAATCTAGTAATATATTATTATTATATTAAAATATATAGTATTATATTATTATTAAATATAATATTGTCATAAAATGTGTCGATTATCCTATGACCCCTTTCAATACATTCAAACTAACCAAATAGGTCCTTAGGGGTCCTAGCTAAGACCATATGTTGTCATGAAATGAATCGAAGGGGTCATAGGATAATCTATGATCCCTTTTGATGCATTCAAACCAACTAAATAGGTCCCTATAGGTCCTAGGGCCCCTAGGGACATATTTTGTCATGAAATGCATTGAAAGGGGTCATAGGATAATCTATGACCCCTTTTGATGCATTCAAACCAGCCAAATAGGTCCCTAGGGGTCATAGGGCCCCTAGGGACATATGTTGTCATGAAATATGTCTAAAAGGGGTCATAGGTTATGATGCGTTTGAACCAACCAAATAGGTCCCTAGGGGTCTTAGGGCCCCTAGGGACATATGTTGTCATGAAATGTGTCAAAAGGGGTCATAGGATAACCTATGACACCTTTCAACATGTTTGAACCAACCAAATAGGTCCCTAGGGGTCCTAGGGCCCCTAGGGACATATGTTGTCATGAAATGTGTTGAAAGGGGTCATAGGATAACCTATGACCCCTTTCAACATGTTTGAACCAACCAAATAGGTCCCTAGGTCCTAGGGCCCCTAGGGACATATGTTGTCATGGAATGCATTGAAAGGGGTCATAAGATAACCTATTACCCCTTTCGATATGTTCAAATGAACCAAATAGGTCCTTAGAGGTCCTAGGGCCTCTAGGGACATATTTTGTCATAAAATGTGTTGAAGGAGTCATAGGTTATCGTATGACCCCTTTTGACATGTTCAAAGACATATCTTATCATGGAATGCATCGAAGGTGTCATAAGATAACCTATGACCTCTTTTGACTCATTCAAACCAACCAAATAGGTCCCTAGGGGTCCTAGGGCCCTTAGAGACATATGTTGTCATGAAATGTGTCAAAAGGTGTCATAGGTTAGCCTATAACTCCTTTCGACATGTTTGAACCAATCAAATAGGTCCCTAGGGGTCCTAGGGCCTCTAGGGACATATGTTGTCATGAAATGCGTTGAAAGGGGTCATAAGTTTTCGATGCATTTGAACCAACCAAATAAGTCCCTAAGGGTCCTAGATCCCCTAGGGACATATGTTTTCATGAAATGTGTCACAAGGGGTCATAGGATATGTTGTCATGAAACACGTCGAAAGGGGTCATAGGTTCGATGGTGTCCTAGGGCCCCTATGGACATATGTTGTCATGAAATGCATCGAAAGGGGTCATAGGTTATCCTATGACCCCTTTCGACACACTTGAACCAACCAAATAGGTCCTTAGGGATCCTAGGGCCCTTAGGGGCATATGTTGTCATGAAATGCATCCAAAAGCCCCTTTCAACGCATCCAAACCAACTAAATAGGTCCATGCATCAAAAGAGGTCATAGGATAACCTATGATCCCTTTCGATGTATTCAAATCAACCAAATAGGTCCCTAAGACCCCTAGGGACATATGTTGTCATGAAATGCATCAAAAGGGACCTATAACCCCTTTGAAATGCATTGAAAGGGGTCATAGGATAACCTATGACCCCTTTCAATGCATTCAAACTAATCAAATAGGTCCCTAGGGGTTCTAAGGACCCTAGGGACATATGTTGTCATGAAATGCATCGAAAAGGTTCATAGGATAACCTATGACCCCTTTTGATTCATTTAAACTAACCAAATAGGTCCTTAGGGACATATGATGTCATGAAATTCATCGAAAGTAGTCATAGGATAACCTATGACCTCTTTCGACACATTTGAACCAACCAAATAGGTCCCTAGGGGTCTTGGGCCCCTAGGGACATATGTTGTCATCTAGTGACATATGTTATCATGAAATGCATTGAAAGGGGTCATAGGATAGCTAATGACCCCTTTCGATGCATTTGAACCAACCAAATAGGTCCCTAGGGGTCCTGGGCCCCTAGGGACATATGTTGTCATGAAATGCATCAAACCTATGACCCCTTTCAACACATTCAAACCAACCAAATAGGTCCCTAGCAGTCTTAGGGCCCCTAGGGACATATGGTGTCATGAAATGTCAAACCTATGACCCCTTTCAATGCATTCGAACCAACCAAATAGGTCCCTAGGGGTCCTAGGACCCTTAGGGACATATGTTGTCATGAAATGTCAAACCTGTGACCCCTTTCAATGCATTTGAACCAACCAAATAGGTCCCTAGGGTCTTAGGGCCCTTAGGGACATATGTTGGCATGAAATGCGTTGAAAGGACCTATGACCCCTTTCAACGCATTCAAACCAACCAAATAGGTCCCTAGGAGTCCTAGGACCCCTAGGGACATATGTTGTCATGAAATGCATCAAAAATAACCTATGACCCCTTTCAATGCATTTGAACCAACCAAATAGGTCATGAAATGTGTCAAAATATAATAATAATAATCATATATATATATATATATATATATATATATATATAATATTTATAGATCATAATAATAATATATATTACTATATTATATTTAATAATAATAGTAAAAATCTTAATTATATAGTATAATAATCATATATAATATCCTATTAAATATAATAATAATCATATATATTAATATATTATATTTGTAAGTCATACTAATATTAATATTAATAATAATAATCATAATCATCATATATATTACTATATTATATTTAATAATTATTATCATATTAATAACATTCATAATAATAATTATATACAAATATTATATTTAATAAAATACTAATATATAATAATGTACAAATTTGTTTAGATTGCCCATATTTGCCAAATTTTAACTTCCCTCCAAAATTTGGGCATCCATTTTGGGTACCCAATATCATATTGAGTATTCAAATTGAAATCAAACACTCGATATGGGATCGCGTATCCAAAATACTAGCATACTTTTTTCAAAATATTCTCTATCACTACAGACCCGACAATCACATTTTTTGGGGGCCATTTTCACAGGTTTGGAGAAAAATTATTTCTCGGGGCCCATACGATCGAAAATGGTTCTATAATGTATGATTAAGTATCCGATATTATTTTTTAAATCAGGAGCATTAGTCATCAAAAGGCTAAGTGCAAAAGGAAGGTATCGAATGATGACATTGTAGCATATAGGGAAAGGGACAAGGTAAATCACTAAGGAAGAGACAATGTATGTTAAATGTGAGTCAAGTTGATGATGTATTGATCAAAGGTGAAATCATAGAGTCAGATAATGAATATGTGCAATTGGGGAATGAAAATGTACTAATTGATAATGATAATATCAGGATTGAAAATTTAGAGAATGAAAATTTGGAGAATAAAATTTTACCACTTCATAATGTAAATTGCATGATTGACCATGATGAAAATGGCAATGCACAGGAACATTACATATCTCCTAATTATAATCTACATGAAGGTCCTAGAACACCAAAAATGGATAATTGAAACTGATGAAATGATTATAACGATTATACACATTGAAGAGTGGAGGTAAGGGCTCTAGATGTGAATTGGTTGTAAAAGAAAACAGTGTGGCTAGTTTCATTTTAGATTTAAAGACAAATCTTTTCTACAAGTATGCAAGGCATAGTCACAGGTCTCGGTGGTTGGATCAACAATTTAGAATGTGTAAGGAGACTTTTTCCATTGGCACTATTGTATCAATTGTTGACTTTGCTGAGAACTACACATTGCAACCTCAAAATGAGACACAATCTCGATATTAAAACTCCATTCATATTGTTATTTTTTCCAACATAACATATAGACATACCCCTGATAGTGCGGAAGATAATCAAAAAATTATTACCGAGTACCATTTTTATATGAGTGATGATAGATCTCACTCTCACGAGTTTTTGGAACATTGTTTTAAGAATTATTTTTATTTCTTACAAGAGCATGACATTGCTATGGATAGATATATCATTTGGTCAGATATTTGCATAGGTCAAATCAAGAATACTCACATGTTTTCTTGGTTGTGTAGGATGCACATAGAGATGTGGGTGCCTCATATTTGGAGTTTTTTTGAGTCTGACCATGGGAAAGGGGAATGTGATGGAGTAGGGGCATGTGTGAAGAGAGCTCTAGTTAAGGAGCAACTAAAGATTTTAGGAGTAGAGCTTCTTGATGCTCATAGCATTGTTGATTGGTGTAGTTCAACATTATCACAATGGGGGACTCTTGATTTAGTAGTACGGAAGTTCTTTTGGTTGGTTGAGGAAGGGTCCATAGGTGATAGATAAAATTGTACTACAGTGAGAGAGTCATCAAAAATTCATTCATTTTGGAGCTCTGATTCTAGTACATGGACAATTTGGACATGACAGCTAGCTTGTTTTTGTCTTAGTTGTTTTCAGTGTGATTGGGATCACTCTAAGTCGAGTGAGTGGGTGAACACATGGGCTCCACATTATCTTACTCCATTGTCTATCATACCCTCTATCAAAAATGATGACATGAAAAGTTCACTTGAGCATAACCATCTATTAGATCTTTTTCAGCCAGGACATGTCTTTGCATTGGTTGAACCATAGGGGAATGATGAGAAATTAGATTATTGGTTAGTATGTTGTGTAAGAGGTAAACAAAAGCTTGCAGAACTAATCATATATGATGATGGATTCACATATCCTTTTGGTTTAGTCATTGTTGCTAGAACATGGCTGCGGATATACATGCTTAGAAGGAATGGAATTCCTACATTTGAAGATTATCAGAAGCACAAAACAATTCTCATATATTCACATCTTATTATAGCAACAAGTGTTAAGTTGTTGAAGCATCAAGGAAGACCAAATGTAAAAGAGATTTTTACTATTACTAATGTTGATCATGAAGCCCTATTGGAGACCCTAAAATAGAGAGACGGCCCTACAAGAACACTTGACTAGGTATATTTACTTCTTATGTTCTTTTGTTCATAATGATTTGGTGAACGATGATTATCTTGTTTAATACAGTAAGTTACTAATATTTTATATGATATTAGAATGTAGGTACATCATGAAGAGTATCCATGCATGAAGATATAAAGCTAAATAAGGAGTAAAGTGAAGAAAAATCTATTCTATTTTTGACACTACGATTTTTAACACTACTATTTTTGACACTGCAATTTTTGATGCTACTATTTTTGAAACTATGATTTTTGATAGTTGTGTATTGATATAATAATGATGAAACACTTGAGATATTATAAATGTAAACTTGTTGATTTAACGTAAGAAACAAAGATGATTTTACTTAATGCAATTTATGTGGAGGGACCTAAAAAATGATGATTTTAATACATATTAATACCAGACTTGCATTCTGCCCAAGGCCAAAAACTTGAGAGAGGTAAAAAAAAATATTTTTACTTAATAATAACCCTAATGACACCCTTGTTCTGGCCGCAAATATTTTTTGTCATTCGTGGCCACCCCATACTGAAGAGTCTCCAAGGTGCTCTAAATGTGTTTTGAGGTCAATCTTCCAAGGCTCGTAACTCGAAGATCATGGGGGCTATTGATGAAACATCAAATGCTACAGGACAATAATGCTAAGGCCTACAATAAACTATCTCATTTTTGATAGATCGCATTCTATTTGGATTCGACACAATGATCTTGCTCAATGCCAAAACTCGCAGTGTGCCTCGGTTCATAGGTGCATCACATTGTAACTTTGAAACCACTAATCTTGGCATCGAATTGTTGATGATATTAGCTCTAGATGAGTGGGTGAACCCTAGTGACACCCTTTTTCCATCCATGGAGATCCTCCATCATTCATGACCACCTTGTACCAAGGTACTCTAAGTGCTACAGGACAATAATGTTGAGGCCTACAATAACCTATCTCATTTTTAAGAGATCACATTCTGTTTGGATTCGGCACAACGATCTCGCTTGATGCCAAAACTCACAGTGTGCGTCAATCCATAGGTGCATCACAACGTAACTTTGAAATCGTTGATCTTGGCATCAAATAACTAGTTCCATTAGCTTTAGATGGGTAGGTGAACCCTAGTGACACCCTTTTTTTAGCCATAGAGAGCCTCCATCATTCGTGGCCACCTTGTACCAAAGAGTCTCCAAGGTGCTCTAAGTGCATTTTGAGGTCGATCTTCTGAGGGTCATAACTTGGAGCTCGTCTGGTCTATTGATGAAATGTCAAATACTATAGGATGGTCATGATAATTCATACAATAACCTATCTCATTCTCAAGATATCACATTCCATTTGGATTTGGCACAATGATCTCACTCGATGCCAAAACTCAGAGTGTGCCTCAGCTCATAGGTGCATCACTGTGTAACTTTCAAACTGCTAATCTTGGCATTGAATCATCAGTGCCATTAGCTCTAGATGAGAGTTTTAACCCTAGTGAGACCCTTTTTCTAGCTATGGAGTACCTCCATAGTTTGTGGCCACCCCATACTGAAGAGTCTCCAAGATGCTCTAAGTGTGATTCAAGGTCAATCTTTTGAGGGTCGTAACTCAAAGCTTATGGGGGCTATTGATGAAATGTTGAATTATAAAGGATGGTCATGTCAAGGCCTACAATAAACTATCTCATTTCAGAGAGATCACATTCTTTTTGGATTTGGCACAACAATCTCGCTTGATGCTGAAACTCATTGTATGCCTCAATTCATAGGTGCACCACTCTGTAATTTTGAAACTGCTGATCTTGGCATTGAATCGTCAGCACCATTAGCTCTATATGGGTGGTTGAACCATAGTGACACTCTTTTTTTAGCTATGAAGAGCCTCCATCATTCATTGCCACCCCATACTAAAGAGTCTCCAAGGTGCTCTAAGTGTGTTTTGAGGTCGATCTTCCAAGGGTCGTAATTTGGAGCTCATGGGGGCTATCAATGAAATATCAAATGCTACAAGATGGTCAGGTTGAGGCCTATAATAATCTATCTCATTTTCAAGGTTCTCTAAGTGTATTTGGATAGGTCAACCATTGAGACATCTTAAGGGATTGTAGAGATCATTTCAAATTAAACATATATGATAGCATTTCAAATTAAACATTGCATCAAAATTTTATAATAAAGGTTGTTAAAATATTAATCATAAATTATTACATTGGGATAGAATATAAAAAACATGATCAAAATGAATGATATTCTGTAAACCTAAATCATACACATGATCCACAATAAATTGAACAATACTATACTAAATTAATATATATATCATTGTGCACATAAATGAAAAATTTATATCAAAATATATGTATCCATAGACAAATTATACAAATATATATCAAAGTTCATGTATCCATAGATAAATTACACAAATATATATCAGAATCCATAGATCCATATACAAAATGTGGCTGATCATGCCATCGAAATGTGTATAATATCAATGTTTTTGTATACAATGTGGCATATGCCATCTCAAAATGTCTCATGACACATCCTATGACATCTATATTATCCTATGTTGCTAGTGAATGATCAAAATGCAACCTTTTTGCTGCACTAAGTGGATTGGATGCCTCCTACATAAACAATAACAGAAAACCCAATGTTAGACTACTAAATTTATATGATTCTATGCATCTAACATTGAATTACTCGCATGCATAATGATCCTTTTTTTATGAATATTTATAGTATTAAACTTTCATCATAAATACCTCTCTAATTGACCTCCTACGTCGGTCAGGAGTCCTCTCATATGTCCTCGGTAATGCTTGAATATTGTTGATTGTTGCCTGTGTATGTTCAAGTATGTTTGTCAAATGAATCTACAACTTAAACTATAACATTATAATTCATAGCATGCTAAATTTATAACATATAATCAAGAATTCAAACTACATCTTACCTCTATCAACTCCTCCTCTGGACATAATGGTTGCATCAGCAAAGATACAAAACTCTGGTATGCAGCCTCCTGTGCACTAGGTGTTTCCAATGAGATTCAAAATACTAGTTGTTAATATCTATTGGAATATTCAAATGGGAAGAGAACTTCTAAAAAGGGGGGGGTTGAATCAGAAGTGCCAATTTTTATCCTTTCAAAATCTTAATAACATATAACTAAAGTTAACATGCATGCAAGTAAAAAAACATAAAATGAGAGCATGCATCAACACATAATACAAGAGATTTTGGTGACCCATAAACCCTCTAGAAATAAGAAGGTAAAATTGGGATGGGGATGACACCCACAAAATTACTACAGCAATGAGTACAACCACTTCTGATGCTTTGCCCTATTAAAGGCCTACCCTATTAAAGGCTTTACACTATGTCAATAGTGATCTGTTGAAAGGATTTACAAACACTTTACAAGAAGTGTCATCCTGTTAAAGAATTTACATAAAGGTTGTTAAACCTACCTAATACATAGGATTTTCTTGTCCTTCTCCAAAGACTCTCTTACCTAGCTGTTAAGCTAACCTATCACCATAGGATTTCAACCTGTAATACAATTGTGAGAGAGTATTAGAACTTTTGACCTGATTGAATGCAATCTTGAATTGTTGGATTTAGGCACTTGATCTGCTCCTTCTCTTTTGATCCTTGCTTGATCTGATCTCTAAATATGTCACTTGTTTTGCTATGATCAACTAAATATAAATGCTATCCCTTTCACTAAATTTTTTCATTTCATACTAAAATTTCACTATATTCTCCCCTTATGCAACTTTTCTTCCATTCATACAATGGTGCATTCGTCCTCCTTATAAAGAATGTGAAGACTTAGGGTTAGGTATGGATCTACAATCCAAATTGAATCTCAAATTCCCACTCATATTTTTCATTTTTCTCAATGGTTGCATGCCTTCATTTTTTTAATTGGTTGCATGCAGATTTCATAGGGAATACAAATGACTCGTCCTTATCCTTTTTCTCCTTCAAAATTTGTCTAAGTCGGCTCCAAAAATGGTTTACATCTTAGTTTGTGCAAATACAAACTTTAATGGTAATTGTGCACTGTTCAACACATGAAGTATTCCTGATGCTCGGCACATACTATTTCTAGATTGCTCAGCATCAACTACATTTCCTGGTTCACTCAGCACCTGTTGTATCCTGTATCACTTGGAATATGTTGTTCTAAGTTGCTTGGCATCTGAATGATTCTGTTACTCAGCACATGAACAATTCATGTATTGCTCAGCACATACTATACTATAATATGCTCAGCACTAATTGTGACTCGGTACCTATTGAAATTTTGGCTCGGCATCTATTGTGTACTCAGCATGTATGATGAAAATGGTTAAGTGTGTTGACACTCATTTTTCAATACTATTTATTTGACCAACAATATCATGGAAATCAATTTTGAATTTAATTATGAAAATAAGGAAAATAAAAAATAAATGATACTTATACATATGAAGGGGGTCTCACTATGAATGGAAATGCCAGAGGGTTTGGGACATGGAATCTGCCTAGACTTGTCACCACTAGCCATGCCTTATACAATAAAGAATATAATTAAATTTTATGACCACAAATATTTTACAAGAATGCATCGATATTTAATCACTTTAAAAGCACCTAATTACCTTTCCCTTGTTAATGGGTTCTGCCTCATCCCCCACACTTTTCCCCCCACTAACAAGTGATACCTACAAGAGAAAAGAAAGATTAGAAACCATATATGCTCCAATATCAAATAGAAAAAACAATGAAAACACAACATAATTTATTGTAGATGTATCAAGGAAAAATTAAATAGCCAAGAGTGTGACATTATCAACCTGTCTAAGCTCCTCCTCAGTCATCAACTAAATATGAATGAAGATTACATACATGCATAAGTCAATATGGGTTTAAAATTATAATTACTCTATTATAATAATCAACTTTAAATCACATATGTCGTAACAAAAAAATGTATACATATATTGACATAGAAGGATTCCATGCCTCTGCATGCCCCTCCTCTCTCACATTAGGGTGTGTATCCTCTCTACACGCATCAGGTATATCCTCCTCAAATACAACTTGATACTCAGAAAGATCAATTATGGGACCTAGACAAATATTCTTGCATGTTATGCATGTATGGGGCACAGAAACATGTAAGGAGCTCACCGATGATGAACTCGTGCCAAAATCATCAACATGGAGAGGTAACAGTGATCTAGCCTAAGATATCAATAGGCTACTCAATCTATGGATGGCTCTAATATTTTGAGAGCTAGCCTCTGCAATGATATCAAGATGTTGTACTGGAGGAGGGGGGAGACATCAGTAGGGGGGACAAAGTGCCAACTTTCTTCCACTGGAAAAAGGGTCTATTATGAGGAGCTCCTCCTACACCCATGTAGGGTCTCATACTCCAATAGTTCACCTTGAGGTGCAAGACAAATTTGGCATACAATTTTTTAATGAAATAGAATGGCACCTCTAAATTGTTGTATGGAGGGATGTCAAAAACCATCCACCAATGATCCCAATAGTTCACACACATAGCCTCATTTGTGCACCATTTAATTGATAGCTTGGGCTTTGTGCATTCTAGGGCTTTGTGCATTCTACTTGTTTACTAGTTTTTGGGTCCACAAAAAGGCTAACTATATCACCTTTAGTTATATTTAGGGTTGTAACCTCATCATAGTCCAACCCATCATCAAACATGGCATGCATTTGCTTATGCCAATGAAGAGCAGCATTTTGTTCATTGGTAAGTGTTTTAATATTATCCACTATGGTTTTTAATGTGGATAATATGGGAGCCAATGCGGGTATAGCATTACATGTGGTTCGCAAAACCCTCAATTCAACGAGATTTTCAAATATCAAATCTTCAATTCAATGAGGGTTTTGAGGGGTAGGGGATCATTTGGTGGATGGTTTTGAGGGGGTACTAGATCATTTGGTGGAGGGTTATGAGGAACATTGTTTCCTACCTCAGTATCATCATTTGAGTCAGCCATACATATTAATTTGCAAAACATAATTTCTATTAAAAATAACTTAAATTTCAACAATTTTTGTTTTAAAAAACCTAATGTTTAACAAATTCAATTTAAAATAACTATTTTACAATAATATTCATTCAAAACATTAAAAAAAAAAAAAAAAAATTACCTTTACCTAATACCCATTCGAAAATCTGATACCCAAATGGAGCTCAACAATACAGCAAAAAAATGCAATGTAAAAAGAGCTCTCAGGTTTTTTTGTTTTAATCTATGTCATAGGTTTCAAGTATCTGATATGAAATCAAATACCCAATTACTGATTGGATACCCAAAAAGGCTTGGTTCAAACTTTTTATCCTTGGCATCAGGATGGGTGTAAAAAAGTGAAAGCGAATTTTGAAACACTTTTAGACATTTTCAAACTCCACTTTTTTTACATTGCCACTTTTTGGCACACCATGATCCTACACATACCCTTGATCCATGACACATTTGGTACTGGTGTTGCTACTGCTACTATTATTGATGATGATGAAGAGGAGGATGACTTGAGGTCATCCATGATATACCTCTACTTGAGAAAGAAAACATGACCCTTTACAAAGGATCTCAATCAACTCTTCTGTCTATTGTATTGTTGCTAGTGAATTTGAAGGTTATGAATGATTTATCCAACATAACAATGTCATGTATGCTAAGGTTTGTGATATACATCATTATAGCCTATAAAAGGTCAAATTTGTACCATTAAGATTGTTTATACTCATGACTAATATTTTTTGTTTTAGATTGTTAGGTGACTATTTGTTCCTTCACCTGTACTGAGAATTGTGTGCCACTATGAAACATATTGGAATGGATTATCAATCAATAGATGCTTGTCCTCAAGATCATGTAATTTATCATAAAGAACATGAAAATGCAATAGAATGCCCTGAATTCCATATAAGAAGATATCAAGATGATCAAGTGATAAAAAAGGTGCCTCACAAGGTTCTTTGTTACATCCCTATTATTTTGTGTCTTAAATGATTATTCAAGTGCAATAGCTTGGCACAATTTATGGATTACCATGCATGCAATAGAAGTTGAGATGACATTATTTGAATACCTGTGGATGGTTCAACATTTAAGGGCATAGAACAAAAGTGGCCACACTTTAAAGAAGAACCTTGAAATCTTAGGCTTTATCTGGTAACTAATGGTCTCAATCCATATGGAGAGATGAGATCTAACTTAGTCTAGTCTATTTTTATTATTAACAATAACCTTCCTCCATGGATGTCAATAAAGAGGGATCACATTATGTTGGCAATGATTGTTCCAGAAAACTAAATATTTTACTATTACCTACATGTAATTATAATTCTTGGAGTGAAATGACCACAATAATTATCTGATGTTGTTCATTCAACTAGGTAAGTACCAAGTGAAAGATATGAATGTATATATTGCACTTCTTATCAATGAGTTGTTGGTGTTATGGAATGGTTTCACTATGTATTATATATCTAAACTAATTGTACAAAAACAATTTCAATTTCATGCATTGGTTGTGTGGACAATTCATGATGCCCCTGGGTTGGCACATTTCTGTGATATGCTATGTTGAAATCTAGTTGTACACGATAATACTAATTCCAAAAATGAACATATTTACTCCAATTGTGTCATTATCTTGTAGGTCTTAAAATAAAGAGAAAATTTTCATGTCCAATGTGTGGTCCAAAATTGAAATTTTGTCATTCCAAAAGTTTAAGAAAGTAGGTGTTTGATGAGAATAGGCACTTCCTCCACACAAAACATAAGTATCAAAATGTCATAAAACATCTTTTCAGTGGGAAAGAAGAGACCACATCAAAGCCACAAAGAATGACACCTCACCTATGACAATTGGAATATAATAGAATTTGAGGTTGTCAAGGCATCAGTGCTAACCACCTTCCAAAGGGACTAAGATGTTATCCCAAAGAACTTAGTAGGTTTCCCTACTACAAGTAGCTACAAATTATGCATTTGTTTTATGTAACAACCTGCCAACATATCCAAAACAATTAACCTAAAGTTTTACTAAGTTTTCCAAACTTTTTTTTTTAAAGAAAGAATAACATACACATCAAACATAAAGTAGCAGAAGTAGTAACATACAATCTTACACAACCAAACATAATAGATTACATTCCTTAAGGATCAGAAGACATTGGGTCACATTTAAATTTTAATTAATACTAAGTCTATTAAATAACACATCCACATGAAGGAATAATTAAAAGTCCAAATTTCATTTAAATAATATACGATTGTTCTGAATGCCACTTGGAAATCAATCATCCACTGTACATGTTATAGGGTATGAAAGGCTAAAAGAACATACATTTATAAAAATAGATTGCATCATCCCTTTC
This sequence comes from Cupressus sempervirens, assembly GCA_028749045.1. Lineage (NCBI taxonomy): Eukaryota > Viridiplantae > Streptophyta > Pinopsida > Cupressales > Cupressaceae > Cupressus > Cupressus sempervirens. Next base: position 425,091,652 of record CM053788.1, read on the forward strand.
AGATCCATGAAACAAAGTAAAATACAATAAGTGAAACCATCCATCATAAAGATATAACCATTCATCATAATACACAAGAATAGAATGAAAGAAAATGTAGACAAGGGAACTCTAGCCACTATATCAATGGACAGACCTCAATGGTAAGAGTAAAAAGCACTACCACTTGACTGTGTGGTAACCCAAAAAGGCCCACTCCCACCACACTAAGGAGATAGTCTCAAGTCCCAAATAGGATATCAATCTAAATATCAAAAGAAATCTCTAAGTCCAGAAAACCCTAAAAGTAATCTAACTCAAAGGTTCCAAGATAAGTCGGCATCTAGACCAGAGGCAAACATAGACATGTAGGAAATCTATACTGCTAGCAGGCAAGTGTCATCATATGAATCAATTCTAGGGTTACTCGGCTAGTCTTTCAATCCTCCAGCCCCCTAGTGACTCTATGCGGCACTAGTATCCTCTCATACTAACACGGCATACTAACGAGTCAACTCTAAGGTTACTCATCTAGTCTTTTAATCCTCTAGCCCCTTAATGACTTTCTGTGGTACCAATACCCTATTAATTCATTTTAAACCCATTTAATGAAATGTTATCACTTATTAAACTACTTACAATGGGTTTCCTTGGCAGCCACTTTGGGACCTGACCTCCATTGCAAGCTACTTCCCAACTTAACATACAGATTACCTACCCTAGGCTCATAAAAGTGTAAATCAAAGAATCACAAATTTCACCTTAGCCCTATACAAGTGATTGGAAAGCATCAAAAGATAATTCACAATAACACATCAATTCTCTACGAGCAACTGGAAAGCATCCCCAAAAATATTGATTGAAGACTCAAAATGGTTAAGTCAGCTTCACATAAGAACACTGGAAAGCAATAATGAACAATAAATACAACTCATCATAGAGCATACCAACACATTACCATGGTTGAGTTAAAAAGATCAAGATCAATTCATCATAACATCACAATCATAGAACTCCCAAGCCTCTCGTAGATGTCCTAAAATTGGTCAACACTCTAGTCAACCCAAACCCAAAACATAGACAACATACAAATAACAAAGTGTAGGTTTCATAGTTTGGTTTGATTTTGAAAACATATTGTTGAGTTAAATGTAAGGTTTTTAGTTTTCATTTCAATGTATGTTTTGAGTACATAAGATTCTCAGTTTACCCTACAAGTTAAGCCATTCATTTATTTGAATAATTGTACAAATACCCTAAGCTCAATTTTTAAGTCCATTGTTCCAAATGACCTAAAGATAATTATTTATTTGGATTATTAAAATAATACTTATTAAAAAAAAATTTTAAAAAAACTATAATTTTATCAAAATTAGTATTATAATAATTAAATTAATTTAGAACTTAATTGAATGCCTTTCATTATTAATCAATCTTAATTAAATTACATTTAATTAAATAATTAATTATCATATTAAATATTCATATTAATCTTTTCATTAACTATTTATAAAAATAATAAATATTAATAAAATTCATTAATTAAAATTTAATTAAATTTAAATATAATTAATAATTTAATAATAATTAAATTAATAATAAACAACACTTATTTATAATATAAAAATTATTAATTAAAAATTTAAAAAATTAATATACACTAAGCGTATTTTTTTTAAGGCATGTCGATCTTTAAAGAGCCATGCGACCTCCTGTTATCGTAGGGCTTGTGGCAGCAACTTGGCTGCCAATGGCTGTGGGAAGGTAAGGTAAGAAAGAGGGGGTGGGGGTTGGTGGCCCCCACCCACCTCATTTTTTTCAATTATATATATTTTTAATTTATTTTTATTTAAATTTTAAGAAATTCATTTCAAACAATACCCCACCCTACACATATTTTTTTAAATATATATATATATTTTAAAACATTTGCAATCTTAGTCTGATAGGAAAAATACAATTAACCATTCGAATTTCTAACTTGAAATTTTTTTTTCTTTCAAAACCCCTCCCAATTTAATTTCCAAATTTCAATTCTATGGAAGGAGGATTGTACTGATATTTTAATCTTCCTATATATAGACGAAAATAACATGCATTTCAAAAAAATTTAATTACAAGATTGAAAGATTCATCACAGTAAAACCTAGACAATCAATTCATAGTGACGAAGAAGACAAGAAGAAAAATAGTGTAATTAACTGTGCAATTAAATCACAAGAATCTACCTAGACTCTGATGCTAAATCGCTACATCCAAAAAGATTTGTGAGATTTTCTTCCTTCTCTCTTCTGAAATTTTCTTCCTCCCAAAAAAAATTCACCGTCCTTCAAAAATGAACCCTCAATTGGTAATAAGGAGTTCTCTCCTAAAATCGAGGCACTAATTGTGTGATCACCCGAGAGGACTCCTTGCTCACCAGACTTTGACTCTTTATTAACTTTTCTTTATCTTTTTCATGCACGTTTAATGAAATATAAAATAACTTTATTTAATTTTCACTTGACTTCTCTTTTTAATTAATTTATTAAATTTTAATCTCATGCACACATTATGCAATCTTAAAACTTTTAATAAATTAATATCTTTTTTCACTTTTTAATTTATTTTTGAAATGTTAATCGATAAAAATATTTATTAACTTAAATAATAATAGTATTTAGTGACATATAGTAAATGGAGGAGGCTGGCTCTCGAGCATCTGGGTCATGGATTTCGTCGCCATTGAAGCTCGTTTCAAATTATTTTATCTGCAAACTTTAGGAGAAATTTTAGTGGCACTAAAATTTGGAATCTACAGGAGTTGATCAGCTATAAAATCAAATCAAGGAGCAGATCATCAAGTGTAGGGTGCTCTTAGACTACAGCTAGGGCTTGCATGCCCTAGCTCGTCCCATGGCTCATTTTTCTACCCGTTGCGAGTTGCTGTTACATTTTGAAGGCAAGTGCTTGATGTGGATTGCGTGGACGCTGTTGTTTTTTGGTGTCTTGGTCTTCCATCGACCGTGGGTGGGCATTAGTGTCTCATCCTTTACCACTACCGCGTGCATGGTAGGGTCTGGGGGGAGTGTGATTGAGGGGCTTCTGCCCTTCTTCCCCTCTTTAATTTGCTTTGTTCGAGCCCCAGGTGAATGGGGGAACTTGGAATCACCTCCTTCATGCCTTCTAGTGGAGATTTGGAGATGGGTGATCTGATTTCGATAGCGGATGCTAGTAGTAAGGGTTTGGATGGTAAACCCCAATCGAGGGAAGGAGAATCCTCTTCAAATGGGAAGATATTTTTATTACAAAAAATTAATGGATGTTTGCAGAAAGTCAAGGTTTGGCCAATTTTGGTTATCCAACCTGAATAGGTTTCAAAGGATGTTGAGTACTGGAGCAATCATGCTCTTATTTGCAAATTTTTGGGCCTTCACCTTTCACTACCTATGTTAGATTCCTGGGCCCGTTGGGTATGGAACCCAAAAGGAGATATGGAGATTTTGGTAGCAGCTAACAATTATTTCATGGTTATCTTCTCAAGTATGTCAGACAGGAATAAGGCTTTTGAATGGGGGCCTTATTTCTTTAATCAAGTGGGAATTTTTATCAAGCCTTGGCATGCAAGCTTTAACTCTACTGAGGAAATCCCTTCTCGAGTTTCAGTGTGGGTTCACTTGCCAAGACTTCCTTTGGAATTTTGGAGGGAAGATATTCTTCACTCAATCTCGACGCTTCTAGGAAAACCTATGGGACTGGCTACACAGACTCAAGATCATAAGGTAATCTCTTTTTCTTGTATCTATGTAGAAGTTTATTTCAATAACCTGTTGCCAGATTCTAGAGAGATTTGTATGGGCTTAGTTTCCTAGATTCAACAGCTGGATTATGAGACCTTACCGTTTAGATGCAGAATCTACCATGAGTATGGACATTTATTCCACAGATGTCCTAGGAATAAGAACCCCACCTTGGATGCTCCTGAACCCCCTAGAGTGGACAAAAGGAAGGCCAATTTATCTAATGGACCTATTGATAGCAAGGGATTTACTCAAGTTAAATCTCATAATAGAGGTAAAGGTAAGAAGAGAACCTGGATGGATAGGTGAACTGGTGACACCTTTAACAAGTTTGATGTTCTTGGAGACATGGTCCAAGAGGAAGGTATCCCAGTTGAGATTTCTCCTGAGGCTAAAGGTCAACATGAGATTCTAGTTAAGGATATGCAGAGTGAGGATTAGTTTCTAGTTACAGGGGATCTACAAGCCAGGCAGCTAGATATTGATTTGCCTCCTCTTGTTCAAGATATTGGAGATATTTGTGGGTCATAGGGTTCAAAAGGCCCAGTCTTGGCAGCTCTTGATGCCCTTATGCCCAAAGGAACCTTTGATTCTACAAAGACTAATAAGATCCCCCTTTCTTTAGGCATACAATAGAAATCCTTCAAAAAGGGGTCTTTAGATAAATTGACAAAGAGTGGTAAAAAGTCTGACCAGGAGAAGGTGAAGATTATGGGTGAACATTTGGTTGAGTCTGGGTTGGTGAAACCCATTGATTCTCATTTCTCTCACCCCCATAAATGATTGTGTTGTCATGGAATTTAAGGGGGTTGAATAGCATCCCCAGACAAAAGGTTGTTCATAGATTAATTAAGTCTCAGGCTCTTGATTTGGTCTTTATTCAGGAAATGAAACTTTCATTGGATGGTTTGGTTAATTGTGCTGCATGTATCTGGCCCCAAGGCTCTTGGTAGGGGGTGGGTGCCTTGAAATTTTCAGGTGGAGTGGATTTCTTTTGGAACCCAAGGAAAGTCTCCCCCTTATGGTGGATCTCCAGTCAATCCTTCATTTCTTTGGTTGCTACTAGCTTTGAGACTAGAGAAAGGTGCCTCCTATCCAATATTTATGCTCCTACTGATTTTATAGGTAAAACCTAGTTATGGGCTCATATTAGTTTCATCCGGTCCCTGAAACCCTTTCTCCCATGGATTATGGTTGGAGATTTTTATGCAATTACTAGTTTGGAGAAAAAGTGGGGTGGGCAAGCTAGGCTGGACCCATCTTCTAATTTTCTTAGAGATATGATTGGCTCATTGATGTGAAGCCAACCAATGGTGTCTTTACGTGGAATAATTGAAGATGCGGAGGTGAGGCTATCTTGGAAAGGCTTGATAGATTTTTGGTTTCATGTTATTGGTTGGACAATAGGTGGATCACCAATTCTGAAATTCTTGACTAGAGGGGTTTGGATCATTGGCCCATTAAGCTTTCCATCACTTCGTACAAAGCTACCAAGAATCCCTCTTTCAAATTTCAGCTGATGTGGCTTAGAGACTTGTCTTTACCTGATCTTATGGTGAATTGGTGGTATGAGGAGATGCTTACTCATGGTACGGCCATGTACACTTTTAGTAAGAGGCTTCAACATGTGAAGTACAGGCTTAAGAAATGGAACAAACAGTGCTTCGGGTTGGTACATGTTCAAAAGACTGATGCTCAAACCAAGCTGGATGATATTACTTGCCAGATTTGTGACCATGGGTTGAACTTTGAGCTGGGTAAAATTGAGTTTGATACTCTTAAGGATCTGGAAGAATGGGAGCTTCAAGAGGAGATTTTCTAGAAGAAGAAATCTCGTATCGATCGGCTTCAGGGGGGGATAGGAACATTGCTTTCTTTCACAACTTGATTAAGGCATGCAAGCATGAGAATTCTCTCTCTTCTCTTGTCTTAACGAATGGAGCACAGATATTTTCTTGTGAAGATATTTCTAGGGAAGTAGTTAATTACTTCTCTACTCTCTTCTCTAGGGAGGATCTTTCTGATAGGCCCAAGGAGCGAGACATTTTGGAGTGTATCCCTCACCTTGTCTTTGTTGAGATGAATGGCACCCTCTTAAGTCCTATCTTGCTTTCTGGATTGGAGAAAAATGTGTTCAATATGAAGAAAGGTAAGGCCCCTGGTCTAGATGGTTTTTCGATTGAGTTTTTCCCAGAATTTTGGGAGATAATAAAGTATGATCTCCTAGAGGTGGTCCAACAGTCACATAGAAATAAAAAAATGTTGAAGTCTTTGAATTCTACCTTCTTGGCTCTTATACCTAAGAAAGAAGGGGCAAATCGATTAGACCAATTTAGGCCTATAGCATTATGTAATGTTGTTTATAAGATTATCACCAAATTGATTTTTGAGAGGCTCAAGCCACTCCTTGGTTCTTTGATCTCTGTTGAATAGGGTGGCTTTGTTGACAGAAGACAAATTTTGGATGGGGTTGTGATAGCAATGGAGCCTGTACACTCTATGGCTACTTCTAAGGAGAACGCTATGTTCATTAAGCTAGACATGGCCAAGGCTTATGATTGAGTGAGCTGGGAGTTCTTATAGAAAATTCTTTTGACTTTTGGGTTTGCTAAGGAGTGGGTGGATTGGGGTCTTAGTTGTGTGATCTCGTCCTCCTTCTTAGTTGTTATTAATGGAGAACCTTCAAAGCTGTTTGGTTCTCTTGGGGACTTTGACAAGGGTACCCCCTATCTCCCTACTTTTTCATTATCATGGTAGAGGGTCTTGGTAGATTTCTAAAAATTCAAGTGTGATAGGGACTTATCCAAGGCTAGAGCTAGGAAAATGACTATCCTTCGTATTCCCATCTTCAATTTTTGGATGATATCGGACTGATGGGCATGGCTAGAATCAGTGAGGTAGTGAACATTAGGAAAGCTTTGACCACCTATTTGAAATTCTCAAGTTAGAGAATTAATGAGGATAAGTCTTTCATTTATTTCTTTAATACTCCTTAGCTTATTCAGAACAGGATTGCTGGAATTCTTAGATTCGAAATTGGTTGCCTTCCCTTGATGTATCTCGGGGTCCCTTTGTCCTTGGGTTCTCAGTAGAGGGATTATTGGTAGGGCATTTTGGATAAATTCAAGAGTAAGGTTAGTCACTAGACTTATAGATGGTTATCTTATGCTAGGAGAGTGGTTTTGCTAAAGAATGTGGTGTAGTCTCTCCCCATTTATAAGTGTTGTGTTCAGGTCCCACCCCCTACTTTTGTGAGGGACTTTGATGCTTTATTTGGGTAATTCCTTTGGTCTGGTAGCTTTCTTTCCTCGAAGTAGAGCCTGGTCAAGTGGGAGTCAGTGTGTAGACTAAAACATATTGGTGGCCTTGGGGCTTCATTCAATGGCTCTTGTTGTCATGGCCTTGGCTGCCAAGTTGTATTAGCGATGGTGTAACAATCAAGATCAAGACTAGGGCAAGATCCTTTCCCATAAGTACTTTCCTGGTGTAGATTTCAATGAGGTGCCATGACTTCCTTTGGTGAGTAAAGGCTCAAGTATTTGGGATACTCTTAAGAAGGGAGCCCATCTAGTTAAGGAGGGTCTCTTTTGGATTTGCAACAGAGGCTCTGATACTCTTTTTTGGCAGGACTCTTGGGATGGCCATCCTCCCATTATTTCTAGTTTTCCCCAACTTCTACCCCTTTCCCATACTTTTACTAATGATGGCTAGCTTAAGGTGGAGCATTTTGAGACTGTTAAACACCTAGGTCAGGTCGAGGTGACTTGCTGGAAGGATTCTCAGGAGTGGCTGGTTGGTGGTTCTATTAAGGATCATGCCCTTCTTTCAAAAGTTTTGGAGACTAGGTTTTGTAGCTCACTTAATGGCAGGGACAATTTGGCTTGGAGTCCTAGTCCAAAGGGTAAATTCACAGTGGCTCAAGGCTATGCTACACTTGATAGGAACTTGCATGGTCTAGCTAAAGTGCATTGGAGAAAGAAGGTTTGGAGCCACTTTACTTGGCCCAAATGTAATTTTTTCTTATGGTTGTTGGCTCAGAAGAAATGCCTCACTTGGGAGAATCTCCGCAAACAAGGCTTTCAGGGACTTTGGTTTACTTTCTTTGTATGCACAATGAGGAGTGTGGCTCTCACTTGTTTTTTCTCTGCCCTTTTTTGAGAGATAGATGGCATAGATGGTGGAAGGCTTGGTTTCATGGGTGTATTCATGCCACTTCTCTTATTGATTTATAGGAAAGTTTGGGCAGACTTCCAGCAAAGACTTCTTTCTTACAGGTTGCCTAGATGGTTGGCCTGATTTTCAATCTCTGGAACCTTTGGTTGGAAAGGAATCATAGAGTTTTTTGTGATTTCAAATTAGGAAGTATTCAATTAAGGAAGATGATTCTCAATAGGGTCCAGGAAATGATTTATGCAAAATGTGATATGTCTGATATTATAGAGCCTGGGGATCATGTTATTGTAATGAATCTGAACTTGGAAGTTAATAGTCAGAGAGACATTCTTGGAAAATGACCTAGCCATGTTAATGTCAAGCAGTGGGTGTGTCAAGATGGGAGGTGGTCTCCTCCCCCGATTGGGATTTTGAAGATCAATACAGATGGTTCTTCTTGAGGGAACCCTAGTCATGTTGGTATCGATGTTGTTGGTAGAGACAATGATGGTGATGCAATTTTTCTCCTCTCCATTTACAAGGGTCAACATTCTAATAATCTGATGGAGGCCTTGTCTATTAAGGTTCCTATTGAGCATGGTTGCACTTTAGGATGGTGGAAGATCATCTATGAGTCTGATTCTTAGATTGTTGTGGATATGCTGAATAATCAGAGGTTGGAAGATGTTAGTTGGCAACTTGCCTCTATGGTGAGACAAATTCTAAGTCTATGTAAGTCCTTGGACTCTATCTCCTTTCATCATATCCCTCGCGAATGGAACAAAGTGGTGGATTGTCTAGCAAAGTGGGCTTCAAAGAATGTGGGTGGATGGGATATTAATGGCAGGGTTGAGTTATCTAATGAGTACTATGAGATCATTGATCAATTGTTATTAGAGGACAGGAGTATGTAGTGTTGTTTTGGGCCCTTACCCTTTGCTCTGTATCTTGGATTTGATTGAATAAATTTTTACCCCACTTTTTCCAAAAAAAAAAAAAGTATTTAGCATTTATTTAAAAATGAACTCTAAATATATTATTATTAAATTAAATAAATATTATCACGTTCTAAAATTAAAATTTTAACTTTTATCTTTAAATTTAATTCTTTTTATTTAATTAATTTTCCAATTAATAAAATAAAATAAAATATTAAAAATATCATAATAATTTTCCATTAAATTAAATCATTAATTAAATCATTTAATTAGACTTAATTATTAGAAAAATCACCAAAGACCTATAGGACAAAATACGAAAACCCATCATAGAAAACACATATAAGATCAAACTAAAGGGTTATAATCATGAACTTATGTCATACAACACATTCAGAAGGTACACAACTTAGGTACTTGTCCTAATTTTCTAGGAAAAATGGCTTAAAGGTTTAGGATTTGGACTTAAGAATTTATCTCCCCTCTCTTACCATTGAGATAATGTGATAGGGTACACTCATCTTAGAAATTCAAGGAAGTCAATACCCTGTACCTGCAATCTGCATAAAATCTACACATGTACAAACACAATATTCTAAACTAAATAGGCAATGGCAGGAAGTAGTGCATCGTGTAAATCTCGACTAGCAGGTGACTACGACTCCCTTCCTTAACCACATCATAAATTCCATACATAAAGAAAACATATATGCACACCATACACATGCAGTATGGGGTAAGTATCCATAAGAAAACACATGATAATCCATATAACTAATCATCATTAATAATTGAAATTATTGAATAATCATCATGCATACATGAAGTATAGAGTACCAAGTAATCTCATCATATAATCAATTGAATGTGAAACAATATCTGATAATCTCAAAACAATACTACTAATCATCAAGTATAAAACTGGCCTAAAAGTGTTCAACAATGACAACAAAATGCAAACTAGGGGCAAGCACTACATCCACCCCCCCAGACTTAGGCTTACTCTTGGAAGCCTACAAGAATGGTAAAACTAAAGAACTCATTGTGTGGTTCCCATTGGTCCCTTTCCCACTGTAGGAGGATATGACTCTACTAAGAACACTACAACAATAATATCTGAGGTAACAAGGTGCTATAATAACCATAAAACATACTACTTTCAATCACTTAGAGCAATATGATTTTGGTTTAATAGTAAACTGAAAACCATATTGATCCAACATTCATTCATTTAACAAATACTGAAATAGATTCCCTAGACACTCTAAACAAAGGATCAACATCCCTAATCCATTGGAAAACATACAAGTTATAATGTATAGACATAAATCGAAAGTCAAGAACCTAAATGTTATAAGTTTCCAAGTTCAATGTTAAAAAGTTCCACTGCTTCTATTTTTTTTTGTTCATACTGTTTAGGTTCAAGTTTGTATCTCTACTGAAAACACCTAAACAAGAACAACATAACATTCAAAAAATCAATCAAAGGCATACCACCTTAACGTGCAATCATAAGAAAACATGTTTGAAATCCAACTCACAAGTTTTTCCTTTTTCTATGTTTCAAGTATCAAGTCCAAAGTTTTCAAGTGTTCAAGCTTGAAAGTATACAACTAAAAGTTTAAGTTATGTTTTAGTTCAACTAGTTCAAGTCTCATTTTGATATAGATATACATAACAGTTTAAGTTTTGTTTTAATTCAACTGGTTAACAACTAGTGGTGTTCTAATAAACTCAGAGCTCCCAATGTAGAACTTGGACTCTGATACCAAATGTAACACCCCGCCAAGGGATTCAAAAGAATTAACCTAAAGTTTTACTACATTTTCCAAACTTCTTTCTTTTAAAGAAAGAATAATATACATGTCAAACATAAAGTAGTGGAAGCAGTAACATACAATCTTACATAAGCAAACATAACATATTACATTCCTTAAGGATCCCAAGACGTTTGGTCACATTTAAATTTTAATTAATACTAAGTCTATTAAATAACACATCAACATGAAAGAATAATTAAAAATCCAAAGTCCATTTAAATAATATACAATTATTCCAAATGCCACTTGGTAATAAAGTTCAGAATGCTCAATCATCCACTATACATATTACAGGGTATTAAAGGCTAAAAGAATATACATTTATAAAAATAGATTACATCATCCCTTTTGGATCCATGAAAAAAAGTACAATATAATAAGTGAAACCATCCATCATAAAGATATAACCATCCATCATAATACACAAGAATAGAATGAAAGAAAATGCAGACAAGGAAACTTGACCCATGGTATCAACGGACGGATCTCAATGGTAAGAGTAAAAAGCACTACCACCCAACCACGTGGGAACCCAAAAAGGCCCACTCCCACCATGCTAAGGAGATAGTCTCAAGTCTCAAATAGGATATCAATCCAAATATCAAAAGAAATCTCTTAGTCTAGGAAACCCTAAAAGTAATCCAACTCAAACGTTCTAAGATAAGTCGACATCTAGACCCAGAGGAAAACACAGACATGTGAGAAATCCATACTGCTAGTGGGCAAGTGTCATCACATGAATCAATGTTGGGGTTACCTAGCTATTCTTTTAATCATTTGGCCCCCTAGTGACTCTATTCAACACTAATATCCTCTCATACTGACAAGGCATACTAACGAGTCAACTCTAAGGTTACCTGGCTAGTCTTTTAATCCTCCAGCCCCTTAGTGACTTTCTATGGCACCAATATCCTATTAATTCATTTTAAACCCATTTGATGAAATGTTATCACTTATTAAACTACTTACAATGGGTTACCTTGGCAACCACTTTGGGCCCCGACCTCTATTGCAAGCCACTTCCCAACTTAACATACACATTACCTACCCCAGGCTCATAAAAGTATAAAACAAAGAATCAAAAATTTCACCTCAGCCCTATACAAGTGACTGGAAAGCATCAAAAGATAATTCACAATAACACATCAGTTCTCTATAAGCAACTGGAAAGCATCCCCAAAAATACTGATCAAAGACTCAAAATGGTTAAGTCAAATATGTCATAACATTCACCTTAGCTTCACATAAGAACACTACAAAGCAATAACAAACAATAAATACAACTCATCATAGAGCATACCAACACATTACCATAGTTGAGTTAAAAAGATCAAGATCAATTCATCATAACATCACAATCACAGAACTCCCAAGCCTCTGGTAAACGTCCTAAAACTAACCAACACTCTAGTCAACCCAAACCCAAAACATAAATAACATACAAATAACAAAGTGTAGGTTTCATAGTTTGGTTTGATTTTGAAAACATATTGTTGAGTCAAACGTAAGGTTTTCAGTTTTCATTTCAATGTATGTTTCAAGTACATAAGATTCTCAATTTACCCTACAAGTTAACCCTTTCATATATTTGAATAATTGCACAAATTCCCCAAGCTTGATTTTTAAGTCCATTGTTCCAAATGACCTAAAGATTATTATTTATTTGGATTATTAAAATAATACTTATTAATTTATTTTAAAATAAACTACAATTTTATCAAAATCAGTATTATAATAACTAAATAAATTTAGAACTTAATTAAATGCCTTTCATTATTAATTAATCTTAATTAAATTACATTTAATTAAAATAATTAGTTATCATATAAAATATTCATATTAATCTTTTCATTAACTATTTATAAAAATAATAAATATTAATAAAATTCATTAATTAAAATTAACTAAATTTAAATATAATTAATAATTTAGTAATAATTAAATTAATAATAAACAACACTTATTTATAATATAAAATTATTAATTAAACATAAAAAATTTGATTTTTAAAAAAAAATTATTATACACTAAGTGTATTGTTTTAAAAGGCTCGCTGGCCTTTAAAGAGTCGTGCGGCCTCCTACTGTTGCAAGGCCTATAGCAACACTGTTGTCACAGTACCTACAGTAGCAGCTTGGTTGCCAGAGGTTGTGGGAAGGTAAGGTAAGAAAAAGGGGGTTGGGGATTGGTGGCCCTCACCCACCTTTTTTTTTTTTATTATATATATTTTTAATTTATTTTTATTTAAATTTTAAAAAAATCATTTCAAACAATATTCCCCCCTCCCCCCCTACACACATTTTTAAATATATATATATATAAAACATTTGCAATGTTAGTCTGATAGGAAAAATATGATTAACCATTCGAATTTCTAACTTAAATTTTTCTTTTCTTTAAAAACCCCTTCCAATTTAATTTTCAAATTTTAATTTTACGAAAGGAGGATTGTACTGATATTTTAATCTTTCCATATACAAACAAAAACAACATGCATATCAAAAATTCCAAATTACAAGATTGAAAGATTCGTTGTAGTAAAGCCCAGACAATCAATTTGCAATCATGAAGAAGACAGGAAGAGAAATAGCGTAATTAACTATGCAATTAAATCACAAGAATCTACCTGGACTATGATGCTAAATCACTATGCCCAAAATGATTTGTGAGATTTCTTCCTTCTCTCTTTTGAAATTTTCTTCCTCCCAAAATTCGCAGTCCTTTGAAAATGAACCCTCAATTGGTGATAAGGAGTTCTCTCCTAAAATTGGGGCTCTAATTGTGCGATCACTCGAGAGGACTCCTTGCTCACCAGACTTTAACTCTTTATTAACTTTTCTTTATCTTTTTCATGTGCATTTAATGAATTATAAAATAACTTTATTTAATTTTCACTTGACTTCTCTTTTTAATTAATTTATTAAATATTAATCTCATGCACACATTATGCAATCTTAAAACTTTTAATAGATTAATATCTTTTTCAACTTTTTAATTTATTTTTGAAACATTAATTGATAAAACTATTTATTAACTTAAATAATAATAGTATTTAGCATTTATTTAAAAATGAACTCTAAATATATTATTATTAAATTAAATAAATATTATCACGTTCTAAAATTAAAATTTTAACTTATATCTTTAAATTTAATTCTTTTTATTTAATTAATTTTCTAGTTAATTAAATATAATTAAATATTAAAAATATTATAATAATTTTCCATTTAATTAGACTTAATTAATAGAAAAATCACCAAAGACCTATAGGACAAAATACAAAAACTCATCATAGAAAAACACATACAAGATCAAACTAAAGGGTTATAATCATGAACTTACGTCATACGATGCATTCAGAAGGTAGACAACTCAGGTACTTGTCCTAATTTTCTAGGATAAATGGCTTAAAGGTTTAAGATTTGGACTTAAGAATTTATCTCCCCTCTCTTACCATTGAGATAATGCGATAGGGTGCGCTTATCCTAGCAATTCAGGATAGTCAATACCTGGTACCTGCAATCTACATAAAATCCACGCATGTACAAACACAATATTCTAAACTAAATAGGCAATGGCAAGAAGTGATGCATCGTGTAGATCCCAACTAGTAGGTGACTACAACTCCCTTCCTTAACCACATCAGAAAATAAAGAAAACATACACACACACCATACACATGCAGTATGGGATAAGTATCCATAAGAAAACACATGGTAATCCATCTAACTAATCATGATTAATAATTGAAATCACTAAATAATCATCATGCATACATGAAGTATAGAGTACCAAGTAATCTCATCATATAATTAACTGAATGTGGAAAATATCTAATAATCTCAAAACAATACTACTAATCATCAAGCATAAAATTGGCCTAAAAAAGTTTGGCAATGACAACAAATTACAAACTAGGTGTAGGCACTACATTTGATACCATGCATATTGGTAAAAATGTAATAGAGACACTGTGGAAAATATTGGATAGAAGATGTGACAAAGAAAAACTTGCCAAAATTTGTAGTGACATTCATGATTCCAAACATGCAACAAAAAATATCATTGAATCAAATAGCAATGGAGACTACATTAATGCAAGTGCCCTTCCTTGGTTATTAACGGAGAAGCAAAGTAATGCCATAAAAAAAGCCATACGGAAAATGAGATTTCCTACAAGATTGGCTACAAATATAAACAATCTCATATCAAAGAAAAGTGAATTTTTCTAAGGGCTGAAAATGCATGACTGGCATACCTTCATCAAGGTAAGTCACGGTCTTTTGTATTTATAATATATTTGTGAAACTGCATTCAATTTTCATTGTATTACATTAGAAAAGAATAAAATGATCAGTTGCCAATTGGTGCAGTATGTGTTACCCCTATCACTCCAGAACAACTTCAAAAGTAATATCAAACAAGTGATATATGATCTTGGAAAATACATGAGGTAAGCAGTCATATTTTTTCAATATATCAAACAAGTAATATATTGTAAATTCTTATATTTAAATGTTTTTGTGTCTTGAATCCCTTGTAGGTGGTTGTCATCTAAAGAAATCCATAAAGAAGATATAAAATATTGGAAGAAAAGAATTCTTCTACTAATGTGTGAAATGCAAAAATGTTTACCTTCAACTTTTGCCAATGCACAAGAACACTACCTCATACACCAAGTTGAGGAGATTGAATTGTGTGGATCTATACAGCCCAAGTCAATGTGGATGGTTGAGAGATACTTGAAATTTTTGAAGGGTTTGGACCAACAAAGAGCACATCCCAAGGGTTCTATTATTGAGGGATATATGGCATACCAAATGGTGGTGTATGTTACTCAATATCTTCCTAATCTTGCATCAAAGACCCATATAGATTGCATTTGGGATCTTGACTCTATTAAAAAATCCAATGGGGAGTATTTGGTGGGGAAAGGAAAATTTAGAAAAGTGAAAGGTAATAAATTATGAGATGTTATTGTAGTTAATTAATTCTTAATCTTCAAAATAAATATGTTTTGAGTCATCTATTTACTTTTGTACAACTGCTAAAGAGTGGGATGCAATACATTTGTTTATTGGAAACAATCAAAGATTGGATGATAGTATGGATTGGATGATGTCAACATTCTGGTCATGGATTACAATGGGAATCTGTGTCTTCATTTGTTAAACAAGCTCATTTTAATGGAGATCCCAATGTTACAAAAAAAGAAATAGATTCAACATATGGTTTAAGAGATCTCTCAGTACTTATAAGTTTGTTAATCAACTGTATGTTTTTGAACTCATGATGAAATAATTTATACATGTTTGACATTATTGTAGGTGAAACACCACAAGACTGTGTTCTGTAATGGTTATAAACTTTGCATCAAAGATTTAGATGGCACAAAGTGAACTTGTGATTCTAGGATAAGTGTAGTCTTCCAGGTGACCAATATTTCATCTAGAAATGATTTTCATGTTCGACAATCTCAAAATTGATACTATGGAATTTTGGTTGATATACTTGATTGTGACTTTAATTCCTTCAAATTAGTTCTCTTTATCATCAAATGGTACAAACTACGACTCAATCAAAATGATCCTGATAGAACTATTATTGAGCATGAGAATGGATTTCCAATGATTAATACAAGGTTGATTGAGCCAATTAGGAATGAGCCCTATGTTCTTCCAAGCCATTATGAGCAAGCATTTTACTCAGAGATTCCACATAAACCAAGTTAGTCATTTTTTGTTAGACATGATCCAAGGGAAAGGTCGATAAAGTACAATGTGATGGAAGAACAAGATATCAAGGAAGAGGAAGAAGTGGATCATGATCAAGAGTTAATCGATGATGCTCTTGATGCAAATGGTGCTACTACTGATCATGCTAATGAGGAGGAGGATCATGATCATGATGACAACTAGGATAGTGGTGGTGACAATGTCGATGAGAACGATGATCTTGATGATGAGATGGATGATGAATAATATTAATTTATATACAAGTAAATATTTTCTATTTGATTTTTTATTTCTAAATTTTTAATACAAGTAAACATTTTAAATTGAATTTGGTGTAGTAATACAAATTTAATTCTAATATGTGTTGGGATTAAGAAAACATCTTGTATTGCAGTTGCAAGGGATGCAAAGGCTATTCCTAGAACGTGTTGAGGTCCAAGCCAACAGGAAAGATGATGTGGTTGGACAAGGTAAAGAGCACTACAATGTTCTTTAAAAAAATTTAATTTTCTATTTTTTAAAATATTTAACCCCTTTATTTGTTATTGCAGAGGACCAACCTTTGCAAAGGATAGCAAGTGCATGTCCACAGGTGAGAAGAAATATCGATGATGACATGGATATGCCTCTACAAAAATATAGGGAAAGACAAAAAAAAAAGCAATGATTCAAGTGAACTTGTGTAACTTATTTGATAATGCTTGGTGTTTATGTATAGATGTTTTATTTATGTTCTATTGAATGTTCATGTGAATGTTCTAATGAATCTTATGTTTCAATGTTAATGTGAATGTTCTAATGAAACCAACGTGTTAATGAATGTTATCATGTGATAATTCATGAATGTTACATTTTATTAATAGAATGAATGAATTTTAGATGTTAACGGGGAATGTAGATATGAGGGGGGGTTGGGGCCAAATGAGCTTTCATCTTCATGTGGTTGGCCATGATTAGTAGAGAATATTAAACTATTCTTCAAACCAAGTGAAGCTCAACACTAACCTATGATTGCATGACAACTAACTATGTGAATCTCTTGGTTTCAGGCAATGCAAAAGGATGCCATAGTCAAACTCATTTATTTATGAAATTTAGTTTCAGTGTATGAAGTATTTGAAAGAATGGATTTCTATGGGATTGCCTCAAATTATTCCTCTCTAAGGTATTCTATTGTTTCTATTTATCTCCAATCATGTTTGATTGCATTTGATAACTTTTGTTGTAAATTGGGAGACATCAAAAAGAATTTGAATAGTGGAAAAAAATGATATTGATCATTCTAAAGTATACATTGATTCATGAACTATTCTCATTATTTATTTTAAGTGTGATGATATGTTGAATAATATTATAGAGAGGATGCAGAGGATCCTAAAGTCTGGTCAAAGATCTGTCTTCAAAACATGCCAAAATTAGCAAAGGAGGCCACCACATTACATTGTGTACTTGAACCTATGTTTCATTTTTTTGCTAGTGGGAAACACTAGTCCCTTAAGAATGGACTCACACTATATGTTCTATATGACATGCAATGCTTAATGGAGAAAGCAGGTAACATTTATATTTTAGTTATTGTTTCCAAATGCCAAGTTCACCTTTTCATTTTAATATTTTATGATATTTCATGCTTTTCTACTGGTCAATTTGTAGGGTGTTTCAAAGTTTGCACAACTCTAATTTCCTACCAAATAACAACACCAAAATGACCACTCTTCAATTATAAATGTCCAGGTCATGTGTTGAGAAAAAATTATAGATCTAATTTGGGTTTTGAAATTCATTTTACATCTTTTCAATCTAAATACAATAAAAAGAAGAACACATTAGGAAAAAGTTAGAATCTATTTTCTTACCCACAATAAAGGGAATAATTCTCCATCCACCCTTATAAGACTCTTTCATTTGCACAACATAATCCTCATTTCTTGAGTGTGATTCTTCCTGCACTCTCACTGGGGACAACTAGACTGATATATCCATTGGGTCCATTACAAAAATCTTCTTCTTAAGTATATAAAGGTTTTAATTACACTTAAATTCATGAAAAAATCATTAGTATTCTTATCATAATGTTGGATTACCGAATGTGATCTAATATATCAATGCAATCTAGATTGTTATGTAATCTAATTGAGAAATAACATTGCTCAATCACTACCCATAATTTATATCTGCACAATCTAGAATAACCACCATTCAAACTTGAAAATTTTGAATTTGGTTGATGGCATTGCTAAATCAAATTCTGTAATTGTTATTCTCAAATTATTGCTACTTATTTTGAACATCAAACTCAATGCAAAAAAATCACCTTGTCAAGGTTTTCTCAAGAAACATATTTATACATATAAATAGCTATCATGTTAGAATTCATGTCTCTCTCTCTCTCTCTCCATATATATATATATATATATATATATATATATATATATATATATATATATATATATATATATATATATATAGCTTTCATGTCAAAATCCATTCCTGTATATATGAACATATTTAAATATATATAAAAATAGTTATCATGTTGACATCCATTCTTGTATATAAGGGCACGAAAGAACATGGCCATTGGAAGGCTTGCATTTGATAAATACTTTGTACATAGATGCTTGTCTTTATGTCTTCTCTCTATAGATTAAATTCATTTTTTTTGTAGGCGTTTCAAAGGATTTGGACTGAATTGTCATGTAGATTATGGTAAGCATGGAAGTAAAATCATTATACTTAAGAAACTATAAATGTTTGGTATCATAGTGCCTTCCATGAATTTTTTTTTATTAAAATTATTAACTACAATATGAGATGTAAAGAAGCTTTAGTTAAGTGTTACATAATTAATATATCTTTTTAATATCTTATAACAGATGATTGATTTTTAGCAAATAGTTAACTTCAGTACATCATATATGTATAAGCTTGAAGAAGAGATGCACAACATTGTACTTGGTCCCTTTCCATATGATAATTTAGACATTTTCAATCCTTGGGATACCACTTTCTCCATTGGATAAGTATTAAAATAAGAGTACTGCATTTTGATTAATTGTTGTGATCTGATTTCAATTAACCTTTGGTGAATATTAGTTTGATCTGTGTTCTGTTCAATGAGCCTTGCCACAACATACTAATTTAGAGATGGAATATACATGCTTGCAAAGTTCAAATCTTAGCAACCATAAGGACAACCACATCAATAGAATTTGCAACCAAAATCATATGAGAAAGAGGAACCTCCAAGCAAGAGACGAGCAAGGAAGACACACATCCCCCATTGAAACACCAATAGGTAGAATGGACATGACATCACAAGGACCAAGGAAAGGAGCTCTAGTGACACCATCAACAACAACAAGAGGAACTCAAACCATGACAGAAACAACTAGAACCATCACAATGGGTTCTTGAATCACACAATCTTCTACATAATGTTGTGAGTTATTAAGCATGACTTTAAGATCATACTCACAATATGTTAGTATACAATATTTATAGGCAAATAATTCTTTGCAAACGCTCCACAAAATCACATTCATTGCTCATTGATTTAAGGGGATACTTATATAATGCTATGTATTAAATATTTTCTATTGAAATCAACTATTATAAAAAGAGTTTTTAAGAAGTTCATGACTTAAAATTGGATTCAATCTCTTCTCAATTGAAACATGTATGATGAATAATGTAGTACACCTTACATAAGAAGGAAAATATAATGATAGAAAAAGAAATTTTATTAACATAATCTTAGGGATTTCTATTACTGCAATTGAATTGGATTCTTAGTACATTGATTTTTTAGTACCTCGGATATATTTAGTCTTGTATTGGAAAAATGGTGTGACTGTCTTGTTCATAGACTAGAGTTTCTTTGGAACACATTGGAGTTATAATTATAGGTGTTAAATATTTAGTTGTTAAAACAAAATGCAATCAAATGACAAATGTTGGTGCTAGGAAGCAAAGGCCTATTAGTGAGCTAGATAATAAAAAACAAATAGATTTAGAAGAGAATAGTTAAAGTAGACCTTGTACAGTTGAGACATTTACAATATTAGGTAGACCTAGAGGAGAGAAAATGGAGTGTGCTTCAGAAGGAGGAAATTTTTTCTATATGAATGAAGTTACACCATGTTGAAAGGACCTTATAAAAGTAATATTAAGCAATAAAAAGGCATGGTAAATCCCTTGGGAGATGTCCAAATAAGGAAATACAAGACAATATCTAAAGAACATGTCACACTACAAATATTTCACTCAACTCTTGAGGATACACCCATGGCTAAGTAGCCAATTAAAACATATCTTTTATAAAGAGAATGATGGGAAAAAACTACTAAGTGTCCTTTGCATTCTAGTATGTTGTTCAAACCTACACCTCATGTTTTATAAAGATAATAATGGGAAAAAAATTATCTTCTTTGTTAGAAATACATTTTACTATGTTGATCACATGTGTACACTATTTAGTGCAAGTCATATAGTTTCCTCTTTGGCCCCTCTCGCAAAGATTGTGTTTGACATTCTTCTAAGTTTTTTGATTGATGATGCTTCTACTCAAGCATTTCACAGATAGTGTTGCATTTCCATTTCCTTCTTATATTATTATAGATAAGAAGCCCAACGTCATGAGTATTTCTCCATGTAGGAATCTGTCGATTTAGTATACATTTTGTGTGCAGCATTAGTTTATTGAGGACTTGACATGAAAATAGACAAACCACTGCCAAAAGGCTACTTGGAAACATTTGTCCCTATCATGACTTTCAAAATCAAATTTCTCATTCTATCATTGCTCTTACAAAGATATATTTTGAGGAATATTGGAGGTACAACAATTGTAGAAAGCCATGACCGCCAATTTGAATCCATGGGCACAAGAATTTATTCCTCCTATGGTACAATAAATGACTCTCCCTCTACACCCAATTCCTAATTGCCCCTCCAACAGTGAATGCAACCTCACTGATATCATACAATATTGTTCCAACTCCATTTCAACTACAGATAAATTATGTTCCAAACATCATAAATTATATTCTAGAAATCTCTCCATCAATTTTCCCCCTCATGGGTTGCCTAATTCCTTTTCCTCCTATAAATACTCCCTTTTAGTGGAACCATCTAATTGTCTGCCCAATTTTTTGATTTTCCCTCCTCATGAGCAGCAAGGTTTGAAGATTCCTCCTCCACAACATCATTGTCTTCATCTACATATGCTATGAGATATTGCACATTTGGATTCAACTGAAAGAGATCATAAACATTGGTTCTAAGTCCATTGAGTGAGAGGACCAGATTACCATCTTACCTTGCACAATGCATAAAAATTGAAGCGTACTATCAAAGTATTCTCACACTTTACCTGTAATGAAATTAAAGTAAACATAGTATAATTAAGAATATCAATTCTTCAAGAATTTCGAAGGACAAGAAGTTCTAAAAAGCCTTACAAACTACATTATAGATATAAGTTCTACCTACTACACCATGATTAGATGATGTAGAAGCATGGCAATCAGTATCAACCAAAATTAAATCTCATTACTTTTTAATATTCCAAAACATTGTCACAATTGTGATAGTTTTGATTGATGGTACATCATCTCAGTATCAGCAATACCATCGAACACTCATTGCACTTACGATAGATAAATCTGACAAATAGTCATCACATCCACGGTATTGTTGTTGCATTCCATCATGATTGGGATGACACACTAAGAATAAAAAATTTCATAATTGTGATGATGGCTTGTCACAATTATGAAAACATGATGATGAACTCTTGGCCTTGCCACCTTCCAAATTGTGGTGGCTATTAGTGTGACAATTACAATGGATGAGCTTGCCATCGCAATTTGTGATCCTAAAAGTCTAACACTCATCTAACAAGAGCTAATTCTTAGTACTGTCGCTTAGGTGACGGGCAGCCATTGCAATTGCGATGGCTTGTCATCGCAATTTGGGTCCAAATATAGTAATGTCTTTATGCATCATCTTTACAACTTGTCAATTTCCATCTAACACCTAGACACTTTGTCATACTAACACATCCCCTTCTTTACATATTAAAATTTCTCTGCATAAAATATTAATACTCCTAATATTAAAATACATCCTCTCCATAAAAAAATTCCACATAATGAATAACCACACCCCCCCCCCCCCCCCCAACATTAAAAACACCCCTTCCTAACACATTAACACTTTACCCTCTAACATCCTTATCTTAATTGAAATACACCCCTCCTTAAGTATTTAATACACCTCCCATATATTAAAAATCTACTTTTTTAATATCAAATCCCCCCAAATGAAAAACATGCCATCATAAACGCCAATCCAACTACAAAACTTCTCTTCTAGAAGTTTGTTTCTTCTTTTCTAGAAAATTCTCTTGGAATCCATCCCTTAGGTCATTTACCCAATCCTCTCTTGATATTAAAAGATCCAACTCATTGATCCTTATCTTCAACATACTTTCTGTATTCCAATTAATCAACTTAGTTGATTGGAAATTATGATTTCTCATAAATAGTTAAAATGTTGTTCCTCATCCAACACTATGTTTTGACACTCAGTCATCACTAGGTTACTCGGTCGCTACTAAATTTATTGCTCAGCACATAAACTAACACTCAGTTGATATTGATGCTCTGTCAACACTAATTTTTCTCAGCACTTATTGTGGCTTGATTGAAACTAGCATCACCCAATTGTACATCAAAATTATTTAGTCACACTCTATTACTCAATCAAGCCTATGCATTTGGTCTATCTTTGTTCACACTATCAAGACTTGAGCATTATTGTCTTCTCCTCCTGTAACATGATTTAAACAATAAATCTATCTTGTCAAAATCCAACTAATGAAATGTCCATTTGTAGTTTCCTCTTCATAACTCAACCTATCCTCTAGATTCTTTTGTTATGAACAACTTCTCAAATCCTCTTCATCAAAAAAATAGATATGACACTTAGATCAGACTCGAAAATTGTCTCACCAATAAGTTTGACATTAATGACAATATAACAATTGTTTCAATTGTAATTTTTGACAACTTGGATTATTATGCATTCTATACTTGAAATTATAAAATGGAATTTGAAGTCACAACTTATGTTTCACTCTCATGCCTCTTTTTGCATGTATTTGTGCAAACACTTTGTTTTACTATAGGGTCTCGGTTCATGAACTTGGATTGTCCATGTATCTATTGCTTGGATCACTTTCCTTGTAAATGCATTTTTTGTTTGCTTTCTCCAAGTCACAGGCTTATGCTAATGTCATTCATTCTTAGTGTTTACATTTCAAAGGTCTTGCTGCTTTGTTTCTAATTTATTGCTTGCATACATGAAATGTGTTTTCATGGACTATAAGGCCTGACCTAGCTACAAATATATGTAAGTTTTTGGTTCTCACCATGTAATCTTACTTGGCTACTATAGTATATGAGAAAGTATTATTGTTTTGGGAACCATGGTAAGTATTATTGCTTTGGGAATCATGGTACATGCATGAATGGGTGTCCAAAACCTTACCACGTATTCATTGCATTACTTGAATTAATATCTATTTTCTTGATCCATGGATACTTGAAGCTACAACATGATCCATAAATGATTGAAGAGGTTTTGTGTTCCAATGATGTAGATGGGGTTGTGAACCTTGCATGTTAAAATGACTTAATTTTCTAATTTGTTTCTTTCTTCTACTACCTCTTGTAGCTCATGCTAATTTCTATAATATGCTTATATAATGTATTACATTCTATGTTTGCCAATTCTTTCTTCTACTTTCAGTAGCTTGTGTTGATCTTGTATCATACTCTAGCAGGGTTTGAATGTGTCTCATCAACTAAAATTTCTCATGCAGTTACAATAATGTATGTTGAATAATCAAGGTTAAATGCCCATACCTTTCTGATGCATTCCTTTTAGTACCAAATCTACACTTGTACTTTTTATTACCATTCTCTAGCTTATGCATTCCTATCACATGTGGGCTTTTGATTTCTTCCTATAACACATAGCTTAGGATGATGCAGTTCCTGTTGCCTTTGAATGTCTACGTCCTTGTATTTTTTGTTTAATCCATTTATCTTGTTATGCATGCACATGGAACAAACAAGTTAGATAAAGCATTGTATTGTCTCCCTCTACATCATCTTTTGGCCTTTTGTGCATGTCTTGAGCATAGCCATTTAAGTATTTTCTAATGTCTCATTGGATGAGTATACGTATGCACAATGCTTAGATTATTTGCAATATCAGGCATCGTTCAAGTCTTTTTGGATCTGACCCCCCTCCTCTTCTTGAAATTCATGCAAGTTCTGAGAAAAATTAGGTATTGGAAGGATGTTGGAGCTAGAGTCAAAGTGATCACCCATCTACATATTCAACTCAAGAAATGTATGATACCTTGTATTTTTTGTTAGAGTAATAAAGTATTTTCTTATTAATAAAATCATATTTATTTAATTATTAAGTCACTTATTATCTCTAGTTTACTTAAGCTAAGCTTTAGGCATATAATAATTTATTCTTTTATTAATTATTATCATGCAACCTAGGTCAGATTCCTATTTGGGTTTTGATCTCCTTTTATAAGGATTGATCTCTTTGTAATTTATTCATTCACTTTTGATAATAGCAATATCTCTTTTTTCTCATCAAGCATGTCTCATCTATGGATCTGGCAATTCTAGCCTCCATAGCTTTTTGCTTTTCTCTTCTGTGATAGGTGTTTCCATGCAAGTGATTCTTGGGAGCTATGAGGTTGGTCTTTCATCAATTTCAACATGGTATCAGAGCTCCAGATCTTCATGCCCCTATTCTATTTATGAGAAGTTTGTCTTGGCTTTCAAATATGTGCTTTTTATTCAGAGAGTTTCATTTTTCAATTTTTTTTTGTATTGAATATGGGCGTCACCATTTTTGAATTTTCTTTGAGCCCAAACAAACATCACTATTGAGATCGAAGCACCCAAAAATGCTTATTTTCATATAAAATTTGCCTAATTTGGACATAGTTGGAATTTGATGCTAAAAAATTTGCTCCCATATTGGACATGTTTCCTAAGACGATGATTTTCTACTTTTTGACATATTTTTTAAGGCAGTGATTTTAAGATTTTTTGGCACACAAATCGAGATTTTTTGTTTGAAATTTGAGATTTTTGGCATGTTTCTCAAGGTATTGATTTTCTAAATTTTGCATGAAAATCAAGATTTTTGGCACGTTTCATGAGGCGGCAATTTTGTATTTTTGGTACAAAAATCTTTTTTTTTCCACAAAAATCAAGATTTTGGGTTACGAAATCAAGATAGTTTTGGTACAAAGTTGACATGATTCTCAAGGCAATTTTTGGTACTGGTATGCCCACTCTTTGAGACATTTGGCATAGATCCCGAGGCGGTAAAAAAAATTGTTTTGTTTTTCCAACACTTTTTTGACCTACATGTGGTTTTTTTAACATAACTTACTCATCCGGACTTCTTTTTTGATTCGAAAGAAGCATCAGAAAGTTGATTCTGAGCCTGCCATGATGGTATAGTGTATTTGGATTTTTAACGCTATTTTGTGGCCTATTTTGGCTGTCAAATTTAGAAATTCTATTTTGCACTCCGAGAGACATATCTTGAGACATTTTATTTTCCAAATTTTGCTCTAGGCACATCCCATTCAGTTTTTTGCTTTTTAGCATTTTGATGGATATCTTGTTTGTTTCATGTCTGGGGATCAATTTTGTTGTTTCAGATGATTTTTCAAGGGTTATACTATCTATTGTATCAGCCTTATGCCTCTTTTGATCTTTGTTGAAATCCTTTTATAGTATTTTTGCAAACGCACTGAGATAAAGTTTCACTCTATTGCATTTTGGGATCTTCCACATCTTTGTGTTTTTTTATACTTGCACTACACTATAAAGTTCCTTGGGGGGTTTCATGTTGACCATATTCACCATCTTCCTTTACCAAGTGAGTTTTCCTTCCATGACATTAGCCTCATAATGTGTCGATGACACGTGTCATTATAGGTGTTTATACTTCTTCGGCACTCTCGATGTTCCCGATTCTTCTTTCTGTAGGAGAAATTGCATTGAGTTTTAGTGTTTATGTCTTAATTATTAGCATTATAGGGGGGTTTTTTTGGTTCTATTACTTTCTTGGTTTGATGGAGTGAGCTATGTATTCAGTGTTTGATCCTATGTACTAGGTGATTGCAGTGGCTACATACTTATGCATTTCGATGAGATGGATCATTTACCATATAGACATTCTTTCATTCCTATTTTTGGAGGCCATGAAGATACCTTCCATCTTCAATTGATCAGCTCTTCAAACTTAGTCTTCTCTACCTGGTCATGTTCTATATAATGGAGGTTCTTCAGATCAACAGTTTGGTAGTGTCTATAGCTTCATGCTTCAGTGGTGTTCTTCATGAACATTCTTTTGTTCCTATCTTCTGGAAAATTCTTTCCATCTCTTTTTGGAGTAGGGTTTTTCCCATGTGGTTTTCTCTATTTCTCCTCTTTACAAAGATTTGGTTGTGCTTGGGTACCTCATTAGGCCTTGTTGTCGGGATTTTCTTTCAGCAGTAGTTTCTAGGCTTTTAGCTACTCCCTAAGTTTATCTTAAGAGGGTTTGTTAGAGTAATAAAGTATTGTCTTATTAATTAAATCATATTGATTTAATTATTAAGTCACTCATTATCTCTAGTTTACTTAAGCTAAACTTTGGGCATATAATAATTAATTCTTTTATTAATTATTATCATGCTTCCCCAAAAATCTAGAATCACATTTGTCACCTCCACCAAATCCAGGAATGGGAAAAGAAACTAGCACCTACTGAAATTTGGAAATATGCATAAGGGATTTTGACTCCAAGAATCATTTTGTCAATGTCTAGGTACTAGAAACCTCCAAATAATTAGGTGATGATATGTGTAGGACATAGAAAGTTTGTATTTCTCCCTCTTAAGAACTTCCTTTTTTGATCAAAGACAAACCCCCCTAAAGCTTTCCATAATTAAATCTTCCCATTTCCACCTAAATAGAATGATTTGTAAAACATCACCTATTTAAATGTTTACAATAATAGAATGTGAAAATAATGAAAGCCCTCCCCCCCCCCCCCCCCCCCCAACTCTCAAAGATATTAATCTTTATGCATGATCTTTACAACTTGTCAATTCACATCTAACACCTAGACAACTTGTCATGCTCACACACCCCCTCCTTTACATATTAAAATGTCTCCACATAAAATATTAACATTCCTCATATTAAAAGACATCCTCACCCACATAATGCATGCCCCCTCATTCACATTAAAATAAATACCCACATAATCCACTTCTTTAATATCAAATCCCCCCAAACAAAAACATGTCATCACAAATGTTGACCCAAATGCAAAGGAAAAAAATCTTTGATCAGTGCAATCAACCAAGGATCGATGCCCTAGTTCTACTTGTGGAAGGTGAAGTTCAAATTGAATTCACTAGGTAAAATTCCACTTTGAAAGTAGAAGGCTAGACTTTCTTGGATCGTCGATTATGGAAACAATAGGGATTTGAATATGTAAGGTTGGTTTAATGATCTCATTTATCCAATTTTCTCATTTGTTTGAAAGAAAATGAAAGGCTTTGTTGGGTGTTGTCTATGTTTATTTTCTTCTTTCTTTTATATTCATAAATGGCTTTATTAGCAGTGGCCTGAATAGTGTATGTCCATGTTGTGCCTACATAAGGGTTCTTTTACTATTGAAAACCCCTCATTTTTTAATGCATTTTATGAGGAATTTGATTATTTGAAGCTTGCGGCCTATATTAGGGGATCACCTAATGTATATTTCATAATTCACATGTGGGTTTTTATTCAAGGCTCACAATTTGTACTTCAACTATCATGTATTCTATACTTCAAACTCTAAAATAATATTTAAAGCCCTGACTTATGTTTCATTCTCATGCCTCTTTTTGCATGTATTTGTGCAAATACTTTTTTTTACTATAGGGTTCATCAGTCATGAACTTGGATTATCCACATATTTGCTGCTTGGATCACTTTCTTTAAATGCATTTATTATTTTCTTTCTCCAAGCCTCAAACTTATGCTTATGTCACTCATTATAAGTGTTTACATTTCAATGTTCTTTCTTCTTTGTTTCTATTTTACTTCTTATATACATGAAATGTGTTTTAATCGACTATAAGGCCCAACCTGGCTATGGTTGTATGCAAGTATTGGGTTCTCACCACGTATCTTACTTGGCTTGTGTAGTATATGAGAGAGCATTATTTCTTCAAGAATCATGGAAATATTCATGAATGAGTGTCCAAAAGATTAACATGTATTCATTATATTACTTGCATTGATATTTGTTTTCTTGATACATGGACACTTGAAGCTGAAACGTGCTCCATAAATGCTTGAAGGGACTCTCTATTCCAATGATGCATATGGGGTTGTGAACCTTTCATGTTAAAATGATTTAAATTTTCTAATTTTTTTTCTTATATACTTTTTCCACCTTCTATGGCTCATTATTATTTTTGTAACATGCTTTTATAATGTATTGAATTTTATGTTTGCCAATTATTTTGCTACTTTTTGTAGCTTGTGTTGATCCTATAGCATACTCCAGAAGGGGATGAATGTATCTAATTGGTTGAACTTTCTTATTCAATTATAGTCATGTATGTTTAATAATAAAGATTTCATGTCCATTACTTATTGATTCATTTCCATTGGTGTCAAATCTGCAGTTGTACTTTTTATTACCATGCTCTAGCTTATGCATTCTTGTCGCATGTGGGCTTTTGATTTCTTCCTATAGTAGTTAGCTCAAGATGATGCAGTTCCTATTGCCTTTGAATGTTTTCATCCTTTTATTTTTTGTTTAATACATTTAGCTTGTTGTGGCTACACATGGAACAAGCAAGTTAGATAAAGTATGGTACCGCCTCCCTTTGCATCATCTTTTGGCCTCTTGTGCATGTCTTGAGCATAGCCATCTAAGTATTTCCTAATGTCTCTATGTATGAGTATATGTATGCATGATCCTTATATTATTTACAAGATATCATACATTTCTCAAGTCCTTCTGGATCTAACCCCCCTCCTTCTCTTCTTGAAACTCGTGTAGGTTTTGAGGCAATTTAGTTGCTAGAAGGAAAGTGGAGCTAAAGTAAAAGTGATCATGCATTTGCATATTCAACTTAAGATATGTATGATACCTTGTATTTTGCCTTCCATTTTTTATTTATACATGTATTTATTTTTTAGCATGCTTTGCAATTTGGCTATGCTCACAGCCTACGTAAGCTTGTGTGTTTCATTGATCAACATCATGTGCACTTTTTCTTGTATACATTTGAAATTTTACTGAATATATATACATGATATTCATTTATGCATATACGGTGTTGTACTTTACTTTTTAGCTCCTTATGCATGCACATATGCTTTCATTTTCCCTTATTATGCAAATAAACTCAAACTGAATCAAGATCACATAATAATGAAAAACTAGGGTATTGTAGAGGCAAATTCTCCTAGTTATTAGGCTACTAAATGTCACCAATTTTAATGAACGTGAAAGTTGTAACAAACCTATTTGGGATTGTATTTGTGATTGAGCATAATTTTAATATCTTTTATTATGCTAGGTCAAATATTACATGAAGTAGATGTTTAATCTTTGTAATTGGTGTAAATGAGAGATCATTTTTTAATTGTGACTGTGTAAGGTGTGTGGTAAATGTGTGAGTATGTGAGATTAATACAAGTAGAGAGATATTGTACTTTATTTCAACTATATAGGTATGGAAGATGTTATTTTCTAGTTTGTTTGTAATTGATTGCTTATCCATCTTGATGTAATTGTTATTAAGATTAGTGAATGCAAATAAGGGATAGATCTAAGATTATATTTTAGTAACATACTCTTGACAGGTTGTCTTGTTGATTCAATTGTAATCCTTTGGGTGTATATGCACCTTTTATTCTCTATTTTTCATTCTCTTAATTGAGCAATACTTTTAGAAGACTACATTCAACAAGGACTTAACTGAAAATGATAGAATAGGTTGGTCTTCTCAATCTATTCCTTTTTTTCAAAAATATTCAATAAGTAACCTATGAACAACACTTATACTTAAATTAAAAGTATGTATTGCTACAATAATATTGGTGACCTTTGGATTAACATAAGACCAACACTAGAGGAACCAATTTACTTTTTATGTTGTTTGGAATAAGTATAGGAACCCAAAGTCTCTTATGATTATCTAGAGTTAGGATTAAAATAGAATAACCAGGAAGGCACAAAGTCTCTTACCGGATACTCTCAAAATTTATTAAAAAACACTTATAAATTTATCACAAAGTTTTCATCTCTAAGTAATTGTGATCATTACCAAATTTTTTCCTTTTGCATCATAAATAATTTCAAATTTTAAATTAGCTCTTAATGCATTAGATAGCTCAAAGTTCACATAATTGAATTCAAATCCCTCTTGAGAAAAGCTCCAAAGATCACAATAAATATCCATAAAATATCATCATATAACACCTTGAATCAACTCAATTTGAAATCAAGTTTCTCCTTTTATTGAAAGAAATTCAATTTGTTATAGTAATAAAGTATTTTCTTATTAATGAAATCATATTGATTTAATTATTAAGCCACTTATTATCTATAGTTAACTTAAGCTAAAATTTGGGCATATAATAATTATTTCTTTTATTAATTATTATAATGTAACCTAGGTTAGTTTTTGATATAAAAGTAGCCAAAATTAGGGCCCTTTTCCTTTACAATAGTGGTGGCACAACCAGCAAAAAAATAGACAACAACCAGTAGACAATTATATAGACCACCCTAATGATTTACATCAAAAACATAAATATAAAAATAATTAAAAGTACTAGAGATCCCAACTTTAAAACCAAAAAAGTTTAACAAGTTAACAAAATGCATATAGGTGGTTAGTGCATCGTACCACCTACAGCCCAGAACCAAGTTCAACATAAAAAAACAAAACCATCACCAAAGGATGGATAGTAATAACCAGTAGAGTACCAAAAAACACCAAGCACGAGGAGGCCACTAACTAGCATCTTTCTTTCTTTCTTTTCCCAGCCAGGAGAACCTTGGCCCAGTCGTTAGCAAGAAAGCTATAGAGTAGCTTTGAGTTCTCCTTCCTAAGGCTCTCCTCCTCCCACGCAATAGCCAACAGCTGGAGAGTGGTGGTAGCCGCATGAGTCACCTTAAGAGTGAACTTTGAGAAGAGGGTGAAGCCCTCCTCCACTGCATTGCACCTATCCTTCAGCTCCTGTAGATCATTGCGAGTAATAGCCCCATTCTCCTTAGTTTCCATCTTTAGAGCCCTTTTGCAATTCGCTAGAGAATTCCTATTGTCCTGCACAACAAGATTGTTAGTGGGGGCCTTTAGGTTTTCTAGACCATCTTTCCTAACCGGGGAGGATATAGTATTAGGGGAGGCATTAACAATTTTGGGGTTCTCCTGGTTGTCAGAAGAAGGCAAGGTGATGGTGGCAGAGACATGGGTGGGGTCAAGGGAGGGGTCCTTGGTAGGATTGTCCACTTCAAAATCCCAAGTTCCATCAAGAGTGTCATCCTATTTCTCCACTTCTTTGTAAGTCTCTTCTTTCCCCTTCTCCTGGTCGTCCCTCACGATCTTATCACTCTCCTCAGAGTTAGTATTTTCCTCCTTCTCCTCTTGAGAGTGACTAGCCATTTTTTTATATCTAACATGGGTCTTAGCAATTCTTTCCAACCTTCTTCTTCTCCCACATATTTTCTCATCTAAATCCCCAATTTCTCTTTACATTAAAGCATTTACCTTAAGTGCCTTTGTCATTTTCAATTGGGTTAGCTATCACTTGTTATCATACTTTGTTTATTTAGTTTTTCATGGAAGTGGAAAAAAAATAGGGGTTTGACTAAAACAATCATCTCAAATGGCCTCCAACACATTTTTCTTCTTTCATGTGTGAAAATTTGATCTCTCTCATGGATTCTTTTTGTGAAGATCGCATCGTTAACTACCAAATCAAGTTTTAACTACCAAATCAAGTTTATCTCCTCGATCTCTCACCCTTTGTCATTTTATTTCATCTTAATAATCATAAAACCCTAAAACATATCTTTAAAAGTCATTATTTACTAATTATTTATCTAATAATTTAGTCCATTTACTTTCTATTCATCCCATTTCACTTAATAGATAGTCTCATGTTGTTATTCTAAGCATGTTGGCATTCATTCATATGTAAAACCTTTATTCTAGAACCCTAAACATATGGGACTCTAGTATGATGTGCAAACATCCTTGATTCATGTTATTTTCCTTTGAACTAGAGCACTAGTTTGTGACAGTAAGCTTCTCAATAACAAGAATTAATCCATGGTTTGTGTACTTTTGGCCTTTATGACTATAATATGCATATATGTCTAATATTATCTAATATTAATGTTTATACACCCTAAACACACTAATACTTCACACACATCATTTTTTGTCATTTATAATAATTAACTAATTAATCCACATATTGTTGAGCTTGGTTGAGTAAACTTTGTTCCATGCTTGATTAATTTATCACACACACATGTGCTCCTATTTAAATCCTTGAAAGATAAACCTTGACATCAACTCAACTTCCAAACACATCTTCTTGACACTCCTAATCAGCTGATTGAGGTGGTTAGAAATAATTCATATATCCGTTTGAGACTTTAACTAGCCTTTAGGAGGTGCATTATTTTCTCCTCCACATTAATACTAGGCTTTCAAGAATGGAGGAATCGCCTAATATCCTATCACACATGGACAGAGTATGTTAATCTCCATTAACCCTATCTTAGACCTCCCAAAGGTTCTAATGATTACATTATATGATGAGATATTATGTGCCTTATTGAATTCTTGGGCAATATCAGTGCATGTTTCTTGCACCAAAAGAAGGGAACTGTAGGCAAAAATTTCCTTAATCAAATGCTAGAGCCCCATATAAAGGTGTGTCCATGAAGGAAAATTTGATTTTCACAAGCCCCAGTCTTACCCTTTTGGCCATCACTCTGATGTCAAATTAGTTTGAATCGTTAGAACTCTACAAATCTGGTCAATCCCAACTCTAAGAAAGCTCACAAATTGTCATGCTTAACCAATTGAATGAACCAAAAGAAGCCTTAAACTTCCTAAGAAGTTGGTTCTAAATTCTAAAGAGGTACCTCTCTCCTATAGTATACCCTTTATAGGTCCTAGGTCCACCCTCCCCTACTCTCCTCTCCCTTCGCTTATCCTCACATATCCCTCTCTAGGTATAGAACTATTAATGAACAATATCTTAATGTGGAGAGTATCAAGAAAATGTTTTCTTTGAGGAAGAATAAGAATAAATTAGATAAGAGTGAGTAGAAGGGCCCTAAGAAGGTTGATCATTGGGTAAAAGTACCCTACCTTTGGAACGCATCTTGTGTAGGGAAAGATGATGATTTTTTTAATTTGGAATTATTGGATAATTTTATCTCTATATGCTTGAAGGATGGGGACAAAGTATATGAACCTACCTCTATCCCTTCTCTCCCATTAAATGATACTAATGTATATGATAGCAAAGCACCCAAAGGAGTGTTTCTCAAGTTCTATTATAGTTCTAAGACATCAATGGACACATCTTCCTAATCTAATATGGACCTAAAATGCATATCTTGTAATTTGAGGGGTTAGGAATCCCCAAATTGCTAGTATTTTATTAAAATATTTTTGAAGAGCATTGGGAGGATTAACATCCTTCTACTCCAAGATGTCAAGGCAATTCAATTTCATCTCATGTGGTCATTCTTATGTGTATATAAAGGGAATTTGATCACTTTACTACTTGTTGTCATAGAGATAAAGAGGGGAGGTTTGTCCTTGTGAGCCCCAAATAGGAAAAAAAATGTGTCTCCAAATGGGGTTGCTCCTCTTGTAATGGACTTGTTGGATCATCACAAAAAGTAAGGAGGTGGAAATTAGTGTATGTTTTCTTAATTCACATAATGATTACATAGAGAGAGTATATTTGTGGAAATTGATTTGTCATTTAGAGGAGGTCCCATCCTTGTGAGCTCCAAATAGAAAAAAAAATGTTTCTAGATGGGCTTTCTCCCTTTGTAACAAACTTGTTTGGATCATCCCAAAAAGTAAGGTGTAAATTAGTATATGTTATGTTAATGCATGTAATGACTACATAGAGAGACTAGATTGGTGGAAATGGATGTGACATTTAGAGAAGGTCTCATCCTTGTGAACCCTAAATAGAAAAAAGAAAAAAAGAAAAAAAAAAGTGTCTCCAAATAGGGTTGCTCCCCTTGTAACAAACTTGTTTTGATTATCCCAAAAAGTAAAGAGGTGGAAATTAGTGTTTTCTTTGTTAATGCATGTAATAACTACATAGAAGGAGTAGATTTCTGGAAATGGATGTGTCATGTGGAGGAGATCCCATGAATTGTAGGGTATACTTTTAGAGGGCAGAGCCACCTTAGGACAAAAGTGGGAGGTGTGAATTTGAGTGGAAATGGGATGAGAATTTTTTTGGCACATGATGATGAATAAACTCAAGTTGTTTGCCCAGAAACAAATAGGATCACAAGGGTATCCAGTTTCAATGGTGTAATTATCAGTAGGGAAATAAGAGGATTTATAGTAAATTTGATAGATTCTACTAGAATAGATAATTGAGTGATAAAATGTCTCCCTAGACTCTATCTAATCGGCATCCAATCATTGCTAATTTATCAACTATGGACTCACTAGCCAATACTAGATCTAAAAGAGGTTTTTTTCTCTCAAAAAAACTATATTGGAGGACAAAGGTATTCAAGTAGCAATCATTTTATATATATATATATATATATATATAAGATCATGGTCAATGATATCTAAGAAGACTACTGAGAGATGGGTGCAAAATATTAAGAACTGAAAAGTTCTCTTTAGAAAAATGCTAAAGATAAGGATGATAGGAGAGAAGAGGTAGAGATTCACAACATATTGGTGGAAGCTTAAGATTGCAAACAGAAGAATCTAGCCAGTTTGGCAGTTATGGAGGCCCTAGCCCTTTCTATGGACTCTCTTTGAAAGCTACATGATATTAAGATCCAAGAAATGAAAGTTAGCACCAATATTAACTAGTTGTCCCATGGAGACAAGGGCTCCAAATAATTTTATAGCTTCTAAAGATTAAAGAAACCAAAGAGAGGATTGAGGCTATTAGGAGAATGGTAACCTTCTTATATACCAACAAGGCATTCTTGGATCTTTTTCTCATGAATACTATGACAACCTCTTCTCCTTAGAGGAACTAGAAAGAATATGGAGGAAGCCAAAAATAAAATAGAAGATATCTCCAAAAAGATTGACAAGGAAGATGCAAACCTCCTAGAAAGAGAGATCACAATAAAGGAAATCAAACAAGTCATCTCAGATCTTAGCAAGGATAAAGCAACAAGACTTGATGGTCTATCTAGATAATTTTATAAGACAAATATTGGAAGGATTTGTGAGGAGCTTGAATTAGTTTTAAAGAAAGATTTCGAGAAAGGATCACTACAACTTGAGATCAATAGTGAGATTATCAAATTGATCCCTAACTCTTATCAGGCATTATTGTCCTATCATATTGTTCAATACCTCTTATAGAATCTTGGCTAAAGTGATTGCAAAAATATTAGAAGGGATACCTTCCAAGATTATCGATAGTCTTGATTTTCCTACAATATTCTAAAATGTGGTGAGGGATGCTAGTGCTAAGGTTGAATTCAATGGATCTAATTTAGAAAGCTTTACTATCACTAGGTTCATAAGATAGCAATGTCCATTAGCTCCCACCTTATTTTTAATCATTGTTGATGTAGTGTTTTACATCCTGAGAGTTAATTCTCTCACCTAGAGTAAGGGAAGTTTTTTGTTGATGGAAAAACTAGTTTTAAAGGGACCCAAAACCATTTACAAAAGGATTGCATAAGATATACCATGAAATCCCACAAAATCATAATGGAAAGAAACCACAATATGGGTGTTAACAACAAGCTCAAACAACCTAAAACAAAAGCTTCTCAAAAAAGCCAGCAAGCATCTCGAAACTACGGAATTGACTAGAGAAAACTCTATCCCAAACACTCACAACCAAGAACCATAAATATTTACCTTTAGCACTCCCCTTGCAGAAGAAAAGAGTGATGTCAAAAGAGGATGTAGATCTCTTGGATCTATTCCCTTTCACAATAACCCTACCCTCTTCCACCTTAGCAGTCACATCCTGTCAAATAAACAAATCCAATGTTGGAACACCAACATCCTAGGATAGAATACAGTAGGATTTGAGAAAAAGTGCACAACAAATCCACGAAGCCCAAGAAAATTTGCATGCAGAAAACCTGTCACGGAGAAGAAAAAGACAAGAAGAGGCAAGGGTTTGATCTAAAAAACTCAGACAAAGAAAATATTATTCAACGGATCTTCATAATGAAAAATACAAAGACATCAATCCTTATAAAGGAGATCGAAACCCGAAAAGGGTAACCTAAAGCCTAAAAAAGCTAGGTTGCACAATATAATTAATAAAATATTAATTATATGCACCTACAAGATAGCTTAAGCAAACCAGAGTAATAGGAAACTTAATTAATTAAATTAAAGTGATTTAATTAATAAGTGCAAACAAATAATTACTCTAACACCCCCCCCTTAAGTGAAGCTCAGGAGGTAAGCTAACCTAGCACAGCTATGAAAGCAGGAAAATTGGGTCCTGGCAACAAAGCCTGATCAGGTACCCAATCACAACAAAATCTCTATAAAGAGGAGAAATAGAGAAAACCACATGGGAAAAAACCCTACTCCAAAAAGAGATAGCAAAGAATGTTCCAGAAGAAGGAACAAAGAGATCAGAAGTGAATCACTGAAGCATGAAGAACTGCAAAACTCTGTCAAAATGTTGATATATAGAACCTCCATGGAAATAGAAGGCACGAATCGAGCATGTCTATATGGTAGATGATCCATCTCACCAAAATGCATAGGTAGCCAGCCACTGCAATCACCTAGTATGTAGGATCAAGTACTAAATACAAAGCTCACACCAATGAACCATCAACCAAAGAAGCATAGAACAACAATATAACCCCCCCTTAATGCAAGTGAGGTGATAGGCATCTGAAAAGGTGGGCCAAAGAATCTCGTACAACACAAGAACCAAACACATCGAGAGTGAGGTACAGACACCAATAAAGGCACGTGTCATCGACACTGCATGAGGCAAAAGAGAAAGAGGGCCTATAAGCAGCAAACAACTATCCCCCCCATGCACTTTATAAAATAGTGCGAGTACAACGAATCACAATGATGAAAAGGATCTCGAAATGCAAGAGTGGCACTTTATCTCAGTGCGTTGCATAAAGATGCTTAGAATGAATATCAATAATGATCAGAAAAAACATAAGGCTGAAACAAAAGAAGGTAGAGCCCAAAACGAAGCAACTGAAGCAACAAAATTGATCCTAGAACTTGAAACAAATAGGATATCCACCAAAATGCTAAAATGAAAAAGACTGAATAGGATGTGACTGGAATAGAATCTAGAACAACAACCAACATCACTAGAAAGATCACAGAAAGAGCTTTCCAATGATATAAATAAGTCCAAAAATGGAGATTGGATGCTCAAGATACGCCTCTCGGAGTGCAAAATAGAACATCTAGCTTTGACTGCCAAAATAGGCAACCAAACTACATCAAAACCCAAAAACACCTATACCATCATCTCCATCTCAGAACCATCTTTTCGACGCATTTTTCAGATCTAAAAAATATGTCTGTATGCTCAAGTTATGGAAGAAAAATGGACAAGGCCTCTGAAAATGCATGAAATTTTTTTTTAAAACAAAAAAATACCGCCGGCCACCGCGAGCGGCGGCAGAGCGGCGCTTTGGCCGAACTGTGGATGCGGTGGTGGTAGAGCAGAGGTCTGGAGGTGGCCGCACTAGTGGAGGAGGAGGGTGGGTGGTTCCCCAGCGGTGGTGGAGCCACAGCGGCCACTGAGCTGCTAGCGGTTTCAGTGACTGCTAGTGGTTTTTGCTAACTGCGGCAGCCGAAAAATAATTTTTTTTATGATTTTTTAATATTTTCGCATCTTGGATTGCATGCAGAGGCCGTATGGCCCTGTACAACCAAAAAAATTTTCCTCCCAAATCAATTTTGTCCAAATCAGACAAATTTTATATCAAAATAGTGGTTTTGACGCCTTTTGAATCCACCCGTGAGGTCTGTTTGGCCTCAAACTGCTTTAAAAATTAGTGACCCCCTATTTTCTCAAAAAAAGCTTGAAAAAACACCAAATCTAATCCGCCAAACCCTTGTTCTCTCTTTTTCTTGAAACACTGAACAAGCTATAGTAGATTTGGCTCTGATACCATGTAGGATTTGAGTAAAAGTGCACAACAAATCCACGAAGCCCAAGAAAACCTGCATGCAAAAAACCTATCACAGAGAAGAAAAAGACAAGAAGAGGCAAGGGTTTGATCTGAAAAACTCAGATGAAGAAAATATTATTCAACGGATCTTCATAATGAAAAATACAAAGCGATCAATCCTTATAAAGGAGATCGAAACCCAAAAAGGGTAACCTAAAGCTTAAAAAAGCTAGGTTGCACAATATAATTAATAAAATATTAATTATATGCACCCACAAGATAGCTTAAGAAAACTAGAGTAATAGACAACTTAATTAATTAAATCAAAGTGATTTAATTAATAAGTGCAAACAAATAATTACTCTAACAAATACCTGCAAAGAAAACACCAATATTTCTCTCTATAGGTATAGAGTCTATTGGAAGTATTAATGATGATAATATTCCTATGGGGGAGTATTGTAGATATGTTACTATGATGATATGTTACATTCATGACTGATTTTGTCATTGATGTCAACATAGCAATCTTCTGTAGTATCTGACACAAGAACAATGGAAAGATCAAGTTGGTACGGATGGCTAGTTGATTATTCTCAATATCCAAGGTTATGGGAGATACTTTTGAGTATCTATTATATATAATTAACATTATGTGAAGAAATGATAAGCCTGGAAGAAGTTATGTATGTTTTGGTGATGTTTGTTCTGAGATAGAGTTTGTAGAGACATGTTTTGGTAAACTTGTTATATCTCTTACCAAATTTTTTATTCTAAGAATTGAGGTTGAGGATGTGAAGAAGACATGTTGATGATGACTTGGTTAACTTCTCTTGTCATAATATTATGTGTACGAAAAGATATTCAAGTTGCAATGTGGAAAGATTAATGTTATCACTAAGTGTAACGTGTTCTTAATGTGGTCCTATAATGATTAATTGAGAAAGTCTAATAGCCAACTTAGGAAAAAAATTTATGGACTCAGTGCAAAGGAAGAACATTTTTCTTTATCATGAAGTTTGGATTATGATATGAAGAAGTAATTGTAAGCAGCAAAGAGAGTGAAATGTGAAGTTGAGTAGAGCAGAGTGGAAGTGAAGGAAACTTAATTACCGAGGTTTTACTGAGTGATCTGAGGTTTGTTATTTGGATTTGAGGTTCGTGACCTAACCTACAAGGTCTGAGAATGATTGGTTCAGTTGACAAAACAAAGGGAAGAAGAACATAATAGCAAATTGCATGTTTGAGCAGTGAACTCTTCTTGTAGTTGAAAATGCATGTTTAGGCAATGGGCTCATCTTGCATGCATTGTACTACAACTCTTAACAGGGTTGGAACAACTCCTAATAGGGTTGGAATATCCTAACAAGGATTCAAAATCTCCTAATCAGGACTCATATGTACTGAATGTTGTAACAGACTCCTAACAAGGTTCATCCTCTAACAAGGAATATTTATATTAGTACATCATCTTGTGGGCATCATTCCTACAAGAGGTTTCTCTCTGATCAAGGGTTTCCCTAGTTAATATATCTAGTTTAATTGTCTATGTGCATCTTATTATGGTTGATGTCTACTTTAGTTGAATGGTTAAGTTTGTTTAAACAAGACAAATGTTTTAATTGTCGAAGAATTGATTCACACCCCCTCCCCCACTCTCAGTTATCTTGGTGGACTAATATTTCTAACAATTGGTATCAGAGCATCAAGTTGTTGAAGATAAAGTTTAACAACTTTGAGAGATCCATGGCAAGCATGTTCAGGAAAGATAGTCCTACATCTAACAGAAGATATTTCAACACCCGAATGATGGAAATTCTTGGTAAGTTATCAGATTTGTGTAAAGAGAAGAGTATTGAGTTTTCAGATCCAGAATCCTTCTATTGTATACAAAAGAATAGTAGCACAAGAAAAGATAGATCTAGATCAAAAGAAGATATAAAGATAAAGGAAGGTATTGATCTACTTACAAAGAGAGAACTAGAAGGTATGAAAGAAAAAAAATTGTTGGACATATAAAGAATTTGGTCATTTTTTGAGTAGATGTCCTAAGAGATTAAGAAAAGCTAGAAAGAATCTACTTTTTGAAAAAGTTGAAGAATTTAGAGAAAGTATGGAAAGATCCTTGAAAGACTATGTTAATGAGTCTAGATTGGTTAATGAAGAGCAAGTAATAGAGGAAACAATTTTGGAGACTATTATGGAAAGTGCAAATGTGAGAATTGATGAGAAATTCAAGATGCAAGAGAGAATAGTTGACTACAATTCATATGATGATGTGGTTACTAAGCCAAGGAATGATGAGGTATTTCTTGAGACTAACAATAATTTTTAGAATGAAGGAGAGCTAAGGTAGGAACAAAGCTCGAAACTTTCAGCAGAGCCAAGAGTTGAGACTACAACTCCTACTTTGAGAAAGAATGTGATAAAGAATCACCCATCTGAGTAAATCATTGGAAGCAAAGATAAAGGTGTGATGACAAGTAGCAAATTTAATGAAGAATTATGTTTGATATCTCAATTTGAACCTAAGAATGCAGATGAAGCATGTAAAGATGATTATTGGAAACAATCTATGAAAAAGGAATTGGATCATATAGTAAAGAATGAGACATGGGAGTTGGTCACAGAGCAACAGATAAGAATGTGATAGGAACTAAATGGGTATTCAGGAAAAAGATATATGAACAAGGAGAAGTTGCAAGGAATAAGGCAAGATTGGTATGTAAAGGTTACTCACAACAAGAAGGAATAGACTATGATGAGACATATGCTCCTGTGGCAAGAATAGAAGCAATAAGATTATTCTTAGTCTATGTAACACAAAATAAATTCAAAGTGTATCAGATATCGATGTCAAGTCAGCATTTTTGAACAGAGAACTTGAAGAAGAAATGTGCATTGAACAACCTGAAGGTTGTCCTTTGATAGATGACAAGGACATAGTATGCAGATTGAAGAAAGCATTGTATGGCTTGAAGCAAGCACCGAAAACCTGGTGTACAAGGTTGGACAAACTGATGCAGAGGTAAAACACAACGGAAGCAAACACAATAGAAATAGGAACCAGCACCAGCAAGAGATAGATTATAAAAATTTTCTATTTAATTTATCAAATGAATAGTACATACACTGGCTCTCCTACAGATTTCTTCTCTCTATAACTTCTATCCAGAAACTTTGCTCTCAAGCTTGACCTAAACCTAAACCTAAAACTCTATTTATACTTGCTAAGATAATTTACAAAACCTTCTAGATTATTACAATATAAAAAATTCTAGATCAATATAGATTATTACAAAATAGGAAAAACAACTTATAGAATACTCTAAATCAATATAGAATAGGGAAGAATGATCCCATAATTGTCTGAACAAATCCCAAGAAAATATCTTATCGTAATGACAAAATCAAGATAATTTCCTCAAGTCGGCTCGTGCATAAATTATGTCCAAAATTCTTTATGTGGGTGCTCGTACACCATACTCCCGAGGACAACAGAATCCAAATCCCTTGGATTTTCATTCCTCTTTCTTGTCTTCCAATTTTGTGGTATTTGTTGTTTGTACTTTTGCCAAGTACCCAAGTCAACTTTCATATTTTCATAAACCTCTTCCACATAAGAACTTAGATAGAACTCCTGCAAACCTGCAATAAATGGATTAGAAAAAGAAAATGAGACCTCATCATATATGAATTCATCAATTTGGTTCACTCTAGGAACCTTTGCATCCTTTTTATCAATGTCCTTATGCTGCAATATCTCCATGCTTGGAGAAAAATTCATCACTATTTGATCCTTATCTATCCTCATAGCTTCATCACAAGTCTTCTTCCTTGCTGCAACTATTATCCTTTTGATAGGCCATACCACTTTCTTTCTTAACTTCAAATGCCATTTCTTGGTTCCATCAAGAACCATCACATCCACCTCTTTTCCATCTTTATGAACCGTTTCATCACAAGGCTCATCAACAATTACCCCTTCAACCTCTTTCCTATCTTCAAGAACCTTTTTATTATTAGGTTCATCAACAACTATTCGCTGCAAACTTTTTATATCAGCATCAATTTGTTCATTTTCTCCTTCCAATGGACAAATCTTCTCTTCAATGGCAACCGAGTTCTCTATTCTATCTTCACAAGCTTCTATAATCTCAAAGGATTGTTTCTTTAGATCACTATTTTCTTTTTCCATATTTTTCTTCAACTCCTCTTTTAGTCTTGCTAAATTTTCTTCCCCTTTTTTAAGTTCCCTCATTAGGAATCTCATTTTCTCTTCTATCTCTTGATTCATTCTAGCTTCCTCTTCTCTTTTCTTTTTTTTCTCTTCCTCTCTTTTCTTTTTCTGAAAATTACAATATGAAACCCATGCATCTAAAAGTATCTTCTGATCATGAGATATATCTTCTCTTGTGACCATTGTCTCCTATCTAGGTTCTCTCCACTCAACCTAGTCTTGTGGCCACTCTATAGGTTCTCTTCCCAACACTTGTCACAATAAACACAAACTCACAATTCACCTTTGCCTAGACCTTTTGCTGAGCTCTGATACCAAAAATGATGTAGAGGTAAAACACAACGAAAGCAAACACAATAGAAATAGGAACCAACACCAGCAAGAGATAGATTATAAAATTCTTCTATTTAATTTATCTAATGAATAGTACATACACTGGCTCTCCTGCAGATTTCTTCTCTCTGTAACTTCTATCCAAAAACTTTGCTCTCAAGCTTGATCTAAACCTAAACCTAAAACTCTATTTATAGTTGGTAAGATAATCTACAAAACCTTCTAGATTATTACAATATAGAAAATTCTAGATCAATATAGATTATTACAAAATAAGAAAAACAACTTATAGAATACTCTAGATCAATATAGAATAGGGAAGAATGACCCCACAATGGTCTGAACAAATCCCAAGAAAATATCTTATCATAATGAAAAAATCGAGATAATTTCCTCAAGTCGGCTCGTGCATAAATTGTGTCCAAAAATTTTTATGCGGGTGCTCCTGCACCACAAACATTTGACAAAGCTTGGATATAGCAAAGGTATGGCAGATAGTAATCTATATTGGGAAAAAATTGGTGATGGTTTGATGATTTTGGTCATATTTGTTGATGATATCATATTTGGAGGAAATGATGATGAAAGTGACAAGTTTTCTAAAGAGATGAAGAAAGAATTTGAGATGAGTATGATAGGAGAAATGAAATATTTTCTAAGAATACATATTGTATAGAATAAAGAAGAAATCTTTATTTTTCAGAATAAGTGCTTGAAGGATTTACTGAAAAGGTTTGGTTTGGAAACATGCAAACCCATTGGAACACCTATGGTAACTAGACACAAGTTATCTACAAAGGATGAGACACTTACTATTGAGCAAAAAAAGTACAGATCTACGATCGGATGATTGCAATATTTGACTCACACAAGGCTAGATATAGCAAATATAGTTGGAATTGTTGCAAGATTTCAAATTGATCCAAAGAAGGACATTATGTAGTAGTCAAAAGGATATTTAAATATCTGAAAGGAACATCTAAGTTCAAATTGTGGTATGATAGATCCAATGATTTCTATTTATGTGCCTATACTAATGCCAATTGGGCAAGCAGTATGGATGACAAAAAGAGCACCAGTGGTGGAGCCTTCTTTCTTGGAGGAAGATTGGTTTCTTGGCCAAGAAGTAGGATCGTACATCACAAAGTACAACAAAAGCATAATATTTTGTAGAAGCAAATAATTACAATCAATTTGTTTGGATGAAGTAGATGCTAAAGGATATAAGGATAGAAAT
The DNA here is from genome assembly GCA_028749045.1 of Cupressus sempervirens. Lineage (NCBI taxonomy): Eukaryota > Viridiplantae > Streptophyta > Pinopsida > Cupressales > Cupressaceae > Cupressus > Cupressus sempervirens. The sequence goes on from CM053788.1 coordinate 425,136,365, forward strand.
CAGTGAACCTATTGTCATACATTGTAACAACACAAGCATAGTAAATATGTCTAAGAATCCAATGTTGCATTTGAAGACCAAGAACATTTATATTAAGTATCACATGTTGAGAGAAAAAGTTGCAGAAAAGGAAATTAGATTGGAGTATGTGAACACTAAAGAGCAGATTGTAGATATATTGACCAAGCCTCTTCCCAAAGACACTTTTGAGTATTTGTGAGGTATGCTAAGGGTTATGCCCCTTCCTACACCAGAGTAGATGATGCAAGAGTGCATCAGTCCAGTGTAACAGAGCACCATTGTTTGTCTGGATTGTTTGAGGTTATGGGAGATACTTCTAAGTATCTCGTATATGAAGTTAATCTCGGATTAAGAAATGATAAGTCTAGAAGAAGTTATGTAAATTTTGGTGATGTATATTATGATAAAAGAGTTTACAGAGGCATGTTCTAGTAAACTTGTTATATCCCCTAGCAGAGTTGTTATTCTAAGAATTAAGGTTGATGATATGAAGAAGATATGTTGGTGATGATTTGGTTAAGTTTGCTTGTCATAATATTACGTGTATGGAAAGATATTCAAGTTGCAAGGCGAAAATATTAATGTTATTGCTAAGTCTAAAGTGTTCTTAATGTGGTCCTATAATGATTAATTGAAGTCTAACAACTGACTCAGGGAATTGTTTTATGGACTTGGTATTAAAGAAGGACATTTTCCTTTATCGTGATGTGTGGATCATGATATGAAGAAGTGATTGTAAGCAGTAGAGAGAGCGAAATGTGAAGTTGAGCAGAGCAGATTGGAAATGAAGGAAAATTCATTGCCGAGGTTTTGTTGAGTGATCTGAGGTTTGATATTTGGATCAGAGGTTCGTGACCTAGTCTACAAGGTCTGGCAGTGATTGGTTTGGTTGACAGAACAAAGGAAACAAGAACATAACAATAAATTGCATGTTTGAGAAATGAGCTCTTTTTGTAGTTGAAATTGCATGTTTGGGAAGTGGGCTCATCTTGCATACATTGTACTACAACTCCTAACAGGGTTGGAATCTCCTAACAAGGATTCAAAGTCTCCTAACAGGGACTCATATGTACTGAATGTTGTAACAGAATCTTAATAGGGTCCATCCTCTAACAAGGAATATTAGTACATCATCTTGTGGGCATCATTCCCACTAGGGTTTTCCCTCTAATCAAGGGTTTCCCTAGTTAACATATCTAGTGTAATTGTCTATGTGCATCTTATTATGGTTGTTGTTTACTTTGGTTGAATAGTTAAGTTTTTTTAAAGAAGATAAATGTTTTAGTTGTTGGATAACCGATTCACACCCCCACCCTCTCAATTAGTCTAATAGAATTAATAGCCATAGCACTATCACTAAAAAAGGGAGTAGACACCAAGGGTCCATTTCCACACACATTCAGAGAAGCACTATTACAAGGAGTAGATGGTCAAGTCACATTCCCACCCACATTTGGTGGGACAGCAAGCACCAAACCACCCTTTGCACTCCTAACAGCAAAAACCAAAACATCTTGATAAGAGGCCAACACAAAATATTGCACAATGGATTAGGACAAACTTCTATCAAATATCTTCTAGACCATATAATGTTGATTTGATGCACCATTCCACCATGGAGCTAACAATTTCTTTTTTTCTAAACCACATTAAGCAGCTCCATGACTAGTCTTAAAACATCTTCTACATATATATAATTCCCTCTCATAGTCCAATATTTGAACCCATTTTATCTTCAAAGAATGAATCGCAATCTCAATAAGTATCCCTTTAGAGGCATTAATTTCCATAAGAATACAAGCTAAGGTGGAATTAAAAATATTTGTCAAGTAGGCATCAATCATCAAAAATTCACCAATTGTTTCTCTCACAACCTCTAAAAGAGAATGAACCCATAAATGGAGGGGGAGTTGAGGAAGCCACACCCAAATAAAAATCTTATCAAATGTTTTTGAGGAAGGGTAGAAATCAAAATGCCAAGGCTTAACCATTAAAAAATATATATCCTTCCAGCTAAAAAAGTGACCACATGGTATAATATTTTGTCCTAGGCATTCTCAAATTTAGCAATAAAAAATGCCTAACCATAGGGTAGATATGTATTACACCCAAAAGAAGGGGTTACCTAGATATATATTATACCTGAAAGAAGGGGTTGTCATTGTTCTGAGCTCCAAGCATGCAACTAAGGATGAATGATTTGAAAACCTCAAAATTGAAAGATAATACCATTAGAGGAGAAAATAGACACATTATGATCTATTTCCTTTTTATTTTCCTCACTCAAACTCACTAAAATGGCTCTCGATACAATAATGAACCCTCTGACAGCTTGCAAACACTTTGACTAAGGGGAATCAGGCCTACCTTCTGCAACCCCACCAAGAAGCAACACAACACCCATAGGGACTAAAGGAGAGGTAGACGCAACAACAAAAGTAAGAACGGGAACAATTGCATCGTGAGAAGATAGAGAGAAAGCATCCTTACCACTCAAAGCTCCACCTAACATCAAGACATAATTAGATACAAGAGCCTTGATAGAAGATGGTGTCAAAGCAAAGCTAGAAACTCTAAAGTCAAAAGGATTCCCCATCGAAGCAGAAATGCCAAAGGATTTGATGGTGGTGAGACACACCCACACTAGAAGAAGCACCACCATTAATCGTAGAGGGAGAACGTTGCAAAGATAATGGGAGGGCAAGTGGCAAAAAGTAATGGAGAAGACATTTTCAATGTGCAATTTGTAGATAATTATTTTGGTAAAGTGAGATGAATGAAAAATTGATATCTTAATGAATATACTGGATTTATTTTGTGTAGCCTTGGGGATTAAAGTCCCACTAACCAAACCTATTGTGTTGGATGGAGTAATCTCTCCCCCACCCCAGTGGCTTAGCAAGTATAATTTGGCTCATGGGGGAGGCCAAAAGATCAAGTGAGATACTTTTTTATCGCCTTTTTTGACTCTCCAAATTTATGGAACATGTGGGAACAAATCAAAGATAAAATTGATAGGAAATTGAGGAAATGGAATAAGGATTGTTTCTCTCATAGAGGGAAATCAGGTTTGTCTGAAAGTTTTATCTTCCTATGATATCTACTAGTCCTGTTGGCTATTCAGTCTGTATCATTTCAACCGCATTCAAAAGCATATTAGAATTTACCTTTGGTCGAATGGTAAAGGTAAAAAGAAGAAACATGTGAGATCGTAGTCATTCACCATATGTAAAAAGAAAGCAAGCCTAAGTCCAAAGGACCTTAAACTCTAAGGTGTTGGACTTGAAACTAAGTGGATATTCAAAGCACTAGATGGTATGAAGCCATCAAAGATATTGATTAGGAATAACATCAACAAAGTAGTAACAATTAGATATTTCTGACCAAAAATAAAAGTAGTAGCAATTAGAGGTGCAACATGGAAATAATTATGACCTCATAGAAAGTCTCTTCCCCATTAAGGTGTTGTGATGTGGAGACTAATCAGACTTGGAGATTTATTTAGTGCAATTTCTCCCTAGGTTATTTTTACAAGGATTTGGGGGCAATGCCTCCAAGACAGGGTCAAGGGGTAGTGCCCCTACGAGGTCCTCGAGAAACGCCCCAAGTGCGCACCCTATCGCAGTACAAGGTGGGGTCAAGGGGAAACACCCCCAGGGGGGTTTTCGGGGGCAACATCCCCAAAGCCAAAAATGACCTTATATTGTAAAAGGCGTCAGCTGCTATTTTACTATTGGACAATTTATTCTAGCCCTAATTTTGCAAGCGGAAAAAACTTGTTTAAAATAGGTTAGGGTAAGGGATTTCATTATGTATGGTGATATTGTATCTTTTGGCTATAATATTGAGTTGTAAGGGATTGCAAATTGTAATCACTAGATAGTAATAATATTGGATTTGTTGTTAGTGGACGTAGCCAAGGGATTGGGTGAAACACATTAAATCTTGGTGTCTTGTGTTCTCTTCTAGGCAATCTATTATTTTCTGATATTGGTTATATTTGCATGTAACTGTTATTTCTATCTGTGGTTAATCCTAACATAAGGTTATTAGATCAAATGTATTCAAAGCCACATCAAAAGGTTGGAACCTTGTGTCAAATAATGGGATCATATTTGATGGCTCCATTAAATTAAAATAATGAATATACATGACAAGAAAAACCTACCATAGCAGATAAAGAAGATTTTATTGATTGATTATAAAAATTGATTATAGTACCTCTCATTTATAGAGATTTTTACATCACAGAGAAATCAGAGATCATTACAAATCAAACTCTTAACAGAGTTGTCAGCTATCAATTATTATAAGTTATGATTTATTCGTAGGGAAAGGTCTATATGGAGGAAGTTATTTCACAAGGGTAAGCACCTAACTTTGTTGCAAGAATGCTCCATCAAACGTCGGGTAGCCAAGGGAGTTAGGAAGTTTGAATATATTATTAAATCATTTAAAATCTTAGACAATGCACTTCTTCAGAAGTTTGAAATTTTTCAATCCTAGTGGTATACCTACTTTGTTCTTAGTGAGGCCTCTCTCACTTTGTCCTTCCAAGATCTTTCCTTCCAAATAATTTTCATTGCTGAGTATGTCGACTTTGTTTGGGTTGTTGGTTGGGTCTCAGCTTCTTGGCAAAAAATCTTTGAGGATTTGTAAAGGAGATATGTTGATCCAAAAAAGAAATGTTTCCTTTGGAGGGTTTTGATTCACAGACTCACTTAAACATCCTACCAAGGAGTTTAACATATGCAGCATCTGCAAACTACCTGAAATTGTTGCTTGCCTTTTCTTTGACTATTTCTTTGCAAAGAAGGTTTGGAGCATCTTTGGCCTTTCTTTCAATCTGAATATTAGCATCCATGAGGTTGTGACTGGTCATACCTTGAGTCTTGTAAAGGTTTTAATGTTTTTTGGTTGTGTATTTCAATTGAAATTAGGTGGCTTATTCGGAAGTTAAGAAATGGCAGTGTTTAGTGGTAGGATTAGAGCTTGTAGGGTCTCCCTGAGGAGACTCGTCTTTCATGTTGTTGGTTTGCAGGTCTTAGTTACCATCAAGTTGTCCAGGAAGATGCTTGAAGATTTACTACAGGACAGGTCTACTAGAGTTTTCAAATGGGAAATATACCACGGTTACACATGCAGCAGAAAGACTGAAGAAAGAAACCGTTTTGAAATAGCCCTACACAGCTTCATGGAAAAACTTCACCTGTTATAGCAGAAGTTGTAGCAGAGTCTGTCTGTCACCAATACAACACATGTATTCAGTAGGACAAGGAGCTTAAGTGGATGGAAGGTGACAAAACATGGGTAGCTTAGGTTGACAGAAGGTATGTTTTAGTGAATTAGATCAATAGCCATGACAGTACCAACAAGCATATATACTCTATTATTTTTGTTTTTTGATATATTTTAGAATGTACCGAACTATAAACATAATATAATGTAGATATTATATAGCAGTCAATGTATATGTGTTGAGATGTATCTAAAAACTGGTAAGGCATTGTAATCTCCCCTTCACTTCGTATTGTGACTTCTCTATAATTCATAGAAAAAAATATGTACACTTCTAATTTTTCTTTTATTTTCCAAAATTTTCACTTGAAGAAATGTATTAAAATAATTTATCATATTGTTAAATAAAATTACAACATTGCCTAATCGTGTTGCATGGGAAAAGTAAAAACTAGTGGTTTCCAATGTTTTTCCTTAATTTGTACAAGTAAAAATTGTTTAAAATAGGAAATATTGAGAGGGGGTGAATCAGTATTTTACAAACTTTAGCACAAAACTGGATATTATTAACAATCTTATAACTTGCATATTAAAGAAAACTAACTATGCTAAGAAGTAAACATAACCATGCAATAAGAGAACTCATAACACCATAATTTGTTAACTAGGGAAACCATGGCCAAGGAAAAATTCTGGTAGGGATGGTACCCACAAAATGATCCACTAATCAGATGTGTCTTTTGAAAGATATTGACCATGTTACAATTCTATTACATCTATATAGTGTCTCGATCCTTGGTAGAGGACTAAGCCTTGTTAGAAGCCTCAACCCTGTTAGGAGTTGTTATCTACAAATACAAAATGTATACAAGATGAGCCCACTACCCAAACATGCTATATACAATATAGTTTCCTCAATACAAAGAGATAGATAAAAAAACATCTTTACTTCTATTGATATCTTGTATATCTGATATTGTCTTTGTTGATCATCAAAAAATTCCCATTCCTCTTATCATACATCAAAATTCACATCAAAGATCATTACATCAATATCACATTGCACCACACTGAACTTTGCATTTAGCAATCTTTCTTTATACCATGCTAATTACAAATTATCTTACCAATTGGCCTTCATACAATTATCTCCCTTATATATATATACATATGTATATACATATGTATGTATATACATATGTATATACATATGTATGTATATACATATGTATATACATATGTATATGTATATATATATATATATATATATATATATATATATATATATATATATATATATATATATATATATATATATATATATATATATATATCCTCATCTCTCCCCCTTTGACATCAATGACAAAGGTGTCAAAACTTATATACAAGTCAAAATTTTGTTGCAAGGTTGTTGCTAGCTAGTGATTCGCGATATGCAATCATCAAAGTTCTACTTCAACATGGTGAAGTCCATGTCCCTTTTTTTTTCACTGCATCTACCACACTCAAAATTGCACATAGAGCATAGGATGTTATCTCTGCTACACCTAAATCTCTATAGGAAAACTTGTCATAAGATGCCTTTAGTGCCAAGCATTCTTCCAATTGTCTTTGTACAAGGTCGATCTTCAATGCAAGGTGTTCCCTTAGTAATGAAAAAAAATTCAACTTCATCTCCTTTTGTAACTCTAGAAGCCTGATATCATCATTAACTTTACTAATTCTTCTCTCAAAATCTACAATCTTGGCTGAGGGATCTTGTACTTCATTCATCAATGCCTCTAGTTTTATGATTTAGGTACTCATCTCATTTGTGGTATCCCTAATAAGTGTGTGTTCCAACACACTTCTCATATACTATCTTCCCTTTTGTTAAACAGTGTCTTAGTTCCTTGATCTTTTCATCAAGGTTCTTCAAATCATTTCTGATATTGTTGCACACCTTTCTGAAAATCTTTGCATCATGTAGATTTTATGCCTTGATTGTTGTTATATCAAACAAATTTTTAAATGTTGCATCAAAAGCTTGAACAACATATTTTGCTCTTTCATGTGGATCTAGTTCTGTCATTCTCACAAATATTGTTTATGTAGTCTATCTGCCATTTCCATCAGTGAACTCTGCAAACTTTTTACTTTCTCGTTCTTCTCAATTATCTTGCCAAGTGATGAGATCAATTCGGTTTGATCGGCATCATCCAATCCAATAAGAACTGCTAATGCAAGGGGTGTCCTAGAAGAACTAGGTACACTTGCCTCCTTATCTTCCTCCTTTTTCTTCTTTTCTTCTTCCTCTTTCCTTTTATCATCTTCTTCCTCCATTCTCTTTTTCTCTACTTCCTCCTTTCTCTCTATTTTTGCTATCTTTCTATCTTCTTATTCTTTTTTTTTTTTACTTTTCTTCCTCCTTCACCTCTTCTTCTCTTTTCTTATTTTCTTCTTCTTCCTTCCTCTTTTTCTCCTCTTCTTCCAATTTTTTTCTCTTTTCATCCTTTTCCTAATTCTTTGCTTCTTCTATCTACTTCTTTTTATCTTCTTCTAACTTCTTAGTTGCCTCTTCATTTCTTTTATTTTCTTCTTCTAGCCTCCTTTTCTTTTCTACTTCTTTTCTTTTCTATTCTTTTGTTGCTCTCTTCTTCTCTTATTCTTCCTTTCTTTTTCTCTTCCTCATCATCAAAAATTGTATAGGTGACGAAATTGTCAACATTTGTAACATAATCCTTAAATGGATCTTCTTTTGTATCAACTATAACATTGGTAGTACCAATTTGCATTGTATTTGTACCAACTGTTACTTGTGGATCTCTACTACAACTGTTAGTATTGTTGTAGTTTTGATAGTTGGAGGGTGTGATGCTCTTCATCATTTGTACAATAGCTTCTTGGGTCTCTTCTCTCAACTCCTCATAATTACCACCCATAATCAGAATAGCCCTAGTCTTGTTCCTTAGGAAAGGTTCAAGACTCTGTAATAAACTTTTCAAATGTTCTTCACTCTCAACTACATAATTTTCTGATCAAATTTCCTCTTATCTAATTGTTTTCTTCTTGTACTCTCCTTTTCTATTTATCAACCTCTCATATAGATCATTTGGGATCTATCTTTAATATCCTCAAATTTCTTCTTATTCAAGATCATGTATCTAATTGTAGCACTCTCTAATTATAGCTTATCCAAATTGTTGTGTAGATCATAAAACTTATTCAACTGAACAAAGTTACCTTCATTAGTGATTGCATTGTTCAGTTTCTCAACCCTAGGCTTCCATGGTTTCCTTCCTTTGCTCACAGATTTTCCTTCTCCTTGCTTTGTTGGCTCGGTGCATTTGATCTTCTCAAGTGACTCTACATGATCTCCCATCTTTTTCCCTTCATAGGTCATCAAGACCTTTTGTCTTTTACCCAGTCCAATTGCCATCTCTTTACTCTTTTGTGTTTATGTGATTCTTCTAGTTCCTGCTTAATCTCATCTAATCTAGTTGACTTCCCATTTGTTTCCACAATTTTTATTTCTTCTTCTTCTTCACTAGACTCCATTGATTGAACAGTGGGTCAAGGATAACTTTAAGAAACCCCCCTTCGAACAAATATATAAAATCATGGCGAATCCAACATTATTTTAAGGGAAAAAAATTAATTTTAGTTGGCGATTTTATTTTTCAAAATAGGAAAAAAATTAATTTCATTGGCATTTTTTTCCGTCGTATGAAAATTTTGTAAATCTGTGGCAAATCTTTAATTGTTTTAAAAAATCGCAAGCAAAAGTAAAAATATATAAAAACCATAAATTTATATCATCCAAGATCTAATAACCCTTTTTGACGATTGTTAGATGATCACAAATCAACGGTCTAAACCCCATTTTGGGCTAAAAAGTTAAAGTAGAACAAGTTTTGAAGAAAGTTTATGAAATAACAACACTTGTTCACAGTATAATCTATTTTGGGCCAAAGATCAGAAGGATAAAAAGTTCCTTAGAAATTCTTCGGAATAGAAACTCTTATCAAATATATGTAATTTACATATAACCCAACTTAAAGTTTTACCATAGATTGGCGAATGTGACCATCTATTAAGACATGCCTCAAAAATTGTGGGCGAAAACATTTAATTTACAATGTGGAAAGATTAGATTCCATTGGCAAAGTCCTCGTCAAATTAAAAATGATTATGTATCAGTATTGGCAATTGGTCTGAGCATGCTACCCAATTTTCATAAATTGTGGGCGACGTCGCCACCCCAAAAGTGCCAAAAAAATTGTCAAATCCAGGGTCCCTAATGAGTGAGATTAGTCATTTGGCAAATATTTGCCACTAAAGTAAACCCTCTAGTGTGTTCTCTCTATGGTTGCTCTTGTGCTATAACTAGATAGGGAATGGTTGATGTTGTTGCTTGAGGTTCTGCAATAGTTATGCCTTCTGATAGTCTTGTTGTTGCAAGTGGTGACACATACATGATACCATGTTGATCACTTTGCTTCATTCCAGCAATTGTCTGTCTAATTGTTGCTACTTCTTCTACGGTTATTTGTGCTTCCTCCATGATCTTCCTTATGGTGGTCTCTACCTTCTTCTCTGATGACTCCTGAAGTTGAGCTTGATTGGTCATTTGCGTGGTTTCTTCATAGGTTCAAAACCTATTGAATTCTTCATCTCTCGCTGATTTCAATATGACTTCCACAGATCCTTCAATTTTCTCCTCACTGACCTCATAACCAAGAGGTCCACATACAACATCATGGGTTCAACTGGCTCTATGTAAGTAAAGTCAATGTCCACCATAAAACATGTCATTTATGTACTTTTTTACAACTAAGGGTGGAATCTTGTACCTCCATTTCATTTCACCTTGAAAGGTCTTCGCAACTAGATCCACACTACTCTCAATCTTGTCAATAGAATATCTTATGTACAAATCAATTATCTTCTCAATAATGCACTTATCATTGTTAAGTAATTCAGTCACAAATAGGAATGGAAATCTCTTTATCAAGTGGAAAAACATGTAAGTTATTAGTGACCTGAATCTGAATTGATTGTTCTTAACTTTATTTATCATCTCCAGTTTTCTATCAACTACACTCTTAAGATCTCACACATATTCACCTTTACTTTCTCTACACACATCTTATAGGTTGCATGCATAAAAATTGTTGCCATGCCATACTCTCTAGAGCTAGCACAAATCTTAGATGCCATGATTCTGCATATAAATTGAACATCATTCTACTTAATTTTACTTATCACAAATCCTCTCCCATTATACTCAGATTTAGTGTTCTCTAACACAAGCTTCTTCACATTCTTTTCATTCACTAGAATTGAACCTTCATTGCACAATCCAGTTGCTTCATGAATTAGGTTAGCTGATATGTTCACTATATTATCTCCTAACCAGAATTGTCCATCATGAATTTTCTCAATATTATCTTTGCCCAATCCTCATTGTCAAAGTCATATGAAAACAAGAACTTAACTAAATTATTATGTTCGAGGTGCTCATATCCACTCTTAAAGCTCATTTCTTGGTTGTAAATTAGGTCAAACTCTTTAGTAATACTTCATTCTCCTACTGTCTCAAACTTATTCTTAAGGTAACTGCCTACGTTTTTCAACTACATAACTATGTCTAGGATAATCGAAAATGTTGACGTGGGGTCTTATTCCAGGGGATGAATAGGGTTTATCTTGATCTTAGGTTTTGCCTCATCCTCAACATTGTGAAGAAAACTTCTATCCATGTCTACTACAAATTTTGAACTCAAATTCACAGTTTAAACTTTCGAAATTTGATAAATACCTCAATTACGCAAAAATAGGATTTTTCTGATGTATTTGTTTCAATGTTGCTTGGATTGCCTTGAATACAATCTCCAATCTCTCCTCAACTCTTCCCACATTCGAATGATACTCGAAATCTCAATTTTGATCCTTCAATCCTTTGTGTTTACCAACTTCATTAATTGCGCAAGTATGCAATCCTCAAAAAATTGTTCATTCTTTACCAGTAACTTGTTTTGCTTCGAGTAACCACATACTATCTTCAAACCACCTGTGAACTTAACCATAGCTTTCACACATCCTCTTTACCTCATATTAACTATGCATGCCCTAACTTACTCTCTAACATCTCTTCTATCTTTCTAATAATTGGTCTTTTGTAAAAGTACTTAATTTATAAAAGATAAATCAATCAGTAAAATTGATTTTAATCTCCCTTTACGTGCTTCATTTGACTGCTCTTCCAACACTACATGTGAACTTGATGGATCTTTAGCTTTGACAAATACTTCTTTGAATTCTTCTATATGTTCTTTTATACCGTCTTTTTTATAGTCACCATTGTTATCATTCCTTCTAGCATTCATGTTCTTATTCCTTCTGAAATTTGGGTTCCTTGTGTTGTTCCTCATATCCATTCTACAAAATATCACTAGATGACCAAAGTTGTTACATAAGTGGCATACCAATGCATTGTTTCCAAATCTAGATCCAAGTTGGTTAACAGGCGCTCTACAATTTCTTGCAATATGTCCAAAGTTGTTGCACTTGTAACATACAATGTTGTTCATTGCTCCATTGTTTCCTTCTTCAGATCTTCTTCCTACAGGGTTAGTACCTTTAAACATTCTACTATTGCTATTATTGTTATCAAATTTAGGTTTCTTACAATTAATTACTCTATGATCAAAACCATGACAATTATAACAATAAAAATCAGTAACAAGTTTAAATGACTTACCTGTGCAGTCATATGACCAACTTCATTACATCCATAACATCTACCATTGAATTCATATCTCACTTCTTTAGGTGATTTTGTTTGCTCAGATTGCTTAGGTTCATCAACTTGCTTAGGTTGTTTGGGTTGCTCAACCTCCTTAGGAGCATTATCGAATTGATTCAACTCAATCTTGTTCAAATGTTCTTTATCTTGCATAGGTTGATGAATTTCATGATTAGGTTCTTCTCTAGATTTAGATTTATTGGCTAACTTTTCTTCAATGAAATATCCAAGACCAGTCTGATCATAAGGTCTCTGAAAAGACATTTGTTCATCAATATTCTCACTGCTAGATTATAACCTCTCAAGTTGTTATTTAGACTAGGTTAACTCTCCTTTCACAATGATATTGTACTTCTCAAGTTCTAATACTACAATTTGGTAGACTCAAGCTCAGATGTCACTTTGGTAAGGTTGGATCTTAGATCTACATTCTCAAACTTCAAATCTGATCCAATTTTACCATCATCATTCTTCAAGCTTAACTTTAATCTGTAATCTTAAGTTCATGTTTCATCATCTCATTTTCTTTCTTCAATTTAAAAACTTCATCACTTCCCTTGAACTGATCTTTACGCTCTTTCTTGGATTTGAGATGATCTATCTTATCTTTTAGCTTTCCAATGTAGTCTTTAGCATCTTCATATCTATATTTCAAAGCATCTCTTTCTTTAGTAAGAATATCAATCTGGTCAAGAGCTTCTTCTAGGTTCTTCTACAATATTTCCATATCCATAGGGATATTACTCAAGTTGTTAAGTCTCTTCTGAGTAACTGTACTCTGATACCAATTTGTAGAAGTAGGAAATACTGAGAAGGGGGGTGAATCAGTGTTTTACAAACTGCAGCCCAAAACTGGATATTATTAACAATCTTATAACTTGCATATGAAAGCAAACTAACTATGTTGAACAGTAAACATAGCCATGCAATAAGAGAACTCATAACACCATATTTTGTTAGGTAGGGAAACCCTAGCCAAGGGAAAACACCAATGGGGATGGTACCCACAAAATGATGCATCAATATGGTAACCTAGCCAAGGGAAAATATTAGAATTTGCATCATAGATGATTACATCAATATCGCATAGTACCACACTTAACTTCACATTTAGCAATCTTTCTTTATACCTTGCTAATTACAAATTTCTTGCCCAATCAACCTTCATACAATTATCAAAATACAAAATTAACTTTCATTAACTTAGGGTTAACATATAGGATGTCATCCCTAATTAGTTAAGTAATTATTTCATAAACAAAATAATTCTTTAACCCAAAATATGCATTTCTCTGTCTTGCTTTGTTATGTTCATATACTGTTGTAACTAATAATATGTCCATAACTTTATCCGCATTGTATGTACTGACCTACGCACTCACATACATCATCATCATGATGTCAAGTATCTGTACATAACTCTGCACGTGTCCATGATATGCGTGTGGAGCTTGTCAATCAAATCTGTTCTGTCACATAAATTGTATGATACTTGGACAATTTTCTAAGTATAATTGTCATAATTAAATCTCTATGTTCTGCCCACTTCACATAGCTGATAAGTTGCCATTAATGACAACATCAAATATTCTAACCTAGCCAAATGGTCAACAAAAATAGATATTGTTTTTTATTTAGTGAAAATACTTTGAATAGGATTATAAACAAAATGGCATATAAATTGTAGTGAAGGTGAGAAATGTGCATGTTTATAGGGTTTGAAGATTCCTTTGCAAAATACGTTCACATGCAGTTGATTGTTGTTTGGATGCGTGCTGGTTAAATGGGGAGCAAGCAAAGCTTTTCCATGTTTATCACGGCTTTTATTTATTTTGTTTGCTGCTTGTGATGACTGATTCCCAAGCAATGTGATTCCAAGACGGCAAATGCAATTACTGATGAATTTTAGATTAACAATTTCATTTTAAAGGTTTTTAGCGGACATTTGTAAATTTTCAGTGTTCATTTTGTAGGTTTTTTGCATACATTTGTAAGTTTTCAGTGTTGATGTTTTATTTAGTCGAAATAAATATGCCAACTATAGCTCATGCAACTGTAAAGGTGGCGTTGTGAACTCCGCAGCTCATCTCTATCACTAATGGAGACACTTGAAATATACATTTTCTTGGTTTGATTGCAAGTGTTGGGGTTTTGCAGTACACCAGCTTTGATACTCATTTTTCTTAATAGCATGCTTTATTTTGATAACATTTTGTTGATTTAATTTAGTAAATGATGGGATGAGACAACTGCCCGTATATTGAAACAATCATTTTTGTAGTGCCACTGATGACCACCTACTCATGCAGTATCTAAAATTGTTGAGCCTAAATTTGTGATGTGGAACAGGTGGAAAGCTGAATTTTGCTGTTGAATTCACATGTTTTGTAGTTGTTGATGGAGGGAATGGTTTTATCATCTTATCTCTTATAAGAAAGATGCCAACTATAGCTCATACAACTGTAAAGGTGGTGTTGTGAACTCCACAGCTAATCTCTATCATTAATGGAGACCCTTGAAATATACATTTTCTTGGTTTGATTGCAAGTATTGGGGTTTTGCAGTACATCAGCTTTGATATTCATTTTCTTAATAGCATGCTTTAGTTTGATAACATTTTGTTCATTTAATTTATTAAACGATGGGATGAGAAAACTGCCCGTATATTGAAAAAATCATTTTTGTAGTGCCATTGACAACCACCTACTCCTCATGCAGTATCTAAAATTAATGAGCCTAAATTTGTGATGTGGAAGAGGTGGAAAGCTGAATTTTGCTGTTGAATTCACATGTTTTGTAGTTGTAGATGGAAGGAACGGTTTATCATCCTCTCTCTTATAAGAAAGAGAATATGACAGCACCCCAACCAAGCACTAAAATATCAAAGAAGCTGGCATTAATAATAGCACTACCCTTTGTGTAAACAAGTAACAAAAACTTCTCAGCAGAAAGGTATGCCATTTCTATTAGAATATAATGATTTGTATTTTCAAACTACGATTCTATAATATATATTCTATACTTGATTAATATTATCCTGAGTCACTGGAAAAATCTGCACAGCCAGGAAAGAGGGGAGTACCAAACCTTTTAGAGGAGAGTGAGTACAACTTTTTATCATCCAGTACCCGAAATGGCATGAAGATAGCGAACATTTGTGCCAGAGATTTCAGGGAAGCAGCACTGTGAATATCGGCACCTCAAATCACAACAGAAAAACACCAATGAAATAGAATGTGAATGTCCTCATCAATAAAATATCTACGACACAGCTTTTAAAAAAATGTGGGTCCAAAACAAATCGATATTACTTATAGCTTTCACATCATTTAGCACAGTTTTTGATGAGAAGATTGTGCAATAAGCATGGTCTAGTCCTAAGTTTGCTGGATACCCACATGTCCTGTTGAAAGTCCCACCACCTGCAACTCTCTGCAAGTTAAACACAGTTGTACACATGGACCCATAGTGGAGGATGACTTTTAGCTTTACTCTTTTTTCACGTTTTTTATTTACTTTATCATTTCAGTAATTTAGTTGCATATCTGGGGCTATTTCGGGAAGAAATTCAGAGCTTTCCCCTAGGCATCCTGGCATTCTGTCTGTGAGAGAGTGTCTGTGGGAAATATGGGGTGAGTAAAGAGAGCTATGAAGCAAATAGAGAACGTGAGGGACAGGCAACTCACTCACATTATCCAAGCCCAAAGGTGATTTGTTTAAGAAGTGCAAGGAGCTCTCTGTTTTGTACAATGCACATCTGGCTGCCATTGTTTTACCAGACACCAGGAAACGCAGCTGACCGTAATGACAGTTTTCATTTATTCAACTGCAATTCACGAAGTAAACTAAATGCACATGTGGCTGCCATTGTTTTATCAGACACCAGGAAAAACAGCTGACTGTGATGACGGTTTTCATTTACTCAACTGCAATTCATTAAGGAAACTAAAATAACCACAGAATCTAAGGTGTTGTGGAACTCTGTAGCAGCTTTCATCTGGGAAGTTAAATGTGTTTGATTGAAGCCACAAAGAACAACAAAAGCAGTCCAATGGAATGCAGGGGGCGAGTTGGGCAATGAATACAAAGATGGAGGTGAAGAAATATTGGACCAAAAAATTTCAGGAAAGTACGTTGTGAGAGAATTTCTAAGCCATCTGAAGCGGCCAGATGGACAAGTGGGAAGAAGAAAAGGCGATTATTGTCATTTCTGCATGCTGTTGTGATTCTGGAAGGAATGGAGATGCGAAATCGGTCATTTGTATGAATAGATAATTTAATACGGCAAATAACTAAAATACAGTGAATTGAAGTAAGGCAAAACGGACAGCCATGATCTATTTGATCCTCTTGCATTGAATATAATCAATTATCCAACGTAGATGTCAAAATACAGGTCGCCCTTTTTTAATGAGTATTCACTGTGTCATACAAGAGCAGTCATGCAAGTTCTTTATTCTGCAGATTTGGAGTTCCTTGGCTTCATGTGTCATTAGCAAAAATATTTTTCACTCTCCATTTAGCACCCATAAAACTTGTCCAGAAGTACCATATATATTGGCTAAATGTAAACACAAAGGATACCGTTCAAGAGAAGAAGAAAAAGTCCTCTCCATTGTATTTGTAAACATAACACAGAAACCAAGGAGAAAATAATTTATCAAAGGCACTAAATATTCTGTACAAGAATAAACCCGAACCAAAAAGTATCTAAAAATAGAGTTTAAAAGCATTTCAGCTCTTCACGTTATCCATTAACATTGTCAAAAAATGAGTAACAAGTTAAAGATTTCATGTATCTAAACCAAGTTTTGTTTGTAAGAGATTGGCTATAAATGACTCGGGCTTGATAAGTTGATTAAGTTGAAGCAACTCAGCAAAGGGCTTCTCGAGTTTCAAAAGTTGTACCGCTTCAATAACTCCCTTGCAAAATTGAAGCGCCTGCAGTCGAAAGGCCTTTTTGGCTTGTCTTTGCAAAAGGTGCCGGATCAACTCGGCTAGTTGAGACAAATTCACCTCAAGAAATTGCAAATTTTGACAACTATTCTGTGAAGATTTGCTGATCATGGGCCTTATTAGTGTGTCCATAATTGATAAAGCTTCACATTGTAAGAAATCTGATTTGGCTTTTAGGAAATTTTCAACAAGCACACTAAAACAAGCAGTGCCTAACCAATGATGGCGTCTAAACACTTCCCTCAAAAAACCTCCTTTCAGGCAGCATTTTTTGCTGTAAAAGAAACTTTCTAATGATGGGACAAAGATTTTTGAAACCTCATCTACCTCAGCATCACTCAAATTCCCATGTATAACCTTCAAAAGCCAGAAAGTACATGTCTGAGCCATAGACTCAATCTTTTTTCCCTTAGGACGGGAGACCAGTTTTAGAACCTTATCCAAAAGACTCTTCAAAACTGAGCTCACCTCCAAACCTTTTGGGTAGTCTTTTGCTTTACAAATTTTACGATCTAAAATAACACCAATACGGTTGGCAAGTTGCTCATTCCCTTCTGTTGGAGAAGAATTCTTCTCAAAAGCATGCAGTAAAGTTGAGAAAATCATCAAAACAATTGGTTTATTGGAGTTCCTCTGCAGATAGAACTCTAGAAGAGAGAGTACTCGTAGTTTAAAATTCACTAGCTGTGATGAGGCAGTATCATTCCCAACTGCATTACTTTTATCTTTAACAATCTGGGCGAGATAAGTATCCAATCTGAACATTGCATCATCATCAAACTCACTATCCATGTCATCTGAGTCTCCTGATCCTTTGGCATTTTTCTGTTCAAGTACTGGTTCCGTTTGAACTTTGCTCTCCTGCTCTTGAAGATTATCATCAGAATTTTCTTCATCCTCAGATTCCTCTGCTTCATCACCACTTTCAGATTCTTCAATTTCTATAGGATCTTCTTCATCACTATCACCAATAACAACTGGTTTACGTCGAGGTTGTTTCAGGTCCTTCTTCACAACTCGCAGCATATTCATTACTCCCGAATCAGTTATACTGTCACAGAAACACCTGAACACCTGCATGACAATAGAGAAATTAAAACTTTTGGTTTTAGAAACATCAAAATACGGGTAGGAAATCTCAGTGCAATACGGTCTTTGCAAAATAAACATACCTGCTCAACAGCCACACGCACAGGACCTGATGACTGAGGTAGCAAAGAAAGCAATGCATCTATAAGGACATCCATAAAAGCAGGTCTAACATTCTCCTCATTGTCATTTTCAACATCAAGATCTATAACATTACCAAATGCCTCCTTGCAGCATATCAGAAGTTCAGTAGCCGTTTCACAAACTTCCTCATGTTTAAGGGGAATTTGAAGTAACAATTGTATAAGCAAGAAGCGCATTGCTTGCATTCTCCTGATGTTACTCCCACCTTTATGGGCCTGTAAGATTAATTTCCCAAAAAGATTAGAATTAGAGGGAT
The DNA here is from genome assembly GCA_028749045.1 of Cupressus sempervirens. Taxonomy (NCBI): domain Eukaryota; kingdom Viridiplantae; phylum Streptophyta; class Pinopsida; order Cupressales; family Cupressaceae; genus Cupressus; species Cupressus sempervirens. The sequence continues at coordinate 425,154,856 of CM053788.1, forward strand.
GAAGGTTAAACATGGACCAAGTGTCAGACAGCAGAAATTATGACGCTAGTAAGACATGACATGTAAATTAATTAAATATTGCTCATAATTACATGATTCTTAACCTATATACTAAAACCACAAATGGAAAAAATCATAAAATTCTGCAAACGTGAACCATGCCCACATCACAGAATGAAGCAGGTAAATATGATATCTCAAAGATCAGACTACTTAAAAAATTTAACAGCAATGAAAACATGTAATCATGCATTTCTATAAGTTCTATAAGAATAAGTTGAACCCTTAGATCATTATACAACTAACCGCTCGAAATAGTTGCGCTTCTGCATCAAGCATTTTGTTGAACGTATGCTCATCATCCTTACTCAAGGGCCTGAATAGAGAGACTGATGGGATATTCTGCAACGTCCCCAGAAAGCACATTGCATATGCTCCCAAGTCATTCGATTCCAATGGACTCAATTCATGCTGCATTATCTCATCTACTTCTGCACGTTTTTCTGAAATCAACAAACGTTGTGCATCTGCTAATAAATGCTGCATTTGCTCAATGCAAAGCCTCCTTATTTGAACTGATGCAGATTTCTTTGGCCACTTTAGCTTCTCCTGCAACTCAAAAGATGTTACCTCTATACCTAGAGATGCAGTAAATAGTCCCTGCACAGCAAGAAATTTCAATATCTCCTTTTGAAGGGGAAATTTTACGGCAGGTTCAAGAGAAGCATTTTTTGAAAGATGATAAATGCAATCCACTATCCACGACCTCAGAACATCATCTGAGCCACTTGCTTCTCCCAGTGAGCTTTCATCGTCCTTATCCATGATCTTGACCCCTAAGTTTGATGCCTCATCTTCTTCCACTGCATGAATCTTATCTGGATAACTTCTTTTATCTATATCAGGGTGGCATCCTTCCAGAAATATGCCAGTCAACTTCTGCAAAAACAATAACGATCCTCCTGCTGTGTCAAATTTACTAACCAATTTTCTTACTGTTTGTGTTCTGGAAATATTATCAAATTTCCCATCACTGTTTAATTGCAAAGCTATAACCACTGCTACTCGGCGCCCATCATCACCAATAGACCAATTTACCACTTCCTCCAAGCAATGCTGAGCAAATTTGTAAAGATGACTGTCCTTGGCTGATAAAACATCCTCTAAACACTGTACAAACTTGTTGGACAAAAATATTTGAACAAATGATGCAGGTATTCTTGGAAGTATCATAAGGAAAATATCAATAGCTAAATGCTTTCGATCATGAGACGATTGCAGAAGTGTTCCTTCAACCACCACTTCCCAAAAACAAGCAAGCTTCTTTGCAAGATTCTTTTCTGCACTGTTGCGCTTTTGGCTTTTCTTTGTTTTCTCAGAAGAATGACTTGAAACCAGGTGCTTTGTGACTTTTGCTAGCTCTGTAAACAAAATGTCTAATAGAGCTCGCCAGACAGAGTGAACCCGAGGATGACAGAAGGATGCTTCCTGCAACCCAAAAATGCCACTTAAGAAACAGATATCGCATTATTTAATACATCCATAAATGTTAGCTAGCATGTATTATATGATTGTCAATCTACAATTACCTTCAATGAAGGAACAAGAAATAGCATATTATCAGGGGTAAATAGATCACTCAAACTGCACACATGTGGCATCATCTTGCATAAATTTCTCATCTCTAAAGGAAGTTTGTCAAAAAGTTTTAAAGCTAACAATAGTGCGTCTGGATTTCCAATTACAGGGTCTTTTTGTAACCATATCTTTACAAGCGGAGCCTCCAATATTCTAGTTAAAAACACTTTTTTAGGCACCTGCAAAACTAGAACAAGTAAATTACATTAGTAAATACTAAAACCTAAGAGTTTGAAAACAAGCAAATTTAACAGCATAAAAATAAGAGAAACCAAGTTAAAAACTTAATAACCAACATGTATTGATCCCACTAAACCATTACTGCTTGCAATACTTAAATCTTTTAGTTCATTACAAAATGGGAGTGAAAACTATTGAGAAATTGTACATCTATCTTGCTTTTACTTAAACTGATTCCATATTCACTATATGATATTAACTTTCTTTACACAAGTTTTCCAAAAACTATTATCTGAAGAACTAAACCATTCCCTTTGTAAGGCTGGGCTATGAAATTTATAAACAGTCCTTTACACCAAACTCATTCTTTTCAAAGGCATAAAACCTAATCTCATGACACTCACATCATGTGAAACAACTGAAGAAATTTCAAAAAAAATTGTAAAGCTACAAGGATCGTGATTCCAATAAGTTACAGAAACGAAAAGCCATTCAACATGAAATAACTCGCTCTTTGTTAAAAAAAGATAAGCTTCAAACATGTTGACAATATTGAATTTGGTGTGCAATTTAAAAGACTACAATCTAACAACTATTCTCAATGCATACGGTTCTAAGATAGAAAACCGAACACAATGAGACAATTATGGTCGTAGCCACCAGATCTCTGGATCTGTTCTAAATCCAGCCAGATACAAATTGTTGCGACTGGTTTGATTTGTCTGATCCAATCCAAGATTTACTGTTCCTAAAGATGTTTCTGGAGATCCTTTAAAAATTTGTAGATTTCTGATTTTGTGTTTTGAAAAACGTGAATTTTAGAGGGGGAAATAAAACCTTCATATGACCAGTTAAAACCCATACATGTGAGCATATCTCTTTGAGATCATAAGAACATACCCTATCAACCAAATCCAGAATAATGGCAACAGCTGGTTCACGCATAAAACACTTCTTCTCTGCTAGTTCAAGGATATGTTGGGTGACATCTGTTGCAAATACAGCACCCTCTTCTGAAGCAAGAATGTTCTTTGCCTCTAAACGTCCAGATCTTACCAATGCTCCATATGCAAACAATTGACCTAAAAGGCCTTCTCTGGCTTCCTGCAAAATGCAGAAAGATTATTAGGCTATATAGCTCCAATACATTAATACCAAAAAAATAGAGAGGGTACCCGGTACACAACAAACACTCTCAAAGAGACATGTAGTAGCAGGATGTTAAAATTTTCAAAATGCTGAACCAGTGGAGTTTAAATATTACTGTAAGAGATAATATTACCATTGGGAGCACAACAGGAAAGCTTTTCAACAGATTGAAATTTCAAGCTATGCCCCTTACAAAACTCTAGCAGTAGCAATAATATCAATTATTGCTCGTGTTAAAATAATCAATTCACAACCCACTGATTTCTAAACTATTCATTTTTATATAACCTCTAGTAGTAGTAATAATATCAATTATTACTTGTGTCAGAAATAATCAATTCATAACCCACTGAATTCTAAAAATTCATTTTTAATTATAAAAGAACATATAGTTTTCCATAGCATATGAGAGACTCTTAATAAAAAAATTTAAAAATAGGTGAAAATATCAGGGACCAGGAGTTGACCAAGAAGGCATGCTGACAAGGTATCTTGAAAAGTTCAACAAATATAATAACAGGGCAGGGGCCAAATGGAGGGCATGACAAGATGGATAAGTTCAAGACTCTGACATAACCAAGGTAAGACCACAGTTGAATGTAAAAGCATACTCAAGCAAGAAAAATTTGTAGCAAGAGAAAACAAATACAGACCTAATATGTGCAGACTTAATAACTAAAAAGAAGATGTGTCAAGTCCGATGAAATTGTTTGTTCTTAAGCAATTCAGATGTTTCAATATTTGCGGACCCTCTTGTCAGAACCACAAATTGTTTGTGTTACAATTATCTTTGTTTCATACTCATCATGTTTATTTGAACCTATCTCGCTCACCATTGACAACCAATCTGGGATAACTCCAACTGGATCCTCTATAATGAAAAGTTTGTAAGTGAGTTTTTTAGAAGTATTTTCATCAAAAACTCCCATAGAATAATATGTTAATAGAGGGCTTTGTGGTCAGTGCCCATTTATTTGGACCTTCTTTGGTATTTTCTAGCGTTTTGGAGTTTTTTGGGGCCTCAAAGACATCGAAACTAACCCCTAGATCTTCTAGATTTGCATTTCCACCCTATCCTCTTCCCTTGCAATGTCCTCCCCACTTCCCTTTAGAACTTTAAGTCCCAATGGGAAGTTTGGACCAAAACTTATGATTCTCATTCCTCGTTTAACTCCACCCTTCATTGCTCGACTTTACCTTACATTTTATTTCCACACATCCCTCAAGACTCTCAATGAACATGGAGCCTAATGGTGCAGATCCTTGTTTCCTCCCCCACTCCACCGACCTCTTGTCTCTCTTTGCATTAGTTCCCTTTTCAAACCCAAGTCTCAACGTGCCCACTTAGAGACTGATCCCTAACATTTGTTATCCATTCATTTCTTTCAAACTCTGATCCACAACTAGAACCCAAAACCCTAGGCTTTAATCCTAGTTTCCTCTCCACTCCCAACCCCCACAGCACCCAAGCAAACTCTGAACTCCACTTGAAACTTGGAGCTTCAAGTTCCAAGCCCTTGTTATGCCTTCAAACTCGATGCTCAAGAGCCTATAAAGGTTCCACTTTTGTGTTTCCTCTCAAAACTTGAAGCCAAAACCCAACTTACTTCTCTTGGTAAGCTAATCCAACACATTTGTGTCCTACTTCTAGCTTAACTTGCACCAAATATTGGCTTTGACATCTCACATTCGCCCATCTATCAATGTAATGGGCCTATATTAATATAGCTACCTTCCTAAAAACATTGTCTATAGTGCAATGTGGCCTTTCGTCTTGTTCAAAATCATAATTAGACTTGTCACAAGAACTAGATCAATATTCACTAAAATTTTGGTCTCCTTAAATGTCTATTCTTTATCGGGATTCATGGATCTTAACTTGAAATATAGTCTCCATTATTATAATCACAAATGCTAAATCTAACTGTTGTTCCTTATGGTTATTTATTGATCTGCATTGATCCTCAATTGAGCAATCATCCTTTTATTTGCTAATGTTAATCTGAAATATGCCCTTACAATGGTATATTCCCTAGTTTCTTCCATACTTTCTCTACTAACTTATTCACATCTTAATTGGAAAAACCATAGATCAAAATATCCCTAATAAAACAACTTATTGTGTTGTGGCCGATAATAATAGACATAACTTTATCGCACAAAATATCACCAAGATTTTGAAATTTTATTGCAAAGAAAAATCCAACTTATCATCGAAGTTGCCACAATATCATCCGCATTCTATTAATAGGGACAGAAGGCCCAAAAATAATCCATTTAACACTTTCTAATTTGCAAAGTCGTGTTGGGAAAAGAGTTTGAAAGAGGTAAAATTGAAAAATTGGAGCTTGTTTGAGACATTCACATGAAGAAGAGGAAGAAACACCTTAATGACCTTGTCTTTGTGCAATATAACCTTTTGCTACATGTAAGAAAGACAGAAGTAACACCTATTAGTCCACTTGATTTAAATGATTGTAATGTTCCCCTGTCAGAATGTTACTCAATTTATCTTAAATTTCTAAATTAGGAGTTTTGCAAACAAGTTTCATATCGAATTTTTTTTCTATCCTTTTCTGTGTTAATATTTCTTTTATCAAGAGAAACGGTAAGTCTTTTCATTTAATTAATTTATTATATTATTTTTTATTATTATTATTATATGTAATGCATATTATTTATATACTTCAATTTATATATTTTATTATTATTAATTTATTATATAGAATTATATTTTATTATTTTATAATATAATATTTAATTATCGTTTCAATCAATTTCATACTATAACATTATTATTGTAATGTAGGATATTATGTGATATTATAATATGAAAATATAATATTAGAGTTATTACATTATTTGTATATTATTCATTTATTTATTAATTAAATATCAACTATGTAATTCTTACTTTGACGAGGATATCAAAATCCTCCCCTTTCAAATTTATGTATAACTTCTCTTAGAGAGCCAATAAATGAAGCATATAATTGGGTGCAAGAAGATACAAGGTATGCATGAAAACATGAAGCACACACAAAATAAACACGAATTCATAAAGACACAAAGTAGACACATGATTGCAAGAAGACACGAAGCATATACAATGTATACACATAATACACACATTCTTAATTAAAATCTTCAATTTTATAATTTGCAATGAGCTAGGGTTAGGAAATGTACTCCATTATGCTTTGGAATATGCATCTTGTAATCATAATGATCATTAGTACATGCATGTATATATAAGTTCCAAAGAAAATTTGAGTTATGATAAATTACTTAAGTCAATCACATACTAAGCTCAAAAGCAGAACCTTTGGCCCCCTTGGCCTCAATGACAAAGATGTTAAGCATCCACCTGAGGTGGCCTATTTAGTGAAATATTTGTTTTGTTTCACTCTTATTATTATTCCAGTTGAGAAGAACACTTAGGATGAAAGCCAATTGCTTAGGCACCAAACCTAATGGTTCCCTCAAAATTTACAAGGCCATGTTTGCATCTTGAAGGCCTACATATCGCTACCCCTACCCTATCTTGCAATAACCGATTAGTTGGATTTACACTAGCCTCTACCTAATTACACCTCTTCTCTCTCCTCAAACTTAATATTAATTATAATGTTCCTTAAAAGGATTAGTTGTTCATTTGTAGAACTCTTATCAACCTCACAAGTATGGAAGAAACTGATGTTATCCAAGTTAACTAGACACCAAATTTGCGATGGATTCCCTCAAAGCATACAAGTCCAAGTCTCTAAGGGTTACAGATTGTCGACCACTACCCTATCTTGAATCCATCAAAGCATACAAGTCCAAGTCTCTAAGGGTTACAGATTGTTGACCACTACCCTATCTTGGGACAAAGATCCAGTTGCTTGGATTTACACAAGCCCCTCCTTGGTAAAATCATATTCTTCCTCCCATAGATCAAATATTGATAATATTCGAAATTTACTTTGATAATTACCCATAATAACAATATTAAAAATTTATTCTACTCAATAATAATAACATAGGAATAATGATCCTTATTCTCAATTTCATTTACTTAATTATAATCTCCAACTATATTCCTTATAAAAGCACTACCTTGCTATTTATAATGGTTATGAAAGTATTAGATGTCTGAAATATTTCTCTAGGATGCTATGTGTTCACTTTCCAATATAGATAAATCGTTGCAAGGATATTGTTAAACTCTTATCAGCCTCACAAGTATGGAAGAAATTGACCAAGTTGACACCAAATTTGCGATGGATTCCCTCAAAGCATACAAGTCCAAGTCTCTACAAATTGTTGACCACTACCCTATCTTGGTACAAAGATCCAGTTGCTTGGATTTACACAAGCCCCTCCTTGGTAACATCATGTTCTTCCTCCCATAGATCAAATATTAATAATACTGGAAATTTACTTTGATAATTACCCATAATAACAATATTAAAAATTAATTCTACTCAATAATAATATCATAGGAATAATGATCCTTATTCTCAATTTCATTTACTTAATTATAATCTCCAACTATATTCCTTATAAAAGCACTACCTTGCTATTTATAATGGATATGAAAGTGTTAGATGTCTGAAATATTTCTCTAGGATGCTATGTGTTCACTTTCCAATATAGATAAATCGTTGCAAGGATATTTAATTCTTTATAATTCCTTTTAAATGCTTTTTGAATTGCTTTCCAATGCAATCTGGACTAATGATTTCGACCCGTTCATAAACTCTTTCCAAAATAGCTTTTTCTTGTACCTTGTTAAGGGTGTACAAAATATAGGTGATGGCCCCTTCCAAGTTTGCTATTCCCTTATACACGTGACTAACCTTCTTTCATACACAGTGGCGTTTATAGTTAAAACATATCATCCATTTAATATATGCAAGGGTGGGGGTCAGATCATTTAATGTGTCACCCTTCTTGTTTGAATGCCTTCTTATTTATTATTCTTTGGTCATATCATTTATTTTTTGGTTCCTTATATCTCCCATGGTTAAGTGAGACTATTTATATGTCATATCTGTTTTTTGTTATTCCATGTATTATTGGGTTGAATCAACAAACATGTTCACCCTATTTAATATGATTTATTTTTGTATCTCCTTATTTGGCAATTGTCGAATGGGAGTATGCTAAGCTTTCTTTTTGGTGCCTTATCTTCCTTCGCGGTCTGAATTGTGTCACTGTCAACTAATAACCATTGGAGATTTATATGCATTCCTTCTTACCGTTGTAGAATTATATGCCTTCCTTCTTATGTGTTTTTCTTTAATCGTTTTTTTCTTCCTTCATATGACAACCAATATTGGAGTATACATGATCAGTAATGCTAAAGGCAGATTTGTGGACTTATTACTAACAAATCAGTGTCTTGTTATCAATTGCTTTATATTAGATAGTTAGGACTGCAAGGTCAATATATATTTCACTGGTTATTTATGTATAATTTATGGTTTGAGTTTGTCATTGGGTCTCCAATGTTATCGATGTTAATTTGTGTGCCTATCTTATATAATTATAACCGCTGATTGAATTGTTGAATTTTTCATTTATCTTTTTGTTGTTGTTACTGTAATATCTAATATGAACATGACTTAGGCCATTGAATCTTCCTTATGCCATAGAGCACAGTCTTTAAAATGTTCAATTGATTTTTCCAATCAAATCCCACGTATATAATCCCAAAAATTAATTGTATGCATCTTATTTTTGAGCAATATAGATGGGCTATAAGTATTTAATTGATCTCAGTATTTTAAATCTTCAATGTTTTCCGATATTTATTAATTACAGATGTGTTGGATTTCTCTTTTCTCAACGATATCCCTCAAACTCTTCCCTTTGAACTTGTGATGTCTATTCTGCGATTAATGCCAGTTTTGAGTTGTGGATTCAAGGACTTGTTGATCAACATCGTTGCAACCAAAAATTGGAGTCGCACAGGTGTTTCTAGACACTGCTATTCTGCTTTGTAGAATGGGTTAATTGCTAACTAGGCTAATCAATTAGAAAATGTTGATAGGGATGATATATTTTGAATTTTATTAGGCTTAACACCCTTTGCATGCTTGATGCCATAAATACTTTGTTCTCTTGTGGAGAAATTATGCCTGATGTTTTGCCCGTGACTAGGAGGAAGTAATTGGTGATCACATATCATAGACCATAATGTATTCTTCCTTATGGTGAGTTTGACATCCATTCTTTCTCTGCTCTAAGATCTTTAACACTCACTAGACTTGAGTAATGATCTTATATTCTTTGATGATGCTATTATGGCATTTCAATGTTATCTTCTTACTGATCTCCTGTGATTGCTGCCCATCCTAATTTAGACTGATAATATTCAAATTTCTTACAGCACATTTCCAATATGAAGAAGTACCTTTCAAAGTGTTCCTCTTTCATTCTGCAGCTCTTTATATTAGCATTTTCCTCTTAGTTGCAGGCCATTGTTCACTTCCCTCAGGTTGGCAGGAATTTAGCTCTGATACCAATTCTGATCTCCCCTCTCAGGACATTACTCAATTTATCTTAAATTTCTCAATTAGGACTTTTGCTGATAAGATCCATATCAAAAAATATCTCTATCATTTTCTATGTTAATATTTCTCTTATATAAATTGTCAAGAGAAAAGGTGTCTTCTCATTTAATTAATTTTTTATATTATTAATACTAATATAATGTTATTATTTAATATTATTATATATGTAATGCATATTATGTATAGAGGTCAATTTATATATTTTATTATTAATTTATTTATTAGAAAAGAATTATATTTTTTATTTTATATAATAATATTTAATTATCGTTTGATTCAATTTCATACTATAATATTATTATTATTATGTAGTATTATGTGATATTATAATATGATTATAATATTATAGTTATATCATTTTTTTCAATATTAGTCATTTATTTTTTTGTTAATTATTATGTAATTCTTATTTTGACAGGGATATCACAATGACATAAACCCTTGTTGTGATTGGACATCACAGAAGTAGCCTCCATTGTTCACAAAGAATGAGATCTATGATTTGGAGAGACATGCTATGGAGGGTGGATTTGCAATGAAACTGGACAACATTGAGGAGGATGGGGACATTGAGGAGGATTCAAGTGATGAGGAGTCATTGCCTATTTCAGCAGCATCACCATCCAAGATAGAGGAAGAGTCATAGCCAGTTGTGCAAAGGGAGGAGAGACAAGCACAACCACAACAACAACGGACTTTAGGGCTAGAACCCCTACCACTCCAGTACTTTTACAGTTTTACTAGAGCTGCTAGGAAGAGGAAGAGGAAGAGGTAGACTGTTTTTATGTTGTACGTGTATCTTCCCATAGTCTTACAAAGAAATTGCTATATTTAGTTTGCTTGAAGAGTTCAACCAATCAAACTATAGCTACCAACCATCAATATTCCATGAAGATATGATTTTTGTAATGTCCCCACTATTAAGGTCATCCCCATTTAAGATAGAATTTTAATAATTATTAATACAATGTTATTAAATAAAATAATAAAGTTATATTAAAACTAATACTAAAATATAAAATAAGGAAATAGCAATTATTTAATCTATATTATTAATAAAATAATATTTAGTATGATATTTTAAATCATTACAAAAAAAATTTGCAATGAGTAAAGAAAGAAAAAAAACTAAATACAAGAGACAATATTGTAAAAAGTATGTTAACTTTCTAATTGAATTTAATAATAAATAGAATAAACACAAATAAGTACATAAATAATAAAAAATAGAATAATATAAATTAACTAAATCTAATGAAAAGTCAAGAGATGTTTAACAAATAGACATGACTCCTTAAAATTAAGATATAAAAGGGAGGAGAGTTTATTTTAGAGAGGAGGAAAGAAGGAAGAGAAAAGCAGAGGAATTCAAAAAGGAAAAATGGAAGAGGAAAATAATATGAAGAAAATAAGGAAGTGACTTTCTGAAAAAGTATCAATGATATTGAAAGGATGCGAACCTTTTGAAAGGGTCATAATTATGAACAGTTGTGACTCTTCAAAAATATTTTGATTATAAAGTATTGGGACTTTTCCAAAGGATTTTAGTTATGAAGTGTTGTAATTTTTCAAAAAAGATTATAACTATGAAGTGTTGCGACTTTTCAAAAGATTTTTATTATGAAAGGTTTGTGATTCTAGGAAAAGAAGAAATTAAAAAGTTTTTTATTTTTCCTTTCTTTGTAATTAGAAAATGAAGAGTTTTGGAAAGTAACTATAGAGTTGAGATAATCTAGAAGGAATAATTCATTGAAGGGCCGACTAAGGATAGAGCCACATGGACCAAGAAAAGAAGGTAAGAAAGGTAGGTTTATGGATTATATTTATTTAATTATGTTTATGACTTTATTTATATTAATAAATCATACTTGTGGTTAATATTGTGTTAACCTCTGAGGTTAGCACCATGGACATTAATGAGACTCGAAGCATGGAGCATGTGAGATATTAAGATATTCATTGTCTACCATGGCCGAAAATCGATATCGAAGCATGGAGTATGGAGATAATAAGATCTCCATTGTCCACCATGGCCAATAATCGATGTGCCAGAATATTTTGATGTTGTCAACATATGCATATGTGAGTAGCCTTGGATAGAGGATGCACGTCCAAGAAGAATCTTAAGGGGTGCGCTCCTGGGAAGACGGTGAGGTGGCTATGAGCTAGGAAGCCCAACTTGGAGATGTCCTTAAGATTGGCGTTAAATTAGAGGGTAGAGTAATATAGTTAGTTTTGTTGTTGTTGTGATTCTAACCATTATTTTGCAAGAATTACTTGTCCCAAACTAACCCTAATAGTGGGGACATTACAATTTTGTACCCTATTTGAATTTATAAATATCTAGACTCAGCTTGTTTGGTTTGTTTAATCATTTACTGACCCATTAGATGCATATCCTCATTGAATTTTGCGAAGTAATACAGTTCTAACTAAATTAAAGCATTTCCCAAGAGGTGGTCGATCTATTTCCAATATTTTCCCAACATTTTTTTGTTGCCCTTGGCGATAAGTTGTCGATAACGATATTTGAGCTGTTGAAAGAACCATGTCCCCTATACTTCTATAGTTTTTCAAGAATACCATCTTTCCCCAATATTGGCAAAACCCCTTCCTTGGTGGCTTTTGCATTTGCTTTGATGGTTGCAAAGGTTGAATATGAAGTAAATGCAGCAAGCAATTCAGTAAATATTGTGTTGTTTCAATGAGCATGGTTTCATATATCACCATTATCAATTGATTTATTGTGTTACCTTACACTTTGTGTTCAACAATTTATTCATATTGAGTGATAGAAGGGTCATGCTTTGGGTGGTAAAGGTGTTTCAAACAACTATCCCTTAGGCCTCAAAACTCTGTTCAAGTTGTTTCAAACACCTTCCCTACTTGAGTTATGACTGTGTATAATACATAACTTGCATCCACTGTTTTCAGCTTACATTATCAAGCTCTTTTCTTTATACCCTTGTGAAAATTAATAAATATTCATCTTTAATACTCTACTTTACTTCTGTAGTGGTTACTTTTAGCTTTTGTCATCATCATCATGTCACTAGCACCAACATTCCATGTACAATATCTCCATGGAAAAAAATATCTATCTGTTTCATTTCAGCTTTATTTCATAGGCCTTCTTCATTCTGTTAAAATAAGATTAATAGGACTCTACTTCCTATAATTATAGCTTTACAATCTCTGTTCATACTATTTATGCACATGCTAATAGATTACCTTTGTCACTACTGTCTTCAATGTTTTCTGTTGTATCTTTTCCTAATGACACTGATTTAGGTCTTCAAATCACAAGTTTGACAGTACTCAAAAGAGTATTCCTCCCTTCTGCTCAACTTTGCATTTAAAAACACCACTACTACTTTCCTAATGTTTGAGTTATCCCACGTGTGTGGATCAGCTTGTAGATGGATCATGTGAGCTCCAATAATAGTTTGCTGTTCAAGAATACAATCAGAAATCTATTATGTGATAAGCAATTTCACTATGTATATACCCCTTGCCAAATTAATATATACAAGCTAAGATTTATCAATATCGCATCAACACCTCTCTAATAGTTAGCAAAGAGTGCAAGAAAGTTTGAATGTGGTCTGGGAAGCCACGTAGCAATGTTGTTAGAGGCGACAGCAAAGCTATACTACATGACAATACTACATTGTGTATAATAAATATGCTTTGTTTTGTATCTAAATTCCAATAATCTGTCTTATTCTGCATACAAAATGTTAGAAATGTTAACCAAAGTTTAATAGATTTCTTTTTTAATGTTTAGTTTTGTCCATAATATATTAGAACTTTTCTTTTTTCTTTTGTGTGCCCAGGAGGATGGAAGTTGAGAAGTCATCACCCTCATTCCTTTCTTTAGCATATTTTAAGGGAATGAGAGACAAGGGGAATCAAGCTCTTTCACTTCCCTTAATATTTTATTTTTGTTAAACAAACTGTATAGGCATGGGGAAATAGTATATGAAAGGCCAGGACAAACCTTGTATTCCTTTTCATTGAGACTAATAACTATAAGCAAACCAGATAACACATGGAAAAATCTCTATTTTGAACATATATTACCTATCAACTACATCTTGTTATTAATCAGACTATATCAAACGTCCAACACTGGTAAAAGGCAGGCATAATTGTTCAATATTCACACACTAATTCATTCTTGAAAGAGAAACATTCACTGCTGACGTAAATTACTGTTGGCAACTGCAACTTCCCTGTCACTTCAAAAATTGCACAGCAATGTTAAAAGGTGCTCTAGCAGGTAAAGTATAGCTCAGACCTGACCCTTCATTGAAGAAGTAACCTCCAGCAACTCCTCAATGATCTTCACCAAGGCGTCCAGTTCAACACATGGAATTGAAGCAACCAATGTTGTAAATCCCAACGCAAAACCTTGCCTTGCACACTAAAATCATCAAAAGACAAATATTAGATAAGAATGAATCCCTAAAATGCACCCTCTTCATATGCAAACTAGAATTTTTCTTATAACAAAATATGAGAAAGAACCAATATAGAAACAAATTAAGCGGACAGACACACACCTGGAAAATACAGAATTTTCTATGAAAGCAAACAAAAAGGATTTCAAATACTATCATATTATATTTAAACCCTATTTCATTTTACAACTGAAAAGTACAGATGTAAATTCTGCATACCGATATGTGAACTCTATTTCATTTTATAACTGAATAGTAAAGATGTAAATTCTGATACCAATATTGTGCATCAGTTCCCCAAAGTTATAAATTTCAACTCCTGCAGGACCATGGCCTAAGGAATTATATTCATTTAAATCCCACTGCCCAACAAACATATATGTTCCAAAATTTTATTGTTTTCTAAATAGTTCTATATTTCCACAATATTTTATTTTTTTTGATATTTTAATTCTTATATAATAGATTAGCTTGTGGCACTTTCTTATGCCTCTTCAGTATCAAAATTACATTGGACGCCTATAATCATAAAGTATCAAACAACGGGGCAAAAGGTCCCATGGCTGAGAATCTTCATAGTTCCACGGAGTTTCTTGACAGTGGGACAAATGAGCCCAATTGATTTAGCACAAGTAAATCAACCCTCACAACTCTACAATTGCTACATTCAAGAATAATGTAGCCTTCTCATTGGTGGTCTTGAAAATTGTGATGAACTAGCAAGGAAATGCCTTGCAAGAAAATATGAAGCACATAGATAACAACCCAATCTCTTCCTCCCAAATTCTTTGCATTGTTGTCCTTAGAAGCAGCACAAGGTTTTTAAAAAAAATATGGCAACACTAGTAACATCAGAAGGACTGTTCATGACCATGGACATGGATGTAGATGCTCTTGTGAGTTGAGAAGACAATGTAGGTGTTCCTAATAACAATGGACATCAAAGCAAAAGGCTGGTCCTTCACTATCTCAAAAATATGGTGAGTAAAACAACAAAAAACTGGATGCAAGCCATCTTTGAGACTTTGTGTGTGATTTAAACATAATTCACACTAATAAAAAAAGATGTGAAATGAAAACACATAGGTCGTTGTCAGGAAAGACATGAAAAAAGAGACTACGCACATATGAAGAGAACAATATTCTACAATTTTTGGAAAAATTCTCGTCAACAAGAGGAAAAACGACAAGTGTCGCGAGCCAAAAATGTTTGGATGTGGGTCGAAAGGCCAAAAATAGTGTAACTTGCAAACAAAAAAGACTACTTTCAATCAGAATGACAGACATGCTTAAAAATGGCTCCAGGCCTCTACACACTCACAAACCCATTAAACAAGAAAATGGCACAAATAATGAGAAGGAATCCCACATGAAAAACAAATTACAAAAATCCTCAAAAAATAAATTACCCAAAAATTTGATTACACCTCTTATACCGTGTTAAACAATAGTAATTGCATATATTTATAGAAAGAATTTTAATTACCACTATGATACCATGTTAAACAATGGTAATTCATGTATTTATTGAAAGAATCAGAATGGAATGTACATATATAGGCAATTGCATTGTTGATGTTTCCTAAAGAAACAATCAAAACACTAAAGACTAAATAAGAAACAAATATAATATATCTACATATACATTATTGACCATTAAAATAAATATACACAAATATTAGTCTAATAGTGATGCAGGAGCATCTTGCATGGGAAAATTATTTATAAAAAAGAAAAAGAAAAAGAAAAAAAATTGGAGGAGAAAGAAAGTGACGAAAATTAGAGGAAAAAAATAAAAAATAAAAAAGGAAAAAGGAGAAAAAGAAAAAAAAGAGGAATTTCTATTTTCAAGGTGCATAGGTGGCATAAAATAGAAAAGTTAAAAAAGAAAAAGAAAAAAAATTGTCATTCCATTTATCGAGGTGTGTTGGTGGAATTCTAGAAAGTTGTGGATATTGTAGAAGGTTATGAAAGTTGTAGAAGGCTGTGGATATTGTGTAGGAGGAATTTTAGAAGGTTGTGGATAAGTCATGCATTGGGTGATAAGTGCCTATTTAAGCAAGGCATATAAGCATTTCTAATGAAGCTCGAGAAGTAGAAGCTGTGGAAGGTAAAGCTTTGGAAAGTCAAGCTTCAAAGTGTGAAGTTGGAAGGTGTGAAGACTTCAAGGTGTGAAAGCTCTAAAGCTGTAGCTCTTCAAGCAGAAGTTCTTGGTGAAGCTCTTGGTGTGAAGACTCTTATTTGGGATTTCTCTTATGTTGAAGAATTTGTAAACTTCTTTATGAAGAAGTCATATCTATGATATCATCTTGTGGGTGTTGTAAGGATTTTCAAGCATAATAAAATTTCTTGGGAAGCATTTTATCTCTCTTGTCTCCATATTGTTGCATTCTTGGTTATGAGTTGGTAGGGTGGTGTGGCCCTCCATCAAATGGTATCAGAGCGTACCTTCATCAAGTGGTATCAGAGCAGGAGTTCCTGAGTGTACAAGCAGATCACCGAAGTGTGAGGCAGTTTGTACCAAGACCTTGGTTGGGTGAAGTTTATCAGAGCGAGAGTTCTTGAGCGTGTAGACAGATTGTCGACGCTGAGGTAGTTTGCACCAAGTCCTTGGGAGGACATGCAGATTGATCGATGGATGCGGAGATGGAAGACTGAACTTGTTGAGGCATGATCGTAGAGAGCTTGTGGATTGCAGATCCATAGTCCTAGACTTGTGATGTGGTTCCTGATTGTTCATGCGAGGTGGCAAGTTGCGATTTGACTTGCAAACAATTTGGTTGTCACAAGGAGCATGGGAAGGATTTGTTGCAGAGGGTTTACGAAGATCTTGGGAGATGGCCCTGAGAGGATTGGACCCTAAGATGATTGTGAAAATCCATGATATAGTGGAGAGGAATTTTTCTAAGATGTTTGCTCGGTTGGATGCTAGATTGGTTGATCAAGCTAAGAAGGTCAAGGTGGAAGAGGTTGATTTTGCTGATCAGTTTCTAAAGCCTGATGCAGAACCTACAGAGAAACTAGAGGTTGTTGCTGAAGATATTCCTAACCTTGTTGATGTTGGGACAGAGGTTGGTTTTCATGATCAATTGGTTGAGTCTGACATGGAGACTACAGAGCATTTGGTCGTGGATGATCTAGTTGATGTTGGTGGTGACTTGTATGTTGCAGAGCACTTGGTCGTGGATGATCCGGTTGTTGTTGGAGGTGAGTTATGTATTGTAGAGCATCTTGTTGTGAGCAATGAGATTGCTGGTTTGGCATGTATTGATGGAGATCTCCATGTTGGTGCTGATATGGAGTTTATTGTTGCTGATGTGGGGTTTGTTGCTGCTAGTGTGGATTCACTAGTTGCTGATGTGAATGAAGTTTTGTTGATTAAGCATTATGTGCAGTTTGTTCCTGGGGGTGAACATGCTAATTGGATGGTTGAGATTCTAGTGTTTGATAGAGTAATGCAGATGTGAAAAATTTACATGGTGGTTTTCTTATCCCTGTTGAGGTGGAAGCCTTTGGTGAAGATGAAGATGGTTGTAGATCTTTTTTTTTGGCGTCAAAGTGTGGGACAAACTTTTCTATCTACCGGGGGAGTCTAATGCAGGAGCATCTTGCATGGGAAAATTATTTATAAAAAAGAAAAAAAGAAAAAAAAAATTGGAGGAGAAAGAAAGTGACGAAAATTAGAGGAAATAAATAAATAAATAAAAAAAGAAAAAGGAGAAAAAGAAACAAAAGGAGGAATTTCTATTTTTGAGGTGCATAGGTGGCATAAAATAGAAAAGTTAAAAAAGAAAAAGAAAAAAGGTTGTCATTCCGTTTATTGAGGTGTGTTGGTGGAATTCTAAAAAGTTATGGATATTGTAAAAAGTTGTGGATATTGTAGAAGGTTATGGAAGTTGTAGAAGGCTATGGATATTGTGTAGGAGGAATTTTAGAAGGTTGTGGATAAGTCATGCATTGGGTGGTAAGTGCCTATTTAAGCAAGGCATATGAGCATTTCTAATGAAGCTTGAGAAGTAGAAGCTGTGGAAGGTAAAGCTTTGGAAAGTCAAGTTTCAAGGTATGAAGCTGGAAGTTGTGAAAGCTCTAAAGGTGTAGCTCTTCAAATAGAAGTTCTTGGTGAAGCTCTTGGTGTGAAGACTCTTATTTGGGATTTCTCTTATGTTGAAGAATTTGTAAACTTCTTTTTGAAAAAGTCATATCTATGATATCATCTTGTGGGTGTTGTAAGGATTTTCAAGTATAATAAAATTTCTTGGGAAGCATTTTATCTCTCTTGTTTCCATATTGTTGCATTCTTGGTTATGAGTTGGTAGGGTGGTGTGGCCCTCCATCAAGTGGTATCAGAGCGTACCTTCATCAAATAGCAACCCTCTTAAAAGAATTATATCCTCAAGAGTTATTTCCAAGATTAGCTATCTGTAGCCCCAGCCCACGTGGCACCAGATGACGTGTCGCACCAGCATCATTGGTAGTGTTAAAAAGTTCACCTAATGCATTGCAAATTATGGTGGGTGCTCTGTTAGATTCTTGCAACCTTAAAAAAAAGATAAGTTATCTCAAAAATTTCTCCATAGAAGCATATAACTGCCCATAGCCATCAGAGAGAATGCAAACTAACCAAGAATGGAAAAAGGCCACCAGCAAAGAAGATTACATAATAGCATATTTGTAGAGTTCGGTTGTTGCAGGAGTTACTTCACCTGCAATGATTTTTTCTATTTGAAATTATCATTATCATCAGTGTTTGATGTTTCATATGTAGTGTGTGGGTACTGCAGGAGTTATCTAATTCACCTGCAATGATTGTTTCTATTTGAAATTATCATTTTCATCAGTGTTTGATGTTTCATATGTAGTGTGTAGCTGTTGGGCACTGAAGAGACTCTTCTTGCATGGCCTTTGGTATGCCAAGAGTCTTCCTTGCTGACTGGTTATATATATGAAAAGTCATGCTCATTAAGCACTATGAAGAATCTCCAACGTCAGCAGAAAAAAGGCATCACGCATGTGTAACAGTTCATATTTGGTGAGTCACATGTGTACATGGCTGTTGACGATTTTGTAACTAACATCTCCTTGTAGCAGCAGACATTTGATTCTCTGCGATATGTATTCTGGAAATACAAAAAACAAAGTGGGTGACAACTGTTCTTCTTTGAGTGGAAGGATTACCATTCAAACTGTTGGGGCAACTATTCTGAGATCTCTATGTGCAGATTGTTTCTGTAGGATTGCATTGAGCATTAAAGTGTTGTTGTAAACGTCATTACTGTAGCAGGGTGCCGTCAACACTATTGTGAAATTCTATCAGCAGAGTATCGTGATTTGTTTTGCATGATCATAACAGGAGTTACTTATAATTATCATATGTATTTCATCAATGTGTGGATTATCAAGAGTCATGTACATAAAAATTGCTTGATGTAGCACTGGATTTGTATTTAGCATTCTGAGGGTGAAGTATATCTGTGTCAGTATTATAGTCAACAGAAATCAGTACAGTGTTCATTAAGGGAGTGCAGTCTAGGCCTCTAGTGAGAATTGTATTCAGATTCATTTGTTTTAATAAAGTGGGATTAATTTCTTGGTGTGGCTGGGTTTTTCCCTCGAGAAGGAGGGTTTTCCCAGGGTACCGCTTGTGTTCTTGCATTTTTTAAGTTATATGCTATTTGTTTTATCTCTATTTCTGGTTCAAATCTTGACACATATTGCTGCCCATAACTATCACAGAAACAAAGAAGATCCACTTGAAGCTGATAATAATTTTCAGGAGCAGCAGCTAGAAAAGCCCTTATACCTTGTGTCATCACCACCTCCCTTGTACAGTAGCTTAACCTAGAGTTTTATTATTGAATTTGGGAATCGATCTCTGTGGCCTCATCACATACTCTTTATTGCTGGCATGTTGTTATGGACAGTTTGTATCAGAGTAACAAGACTCGCCACCAGTCAGCGAATCGAGTTACCTCAGCCGGGTCAAAATGACCCATGACCCTAACTCGACGGGTCAACTAGGCTGACTCAACCGACTCGGTTGACTCAGCTGACTTGGCTGGCTGACTCAGCTGACTCATCTGACTCGTCTGATTTTTAATTTTGTTTTCAAAATTTTCATAATACATCTAAAAATTACCTTTGTATTTATGTAATCGATGTATGTTATGTATGTGATCAAATTACCTTCTATTTCATGAAGTAATTGTGTCTTTAAGCTTTATTCAATAATGGGTGCATGGAATTTCTTTCAATCCTAAGAAATCTCTAAATTTCAAGGGTTTTGTCACTTTGTCGAGTCACAGGCGAGTCTGAGCTGGGTCACAAGTCGAGTTATCCTTGCCCCGGGTCCAAGTCACGTTACTTTGGTTTGTATCATGCCTTAATCAACAGTCTGTTGACTGTTTTTCTATTGTTATTTTTCTATGCATTCTCTCAATATAAAAAGAAAAGATCAGCTATCTCTTTGGTGTTATGCACTGAAAGGCTCTGTACGTATACTTTGACTAAAAGTGTAATAAGGTAAATTATCTCTTAAATAAAAAAATAGCTCACACTTAACTTTTAGTCTTGTGAAACCATTAAGTTATCAACAATTCTACTATCCTTGCATTATAAATAGATGAACTAATTTAAGTTTTCAAAAGGAAACGGCTTATTCACATTTTGTTTTTTATTTGTGGGGTTGAATGTATTAAATGTAGAAAAACAACTAATTACTGCCCTTATAGAATTGATGTAAAAATTGCAAAGAGTTTTTAATTAAGTCCAATCATTTATTTTTCTTCCATATATGAAGGCAATTCTAATATCAAAGGTTTCACCTAACAACAAATTCAATCACACAAGCTAAATTTTAATTGCAATCTAAAGCATTTCAAAACAAAATGAAGTTATAATTTGAAACCAGATCAAGAAGTAAAAACAATGGACTTTGGTTGCAAAGACCCAGGTTCAATCCTTAATGCATGTTAGGTGCAATAAAAAAAATTACAGTCATTATTGACTGTAGTGCATCTTGATGAATGAAACCAGATGCAGTGACCTGTGCAATTTCTGATAAAATTATAAACCTCTATTATGGCATCTAAGATGACAATGTACAACATTCTCATCGAGTATATACCATCCCACTGTTGTCCTGCACCAATCCCCTTGGCTCGAAAAAGATTAGCAAAAAGGAAACTATTCAACATCCTTCAGGCCAAAATCTTGGACCCAAAAATGGACTTCTTCCCACATTCTTTTTTAAGTTACTTCAAACAGACCTTAATTTTTCAGCGTTGCATGTCCACCAGATGAAAAATTAATTCAATTGTTGCTAAAATGTGCCAAGACATTTTGTTGGACTAATCAAGTGCGTGTTTACTGGCAAGATTTTTTCTATTGACGTTTAGTTTTATCATTATCCTAAGGGACTGTTTGTTTTGCGGAATTGGACCTGAATTGGGTTAGTGGTAACCTGATTTTTTCAAATTCGCCGTTTGTGTCCAAAATGATAAAGCGGAATTAGAATTTCAGAATTCTAATTTTGCCCCAAAATGAGGTTACCAGTCTTCCATCCATATATGTGGAATTGGGAATTGAATTGTAGTGCCTGCCCCTAGTTTACATTTTCGAGCTACATTTATGATATGATTGCCAAACTCTTTTAGGCCAATTTATGCTTGATGAGTAGCATTATTATTTTAGAGATTATCAGATGATGTTTACACTCAGTTTATTATATGATGAGATTACTTGGTACTCTATATTTCATGCATGTATGATGATTATTCAATGGTTTCAGTTATTGATGATGATTAGTTAGATGGCTTAATATTTCATGTGCTTCTTATGGATACTTACCACATACTGCATGTGTATGGTGTGCGTGTTGTTTTATTTATGTATGGTGTTTCTGATATGGTTAAGGAAGGGAGTCGTAGTCACCTGCTAGTCGGGATCTACACGATGCACCACTTCCTGCCATTGTCTGTTTAGCTTAGAATATTGTGTTTGTACATGCGTGGATTTTATGCAGGTTGCAGGTACCGGATATCGACTTCTCTGAATTGTCAGGATGAGCGTACCCTATCGCACTGTCTCAATGGTAAGAGAGGGGAGATAAACTCTTAAGTCCAAATCCTAAACCCTTTAGCCAATTGTCCTAATTAATAATTAGGACAAGTATCTGAGTTAAGTACCCTCTGAATGCATCAAATGATGTAATTTTGTGATTATAACCCTTTTGTTTGATTTGGTATGTATTTTTCTATGATGGGTTTTCGTATGTTGCTTTATGAGTCTTTGGTGTATTTTTCTATTAATTAAGTTTAATTAAAAAGACTAATTAATGATTTAATTTAATAAAAAATTATTATGATACCTTTATATTTAATTAATTAATTAATTAATTAAAAGAATTAAAGTTGGAGATTAAAGTTCAAGATATATTTAGAACAAGATAATATTTATTTAATTTAATAATAATATATTTGGAATTCATTTTTAAATAAATGCTAAATATTATTGTTATTTAAATTAATTAAATATGTTATCAATTAAGTTCTAAAATAAATTAAAAGTTGAAAGATATTAATTTATTAAGAATTCTAGATCGCATGATCTAAACATGAGTTAAATTTAAGAATTAAATTAAAAGATTAAATTATAAAAATTAATAATGTTATTATAATTTCTTAAAAGTGCACATAAGATTTAAAGTAATAAATTAATTAAGAATTGAAGTCAAGTGAAATTTTAAATAAAGTTATTTAATAATTCAACTTAATGTGCATGAAAGTTGAATGCAAAAGAATAAGAAAAGATAATAAAAGTTAAATTGGAGTTAACTGAGTTGTGCAAAGAGTCTTCTCGGGTAAACGCACAATTAGTGCCCCGAATTGAGGAGAAATTGCTTATCACAACTTTGGGGGTTCATTTTTGAGGGAGACGAATTTGGACGAGAATTTTTGAGAGACAATTTTTGGAAGCAAATTTCAGAAGGCTGATATGAAGAAAGTCTTCGAGGGGAAGGTTATTGAGAAGAGCGAATTCGCATACAGTTCCTGGAGATTGCACAATAGCATCAGGATCAGGTAGGGTCTTGTGTTTTGACTATCCATTAAATATGCAATTATCCCTTCCTGTCTTCTTCGTGTCTGGGGTTTGTAGATCTAAATTCTCTGTGATGAAAGTTTTAACAGTTCAATATTGTGAATTTATTAATTGCTCTTCAATAATTTCTGTATCCATGGAGACTGGATGAATTATTAGAACCCTTGTTTTCTTGATTTAGAAATTAACATTTAATTTAGTAGGGGTTTTGATTTTTTTTAAATTGAAAAGTTCTAGATAAATAAAATATATATATATATATATATATATATATTACATATTTATCCTTTGGAAGAAATTGTTTTTATTAAAAATTAAACAAAATTAATTTTTAAAATAAAACTTATTTTATTTATATTAAAATAAAATAAAATAAAATATAAAAAAATATATATAAAAAAAATATATATATATATATATTAATATATAGTGGGGGGGAGGGAATCACCTCGTACCCGCCCCCCACTGTCGGAGGCTGACAGTACCTGCGTCGCAGGTACTGCGACGGCAGGTACAGAGTACCTGCCGCCGCAAGCCCTGCGACCGCAGGCCTGCGGCCAAGCCGACGGGCTATAAACGTTGTGTGAATAAAAAATATATATATAAAAACTTTGATTTCGTTTTTATTTTTTTTATAATTTTTTTTAATTTATTAAAAACAAATTTTATTTATTTAAAATTTTTAAATAATAAAATTTTAATATATTTAATTTTATAATAGTTTAAACTTTATTAATATTTAATAAATAAATATTAAATGCATAGACATAGTTTGTAAATTTTAATTTATTAATAATTTTGCTTAAATATTAATAAATTAACAATTAATGGTTAGATTAAAATAAGTAATTAGATCAAATGATTATTGATTAATTTAATTAAAAATTAGTTTAATTAAGTTAATTAATAATGAATTTTATTTGACTAAATTATAAATTTGGATATTGATTTAATGAAAGTTATTATAGAAAGGGATAATCGTAAAGGGTAGTTGAGAAAACCTAGTTACTTGAATTTGACATTAAACTGAAACATAAACCTTACCTTAACTCAAACAATATACTTTCAGATCCAATCCCTGAGACTTTGATGTTGTCTTTGTACTTTGAATGTTTTGGGGTTGGTTTAGCGTTGACCAGTTTAGGTTGTTACCAGAGGCTCGGGGGTTGTGAATGTGATGTCATGATGATTTGGTCTCGATCTTTCTTAACCTGACCATGGTAATGTGATGAAGTGCTCTATGACATGATTGTGTTACTGTTTGTTGTTGCTTTCCAGTTTCCTTGTGTGAAGCTGAGGTGTATGTATTTGAGAATACCTAACTTAACCATTTCTGAGTCTCAATCAGTTATACTTGTATTACTTTCTGGTTGCTCATTAGAGAACCATTGGATTTTGTGACTTATCATTGATGCCTTCAGTTGCTGATAGAGAACTGTCGTGATTACATGATTACTATTTGATGTTATCTGTTGCTCATGAAAAACTGATGTAATTTTGTGGATTATCTTTTTATGATGTTTTTCAGTTGCTCGTATAGGACTGAGGTGGTTTTATTATGATTCTTTGATTTACGAGTTCATGAGCTAGGGTAGGTTATCTATGTGTAGAGTCGGGAAGTGGCTTGCAATGGGGGTCGGAGCCCTAAGAGGCTGCCTTGAGAAACCCATTGTAAGTCGTTTTTAATAAGTGAAAACATTTACACTAAATGAGAGAAAATGAACCTAACAAGATAATTGTATGTTCTCTCCCATGCCATGAGTGCTAGTACAGACTAGGATGGGGTAGAGAGAACGCTTGGTTACGACCTTGCATTCCATAGTATGCCTCGTCAGTACGAGAGGATACTAGTGGCCGCAGGATCAGTAGGGACCCGGGATTCCTAAGGGATTGCTCGGGTAACTTCTACATGACTTTTGCGATGACACTTTCCCGCTTGCATATTAGGTTTCCTACGTGTCTTGTGGTACCTCTGGGAGTTAGATGTCGATTTTTTTTAGGGACACTTGAGTTAGCATACTTATAGGATTTCTTGGACTTAGAGAGTATTTTTGATTATAAGTTTTGTTATCCTATTTGGGACTTGAGACTATCTCCTCAGCGCGGTGGGAGTGGACCATTTAGGTTCCACGCGGTCGGGTGGTAGTGCTTTTACTCTTACCATTGAGATCCGTTCCGAGGTCACCGTGGCTGGAGATTTCGTGATTGACATTTACCTTCACTATGTTCTTGGATTATTATGATGGATGGTTAGATTTTATGATAGATGTTTTATCATTATGGATGTATCATGTATGGTGAATAGTTTCATATATTTTACTTTACTTTGTATCATAGATTTGAGGATGTTGTATATTGATCTTTACATATGTATATTCTTTTAAGCCTTTCATACCCTATGACTTGTACAGTGGATGATTGAGCATTCCGAATTAATTTGCCAAGAGGCATTCGGAACAAATGTATAATATGGACATGGGACTTCTGATTATTCTTTCATATTTATGTGGTATTTGTTAGACTTAGAATTAATTAAATTTAAACGTGACCCAACATCTTGGGATCTTTAAGAAATGTAACTTGCAATGTATGTTTGTCGATGATTACATGTCATTGCTTCCGCTACTATGTGTTTGATGTGTATGTCATACTTTCTTACTTTAAAAATAAAAAATAAAAATGTTTAGCAAACTTAGTGAAACTTTAGGTTAATTCTTTTGGATCCCTTGGCGGGGCGTTACATGAATTCCAAGTTTTACTTTTTGAGGATTGGAAAAAAATTAAAATGTATTAATTTTTGAAGTCCCGTGATTTTGTACTTCGGTGACTTTCGAGTTTAATGCTCATAGACATGCACTGTGTTTTATTTGCAGGCAAATGCTCCAGACCGAGCAGTGGAGGTTGATCTGCCTCACAACGTCCAGGGGCATCGAGGTCAGTTTGAAGCTGCAGGGGGACGATTGCAGAAGACTCACGTCGCGAGACCAGAGAAGAGAAAGGGACGTAATAGCAGCCCACACTCCTTGCAAGTCGTCCTGCGCTGAAATGGGGGAAAATAGCGAGAAGAGAAGAAGCAGCGGTAGATAAGATGGTGGTGGAGATGATAAGAAAGGGGGATAACGAGGGGCTCAAGACAATCGCTGGGGAACACATCTACGTCAGAGACCATTGTTCCTTTATCTACTTCAACCCTCATCCACTATGGTCATGGTGCAACATTCTTATCTTTTTCCACCCCCTCGATGGACTCACCCACCATTATTTCTTTGGCTATTATTCTGGTGATATCTATGATGACGATGACACTACTGTCAATTAGTTCTCATAGGTTTTGCTCTGTTTTTGTCTTTTGAATCGGATGAATCTCAGATTCAGTTTGTTTGGGAAATGCGTTTAATATGGGTTTCTCACTAGTTCGGGATCAATCTTAAGGTCTGTATTGAGCAAATACTCCGTTAGAGACTAATATCATTCAAATCAACTAGAAGTCTTTGATATGGATTCGTCTATTCAGATCAGTTGTAAGGTCTGTATTGAGCAAATCCTCTAGAGATGAATATCACTCAAAATCAATCTGTACTAAAGAGCATTCAATGAATTTTGTTCTGTTTTTATCTTTTAGATATTCAGTATTCAATGAGTTCTATTTTGTTTTTATCTTTTTCTATTATTGAGCAATTGGATTGAAAGCAGATTTAGTTGATTTTGGGAAAATGTTTCTGGTATGAGTTTGCCACTTCACGAGAGCAAATATTTACTTGAGAAAAATATAATTCAAATTATTTAGTTACAAACATTTTCGTATGATACACCAGCTAGTTTGGCAAATTCAGATAAAAGTCATGGGCTTGTTCTAAAAATGTTTGCTATGACTTTACAGGGATTAAAAACAACTGGATACTATAGTTTTAGGAAGTACTCCAATTTGAGACAGTTTTGATCAACATAATGCTCCCATATGTACATAATAGCATTCATATGATTATGAATTTTGCCCATTAAAAATGTCTAATTCCAATTCCAATTTCACGAACCAAACGCAGAAGATGTATCTTCATCTTCTCACTCATCTTCCTGGCGAAACAAATGGGACCATTTTGAAAAACAAAACCTGATTTTGACAAATTCAGAATATGAATCAAAACCCAGTTTTGCTAATTCCACGAAACAAACGGGCCCTAAATTCCTACAGCTTTATTTTTCTTGTAATTATTTCGAAGTATCTCAAAAATCCCTGAAACAGGGCCCGGAATTGATACCAAAATTATATATGTGCACCTGCTAAAATCTCAAAGCTTTAATCGTATAAGATGGTAAAGTACTTACTGCTCTGGATGACGAAATCCCGCGAATGAGCCTGCGTAGAGCATATCTCAAAGTGGGACAACAATTCGTAAGATAGTCGTCCTTAGCAGCTTCTAACTGCACATCCCTCGCACCAGATCTATCCTCATTCGTGTCGCGTTGTTCATAAGCCGCCTGAATCTCCTGCAGCTCCTTCACCAGACTTAAAGCAGCAGATTCCCTGACTGTAACATCGGGTGAGGAGAGTTCCCTGAATGCATCCATGTGTAACTCCGGCTGGTTCTCAACTCGTACATTTTGATTAGTGTTTGTATGTTGACTAAGGTTTGCAGATTCCTGCTCTATTTTATGACGTTTCCTCTTTCCTATTTTTTCAGGCCCCGCATCGCTGGGGCTTGCAGTATCCTGCCCTAAAATATTATGTTTTTTCTCATCATTCTTTTCAGGGTCTGGATGCTGAAACCCTTCAGTGAGATTTGTATCATCCTGCCCTGATTCATTGCATTTTCTCTTGTCACTTGTCCTCTTCTTTTTCTTACTGCTATCTGCACCTTCTGCTTCCATGAAATTTTCCCGCCCCTTCATATCCTTTTTCTTATTCTTTTTCTCGTCCACTAATACTAAATCTCCATTCTCTTCATTTTTTGGTAGCTCGGCAATTTGTTTCTTCTTCTTCTTCTTCTTCTTCTTCTCTGAATCAGGAATTCCATTCTCGTGCTGGTGCTTGCGTTTTCTCAACGAAGAGGCGACTTCATCTTCATTCTGCTTCACTAAAGCCTCTTCCATAGAGTACCTTTTCTTGCTCCCGCCCATTGTATGAGATTTCCAGAAGAGAGAGCCCGAAAAGCTCTGGTTTTTAGATGTTTAAGCAATGGATATTAAAAGCAGATGGCCAATGAGGCCTCCCCTAAACCCTAGAAAATCTTATCAAACAGTGTTTGTGAACTTAAAACCCTTCTTGTTGGTTCCATTTAGTAAACGTCGCGTTTTAGGTCTGGTTGTTCAGCGGAAGTATTTCTATTTTTAAGAACATTAAAAAAATATGAAAATTATAGTTCCGTGCTGCCTATGGCAGTTTGGTATCTCGCCTTTATGCTTCCAAGTTCACTTCTTTTTTTTTTTGTTTTTTTAGATGTAAAAAAGAGTGCAATAACCTTATAGACTTTATAAGTAGACTAGTTGGTTTACAAATTGTGTATTGTTAAATTTATTAAATAGAATATTTTGAGGACATTTATAAACATTTTTATTATTATCTAATATTGTTAAAGAGAGATATTAGTTGATAGATCTTATGAGTGGATTTGTGAGTAAATGGAAATTATAGTTCCATGCTCCTACCAATTTGGTGTCTCACCTTATTTTTCCAAGTTCACTTTGCTTATTCTTCTTCTTTTTTAAGATGTAAAAAAGAGTGCCAATAACTCCATAGACTTTATAAGTGGACTAGTTGCTTTACAAATTGTGTCTCGTAATTTAAAATTGTTAAATTTATTAAATAGAAAATTTTGAGAGCATTTATAAACATTTTATTATTATGTAATATTGTTAAAGAGTATCTATTAGTTGATAGGGGGGATTTGTGAGTTTATAAATTTTGTTCTGTGATTTTAAATTGTCATAATTTAAAATGAAATATTTTGATGGAACTTACAATTTTTTTTTGTAGTGCACGTAAAACATATAATTTAAGGATAATTATTAGAGTGTTTGGCAAAGGAAAACATTGCATTCATATGGGATTCGTATATATGGAATTTGTAATCATCACATCAAATATTAGAGCAATTATTGCGATAAAAAATTGGCCTTGTTCAAAATCTACAACAACATTACATCTTCAATGCTCGACTAAGAAAATTAGGGAAGAAGATGTGTTAATTTTTCAAAAGCATTAATCACTTCAATGCCTTGTTGTGTCTTTGGCACCTTCAACTACTACCCAAGATTTCTATGAATATTGCACATTGAATTATTATGTATATCAACAACCGAAGAAAACTCACAAACTAAAATGTGTATTTAGTATTAATTGCATATTTAGGTGAACTTCAAATTGCAGACGAGGTTGTAGCATGTTGAAGAACAAATAACATCTAAAATTCATAAGTTGTCTAAATTTACTAGAGAATTTGGAGACCATATCTAATGTTTTTCTACCTACAATATTAACATTGGTTTTTTTACAATATATAAAGCATTTTGATGGATTAAATTGTCACATATTTAGAATAACATTCTTTATGATTTTTAGCTTTGCACTAATGTCTATCAATTTGAAAAACAAAATAGGTCTACTTAAATGGCTCTCAAGATTACATGTGTTTTAGAAGTACTTATCAATCTTTTGCATATGTTCCCATTTGAATGAATCCTTAGCAAAATTCACTTGTATAATCTTTTAGACTTTGACCATCATTTTGGTCTAAGAATTTCTACTCCATACAATTGTTTCCTCTCTGCGAGAAATGAGATAGGTTAATTTTGATATTATCTTAATTTTCCTAAGGAAATAAAAATGAAGTTTGTGTCCTTAATGTTAGGATTAACCTTAAACAGAAATAAAAATTACATGCAAATATAAACAATGTCAGAAAATATTGAATCGCACAGAAGAGAACACAAGACACCAAGATTTAAAGTGGTTTACCCACACCTTGGGCTACATCCACCAAACAACAAGTCCAATATTGTTATGATCTAGTGATTACAATCTGTAACCCCTTACAACTCAATACCGCCGCAAGAAGCAATTTTCAAATCACCCACAATAATACAATCCCTAACCCTAAGCCCTTTTATACAAGTATTTTATAACAATCTCCCACTTGGAGACTGATCATGTAGCTATGTCACTACTCCACGAGGCTCACACTGGACCAAACCACCCTGGACTCTGTTGTTCTTTTATTTTGTTTAGTCTAGAAGACCACCGAAGTTGAAGAGGAGTTTAGCTTCTTCCTTGTCACTACCTTTGTAAACATATATGTTGGATTGTCATTTGTATGTATCTTGTCCAGCTTTAAATTTCCATCATCCAAAACTGACTGAATGAAATGGTGCCGCAACTATATGTGTTTTGTCTTTGAATGCAGACCAAAATTCTTCGCAAGATGAATGGCACTCTGACTATCTGTAAACAAATAATTATCCCTCTAAGGGTGTCCCAATTCTTCCAGGAATAATTGAAGCCATATCATCTCCTTGGTCACCTTTGTAGCAACAACATACTCTACCTCTATAGTGGATAAAGCATTAACCTTCTGTAAACAAGAAACTGAGCTCATTGTTGCCCCACCAACAGGAAATACATAACTTGTAGTTCTCTGCCTAGTATCAATATCCCCTACCATATCTGAGTCAATATATCCCTATAAATCAGTAGTAGAGCCCCCAAAATGTAGACACTTATTGAATGTTCCTCTTAAATATCTGAGAACCCATTTTACAGCATTCCAATGCTCAAGCCCTATATGACTCATATACTTGCTAATGACTCTCACTACATGTGCAATATTTGGCCTTGAGCATACTGTAGCATACATCAAGCTTCCTACGGCTGAAGCATAAGGTACCTTGGACATCTTGTCCTCCTCTTGTGTCTTGGGACACATCTCCTTAGTCAACTTCAAATGACCAAGTAAAGGTGTGCTGACAACTTTAGCATTGTCCATAGAGAAACGTTGCAACACCTTCACAATATAATCAGCCTGAGATAATGTTAATTTCCTATTCTTCCTATTCTTCCTATCTCTACAAATCTTCATACCAAGGATTTGTTTTGCTACCCCCAAATCCTTCATAGCAAATGAATGTATTGACTGGCGTTTCAGCCCCTTAATGTGATCCATGTTAGACCCAGCTACAAGCATATCATTAACATATAAACATAAAATAATGTAGTTGTCATCATCCAACCTCTTAAAATAAACAATGATCTGAATGACACCTACTATATCCATGATCATGCATAAAATTGTCAAATTCCAGAGACCATAGCCAAAGTGCTTGCTTCGAGCCATATAAACTTTTCTTCAATCTGCACACTAAGTTCTCCCTACCTTTGACCTCAAATCCTTGTGGATGTGCTATATATATCTCTTCATCCGAATCATCGTGAAGGAAGGTTTTTTTAACAACAAGCTGCTCCAAATGCAAATCTTCAATAGCCACAATACTTAAAATAGTACGAATAGAAGTCATTTTTACAACAAAAGAGAATATCTCATCAAAATCAATGCCCTTTTTTTGTGTAAATTCTTTTACAACCAACCTAGCTTTAAATTGTTTCTTACCTCCATCCTCTTCTTTCAACCTGTAAACTCATTTTTTTTGTAAAGGCCTTTTACCTGCAGGCAACTTGCATTAATCCCATGTCTTATTTTTTAGCAAAGAGTCCATTTCATCTTTAATTGCAGACTCCCATGAATCTTAGTATCCACCTACACAACTTCATCACAACATTCAGGTTCACTAGTATATTTAGTAAAATAGAGTACAAAGAAGGAGAAAATATTTTTTAAGGTCTACTTAGCCTTGTTGACCATCTAACATTCACTGGGGTGTGTGGTATTTGTTGTTGCAATTGTTGTAGATCACGAGGAAATGTTGGAGCATCAACTTTTGGAGTATCATCGAACACTACATAATCATTTTTTTTTCTTCTCATGTTGCTCCAACATATCTTTGTACAACACTTTCTTATTGAATATGACATCCCCACTTCTTACAATTTTACAATTTTCAAAATCCCAAAACCTATAACCAAGTTCATCAATGTCATCCAACAAATACACATTTCTTCGACTTAGCTTCTAGTTTGGTTCTATTTTCAAAATCTATATGAGCAAATGCTTCACAACCGAAGGTTTTGAGAAAAGAATAACTCACCTTCTTACCAATCCATGCTTCCTCTGGAATACCACAACCCAAAGGAGTAGAGGGACCTCTATTAATCAAGTATAAAATAGTATTAATAGCCTTTTCCCACATGTTTAAGGGCAACCTTGCATGCAACTTCATGCTCCTTGCATGCTCCATTATAGTCTTGTTCATGCGTTCAACCACTCTATTTTCCAATGTAGTCCTTGGAATAGTTTTGTGTCTATGAATATCATTAGTGGAGCAATAATCTTCAAATTCATGAATGCAATACTCACCACCATTATCAAATACGAGGCATTTTAATTTCTTATCAGTCTTATTTTCAACTAAGCATTTCCATTTCTTAAAAGTTTGAAATACATCAGATTTATGTCTAAGGAATTAAATCCATACTTTTCTAGTTGCATCATCAACAAATGTAACATAATAATGAGAGCCACAAGGGAATATACCTGAGTTGGTCCCCATACATCTGTATGCACAAGCTCTAATCGTTCACTTTTCTTTTCCTTCCCAATCTTCGCAAAACTCAATCTCTTCCTAGTTAGATTGTTGGAAATGGGAGAATTAAGATTAAGTTTCAAAATGAGAATCATTGGCTTCTACAAGAGGTAAGACATGTTCCAAGACTAAGTAGGAATTTAATTTCAATAGGGCAACTGGGTGATGAGGGTTGCACAATTACTTTTAGTGATACAAATGGGAAGGTCTCAAAAGGTTCCTTAGTAG
This sequence comes from Cupressus sempervirens, assembly GCA_028749045.1. Lineage (NCBI taxonomy): Eukaryota > Viridiplantae > Streptophyta > Pinopsida > Cupressales > Cupressaceae > Cupressus > Cupressus sempervirens. The sequence continues at coordinate 425,187,860 of CM053788.1, forward strand.
TAGAAAAATGTGTGAAAGTAGGAACCTTTTATCTTTGTATATGTCATACTACTCCTTCTACTGTAACTATTTTAGAGAAAAAAATGAATGCTCTAGAATAGTCGTTGTAGTTGGGCAATAAGAACATAATATAGATGCTAGAGATTCTAAAACAACACCATGACACAACAGACTTAGGGACATGAATGAAAAAGGTATGAAATTACTTCATTCAAAAAAAGTATTACTAAGTTTGAAATGTGTCAATATGGATTTTTGTGAAAGTTGTGTGTATGGAAAGCAAAAGAGACTTAGTTTTGTGAGGAGTGTGAAGAAAAAAAATTGAGAAATTAGAGCTTGTGCATACATACGTATGGGAACTACTCAAGTATCTTCCCTTCGTGGAGCTCATTATTATGTTACATTCATTGATGATGTAATTAGAAAATTATGGAGTATGTACAATATTTCCCTGATCAGTCACCACAAACTAAAACTTAATGTCATAGAATATAATATCAAACCAATTTAGACCATGTTTTCTCACTCTTAACTTGCCAAATCAAATATTTTATTATAAATTAAGAGAGTGTGTGATAAAGTATACATTGAATCAAGCAAAGCATTGAGTAAACTTTTCTACATTCATGTTATCTTTGAGTACTTCAGAGAAAATAATTTATAGGGCTATTCTCAGCCTTTACTTGGTCTTCTCTTTTTTACTGAATTTGGGCTTGTATTACCCAATCTCTCTATAGGGGTCTTTATTGGACCTCTTGTTGTTTTTATTAATCAATACAAGATTTCTATGGAATTCTTCATCTTCAAGAATCTTCTATTTGACCATGGTGTGGGCATTGGCCCACAAAACACTTGCGACAATTACTTTCCAAAAGGATTGAAACAAATTTAATACCATTTGATGAAAAAACTAAGGTGGATATTCCACTTATAATTAATATGGCTTTTAATCTTGGTTTAGCAAAGAAAAATAACTAAACTTAAAAATAATCAATGGACAAGAAACATAATCAAAGATAATAAACAAGAAACACCTACTCATGTACTCTAAGTGGCTCTTATAATAGGCATAACCTTATAGGAATGCAAATTAAGTTAGAACACATCAACACTTAGCTCGATACTAATTTCAAATACTTTCATATCGCTTTCCTTATCTTTATTTTTATAACAATCATTATAGACTGGACATTAAAATATGGATTGCCCTTTTGGTCCCTAATGTAGAAGCACTTAAACCATCATGACTATTGATCAAGTTGATTTGTATTTCTTTTGTTTATGTTTCCCCAATATTTGGTTTGTATTATAATAGTATACATCATATATTCTCTTTTAGGTTATTTTCTCATTGAAAGTTAGTGGGGCAACTGTAAATCAAACAAAAGTGTACATTTATCCATTCTATGTCCTTGATAATATTTTAAAAATTAATATCTTGATTTTTTAATGAAGGGTGCTCTCGTTAATGACATAAACGCACAACAAAAATAGAGAAATAACAACTAGTTGTTAGAACATATCATTGGCTTCTTATTCTTTCCAAAAGCATGGAATTACAATTTTTTAAAATATAACATGCATAGCCACATGGCCATTTTTCTTACAATATTTTATAAGCTAGAGCCATTATAAACATACCCCAAAAATTTCTTAAACAACCCTATTGGCCTTCTTTTATATAGGCAAATTTTCACTGCCCAAGAAGGTTCTAGAAATTTTAACCTTTGATCTTGAGGTCGAACAAACCTTAAATTTTATTATTATTCATAATTTATTACATTGGAGTAGGCCCCAACAACTTAAAAAAAATAAAAGAAATTTTGAAGGAGATAATTTTTTTTTGTCCATTTTGGGAGGCACCACATCCTTAGACCATAACTCATCACATATTACTTTGATTGGATATTATGACCCCATTTTGGAAATGTGTCAAGCTTCTCTACAACACTTGACTTGTGTGAGCTCCAATCAATTGAGGTTCGACCTTTTTTGGCAGCCTCTAAAGCCTTCAAAACTTACTTCAAAGTTTTATACACTACTACCAATGACAAAAAAAATCAATAACTTCACAAATAGACTTGATATTGCAGTGAAATTTTACTAGCAAACTAATATAGATAAAATGAACCTTTGGGGAAGAAAGAAAAACATTTTGATCTTGAATAACCAACTTAGTTAAAATAATAGCCTTTAAAAATAACAACTCTACACTAAGATAGCCCTTATAGAAAGACAAATCATAAATATTTATTGGTGATGCAGATTGCCTTTACATCCAGGATGCTCCTACCTCACTTTTCTCTCATCTTTTCTTGGTTTTAAAATTTTAAGTCTTTTTGAATATTTTTACACCACTTTTCAATTCCAAACTAACTTCATTCTTATCCTCTGATTCTCAACATTCCAATAATATTTGTTACATTTATATCTAAAATATGGTTTCACATTCCTTTAAGTCATGTTTTATTTTTTATTTTTTTAAATGCTTTTCTTAAACCTCTCATGAAACTATGGCTTTTTAAATTTACTCCCTTATGGTTTAGACAATGCATATGATGGGTTTAAAGTTCTTTAAGGATTCTTCTCACCCATTGAGGTCTCATCTTCTTTCTTGTGAATGTGATGGGGAGGTTGGATAAATCACTCACTAATTCATGCTCTTGGTCTCCTTACAAGATTCTTAGGGTGTCTCTTCCACACCACTTGTGAGCTCTAGGACCTTAACTAGCTAAGAATCCCCTTGTCACTCAATCCAACTTAACTACCAAGAAATATTCCTCAATCAAGTCAAAACTCGATGCATTCCCATTTCATCCACCTAGCCCTTAAAGCAACATAAAGGCTCTCAACCCTCAAATCTTGAACTAGGCCTTGCTGAGGTATGGAGGTATTGTCAAACACTTCAACTCAACCAATTAGGTGTGTTAGAAGCCCCGTCAATTTCATCTTCCCATCTGATTTCTTCATTTCTTCTCAAATAGGCCTAAAAGGCTAGTAGCCCTAATTAGGTCTCCTACAACGAGAAAATAAAGGTTTTCTCTTATGCCTTCCAAAAGAACCTTGCAATATTTTCTAGATTTCTTGGTTCATTAGTCATCCCCTTAAGGATTTTTGGGTTCTTGGGGTCATTCCCTTCCATCCATTGCCTTAACCCAAATTAGGTGAAAATTAGGCTTTTTAGGCTTCACGGGCTACTTCAACAATCAATATTATTTTAGGCTTGTTCTAGGATGATGGTAAGACTTCCTTCTTCCATGTCCAAAATTAATTTGGATTCTAGCTTTGCTCCTCTGCAACTAATGTTGATCCCTATATGGCCATCCCTAGCCAGACTCACCACAGGCTCGCCTGGGGCAAGACCTTACAAATATTTTCTCTACATTTGAGGGCCCTGGATTTTGTACATATTATATACATGGAGTCTACTCACTATTCGCAAGAGGTTCTACAAATTGGATAGTGGGAAAGTGAGTTAGAGCTCCATCTTCAACAACTGCTTGGACAAAACCAATGACAATGTAAAACCAAAATAATTTTACAAAAGGAAAAAAAATGATCAAAATACTTATTTACCAACACACAAAATCAAGAAAACATGTCATACAAAGGATACACAAGTGACAACATGAGTCTTTAATTTCTAACTACCTGTTGTCATCAGGAACAAAGAAATTGCTCACAAAATGCTTCAAGATGTTGATTTCAAAAATACTTAATCTATACAATGGGCATGTAATGCCCCACCAAGGGATCCAAAGAAATAATCTAAAATTTCACTAATTTGACAAACAATTTTTTTTTTTTTAACAACATAGATAAACCATTTACAACTTATACTTAATAACGGAAGCAATAACAACAATTCGAATAAAAGTAAACATAACATACATAACAGGTCACATTCTTTAAAGATCCCTTAATGTTGAATCACAGCTAAATTAACTATTCATGTTCCATCTAATACTACATCCACATGAAATAATAATGAAAAGCCCAATGTTCATAAATTACATTTTCAAATGCTCAATCATCCACTGCACATGTCACAAGGTATGAAAGGCTTAAAAGAATATACATTCGTGTAAATAAAGTACAACATCATCCAATATTAATCCACGATGCAATTAAAATAAATGAAGCCACATATCATACATGATACATCATCACAAAAGATATAACATCCATCATAAAAGATAACCATATATCACAAACATAAATAACTAAGTGCACGGTTCCTCCCAACCGTAAATAGCATCATTAGACCATCGTGGATCCTAGCCATCCCTCCGTGCATAACATTCAAAATCACCGAAGAGATCGACAGTATTAACATAGTAGGAATGTCACACCTAAATCATACTACCTCATATGGAGAATATAATCTAACTTGCAAAGTAAAGCATAAGATAACATCATCTAATGTATGCAAATCATCAATATAAGAAACATACCATTAAATACATCCATCATAGGTATATCATCTACCATAATGATCTAAGAACATAATGAAGATAAATACCAACCAAGGATGCTCCAACCATGGTGTCTACGGATGGATCTCAAATGATAAGAGTGATAAAACACTACCACCCGACCACGTAGAACCTAAGTGGTCCACTCCCTCCATGCTGAGGAGATAATCTCAAGTCCCAAACAGGCTATCAAAATCACATAGCACGAAAATACTCTCTAAGTCCAGGAATCCTAAAAGTATACTAACTCAAAGGTTCCAATCACAAAACTGACATCTAATCCCAGAGGCACACAATGACATGTAGGAAACCTACTTTGTTAGCGGGCAAGTGTCATCGCATATATCATGTAGAAGTTACCCTGGCAGTTAGCTTACAACTCCATGGGTCCCTACTGATCCTTATGCAGCCATTAGTATCCTCTCATACTGACAAGGCATACTATGTAATTCAAGGTCGCAACCAAGCATTCTCTCTACTCCCATCCTAGTCTGTACAAGCACTCGAGGCATGGGCGAGAACAAAACAATTATCTTTTTAGGTTCATTTAATCCCCATTTAGTGTAAATGTTATCACTTATTAACAAAACTTACAATGAGTTACCCTGGCAGCCACTTAGGGCCTCGAAACCCATTCCAAGCCACTTTCTGACACTACAAGTAGATAACCTACCCTAGGCTCATGGAATCATAAAATCACCTGAGTCCTATACAAGCGACTGGAAAGAAATACCAAAAGATAATCCACAATAAGAATCATCAAATATCCACAATAAAAGCATCAAATCTCCATGAGCATTTGAAAAACATCCATAGATAATTATGATCACAATAGTTCTCTATTGACAACTGAAGGTATCACTGATAATCAAAAGTATCCATTGGTTCTCAATAACCAAATATATCTCAAAATCATACTGATCGAAGACTCCAAAATGGTTGAGTCAAAACATGTCGCAACATGACATCATCAAGAAATAAATCAACATTTCAGTCCCATCATGGCGATAGGAAAATAATCCAAAGATAACTGATCGATGACTCAAAAATGGTTAAGTCAAGTGTCTCAGATACATATAACTCAGCTTCACTCAAGAAGACTGATGAGCAATAACAATCAGTAAATACAAACATCTCATAGAGCATACTATCACATTACCATGGTTGGGTTAAAAGATCGAGACCAAATAAGATCAACATGTCATCACATCTTATAAACCCCCGAGCCTCTGGTAACAACCTAAGACCGGTCAACACTAATCAACCCAAAAATCCAAAACAAGAAGCATAGAGAAAACACAATGCAAACACATATTTTGGTTTACTAAAATCACATAGTTAAATTAAGTATCGAGGTTTCAGTTTCTGTTTGCAAGTATACTTCAAGTGTCTAAGTTTAATCATTTGACCTACAAGTCAACCCGTTTATTCCCTCGATAACATTATCCTTCCATTATTAAAATAATATTCTAAGAATAACTTACGGATAAATATCTACTCATTAAATCATTTGACACTTAATAAAATCATTCGCTTTATTTTGCTAAAATCAATGTTCTAATCGAATAACACTTCCTTAATGTTACTTCATCTTTTCAACATAATCAAAGGATCATTATTCATTAAATTATAAGAGAGCCAATTATCAATCTTCGAATAAGAAGATTATAACTTTATTTAACTCAATCAATTAACATAGGTACACAATCCATGACCTTTTAACATTCTAATAGTTCTCAATTAAATATTACTAAGTCTCACCATTAAAATATCTAAGGTCATTATTCAAGTCATTAGAATAAGACTTATCAACTTCGATGTAAATACCTAACAACTTCACTAAAAGAATCGATATTAGCATATCAATTAAAACTCTATTACATAACTTAATTTTCAATTAAATTAATCAACTCTAATTAATTAATTTAATTAATAATTACATATCCATATCAACGACCCAATAAATAACTAGTCATAATTTGTAAGTTAAAGGCCAACCATAATCCAATTCTCTAATATAAATAACAAGTTATATATTATTAATAAATCTATATAATGACCACATTTGTCATTCTTTCAAAGAATACTAACATTTCCTTAACAAACCCATATTACCGATAATCATTTCAATTAAGACTCTATTGCACATCTTCATTATTAATAACATAGTTATATTATCAACTCAATGAATATCAATTAAAAATCAACTATACTCCAAATCCAAAAATTAATATCTTTTACAAAACTTCAATCATTAAATAATCTCTACTAGATTAACTCTAATCGAATTTATTGATAACTATTTAAACTATTATTTATTAATAGTTTGTTAGACCCAACAAACATTAATAAATAATAAACTCATCAAAACTATTATTAATCGATCTAGAGAACCTTCCATAAACTTCATTAGTTAATATTTAACTAACTCTTAACACCATTAAGGTATATCATTAAAGTCTCTTAATTTAAATCAACATAATATAAATTACCATCTCTTATTATTTAATACATATATTAAATAATATTTAATATACATTAAATAATTAATATTAAAAGTCAACCATTGGACTCAATTTGCTAATTGTTGTAATAATATTTTGTTTATATAAACGTTATTTGCAAATGTCCCCCTTTAAATTTAAATAGTAAATTTAAACATCTTTTCTTCATGATCCAAATTATTTAAATCTATATAGTTACACTGTGATATTACAAAATAATTCATTATTATAAAAGGTGATCCTTTAATTCTAATCATTTATCAAATTATGATAATTATTAATTACTAATAACTTATATACATACTTACACACACACACACACACACACACACACACACACACACACACACACACACACACACACACACACACACACACGCACGCACGCACGCACGTAGATATATATATATATATATATATATATATATATATATATATATATATATATATATATATATTAATATTAATATTTTATAAAAAATGAAATATAAAATCGAATTATGAATCCGAACCATATAACATGTCATTATTGTTTTTAAGAAATTGAATACGATTTTAAAATCGCTGCACATTCTTATAAATATTGGCTCCCTCTTTTAAAGGGAAGCCGTGCAGCCTGCCACTATCACAGGGCCTGCGATAGCACAATGTTATTTTTTTATAACGTTTTCAATAACATTTTTTCAAATCGTGATGCGATATATCATTCATTCTTTTAATAAAATAAAAGTGTGTGTGTGTGTGTGTGTGCGTGTGTGTGTGTGTGTGGGCGCGCGCGCGCACATGTAGGTATGCAGATCTGAATTAACATGTCCATATCTACAAAATTTTAAAGGCTTTCAATTTTAAGAAATCCATAAAATATTTGTTCTCCAAATTTACTTAATACATTTTCTAATGGATTTGGCTATAAATTTAAAAACCCTTTTCAAATCTATTTAACAAATCGATTCTAGTTCGAACCCAAACCCGATTTAGATCTAATTTCCTCCTTAATTGGATTTAGGGTTTTCTATTGTTTTCTTCTCAACCAATTAACATACATATCTAGATTCTAATTTCAAAATTGCAGATTCAATCACAGAGAATATTTAGACACATATAACAGACACGATGAAGACAGGAAGAGAAAGAGTGCAAATAGAATAAGCAAAAATCACGAGTGCACCTGGACACTGATGCTAATTTGCCATGCCTCAGAAGTCCATAGAAAATCTCTTCCTTCTCCAACATTCGCAATTCCTCCAAGATCCAAGGCAACCGAAATTCCCATGTGACTAGAAGTGCTTAAAGAAGCATAGGAGCATGTAGAAACATGTGAACATGTAGAAGCATATGAGCTTCTCAGTTGCATGTAAGCTTTGAAGCTTGTCCAAACACACTAGGAGAGCCTCTAAGATGCATCTAGAATGTGTCTAGAAAGAACTAGAAGATAAGCATGACAACTAAGCATGAGTCTTCTCCAACCTTCTAGCTGAATCATAAGGTTGTAGACACCATGTTCTCAAATAATATGCTAATCTCCTAAGTGTAGACAACTTGTGCATTCTTCAAGTGCAAACTCCTGTGTTGTCTACATGACAACTCTCGAGAATTCGCAAACTCCTATGTGAGAAAATATTAAAATAATGCACATTAATTAATTTAATATTTACTTTATCTATTTATTTATTAAATTTTAAATCTCATGCACTAACTTTAATAACTCCACTTATTTAAAACTAAATATATTTATATTTTAATCACGTGCACACATCATGCAACCTTTAATCTTTTAATAATTTTAATATCTTTTCCACTTTTACATTTATTTTCGAAACTTTAATTGATAAAATATTTATTAACTTAAATAAATATTATCACATTCCAACTTTAAAATTATAACTTTTATCTTCAAATTTAATTATTTAATTTAATTAATTTCCCAATTAATTAAATAAAATAAATATTAAAATATCATATTAATTTTTCATTAAATTAAACCATTAATTGAATCTTTTAATTAGGCTTAATTAATAGAAAATACACCAAAGACTCACAAGGTAAGATGCGAAAACCTATCATAGCCAAAATACATACAAAATTAAACCAAGTGTTAATATCACGAATCACGTCATCTGACACATTCGGAGGGTACTCAACTTAGATACTTGTCCTAATTTTCAATTGGGACAAATGGCTTAAAGGGTTGGGATTTGGACTTGAGAATTTATCTCCCCTCTCTTACCATTGAGATAATGCGATAGGGTACGCTCATCCTGGCAATTTAGGAAAGTTGATACCCAGTACCTGCAACTTGCATAAAAACCACGCATGTACATACAATATATATATATATATATATATATATATATATATATATATATATATATATATATATATATATATATAATGCTAAGCTAAAAGGCAATGGCAGAAAGTGGTGCATCGTGTAGATCCCGACTAGCAGGTGACTACAACTCCCTTCCTTAACCACATCAGACACGTCATACATAAAGAAAACAAATACGCACACCATACACATGCAAGTATGGGGTAAGTATCCACAAGAAAACACATATAATAAACCATCTAACCAATCATCATCAATAACTGAAATCATAATATATACATGAAATGTAAAGTCCGAGTGTTCTTATCATATATCAACTGAATCCATAACACAATATCTGAAAGTCTGAAAACAATGCTAGTAACCATCAACATAAAACCAACTCTAAAAGAGTTCGGCAATGATAACAAAAATGTGAACTAGGGGTAGGCACTACAGGGCATCCAACCCTACTTATAGGTCTTGTCATGCCTTATTTAGGGTGGTTAGATGGTTATTTACCCATTAGGACTCCTCTCCAACAATTTGCAACTTTCTTGCCAAAAGTTGCAAAGTTGCACAATGCAACTTTTACATTTTTATCAACTTTTCTCTAATTTGGTCAAATGACCTTCATATCTTCCCAAACTTAACCACAAACCTTAAATAAGGTAAAAACCTCGCCCTAACCTTTCCTAGACCCTACTGACCTCATGATGACAACATCATCATGTTTTGTGCCAATCAGACGGCTTTACAACTTGATAGCCCCTAATTGAACCTAGTAAAAGGCTCTAAGATCATATGAACAAAATATCCATTGTACTTATATTATGGTCAACATGACCTTATATCCAATGCATCCAAAATTCACTAAGGCTTACACCCACACAACAAAACATGAAATCTTAGATTCCATAGGTAATCCCTAGGTGCTCCTACACCAGAATGGATTTGTCATTGTCCAATCTCTCAATAATGGCTTGCATTAGGTCTTTTTGTTGGTATGTTTTCCATTGTGCCAAAAGCTCAAGCTATCAATGAACATCACAAACAAGAGACTCATCTAGATCCACGAGAGGCGGTTAAGCCATGTCACAAACCTTGAAAGAGGTGCTAACCACCAAGTCAACAATCTCCCTCTCAGCACCGAGGGTTCTGCATCGACGGAATGAAGGAGACCTCTCAAAATTCAAATTTGTGACCCAAGGTTCTGATACCAATTATGGTATGTTTGTTGTTACGCCAAAAGCTTGAGCTATCAATGAATGTCACAAACAAGAGACTTACCTAGATCCACGAGAGGCGGTTAAGCCATGTCGCGAACCCTGAAAGAGGTGCTGACCACCAACTCAACACTTTCATGGTTATATTGACTAAGAAAAACATTCTACGACATTCATCATCTTCATTAATCTCCCATTTTACCATTTTGTGGGCATCATCTATAAACCACTCACAACACATACATTATAGAATAGGTGAAATAACGTTGATTTTGGATTTTATCCCAAAAAATTATGGATATTCAACTAATAATTATATATTATGGATTTTTATCTCAATTTAACATAGAAAAATGATTAAACTTATAGAAACAAATAATGAACAAGGAATATATATCAAAGAGAACAAATAAGAGTAGTCAAGAGAGACTTCTAACTTGGATAAACCTGATTTTGGTTAAAAGTATATGATCTAATTATCTACCTTCAAATAGAATTTATTACATTTAGAATCAAATATATGGTCTCATGTTTATGCAATTATGTAGGGTGAATGTGAAGCAAGGAAGTAAGCCTAAGTTCATCACATAACCTAACAGGTCTCAAAGGGGGATCAAGAAAATTGATCCTTTCAACTCTAATTCTAGGGCAACTAGATCCAAGAAGACTAGTCCCAACTAAGTGATAAAGGAGCACTAATGCAAGCAAATATCAAATGGTTATATAATTAGAGAAAGAATGCAAGACCCTTAACAACACGGTGTAGAAAGAGTGATGAGAGATAATAGAGTTATAAAGTAAACAGGCTAAAATAAAGAAAGAAATTAAAGGACATCGTGAAAATGAAGAGGAATATTATAACTCATATTCTAATCTCTGTGTAACTCCAGTCAAAAAATAGCCCAAGCCCCAAACTTGAATTGTGAGATCTCAGAAACACAAAAAATGTTTGGTTATTTGGCAAAGCCAACTTTTTGTGAGCAAGGTCGACTTTCAACAACAATATATAATAAAATATAATGTAATAGATATGAAATATAAATAAATTAGCAATATATATGAAAAACTATAAGAATGTGTTTAAATTGGTAATATATATAAAAATATAAAATTAATTAAGCATGTTTCCTTTATAATTTAATATGCTTTATTTTATTTTAAAATATTTTAAATTAATATAAATATAATAATATAGATAATAGAAAATTTTATATATTATAATATAACATATATTTATCATAATAACATAGCATATATTTATATTATTAAAAAAAAATTATATTAATTAATTAAAGTGTCATATTTACTCTTTTTTTCAATTGATAAGGTCCAACAATTTTTTAGTTTGTCATATACGACTCAAATGTATACAAACAACTAATGAAAATTTAGGCCTCAAATTTCACATACTCTTATTCTTATTCATTAATGCAATCATATTTGTTATACTTAAATTTGAAATATACAACTTTTTTTTAATCGACAAGAGGCCTAAAGGCCAAAACTTTCAGATTCAAACAAAGAAAATTCTCATCTCAATTAGACATTGAAGGTAAAAGATGGGGTAGGTATCTCCAATTTTTTCCTTATGATTTTACCATATAATTGAATTGTACAAATTTCAACTAGCGGTTGTTGAAGAATTTTCTCTGAAGATGTATGTAATGTTTGAAATCTTGTAACTCAAAACTATCTTTATTAGTGTTTATTGATATACTTACATATTTAAATTACCAAATATACCTTTAAGATTTATTGACAAAAAATACATCGTTTCCTAATTATATTAGCAATATATTTATTTGGGTCTTATTCAGTCAGTTGCTCATTTCTTTAGCTTAAAACTATTTTGGTTGAAGTAAATAATGTCTACCACAATCAACTAACTAGAGTGGATTCATTAATATTAATGAATTTGGCTTTGTATATAAGAAATAAATTGAATAAATTCTAATCAGGCATAATATAGCTTATTTACTTGTGTTTTCAAGCCAATAATAGGATATTAAAGCATGCAACTGACAAACTTCCCTTGAAGATTATTTTGATTAACTCATAATCAATAATTTAATCCTTTTTTATAAGACTGAGAGGGATTTAGAGAGAGTGCCTCAATGTACCTTAGGCTAAAATAGAACAAGAAGTAAATTACTAAGAAATATTTGAGGAATGAGGATTCCCCTGAGTTGATGTATCCAGAAATCATGTTACAGACATAACAACAAAGGGGGAAGCTTCCAGACTCAAAAGACACCATCAAACAAGAGCATAAACTAGATAGAGAGAAAACACAGGATCTCCAAGAAACAAAACAAAACAAAAGCAAGAAGACACAAAGGCTAAGGAAAGGGTAAAAGAAAAGAAGAAAGACAAAAACAGGAAAAAACTGTAGACAAGGGGAAAGGAAGCAGGAGGAACAAGGATACCAGGAAAATCAACATAGTCAATGAAGAGACCTGACCATAGATATAAAGACACAAAACCAAGACAACCAAAACTTACCTAAAAAGTAATATAACATGAAACAACATAAATCAACAGAGAATGGCAGTAAATGACAAAACTAAAATAGGAGAAAGAAGGTAAAGACAAATTGGAATCAAGAAAACCACCTAACTTTAATGAAGATGATCAAAATAAGAGTTATAAGATAATAAGTATTAAATTATATGGGTAGATTAGTTAATAAGATAATAAGTATTAAATTCTACGGGCATACTTTTTGGATGCTTGGGGATCATCTTTCATTAATTATGTCGTGACTATTTCTATTCATCCGGGGAAGGTAATCTAGAGAGACCCCTCCTCTCTTCATGTTTCTTCTAAGGTTGTCAATATTTTTAATCAAACTTTATCCAAACATGAATTTTTTTTGTCTAACAAGCCTAATTGCATCTTTTGGGCTCCTTTAAAAGATGGGGCATACTCAGTTAACCATGGTTGTAAGGTGCTTCGGTCTAGTCACTAGAAAAATAGGGCATCTATGTTTTGTTGGAATAAGTATGTCCTACCTAAAGCTGGCTACTTTGCTTGGTTGACCCTCAAGAAGATAATTCTCACTAGTGATAGATTGCAAAAATTTAATATTGCAATTGCTTTTTAATGTGATCTTTGTAATCAAGACATAGAATCAGTTGATCACCTCTTGTTGAAATCAAAGAGAAGTTTGGAGAAGTATATAGAAGGGGAGAAGAAGAACAATAGATAAGATAAGAGCTTTGAGAACTAATCTTCTCTTTTTCTCGTTGAAATCAAAGAGAAGGATTCGACGAATCTGGCCAAACCCTAAGATCTACAATGATGTTTAAGCAACAAAAGATCAAAACTACCTATTTAAGGAGGCACAAGGGTAACTTAATCTAGGTTGACAAGTAGATGTTTGTTGATGTTATTGACTGGAAAACCAAAGCAGGAGGCTGAGAAGAGTTATGAAGAGGTGAAGTGTGATCACTTGAAGGATTGCCAAGCATATCAGAGACAAAGATGATAATGGAGGTCAATCAGTGAATCAACATATGAGCTATATTGTGATCTATATTTGCAAAGTGAGTTGTATTTATTCAAATCAACCTGTTATTACTTTCTAACCATTATATTAGTTTGAAATCCTTTAATCAAGGTTGATCTAATAGTCATTTGTAAATTCTTTAATCAAGGTGGTATTCTAATGGAATGCCCTAAAGCCCTCTAACCAGACCACTCCTAATAGGGTGATTAAATCCTTTAAAACAAGGTCACATTCAATAGTGTGTTTTGTAACCTTTAACAGGGTTGGCTCCTCACAAAGCTCACTTCAGAAGAGTGAAAATTGGTAGAATGTTACTGGTGGTTTTTCCCAAATTGGGTTTCCATGTTAAATCTTGGTGCCATACTTGTGTGGATGTTATATGAGATGTTTTACTATTAATGTTTTATATTTTGCGAGTTTGTTACTATTAGGATAGTGGACTACAAGTTTTATGTTACTGATTATTTTCTATAGAGACTGGGCTACTTAATGATTAGATCTGAAGTGGTTAAAAGTTGAATTGGTACATCTAGACCTAGGGATAACTAATTCACCCCCCCATCCTCAGTTATTCTAAATCATTCTCACATGAATTTGTCTTGTGAAATGGGCAATTTGTTGCCTCTTCTCTCTATGCTCAATAAACATGCCTTTGAGATAAGTTTGAGAGGTTTGGCAATTTTAAAAGTTTGTGCTATTATTCAAATTGTTGAGCACCCTCACCCGGTGTTTGACATCTCCCTTCCTCCTTCTGGTTTTATGCCTAAGTCACTTCTTGTAGATGATCTTTTAGAGGAAAATTCACATTATGAGTCCTGGCTAAATATCCTCCTCTTTTGTCATTGATTGGTGAGGAGGGCGAATGTATTGATTCTATGGACGCTTCATAATATATACATACTGACTACGATGATATCTTTTGTTTTTTTTTTGTCTTTTTAGTCTTTAAAGGATACTTTGGATATTATATCATTATTTTGGGTTTCATGCTCCTTCCTACATGATTTTTTCTCAGGTTTTTCCATGGTGATAGAGATCATGGGACTTATGTCTTATCCGATCGTCACTTTTTTTCTCTTTTCTTTTTCTGACTATATTGGTGTTGACTTTTAAGAAGTCTAATATTTGTGCTTAGTTCATTGCAACTCATTTTGAGAATTAACTAATAAACTTATTGCCTTGTTAGCTCTTTCGCTTTTGTGTATTGTGTTTTACGGGGTTTTTAGACCATTTGAAGGGATATATGTGGTTTACTTGGTTGAATTTATTTTTTGCAGTCATGGTGCTCAATGATGTCACATTCATTTCCTTCTTTGATGATGCTCTATTTTGTAAAAGTGTATGCTCATATTCATGTATTGAGTATTGGCACTACATGTAATTGTTTATAATTAATTTCTTCATTATGGTATCTATATCATGGGCTGGCCATTTTGGGTTTTTGTTTTTAGGAGAGGGGGTGTGGATCGCTCTAATTTGTTAAAGAGCATTAATGTATTGGGGCATATTCTGGGGTAGTAGTTTTGGGGATTTCATAGTTTGCTAATACTTTCTTGCTCCTTCTAGATGCTCCATTTTTTGCATCCCTTTTGTATTATGCAATGACCAAAGTTTTCTTCACTAGTTCTTTTATCTGGGAGATTTTTTTGAACAACTTTTATATTAATAAAAAAACTAGTTTCGCCAAAAAAAAAAAAAAAAAAGTTATTGAAGAACTATTCAAGAATTCTAAAGAAAGACATCGAGAGATTAAACAAGCAATTTGCTTTTGGGATTATTGATTTACCTTGTTCTAGAGTATTATTTAAATTGCAATGAAATTCGCTTCCTTGTATTAGAGCTTTATAAATGAGCTTGACTGGAAACATATGTACATAGCTAAAATTTCTATACCAATGAGAAATGAGTACTTATGGAGATCATATAGATTCTAAGGATTAAAAAGAGATAATTCACATCAATTACCTTCAAAATTCTTGACAATTTAGCATCTCAGTCAGTTGACTTAACTAAAGTTAGAAATTAAAAAATATTCTGAATGTGATATTTAAGTGGAAGATGAAATTAAAAGCATTAATTAATTGTCTAATTTTGCTGACTAATAAATAAATTTTAAGCTTAGTCATAATTGTAAAGGCTTAATTTCTAAAATACCTTACATTTGTTGACATGTCATCTTTATACAAAAATTGATAGATAGGAAACTGTAAACATTTCCCTACAAAGAGATATCATAGAAAATGGTTTAGGTCATAAATACTTGAATGAGCATAATTTAGAGATTTAAAAGAAAACTATTATATTATATCTTTACATATTTTATACAAAGATATAAAGATCTGAAAACTAAAAGTAGAAACTAAGGATAGAAACCAAAACTAACTAGATTGTCCACCTAATAGATACATGGAGAAAAGAGAACTACAAAGAGGAAGAAGTCAAAAGCCCTAAAGGAAACTAACCAAAAAGGACAAGCAAGCAAGAAGAAAAGAAAAAAACCTTATGGAGAAAAATACCTAGAAATATAAATAAAAGTTAACCCAGGATCACTATTTAATCTTCTTATGTATCTTTATCAAGGTCTAGATTTTCTACTTCCAACATTAAAGTTCTATTACTCTTCTTCTAGCTAGATTTTTTATGATTAGGGAGTTGGAGAGAAGATCTGTTGAGATCACTAATAGCAATCAATGTTAAATTCATGGATCTTGGTCAACTGTTTACACTCCTATAGATGATCCTATGTGGGCAGATTACTAGAAGAGTAGACTTATTGATTTCGGTGTGTCTTCTAATCTGCAATCTAGCCCTCCCTTATACCTGACTCAGAGGGCATGTTCATTGAATGGACATGTCCCTCTCTAGGCTAGCCTATTTAACAACATAATTGTTTCCTCAAGATTGGTGCCCATTCCAAGAGTTACTAATGGTTAGTAACTAACTAACCACCTTAGTAAATAAAGAAGGCTTATAAAAGCCACAAGGAAAATGTCGATCTGTCTAGAGGGGACAATATGTTCTAGTGACCAATACTTAAGGGAACTCATGCATCCAGATTAGACTGATCTGAAAATCAGAACACTTGTCTTGTCAAAGTTACAAGGAATTAACACTCCCTCTTAACTTGATAAGTGATAGAAACATATCTAGCAACATCAATAGAGATGACTAAGCATAGATATACACTCTATATCTTTCTAAATTTCAAGCATGATGTATCATTAGACAAATGATACCTAAAAACACATCATTTTACAAATCTTGTAATATAAGTTATCACCAGAGCTTGTGATCAAATCATTAAGCATCGTTCGTAATACAAATTATCAAATCACCTAGGCTTGTAACATAGAGTGTTTGGCAAGGCTTGTGATATGAAGTATTACCTAAACTTGTGATAATAGTATTTTATAGAATGCAATACTCAGGATAAAGACTAGAGAATAATTAAATTCTCCCTTTACCCAAGTTGTGACGTCTGGAGTTTTAAAAAATGTCATTGTCACAACATGATCTTGATTTCGTCCAAGATCTAGATTCTACTAGCAATCCATTACTAGAATGCTTTACATAGGATAAAATCCAGAGAATAATTAAATTCTTCCTTTATCCAAGTTGTGACTCATAGGCACACAACATGATCCTAAATTAAGATCTACTAATACACTGGATAAAATCTGGAGAATAATTAAATTCTTCCTTTATCCAAGTTGTGATTCATAAACCCAGAAATGTCTCCATCACAACATGATCTTAAATTCATCCAATCTACTAGTAGTTCTCTACCAGTCAAAACATTATCTCAAAGATCATCACCTCTTATAATGTCTTTATACAAGTCTTCATTATTTCAGAGATCGTCACCTCTTAAATAACAAACACAAATGGTGAAGCCCCATAACAGTCAATATCCTGACAATAATATAAATTATTATAAAAACAATTCAATCATACCTGAATCTTTCTTGAGATGATCACTCTCAAAGAGGTTTGATAAGAATACCTGCTTTCTAATTTCTAGTACTTAAGGATAAAGTCTAGAGAATAATTAAATCCTCTCTTATCCAAGTTGTGATTCATAGACGTCGAAATGTCTCTTTCACAACACAATCTTGAAATTTTCTAGTAGTCCTCTATTGATTTAAAACTCCATACGATCATTTGCTATCACTGCAAATTCATGGTGGAAGATTGTTTTCTATTATTGCAAACTGATTCTGCAAGACTGTTTGCTGAGAAATGCTTCCACACCATGATGTTTATAAAGGTAGGCCCATCATATGGTTGCTCACTTTAAATTTTCCAGACTCCTACTGGATATCAAATCTTCCAAGCTCCTTATTCAAGGTTGCCTTGATGAGATGTCAAACTCCCTCTAAATCCAAAAATTCTTTCCTACAAGAACATTTTTCAAAAAATCAAGGCATATACTCTTCTTATAAAAAATACACATGAAAGATATTATAGACATAAGGTAAAAGAAGAACTCAAGTACAATAGATATTTATCTTTCCATCATAACCTTGATGAAAGCTTTTGTACTTTATGAGTATACACCATCTTGACATGGTACACTCAGTTTGAGTTTGTATGACCTAGATCCTAGGGAGTCAACTTTATCTTCTAGGTACTCTCTCTGACATATAACCTTCTTACTAGATGATACTTATGATTCTCTACTACAAATTCTTTATTACTCGGGAATCAATAAAGCATGGTCTACTCCCTCTGAGTCAAGATTCACTATTGTAGATCATTTAGCTTCTCCTTTTGTCAGGAAGACATACCATGCTAATATCCATGATCTTAGTGTCACAACATGATGTCACTTTATTCCCTCCTTTCTAAGAGAACCATAATCTGAATAGTCATAAGATTATATAGAATGCATCTTTTCTAAGTCCATAATCATTAACGCTCCCTCTTGGACTTGAGGGAAGATCAGAAATGCCTTGAGTAAAATGATATGTAGCCTCATGATGTAATCTTTATCCATGCACATCTCATCAATGATTCTATCCATGAGTTATCTTCAATGATGAACTCCCTCTCAAACAAAATAATTGAGTTTGTCTAAGATGATAGAATCATTGGTTCTTATTCCAAGGTTCCCTTTTCTAATGGATCAAAATTATTTTGAATAAGAGTTTCCTTTCAATAGAGCAGAATTTAGCTTACTCACTGTAAATTCTCCAAATGTCTCCATATCTTATGATTAAAAAAATAGACTCTCTTTGATTCTGAGTCTTGACAGGTGCCAAGAAAACTTTCTAACTTGATGCCATCTCCCCTTCTGGAAGAACACGTAAGCAATTACTAGGAACTGACAAAAAATTCCATATACTATTGATCACAGAATGGGAATTATTAATCAACCCGGTACGTCAATTAATCATTCACATTACCACTTATCTTCAATCATCCTCTTAATATGGTTATGTTTTGTTGGTTTTTCTATGGGTGTCAACTAAATGAGACCATTCCTACAAGTCTCACCATTTCACATATCAAAAGTGGTTCTCCTATTTGCTAGTTTAGCCTGACATATAGCATTCAATATTTTCCTTGATGGAAATGCCACGTCAAATGTTTGCCACATACATTGCCAACTGGGAGTAATTTTTCTTTGATTTGTTTGCAGTCTGATATTATCTCCTCATATCATAGTCCTAATTCCAAGAATAAAGCACAATCGATCCAATTCTTTAGAAATAGCAATGCAGACTTTGATCCACGCGACATTGCCATTGCTAAATTGCTATGCCCTGCTAATTTGATCTATTTTTGTATTCCTTGTCATGGTATCCATGTGGGATTCAAGCGCTTTATACATGACAACACTTTCTTATCCATGTGTCAATTCGACCATCTAACATTCGGGAAGTTTGGTGTTATCCAATCTATATTCTAAACAAAAATTGATGATCTCTCACATTAAAGTAATCATAGATTTGTAAGGAGGCGACTTTCCTTAATATAATTAGCACCCTTGATAAAATTGTTATAGGACAAGTTAACATGAGTCATCTCTTGTTCTCTATTTTCATTTGATGTGTTACAATAGGAATATAGAAGTGTTGATTAAATTTGGCAGATAATCACTACATATTCCATGTTTTCATCTCCTTATATTCCTTTCTTTCATTTGCAGTTTTCAATCTTGACTCCTCAAACATATTCCATAGCTTCTGGTGATGGATCTATATTCCAAATGTAGCCACAATTCCAAAGAACTCCACCCACACGCCTCAATAATATTAATACTGGTATCAAATAATGCTCAAGCTAGAACCTGGATGCCCATCGGCGCTGCTATGAATGTACTTGCACTCAATTCAACCTAGAATGTCAAGAAAGATCAGCAAACAAAATGAAGTTTGCCTCAATACGATCTAAAGGTTCTTGATTATTTGAGTAATGTTGCACAATTTCCAGCAGCAGTCTCTCATTTACTTCCCACGCCAATGCACAGACAACTATTCTCTTTAAATGCTAGTCTGAAGTGATGGTACTTCTTGATACAGGCAATCGCATGTTCAAATAACAAAGCTAGATGACACTAATAATGATGTTTCAGGCAGACAACTAGCTGTTGTATTGAAGGAACACACTGCAGGTCGTAATGGCCAGTTATAACCCCAAATCGCAATCCTGTTAGTAGGGTTTAATTGTCATCCAATCCTCCAACAATGTAGCATCCAAGAAGCTAGGTAAATCACATCCAGATATTGGGTCTTTGCATGCTAAAAACAATATTACTTATGCATCTTTATCAGGGATTTGCAATGCCTGAAATCTACAATGTTGACTGCCCAACTTTGAAAGACAATTATTATCAATCTACAACTCAGAATATCATTGTAGTCCTACACAATGACAATCTCTTGAGTTGCCAAATTCTTCATCAAGCAATAGCTTCTCATCCATAGTAGAAATAGTACAAGTAGTCACAACAATCTTTAGAAACCTCAAATTAAACCCAATGAATTTGAATTGATCTACCTTCAAGTAGTTAAGCTTCCCATGAAGGAACTAAGCTCTGATACCATGTTAAATTCATGGATCTTGGTCAATTGTTTACACACCTATAGATGATCCTATTTGGGCAGATTGCTAGAAGAGTAGACTTATTGATTTCAGTGTGTCTTCTAATCTTCAATCTAGCCTCCCTTATACCTAACTCAAGGGGCATGTTCCTTGAATGGACATGTCCCTCTCTAGGTTGGCCTATTTAACAACATAATTGTTTCCTCAAGATTGGTGCCCATTCCAAGAGTTACTAATGGTTAGTAACTAACTAACCACATTAGTAAATAAGAAGGCTTATAAAAGCCACAAGGAAAATATCGATCTATCTAGAGGGGACAATATGTTATAGTAACCAATACTTAAGGGAACTCATGCATATAGATTAGATTGATCTAAAAATCAAAACACTTGTCTTGTCAAAGTTACAAGGAATTAACAATTAGTGGGGATATCTGAAAACCAAATTTTTTATGAAAATTGTCAAACTAGAGTTGATTGTTTTCACTGATGATCCCCCACCAACAAAAGAGAAAATGAAGATTGGATTCCATCTCAACCCAAACTATATTGAAGTGACTAGGATTTCTAATATATAATACTGGCTTTCAAATAGTTTGAGAATTCATTAGACTACCCACTTGAGATTCCATAAAAACTTCTAAGAATGGGATCTCGAGATTCTTGTTAATAGTAAAGACCCTCCAACCAAGTATCCTCAAAAACATTAGTACAAAGTCTAATAATATCACAATAGGATATATGGCTTTAGCAGGACATGAAATAAAGAACCTATCACAAAACTATTTGTTCTTTAAATTCTTTTGTAATTAAAGTGCCTTTCACCCAATGGCCTAATTAATGCATACCTAGACGTATCATCCACCTTATGTAGAAAAACATTGCATCTTTCAAGTTTGATTTCACCCCTGAAAGCCATAGTCTTGGATTTTGAATCATGAAATAGGACAGTTGGAGACTCCATACTAGGTAGATACTATCAACACCAAATACTAAGAAGATGGAAGACTACTAAAAAAGATAGTCAATTTTGAAATGATGAAAGGACTTAGGAGGATCTAGAAAGATCTAGAGAGAACTATTAAAGAAAGATATGATAATACTAACTAGATTTGGGATTAATTAATTTCTAATGATAATCACTGTGCATGATATAATGATTCTTTTATATGAGAGCTAGCGATTAAAATAAAGAACTAATATTTCCTGATCATATGCTGAAGTGAGGCTTTATGTGTTTAAAATTGAAATAATATAAGCAAGATAGACTAAAGAAAATCAACTAGAAGACCACAAGAAGCCAAAAAATGAAAAAGAGACATACTACAAAACATCCCAGACCAAAAATTGAAAGGCAAGAGCCAATAAAATGGCAAATAAAATAGCGAAACAAATTCTAAGAAATGACTAAAGAAGAAGTATGGGGAGGGAGGACATTGCAATGTTCGAAGGTATTCATACTTTCAAACATATTATATCTTCACATATCTAAACTTCTAAGAGAGAAAAAAGAACAACAAATGAGAGAAGAGAGCTAGGAACAACAAAAATAAAGGAAAGAGGGGAGCATAGGAAAATCAAACAAAAAGTAGAAAAACCTAAAATAACCAATTATAAATGAAGAAGCAAAGGTAGTGCAAGTGTTAAAAAGGACTGAAATAATACTAAAAAAGTTGCAACTCATGATATAATGAGTAAGATTCTCTAAATGAAGTATTCAACAAGAATAGGAGATTATAAGTTAGATAAAGGGTAGATATCTAGATTAAATATGTGTTCTAAAATTGAATAGTTAGATTACAATGTTCCCAACTATGCATATATAATTTTTAATAATGTTTACTATTTAAAATTCTCTATCCCTTAATTTTCAAGATCTTTTCTTATTATCTTTTAAATAGCTATATTCTTAATTAAAGTTTTAAGGTAGATCATATCTCCTTTAATTTAATTTTGTCTTGAAGCTATTTTGAACCATTTAGATTTATAAAAAATTTGATATTGATCTTAATTTTATGTGATAAATTCATTTGCGAAGAAATAATCTTCTTTGTTAGCTAATGTGTCTCCTTCTTTATTTCCTTCATGATATGTATGTTTAATTATAGTTTCTTTAAATTTATTGAGAATTAGAATAGCATATTCTAGATTTGAATTTAATTTCCAATTTGGTATATTTATTTTTCCTTAGTGCATTTAAAATAATTTGTGAATCCCTTCTATAATTAGTTTTTCTATCCCTAGATCTAGGCCTTCAATTAGAGCTTCTAATTCTATTCAGTTATTACCGATTTATTCTAAGTGCTTTGATCATTTGATTAGCCAACTTTTATCAGAATGAATAATGCAACTAAGACCCACAGGCCCTCATTTCCTCCTAAAGCCCCATCAAAATTGAGTTTGGCCCAACCAATAGGTCAAGGCTCCCATTTACAATACTTTCTAGCTAATTTGTTGGATTTTGCATATCTTAGTGGAGGGTTGATGAGATTAAACTAGCTTTTATGCATTTTCGCATCCCATTTGGAGAATGACCCTTCTTCTATTTGAGAATTTTTAAGATAATTATTGCCTAATTCTACAATACTTCTATTTTATTAAGAACTGCATTTGAATCCATACTTTCATTAGTGAAGGTTCTCATGTTTCTTTCTTTCCAAACTTCCCAAAGTAAAAGTGATGGGGAAATGTTCTAAAGTTTGCTATAAACCCTATTTTTGCCCATAGTTGGCCAACAATGAATTAGATTATTAAGATTGTTTGGAAAAGTAGTTGTCCAATTTAGTTTCTTACATAACCACATCCAACACTTATCGGTGTATGAACACTGAAAGAGTAGATGGCCAACCTATTCCGAATCATTTTTACAAAGTGGGCATCTTGTTGATCCCTCAAAGCCTCATTTCGTAAATTTATTTGTTGTTGGGATTGTGTCTCGTATGGTTTTTGAGAGAAAAATCCCTGCTTTTGGGAGGCATGCAAAATCCAAAGAAAAATTGAGAGGGATATCTACTTTCTCTCATTGTTGTGAATGTAAAATCACTTCATATCCTTTTTTAACAATATAATTGCCATTATGAGAAGGACCCCAAATTAATTTATCTAGTCTATTTTTATGGTTGGCTATTCTAGTACTAAAAAAATGATTATAAATTTGCTTTTCCTGAGTTGAAAGATTTGTTTCCTCAATGGATTTGGAATGCCTACCAATCTTTAGATTGTCCTGATAAAATTATTTGTAATTACAAACTTGTTTTCCCCAAATATTAGTAAGAGTGGATTTAATATTATGTGTCAAGTTTAAGTTATCCAGTGGCAATCCATCCCAGGATTCTTTCCAAAATAAGGCATCTCTACCAATGCCTATATCTCAAGTAAGATTTTTGGAAGAATGGGAAGGCATTGTAACATAAAGTTCCAAATTCTAGATCCTTTTGGTGGATTTTTAGTCTAAAAGAGAGAAATACGATCTGCATTATATATATATATATATATATATATATATATATATATATATATATATATATATATATATATATATATATATATATATATATATATATATATAAAATTAATATTATATTTTAGCCAATTTACTATCATGTTCTTTGAATAATCTCCAAACTAGCTTTGCTCCCAAAGCTTCATTTTGCCAGCTAAGGTTTTTATATACCTAGGCCTCCTTCTCCTTTGGGTCTATAGATTTTGTCCTATTTAATTAGGGCTTATTTTTTCTTTTTATCTGTACCTTTTCAAAATAAGTCTTAAGATTTTTTCACTCCTTTTGGAAGAGGCATACATGATAGCTAGAACGTGGGAAACACTAATAGTATAGATTTAATCACAGTGGATCTACTAGCTTTTGTTAGCCATTTATCTTTACAATTTTCCATTCTTTAAATCTAATTTATCTTTAATAAGGTTCCACATATTATTATCTCTTGATCATTTATCCAATCAAGTCCATAAGTATTTACAAGGAAACTTCCCTTGTTTATAATCCATAATGTTACAAATATTGATTTCCAATTCGAGAGGAGTGTTAATGGAAAAAAATTATGTTTTATCTGGGTTAACTCTTTGTCGTGATGCTTCCAAATAAGAAAAGATTATATGTTTAAAGTTCCTAGCTTCTTTAATTGTACTCTATCTAGGGAGGATGGTATCATCAACAAATTGTTCATGAGTTATTTTGGGGATATCTTCCATAATTGTGATTCCCCAATTTTTCTTAGTTGTTTGTGCCCCTTTAATAGCTCTACCAAAAGCTTCAGCCATGATTATGAAGAGAAATGGAGATAAATGATCTCCCTATCTAATTCCTCTAGATATACTGAAATATCCTTCAAGAATTCCATTAATGAGAAAATATATTTTAAGCGTTGAAATATAATTAAAGATTAGGTTTATCAATTTCTTAGAGAAGCCAAAGGATTCCACAACTTTGCAGAGAAAGTGCCAATCCACCTTATCATAAGCCTTTTGAATTTCTAATTTCATTAGCATACATGATTCTTTATTGCTTTGTACTAAATGAATTAATTCTTGAATAATTATAATACCATAAAAAATTGATCTATTAGGAATAGAGCTTGTTTGCTCCTCAAAAATTAGTCGAGGAAGGGTAACTTTTATCTTGTTTTCCAATGCTTTAGAGTATATTTTGTAAATAGTATTACATAGAGCTATAGGTCTAAAATCCCCTAGATCCTCATACTCTAATTATTTTTTAATTAATTTAATAAATGTATTATTAATTTTGGTTAAGATATTCCCAAACTTTATGGTTGCCTCGATTGTCTCTCAAAGATCCTTACCTAGAATGTTCCAACACAATTGGAAAAAGAAAGGTTGGAAGTCATCTAGCCTGGTGCTTTATCGAGGTTCATCTTAAAAAGAGCTTCTTTGATTTCTTCAAAAGTGAGTTTCTTGTTAAAAAAACTTGTTTTCCCCCTCTATAATTATTTTAGGGATGGAACTCTTCATTACATTTTGTGTGGTGAGATTGGATATCGTAGTTGTTTAACATGTTGGAATAGTATTCTATAAAAATATTAGCTATTTGATATGAGTTTTTGCATATATTCCCTACACTATCCTTAAGTTTTAGTATTTTATTGTTATTTATTTTACTTTTAGTATTGTTGTGGAAAAATTTCGTGTTTCTATCTCGATCTATTAACCATTTGAGATGGATGTTGTGACGAGCATGCTATATGAATGATGATAGTTGCGACGAAAAAATTGACACTATTTGCGATGGCCAACCATCAATTATATAACATTATCATCGTAAAAGTTGTTGCAAAATAAATGATCAACAATAATTGCAATGAAGAAAGTGACGATTGTTTGCGACATCCATACGCTAGTGATATAGCATTCCTGTTGTGGCAGTCATGGAAAACTATATGACTGAAGGCAATTGCGATAGAGATACCAATGACTATTTATGATAGATCATCATCAAAATTTTGGTCAAAGTCTAAGGTTTGCAATGGTATAATTTTTTGGAACTACAATTGAAACAATTGTTATGTTGTCATTGATGTCAAACCTTATTGGTAAGACATTTCCTAACAATGTAGAGTGTCATATCAGCTGATTGATGAAGAGGATTTGAAAAGAGAGATAACATGATGAAATAGCAAAGTGGTTAAGTAAAGAGAAGTAAGTATGATGGAACTAACAAGGGCACTTAATCTCTTATTATTTGACAAGATAATACGTTATTTGATCATTGTATTAAGTGAAGAAGAGAAATGAGTTGACGTGTAAAAGAGATGATTGATAGAAGTCCAGAAGTTAAGTAAAACATGAGTTTGACCAAATAATAGGTTACTAGGTCAATGAAGAATTTAAGCATCACCGAGTAGAAGATTAAGGAACTTAAGTATTAGCCAAGTGTTGGTAATGGTTGAGAAAAATAAAGAGAAACTAAAGTAATGACTAAGCACAATATTAGTCGAGTGAGCAAGTGTGAGTTGAGCAAGATAGATCAGCAGTAACGGAGAGCTACCTAGTGATGATCGAGTTGAAGAATATAGTGATGACCGACTGTCAGTAAATTAACAGTTTGTGAAAGAAACAAGATTTGAGGCCAACACAGTCGAATTTATGGATCAGTCAAAGTGCGTTAATATGAGGATTGATGAGCTGGCATATTTAATGCATAAATTGAGATTGTAAAATGATCTAAGTGAGGATTTAATGAGAAGTTTTTTGAAGTTTCAAAAAGGAAAAAGGACAAAATGATAAACAAATTCAATGAATCTGATCAAACCCTAAGATCTACAATTATGTTTAAGTGGTAAAATATCAAACTCATCTATTTAAGGATGCATACGAGATATTTTATAGTGGTTGTTGGACTGTTGAATTTGTGAGAAATAGAGTTGTAGAGGACACATGAGAAGTTGGTGAGAGTGAGTTTACTTGAGGTGTTTTCAAGCATACAAGAGATGGAGAATGTGATGAAGTCTAGTCAATGAACCAAGAATGTGATCTGAATGGAGATCTGAACACACAAAGTGAGTTGTATTTTATCAGATCAACCTAGCTCTTACTTTCTAACCATTGTGGTAGTAAAATCCTTTAATCAAGGTTGACCTAACAGTTGTATTGTAAATCCTTTAATCAAGGTCACATTCTAATAGGATGTTTTAAAGACCTCTAACAAGGTCACTCCTAATAGTGTGATTAAATTCTTTAGTAGGGTCACAACTAACAGTATGTTTTATAACCTTTAACAAGGTTGGCTCTTAACCAAGCTCACTTCAAAAGAGTGAAAAGTGGTAGCATGTTACTTGGCAGTTTTTCCCAAATTGGGTTTCCACATTAAATCCTGGTGTCATACTTGTGTGAATGTTGTTTTCACATTTCATGTTATTTACTATTATATGTTTTAATTATTCAACATACAGTAAACAAAGCGCTGAGTCTGGTATGAATAAGCTGGATTACTAATGATTATTTGTATTGGTCGAGTGGATTTATGAGTGTGATTACATTGTTGAAGTTGTTTAAAGTTGAATTGGCACATTTAGACCTCAAGATAATTGATTCATCACCCCCCACAACACCCCCCCACCCCAATTATTCTAATCATTCTAACAATTGGGATCATATCAGAGCTTTTGTGCTTACAAGGAAAGTTTGAAGGGACTTAAGCTAAAGATCAAGACATACAAAACAGAGGTGTCCAAGATGAACAAAGAGAACTTCCCAACATGACAACGATTGATGAGATTACATCTATCTAGAGTTGGAGATTCTACACTATACTAATTTAACAATGAATACATAGAAGTACCTAGGACCATGATAGTTAAGCAAATAAAATAGAAGCAAGAGCACAACCAAATGATGATAGATATGACATCTTCCCTAAGTTATGTGGAGTTTAGTGATGTGAAGAATTGCACAACGATAATGAAAATGTGGGATAAGTTGGCACAAGTTCATGGAGGAGACAAAAATATGTTAAGGGCTAAAGTAGAAAGTTTGAGAGGCAAGTTTGATGACATGAAAATGAAAGAAGGAGAAGTTGTTGCCCAGCATTATGGCTGAATCAAAGAAGTGGTAAATGCAATCAGAGGTCTTGGAGCAGACATATCTGAAGAGACTGTGATCAGCAAGGTATTAAGAACTTTACTTCATATTTATGCCATTAGAGTATTTGATATACAAGAATTGAGATGTACACCAAGTAATGATCTAACCCTGGGTAGTCTAATTGGTAGACTCGTTGCATTTGAGTTGTCAAATTTTGATAATTATACACCTTCTACTGTTGAATGTGCTTTCAAGTCTCAACTAACCCTTGATGGATCTAAAAGAAAGAAAAGTTCAAAAACTAAGCATGTGGATAGTGATAGTGAATCAGATGATGACCTTGATCATCTAGAAGCATTATTAGCAAGACAAATACCAAAAGGAAAAGGCAAATATAAAGGTAAAATTCCTATGATATATTTTACATGCAATAAATTTGGTCATATTTATGCAAGGTGTCTTGATAAAGATGAAAATGAGGAAAGGAAAGATCACAAATATCGAGGAAGGAGAGACCAAAGAGACAACAAGGGAAAAGGTAAGAAATCTTGTTACATTGCTAAAGAAGATGGTTCTAAATGTGATTTTGGTGAACATGATGAAGAAGTTGTTTATGTTACAATGAAAGATTAATCTAATAAAGATGAAAATGAGAAAACTGCTCTAATTTCACATGTTGGTAAGAATCGTGGTTGCTCACATCATATCACTAGTGATACAAGCAACTTTGAAAAGATGGAACACTACAATGGAAGTTGTGTTAAGTTTGGAAATGATGCACCATGTTATGTGAAAGGTAAAGGATCTAGTATATTGAATGAAAAAATCAGATGTGATAATGCATATTGGGTTGATGGACTGAAATATAATTTGTTGAGTGTGCAACAACTAAACAATTTAGGCTACTGAGTTGAATTTCAAAACAAGAACGAAAAAATCTATGATGCTACTAGTGAACTAATTGGAAGTGGAGAACAAATAAGAGGTAACTTTTTCTATGTAGACCTATCTAAAAATATATGCTTATTTATAGAATTTGAAGATGTTTTGTTATGGCATAAGAGGTTATGTCATGTGAACTTTGACAATTTGGTACATTAGTAATATGGAAAGAGTAAGAGGATTACCAAGATTGAAAAAACCTGATAAAGTGATGTGCAAACAATGTTAAATGGGAAAAAGGACAAAGGTTAGTTTCAAGAGAAAGACCTATTCTACTGATGATATTTCAGAGTTGGTTCATACTGATTTATGCCGTCCTAATGGAGTCCAAAGTTATTATGGTGACAAGTACTATATCTTATTTATTGATGATTTCTCGAGAATGATGAATGTAATGTTTCTAAAAGAAAAATTTGATGCTTTTCAAATGTTTAAGTGTTATTTGGCTAAAGTTGAAAAGGAAACATGTAAAATGTTTGAAATTCTTGAGATCAAATTGAGGAGGTGAATTCATATTAGAGGAGTTCATGGAATGTGCAAGAACATTAATGATGGAAAATAATATTTTACAAAAGTATTGGAGAGAAGTTGTAAATACTACTGCTCATACACTTAACTGAGTCCAAGTTAAGAAATGTACAAACAAAACCCCTTTTGAATAGTGGTATGGTTATTCACCTAATGTCATATATTTCAAAATTTTTGGAAGAAAGTGTTATATATTGAAAGATGCAATGAATAATACAAGTGGATGCAAAGAGTGGTGAAGGTATATTTTTAGGATATTCCACTAAAACCAAGGCATACAAGTGTTTGAATACTAATACTAACAAATTTGTGGAAAGTGAAAATGTTAGAGTTGATGAATTTGCAGAAAAGAATGCAAGAAGAATGCAAGAAGGAACTTGAAGATTTTTTAAAAGTTGTATACATTCATGAAGGAGAACCAAGTACCTTACTTGAATAAGAGAAAGAGATTGTTGAGCATCAATAGATAGGTACTGTTGAGTTACAATAGAGAAGATCTTTCAAGCCTTAATAGGTTGTTGAGTATCAGGCTATAGGAGTTGAGTAATAGAGAGAGGAAACTAGTCATCAAAAAAAGGAAGTTAAGTTACAACAAGAGATACCTGGAGAAGATGAGAAAGTTGAACCAAGTGAACCACATCAAGGAGTAAGAAGATCTGAACCTATTTTAGAAAAATATGTCAGAAAACACCATACACCTGATCGAATTATTGGAACAAAGATTCAAGACTTATGACAAGAAAAAATTCAAGAATGATACATGTTTACTATGTGAGTTTGAGCCAAGAACAAATAAATATGCATTAGAGAATGAAGATTGGATTAGAGCAATGAATGTTGAGATTGATCAAATAGAGAAGAACAAAACATGGACATTTGTACCACATCCAAGTGATAGGAATGTGATTGGAATCAAGTGGGTATTTAGAAACAATTTGAATGAGAAAGGTGAAGTCACAAGGGAAAAAAATAAGATTGGTTTGCAAGGGATACGCATAAGAGGAAGGAATTGACTGTGGAGAGACATTTTCTCCAGTTGCAAGGTTGGAAGGAGTAAGAGCATTACTTGCATATATTTCTTACAAAGGATTTAAGGTATATCAAATGGATGTAAAATCTGCATTTTTGAATGGAATCTTGGAGGAAAAAGTCTTCATTGAACAAATTGAAAGATTTGTTGAATGTGGAAAGAAGAACATGGTATGTAAGTTGCACAAAACATTGTATGTTTTGAAACAAGCCCCCAACGAATGCTATGAAAGTTTACATACATATTTGGTGAAAATTGGTTTTGCATGAACTAATGATAATGACAATCTATACTTGAAAAGTGAATTTGAGCATAAAATATTGTTAACTAAAATATTTGTTCATAATATCATTTTTGGAGGACATGATTTATTATGCAAATCATTTTATAAGGAGATAAAGAAAGAATTTGAGATGTGAATGTTTGGAGAGATAAAATTATTTGTTGGTTTGCAACTCTATCAAATGGAAGGAGGTATATACATTACACAATAAAGTATATTAAGGAAAAATTGAAGACCTTTGGAATGGAAGATTTGTGAATAGTTGGAACACTTATGGCTACTGGACATAAACATTCAAAGAATGATGATTCGGCTAAAGTAAATCAGATGTTGTATAGGTAAATGATTGGAAAATTGCAATATTTTGTTCATAGCAGGCCTAACATTGCATTAGTTGTTGGAATTGTTGCAATATTTTCTACAAATCCTAAGGAGAATCACCTGATGACTGTGAAAAAGGTATTGAGATATCTAAAAGCAATATAAGACTATCATTTATGGTATAAGAAGAATGACAAGTTTGAGCTGAATTTTTTCACAGATGTTGATTGGGATGGAAACATTGATGATAGAAAGAGTACAAGTGGAGGAGATTTATTCCTAGGAAAGAGATTCATTTCATGGACAAGTAAGAAGCAAAATTGTATTTCTCAATACACAACAAAAGCTGAATATGTTGCAACAATAGTTAATTGTTCAAACATATTGTGGATCAAGCAATTGTTGGAAGGTATGAAGGAAGAGATTATTGAACCTATGGTGATATATTGTGATAATGCAAGTGCTATAAATATCCAAGAATCATGTGATACACACAAAGACCAATCATAGTTCAATTAAGTATCATTACTTAAGGGAACTAGTGCAAGATACAAAAGTAAGACTAGAATATGTGAACATAAAGGAACAAATAGAGGATATATTCACTACAGCATTACCAAGAAGTAAGGTAGGGATCATTCCCCTATCTAATGAAAACTAAGAAGAGATGCAACATTGCATCAATTGTTATGATCAAAATATCTTATAGATTGATGCAGGTGGTCACACTTTAGGAGTTGCCTAAAGCTGTGAAAAGAAGGATAAAAGTATGGGTTGATGAAGCTGCAAGTAAGTACATGGTGATACAGTCAAGGACAAAGATGAAAGAGGGAATGATGTTTACAAGTATATTTGACATTGTTGTCAAAGAGGGAGATGAATGTCAAGTTACCATCCAATATCTAAAGAAGATGAGAGATATATCAATTAGGGAGTATATAAGAAGTTGCATGGATGAGAATCAAAATAAAACTAAGGATATTAATGAAGATATGATACACATCACAAAGGGAGTTGACAATGTAAATCCATAGAACACTTTTTCCATTGCATGGTAACTAAAGGTGTTCCCATCAATGCCAAAGAGGGAGATTGTTGGAACTACAATTGGAACAACTGTAAAGTTGTCATTGATGTCAAACCTTACTGGTAAAACATTTTCTAACAGTGGAGAGTGTCATACCAATTGATTGATAAAGAGGATTTGAAAAGAGAGAAAACATGATAAACTAGTAAACTGGTTGAGTAAAGAGGAGTGAGGATGATAGAACTACAAAGGGAACTTGATCAGTTAGTATTTGATAAGACACTATGTTGTTTGATCATTGTATTAAGTGAGGAAGAAAGATGAGTTGAAGTGTAGAAGAGATTATTGATAAAAGTCAAGAAGTTAAGTAAAATGCGAGTTTGACTTTGTCACAGGTTACTAGGTCATTGAAGAATTTAAGCATTATCGAGTAGAAGATTAAGGAAAGTATTAACCGAGTGTTGGTAATGGCTAAGCAAAATGAAGGGAAATTGAAGTAATAAATGAGCACAATATTAGCCAAGCAAGCAAGCGTAAGCCAATGGAGACAAATTACTAGTGATTGAGCTACCCACTGATGATTGAGCTGAAGAAAGTAGTGATGACCAAGTGTCAGTAAATTAACAGTTTCTAAAAGAATCACGATTTGAGGCTGACATAGTTGAAGTTATGAATCAGTCAAAGCACATTAAAGATGAGGATTGATGAGCTAACATAATTAATGCGTGAATCAAGTTCGTAAAGTGATCTAAGCTAAGGATCTAATGAGAAGTTTCTAGAAGTTTCAAAGAAGAAGAAGAAGAAAAAAATGATGAATAGATTCAATGAATTTGATCAAACCCTAAGATCTACGGTTATGTTAAGTGGTAAAAGATCAATCTTGTCTATTAAAGGATGCATAGGAGATGTTTTATAGCGGTTATTGGAATGATAGATTTGTGAAGAATAGAGTTGCAGAGGAAATGTGAGAAGTTGGTGAGAGTGAGATTACTTGAGGTGTTGCCAAGCAGACTAGAGATGGAGAATGTGATGAAGTCCAGTCAATGAACTAGGAATGATCTGAATGGAGATCTAAACATGCAAAGTGAGTTGTATTTTATCAGATCAACCTAACTTTTACATTCTAAACATTATGGAAGTAAAATCCTTTAATCAAGGTTGAGCTAACTGTCATATTGTAAATCCTTTAATCAAGGTGACATTCTAATGGGATGTTTTAAAGACCTCTAACAAGGTGACTCCTAACAAGGTGATTAAATCCTTCAATAGGGTCACACCTAATAGTGTGTTTTCTAACCTTTAACAAGGTCGGCTCTTAACCAAACTCACTTCAGGAGAGTGAAAAGTGATAGCATGTTACTTTGTGGTTTTTCCCAAATTGGGTTTCCATGTTAAATCTTGGTGTCATACTTGTGTGAATGTTGTTTTAATGTTTCATGCTATTTACTATTATATGTTTTTGTTATTCGACATACAACAAACAAAGAGATAAGTGTGATATGAATCAATTGGATCACTAATGATTATCTATATTGGTCAAGCGAATTTATGAGTGTGATTAAGTTGTTTGAAGTTGCTAAAGTTGAATTGGTACATCTGAACCTGAGGATAATTCAATCACCCCCACCCTCCCTTTGAGTTATTCTAATCATTAAGACAATAGGAATCACTCATTTTGACTAGCCTACCCATGGTTCATGGTAGGAATTGCCATCAAAATTTCAACAACGACCCCACCATCACAATTGGCGATGAAATAACTTTGACACCACATGATGTCAATAATGCAATAGTTGGGCATCAAAATATAGATGGTTGGCTGTCAAATAAAGGGCCCAAATATACTAGTGTCATTTATGATCTTATTTGTCTATTGAAATCTTTGTAATAGTTAAGTTGTTATCTGCATAATCATCCTCTCAAGATTAGCATAGCAAGTGATTCCACTCACCTTTGCTTCCTTACAAGTTTTATCAAAGCCTAGCCAATTTTGGATCTATTTGTTGGGTATTAGGGTTTTTGAGCTAATCAAGGTTTGAGTGGGAGCTTGTGCAAAATATTTTATTTCTATTATTGTGGGATAATAAAGATGACAAGTATGTCAAGGAGAATTCATGTAGAGAAATTTTCTAGCATGAACATTGAAATGTGGAAGTTAAAGATGTAAGATTTTTTTATTGATCGAGATCTATGGAAGTGATGGATGAAAATATCTAGAGGCCTATGGCTCTAACTTTAGTTACACAATATGATGTAATCAATAGAAAAGCTAAAGGTCTCACAAGATTATGTCTTGAAAACTTAATTATGATAAATGTTGTTGAAGAATCTAGTTCAAAGAAGATTTGGAAGAAGTAAAGTTAGATATATCAAGAAAAATAACTTTCAAATAAGATTTTATTGAGGAAGAAGTTGTATTATTTGAGAATGGAAGAAGGTGGATGAAAATTAGAGCATTTGGAAAGTTTTAATATGTTGGTGATTTAGTTGACCTTAGCAGGAGTGGAAATAGATGAAATGGAAAGGTGCCAAATCTTGTTATGTTCATTGCTAGACCCATAGGATAGCATTTTGATGGCCATAGTCAATTCTCTACTTCTAAGGAGATGAGAAGGAAGGTCTCTCTAAATGCCAAAGAGACTTTGAGTTTTCAAGGAAGAACAAGAGAAAGAGGCAAGAATGAAAAGTAGCATGGCTATTCTAAGTCCAAGAATAAGGGGAGATCAAAATCCTTTAGTAAATCCAAAGAAATTTGTTGGAACTGTGGAAAACCTAGTCACTTTAGAAAGGATTGCAAAGAAGAAGAAGAAGAAGAAGAAGAAAGGTTCTAATTTTGAGTCCAAGAAGGATGACAGAGATGTCTTTATTGCAACCTTGGTTGCTCGTGTGGATGTTGATAAACCTGAGTACATCTTTCCACATGACTCCTAATAGAAACTAGTTTAATAAGTATGAAAATTTTGATGGTGGTAAGGTGTATTTGGGTGATAACACCTTTCTTGATATTGTTGTCTTGAAAGTGTTAATGTGAAATTTTTTGATGCTAGAATTAGAATATTTGATGGTGTCTTGCATATTTGGGGACTAACAAGATTTTTTTATATGTCAACAAGCTAATAGATGAGGATGTGCATGTACAATTTTCTAAATTAGGTGTAAAAACAACAACAAGTGCTATGGTAATAGCAGGAGGAAGAAGATGGCTACATTGTACCAGCTTGATGCATGCATGGTTGAGAACAATAGTACTTTTGATAAGATTGTAAAAAAGGCCACTCTATTAAAAAAGGAGCGGTTTTCTTTTTCAACAAATGATCATGGATTTTGTATAATTAAGGGTGGTCTGCTTAGTGAATCAAAGTTTCATGTAGAAGACAATGTTATGGCACTAGAGACTTGGCCATATAGGTGAGAAGGATCTATGAACCTTGAAATATAAGAATCTAATTGGTGGGTAGAGTGATTGTGATCTTGAGTTTAATTTTTGTGAGTATTGTATCTACAGTAAACAAAACCACATTTGATTTTACTCAAGTTTTCATAAGTCTTCATTTATTTTAGATCTAATCCATCCATATGTATTGGTCCAGTTGATGTTCCTTCTATTGGTAGATTAGTTTATTATGTTTCTTTAATTGATGACTTTAGTAGAAGAACACATGTTTATTTTTTTTAGAGTAAAGATGTAGTTTTAGTCATTTAAAAGAATTTAAAGAAATCTAGTTGATTTGAAATTTAAAAATACGATCAAATTTTTAAGAATAGATAATGATAGTGAATATTGCTCCAATGATATTGATAGATTTTTTAAGGATTGTGGTATTAAGAGATAAAATAAAACTCTATATTATCCACAGAAGAATCGAGTTGCAAAAAGAATGAACATGACCTTGATAGAGAAGGTTAGGAGTATTCTT
This sequence comes from Cupressus sempervirens, assembly GCA_028749045.1. Taxonomy (NCBI): domain Eukaryota; kingdom Viridiplantae; phylum Streptophyta; class Pinopsida; order Cupressales; family Cupressaceae; genus Cupressus; species Cupressus sempervirens. The sequence continues at coordinate 425,224,533 of CM053788.1, forward strand.
AGTGGTGTTGGACTAGAACAAAAGTTTTGAGAGTTTTTGGTTGTGAGAAATATGCTCATGTGCAAAAGGAGAAGTGGACAAAATTGGATAACAAAGTTGTATATTAAGCCTATATTTGCTAGATATAGTTATGGTGTGAAAGGAAACAAGCTTTGGGATCTTGTTGCACAAAATGTATTTTACCCAAGAAGTGTTATTTTTAGAGAAATTAAGTCTTCTTCTATTTTAGTGCAGCCAAAACAAAAGGAAGAAAAGCAAGATGCGATTCAGTTGCTTGCTAAACCTAAGAAATTTGAATTTAGGCCCTTAGTAAGACAAGAAGTTGAGGAGAGCTCTACAAGTTTAAAATCATTTGAGGAAGAAGAGGAACCTAAACTTAAGATTTATTGAAGGTATTTTAAACAAAAAAAAACCACCTGAAAGGTATGGCTACTCTCCTAATGATTGGACATGCATAAATTCATTGAATTTTAATATTGATGAACCAAGATTTGTAGAAGAACCTCTTGGTATAAAGATTTTTAGTTCTGGAAGATAGCCCTAGATGAGGAGATGGAAGCTCTTAAGAGGAATGATACATGAGACCTTGCACTATTTCTTAAAGGATAGAAGAATGTTGGATGTAAATGGGTGTTTAATATGAAGATAGGTTGTGGTGGAAGCATTGAAAAGCACAAAGCACAACTAGGTACAAAAGGTTACTCCCATGTTGGGGGAGTCAATTATGGCAAAAAAAAAATCTCCTATAGCAAAAATGGCATCCATTCATTTTTTTTCGTAATTGAAAATTCTTATGATCTAGAGATTGAGAAAATGGATGTGAAAACAACTTTCTTTCATGGAGATTAGGGGAATAAATTTATATAACACAACCATAGCACTATGTGGTGAAAATTAAAAGTAATTTGGTATGTAAGTTGAAGAAGTCCTTGTATGGTTTAAAACAAAATCCTAAGATGTAATGCCAAAAGTTTGATACATATGTGTTGAGTTTGGGATTTGTACAGACCAAATCTAATCATTGTATATATTTCAAATCTAATGGTAATTATTTCCTTGTTATTAACTTATATGTTGATGACATGTTTTTTATCGGCAAAGGAAAAAGGTTTGTTTGCAAAATTAAAATATAAGTTCTCAACAAAGTTTGAAATGAAAGATCTAGGTGCAACAAGACACATTCTAGGGATGGAAATCGTTAAATGTAATGCCCGACCCAGAGATCCTTGGAACAAGGATAAATAAAAGCTATTTTTTTTAAAGAACAAAATCAAATACATCAACATACAATCAATCAAAAGATCACAACAGAAGACTTAACCACAAAATCCAGGCAACCAACAAATCTCCAAGCATCAGTACTTACTAACGCATCCAAAATCAACTATGAAAGTTCATGCAAACAAAGTACCAATGATCTCTAACATGTTGAGACCTAGGAAGGAGTGCATCCTAAGAGGTACCCAAACACCCTTTGACTCTCAACCAACAAGTTCAGAGATACTTGCTATTTTCCCGAGCAAGTTTTTGCAAGGAAGTCAAGCAATACTTTTCCAGTATTGTATGACATTTCACAGTACTACCGGGTGATACTTTTCCAATATCATGTGATACTTCTTATAAATATTGAGTGATGCTTTCAAGGATCATGCGATAGGCCTTAGTACTAACATGCAATACTTTAATAGTGTAACACAATAAAACTTACAACTGTTGTGCGATACTTTCTAGTATCATATGATATTTCTCCTTAAGGTGTGCGATACTTTTCTAGTATCATCCAATGCAAAGAAAACACCTAATGAACAATCAAAAGGGGAAAAGAGTTAGAACCTCCACACCAGGGAGTACTGGATCCATTATAATTGAGGCCTAAACACTCAAATGAATGTAAAACAACTAAGCATGCTAAAAGGGATGAATCAAATATCTAATCACCTAATCCATAACATCTAGTAACAATATGGAAAGGTAACATCACAATAACATACATGAGCATAAATAAACTATCTCTAAAACTGAAATAACATAAATCACATGAAAACATACTCTAGAAGGAACAAAGAACCATGTGAGTATCCAGTTCTAGAATTGAACATGGAGAAAGGCCAACTTTGAATGTTGGTCCCTAGTAGTGGTAAAGGTAGCTATGCCTCCCACTCACATAGAACTCATAGGCCCACTCCTGCCATGCTGATGGAGATAGTGATCTAACCTCAAACACACATAAGACAATCATCCATGGTTAACACTCATGCCAAATAGTATAGAGGACTCATACCAAGATCATGAGATAGTGCAATACAACAGGTCCTGGTCAAACACTCTATGGGTCTACTATGTGGGGACTCTGGTGGAGAGTAAATCACTTGGCATCGCAGAGCCCAAGCTATGGAAACACTCCCTTGGGAGGCCATAGTATTATGTCACCGGGTGTACCATGCAGCCATTTGGCCCTTAGGTAAACCAACGAGCACATACCTTCGAAAGAGTTGTACAGGTACATAACATTTTCTTATCTTAATTAATTACCCATAAGTTTATTTAGTTATCACTCATTATAAACTTCTACACATACACCTTGTTAGAAACATGACCCTGGGTTATGAGAGAAGCCCCTTGACTGACCTTACCCTACATACCATGCTCATCACACGATGAGTGCTCGTAGGCAATGTAGTTTTCCAACCCAACCCCAATAAACATAACTCAACCAAAAACTAACCAAGAGCTCGGGTCTCACAAGAACCTGACAAGTGCATACTCACGTGCTTATGTGTGGGCACACCAACTACAAGATGATCATAAATGACAAGGGTTGGATGATAAACAATAAACATAAGTAACAAATCACTCCACCAACCTATATTTGAGAGTACAGATTCAATATGAATCCCAATGCAATAAAATAAAACAAGGGTTGAAAAGATATCCCTACGGATAATCTAGATCCACAACCAACTATAGTGCCATGAAAACTCAAGAAATTAGGTAGCATGCAAATCGAGGCGGAAGCCCAAAAAGTCAAAAAGTTCAAAATTAAAACCTATTTTGCCTTTGGGTACAAAAATCACGAATATCAAATAAGATCTAGGATTAGAGTCTGTATGCAAAAATGACCAGCATAATGATGTAAAACCCCAAACCCTCATCCCAAAAAATAGGGAAATACTCATACCCACCTAATCAGGTAGAGCTAGCAACCAGAAATAGAGGGGAACACTAGTTCTCAACCTCCTAACAAACAACTACCAAAAATAGAAGCAAAAACAAAGCTAAAATAGTAAAACAAGAGAACCCGACATGACAACCAAAGGGGAAAATATGGGAACCCAAACAGTAAAATTAAAACCCCAAAAAAATTGCCAAAAATTATGGCAATCTAAGGTCTCCACAAGCTGGATCCAATAGGATCAACCTCGCAACGATCCCACGCCCAGAGCTCCTACAACGAAAAGAACAATATTTCCTCTTGAAGAGGATTTGGAATCTGCTCTCAAAATTCTATTTCAAAAAGTGAGAAGTGAGGAATACAATTCCTTTTTGGATATATATTCACTTTTCAAGTGAATAAAAGGATTAGGATAATTAACCACACCATCTAGATAAACCCTTGACCAACCCAAACAAAAATAGGGTATTCCAAGTAATTGGAATTCAACTACGACAAAGCTACCAAGAATTAAATTAAATAAGATAAAGCCTAAAAATTCCTTTTAACCAATGAATCACAATGTTCCAAAATAACTTCTACGATAATTATGAACCTCAAAATGCACAGAAACACTCACTGGTCTAATCACATAATGCAAATGAGTTTGGATTTATTAAATCACTAGAGGGTTTAATTAATCAATTAAGGAGGATACGTTGACCATACAGGGACAATGTTGGCTAGTTAAGAACAACCGAATCACTAACTCCATGTGCCACTACTGAGGATATAAATCCTGCACATTGAAAACCATGATCAAGTGCAATTACATATAATAATATACTCAAGAGTGATAAATGCATTAAATCACATTTAAATCACTCATTGCATCATAAAAAATCTCAAAGCAAGAATGAAGTAAATAGTCATAGCAACAAATTGAAGTATCCAAAATCTAATAAGTTCATCATATAATCATAAACATAGTATATGTTTGAATACAAAATAACCAGATATCATCATGAAACATCATCATATAGATATGATCAAATTGAACAACATAGCATCTAACATCTATGATATTGATAAATCAAAATAAAGTATCTAACCATCAGGTCATCTTGAGTGTCCTCAAACACGAGTATCAAAGTATCTCTCGAAACAAAACATAACATGGTATAGAATGGAAACATGGGAGGCACTACATTAGAGATAGAAAAAAAAAATTTTTTGGCTAGGCAAAAGTATGTTGGTACTATATTGAAAAGATTTAATATGCAAGATTCTAGATCATTGTGTGTTCATGTCACAATGAGAACAAAGCTTAACAATTCTAAATGTCCTAGATCTCCATCAGAGGTGGAAGACATGAGTTGAGTACCATATCAGAGTATTGTTGGATGTTTGATGAATGTTATTAATAATCTATACAAGACCAGATATTACCCAAGCAATGGGAGTTATTTACCATTACATGCTTAATCTAGGAAGATCAAATTAGAATGTAGTAATAAGAGTTTATGGATACTTGCAGAACACCTCAGAGTACTCTATATGTTTTCATGTAACATGAAATAAGAATTCCTTAGCTATTTGAGGCTATGTGGATTTAGACTAGGTTGGAGATCTTGATAGAAGAAGATCCACTAGTATATATGTGTTTACATTATTTGGTGGTTCAATTAGTTGGATGAGGAAGTGAAAAGTTGTGTTCACTTGTCCACTATAGAGGAAGAGTATATGGAAGCTACTCATGTTCAAAAGGAATCCATCTGGCTTAAGAGATTGTGTTTAGACATAGAGTTCAAATAGGGTGCAGTGGCAATTTATAGTCAATCAATGTGCAATTTGCCCAACGAAGAACCCAACATTTCATGTCAAAACCGAGAACATTGATGTGCAATATCATTTTGTGAGAGATATTGTTGAAGAAGGAATAATGAAGTTGGAGAAGGTAGAAACTTTGGTGAATGTTTTTGATTATTTAACTAAACCCATGAGCACAAAGAAGTTCAGTTGGTGTTTGAAGTCTATGGGCCTTTCTGCCCCTAACAGTTAAGTCCATGATAGTATGGATCCCTTGACTCTTGCAAGGTATTTGACAAGTGAGAGAATGTTGAGAAAACATGTGTCTCAACCTTGCAAATATTTTCTAGATAGTTTCATTAGTTAGGAAGATTTCCATATGGTTGTGCCTTGGAAAAAGTAAAATGTCAAAAGATTCCCTATCCATAATATAATACTATAGGGCTAATTTTAGAGTCTATATGACACATTTTATGACAACTACAAGGATAAAAAATAGGAGATAATACTTTGGATGCGAGTGACTATTTTAAAACTTGGTTCATGCTTATCTTGGGCAATACAAGCCATGCATGTGCAACACGTGTCAAGGATTTTTCGTTCATGGTATTTTAAAACCACAAGTAGTTTCCAAGTTGTGAAAAGCCTATAAAAGGATGTCCTGGGGAGGATTTTAATTATTGAGTTTTTTTTGTAAGATCAAGTGCTAGAAGGGTGTTTGTGAAGTTTCTCCTTGATTCAGTTGAGGTGATACTCTTGTAAGAACTTGAATTACAAGTCTATTGTAAGTCGTACTCTTCATTGATTTGATAATATGTTATGTAGGGCTTATAGTATGGGGTTTTTCTAACATAAGGGTTTCCCCATGATAAATCATTGTGTTATGTGTTTATTGTAATTTCATTTATGCCCTTATTTGTCTCTCAAAATCTTTGTAATACTCAAGTTTTCGATTGCATAATCATCCTCTCAAGATTAGCATAGGAAGTGATTTCACTCACCTTTGCTTCCTTACACCATTATGTTATTAGCGATTCATACACACTCCTATATTATTTCCATCTAATTGAGAGTATGCATTAATCACTAATAAGTCACCATTATATTAGCTAGTTATTGATTCTTAGTTTCATAGAGGAATAAGTCACCATTATGTTAGGAAGGTGTGACATGTGTCTCTACCATAATTTAAGATACCATTGAAATAGCTCTCTCAAACAATGTAAAAAGACTGAGGTTTTCAAGATTTGGAGGATCAACCAACACATATATTATATACTTAGACTTCTCTATGTATATGATTAGCTAAAAAATTACTGCTACTTCATGTTAGTTATTATATTTTAAAAAATCATAAATTATAAAAATGTGATCGAGTTATTTTCATTTAAAAACATGATTGTATTTTTATATATGTTTAATATGATTTCATTTAAAAAAAAATCCATGTGCTAAGGATCATATTTTATAGACAATTCACTATTATTTAAAATTTAAATTTCCCAAAAAGACTGTATACATTACCTACTATTTTTGGATTTTTTAGGTTAGAAGCAAAGTGAATTTTATTAAATATTATTAGGAACATAGACATCTTCCAATGTGCATATAAGGATCTTTTAATGAATAAGTGATTACTTAAGGAGGTCCAAGATTGATATCTATGCAGGTGTTTTCTCAAGATCATGTAGGTTGTTGTATTGTGTTGCAACTTGAGAAGCATTAGGAACTAATGAATAGGGATTACCATTCAAGGTGTCTTAGTACTAGTTGTGCAATGAGTATTAAACCCATTGAAATAAATCATGTTATGGTAATGCATCCAATAACATTACCTTAATCAAATGGAGGTGTATTATAAGTTATGTGAGTGGTTGGAGGGGATGGTCATGAGCTGGATGTACATGACTTGGATCTGGCATCCTAGATCTCATACTATCTTTGTGAAAAGTTTCAAATAATACATACAAATGTATTTATTTGGTGATTTTACAATGGGAGTATCAACATTAATTTGACAAAGCTTAATGAGATTCTAGATGAAGTGCTTATGTTTCATACATTTGTTAGTTGGATGACCTTTAAACTGATGATAATCTTAATATTCATTATCCTTATACCATACAAGTTTTGATTTTGACTCATTAAATGGTTGTATTTTCAAGTATGTATTCAATTTATGTTATGTGATTATTTTGAAGATAGTGTCCAATGGTTCTCTAAAGGGTGTATATTGATGCCTTGAAATACTTTAACTTATTTTTCTAGGTTGACCATGAGAGACTGTGATTGTGTTAATTTGATTTTATTTGTGCATGCCCTATCTACTATGGAGGATTGTCACGTTTTTATCAAGTGAATTAACATATATTTTTTGAGGAGTTCATTTGGTAGCAATTATCCTTTGATCTTGTTTGGAGTTAGTGAGAACATCTCCTATAGTATTTTTGTTCTTATTCCAATATCATAATTTGTCATTATTATTTCTATAGACTGATAATCTTTCTTAAGCATGATAATGCCTTTACAAAGTTTTTTTTTTCAACAAAGGGTCCCTTAGACAAGATATATTTGAATTTGAATGTGCCTACACTTGTGAGTCAAATATGATGAGAAAGTTTGATATGGAGATTCTAGATGAAGATGAGGACCAAGAGTTTGCATAAATGGCTAAGAACATATTGAGATTAAAGAAAAAGAAAAAGAAAAGAGTTGAATGTTTCAAATCCAAGGATTAAAAAATACAAGTGCTTCATGTTTCAAATCCAAGGATTAAAAAATATAAGAGCTACATGTTTCAAATTAAAATTAAAAATAGAAAGAAGAATACATATTTGTATGAATAGCTAAGATAAGGAGGGAGTTCAAGTCATTGTTTTATTTAATGTTGGTGATACGGTACAAATGATTTCTAATAATTAATGGAAAATGCTTTTATTAATATAATTAACATTTGACATATTTAAAAATAATAGATTTTTATGAAAAAATAAAATTGTTAGTGTTATCTTATTTTTTTACTTTTAATTAAGGAGATTTGTACTCAACATCTACTAGATATCTAAAATATTATTCACAAAATTGTGCTAGTAAGATCCAAAGTATAGAAAACTTTCTTTACTTTATATTTTCATATGATAAATTTATTAGTAGAAAAAGAGTTTGCTATTTTTGATATAATATTGTAAAATAAGATTTTATATTATAAGAAATATATATAATTACTATTTAATTATATAAAGTACATAAGTTTTTTTGATTAAGTATTATTATATAACATGACTTATTAGATACATTTTAAAATAGAATATTATAAAATCTAAGTTTCAATTAAATATTTACATAAATGTTGAATTAATATATAAATTATAGATTTTTGTACTTTTTAAATATAAAAATTTATAATATAACAATCAATTAATTTGGAACTCTTTTGTTACAACTTTCACCTTGCTCCCATGCAAGACCATTTTGAAATCCGCTATGCGCGGTCATGCCCTATCATGTTTGCCACAAGCTTCTTCTACTTAGTTAATTATACTAGTGAATGAGGTTGGCTCTATGTTCTTTGTTGACGTGGCTTCTCAGGCTAATGGAGGTGATTCTAGCAAGCCTAGGTCTCTTTGTAATGGTCCAAGGTTGATGACTATCACCTAGTCCCTCCTTCGGCTAAGGGAGATGGTAAGGGTATACTTTCTAATGTTCCTCTAGTTTCTAGGTTATCTTTGTTGGTTCACTCTGCTACTGATGATGCAATCCTGCAAGAAGATAATGCTTGGAAGGATGCTATTCTGTGGGGTTCGAGGGGTAAGAATGGGCCCTCCTACACCCAACATGTTTGCGAAGGTGGAGGTTTGGGGGTTAGCACTAAGTTGTCAGATTCTAAACCCTTTCCCACATGTAAATCTCTTGTAGTTGATTTGGATAAAGATACAGTTTTAGAGATTGTGCAAAGTAAGGTGGCCCTTGAGAAGGATGTGATTATTTCTCATTGTAGGTTTTTTTTGCCATCTCTCAAGGAGCTTCATGCTTGGATTTGTAAGGAAACTTAGGTGCGAAAACAACTTCCTGTACACTAATCCCTTAAGGAAAGTATTGCACAAATTCCTATTAAATCCTTACAATTTCAAATTTGATATTATGTAAACAATAATATTGCAATCAACCATGAATACAGAAAATAGATAGAGAAAGTAAATACATAAACACAAAGATATGCTAGTGGGGAAAAACCTTTTGGTAAAACAACCCCACCCTTGCAAAACCTATACAATGTATTATCTTCAACACAAAAGGTTACAACACACCTGCAATGCAAGTTCTTTTTAGGACATGGAAGACCAATCCAGTAACAACATATACTACCAACAATACACTACTTCTCTCTCTCTCTCCTATTTGCAACCCTAAAAAATGCTTATATCATGCAATTTCCATTTTAGGGAAACTTCCAAAGAGCAACCATATTAGGGTTTTACCATTCTCCAAAAAAGTAGGAACCCAATTTTTTTTTGGGCCGATGCCCCGAACCCTGCATGCTAGATGGAGACTTGAGTGTACAATACTCAATGATCAATTGCCACATGTCTTCACGTCTTCACCCATCATCATATCTTCCAAAGATAGCTCTTACGTGTCATAGGAATCTGTCATAAGTATTTCAACCATGATCTCCTTACAATTCAAGATACTGACACATACAAGTGGAGTGACACATCAACATGCCAACTAGACACGTAAACTCACACTTAATTACATTATTTGCAAAAAATAAATTTATAAAACAAATAATAGGAATTATCCAAGTTTGAGACACCTTATTCCTATCATTCTCCCACTTGTCAAACACTTTGTAAGAGCAAAAGGAACATAACAGGAACTAACTATTGTAGGCCAAAAGGCCCATAGACTCTGAACACTATTTGAACTTCTCTATGCCCAATGGTTTTATCAATGCATCTACAACATTCTTTTTAGTATCTATCTTCTCCAAATTTACCTTTCCATCTTCCACCATATCTCTCACAAAGTGAAACTGCACATCAATGTGCTTTGTTTTGGCATGGAAACTTGGATTCTTTGCAAGGCAAATAACACTTTGACTATCGCACCAAATAGTAATGTGTCCTACATCAACACCAATATCAGAAAATAATATCCTAAGCCAAATGACTTCCTTACAAGCATGAGTAGCATCCATGTACTCAACTTTTGTAGTGGACAAAGCAACCATAGGTTTTTTCTTACTCATCCAACTGATGGCACCACCAAACATAGTGAACACATAACCACTGGTGAATCTCTTGTTGTCAATATCACCTACCCAATATGAATCCACAAATCCATGAATACAAACTGAATGCAGAGCTCTAGAAGAGTTACCATGATAAAAAATGAAGTAATCTGATGTACCCCTCAAATATTTTAGTACTCGCTTAACTGCATCCCAATGTACCCATCCAGGATTAGCCATAAACTAGCTCATAACTCCCACTACTTGGGGCAATGTTTGGTCTAGTATAGACCATAACATACACAAGACTACTAACTACACTAGCATAAGGTACTCTACTCGTGTCCTCCACCTCACTAAGAAATTTTGGAAAATCATCTACAAATAACTTTGTTTCCATAGAAATAGGAACACACAATGGTCTACAATCTACCATGTTGAACCTGTCCAACACAGACTTCACATACTTACTCTGACTCAACCAAAGTTTTCTGTTAGACCTATCTCTACTAATTTCCATACCCAAGATGTACCTTTCTGCTCCAAGATATTTCATCTCAAACTATGCTGAAAACTGAGATTTAAAATTAGAAATCATACCCTTACACTTCCCAAAAAGCAACATATCATCAACATTTAATGCAACTATAAGAAGACAATCATTTTCAACTTTGAAATAAACACAATGATCTGATTTCAATCTTACAAATCCAATTGACAACACAAAGGCATCAAACTTAAGGTACCACATCCTAGGAGATTGTTTCAAACCATACAGAGACTTCTTTAATCTACAAACCAAGGACTCTTTAACTTTAATAATGTAGTGCTCAGGCTATGACATATAAATCTCTTCCTCCAAATCACCATGAAGGAAATTTTTCTTCACATCCATCTATTCTATCTCTAAATCATATGATGCAACAAGAGACAATAGAAATCTAATGGATGTCAACTTTGCAACAGGAGAGAATATTTCACCATAATCTATTCCCTCTATCTATGAGTACCCCTTCACAAGCAATCTAGTTTTGTACCTTTCAACACTGCCATCTACACAAATTTTTTTCTTGAACACCCATTTGCTACCAATAGGTTTCTAGCCTTTAGGAAAATGTACAAGGTCCCAAGTTTTGTTTTTATCTAATGAAGCTATCTCATCATCCATGGCCTCAATCTAAGAACCTGCATCTTCCATATCCAAATCCTTTTTCATAGATCTAGGCTCATCAATATTAGTAATCAAAGCGAAGGCACAACTAGAATCTAACATAGAATAACCAAACCTTTCTGGCTGCTTTCTTACTCTTATGGATCTCCTCAAGGGATGAGGTTGAGGTTGTTCTTCCTCTTCCTCTAAACTATCAGAGCTATTAGAGCTCTCCTCATCATTAGACCCAACATGGTCTTTTTGTTTAGTCTTCTCAGGGGTGGGAGGCAACTGAACAATATCTTCCTTATTTTCTTTTTCTTCTGGTTGTAGCACAATAGGAGAAGATGCTAGCTCTCTAAAAATAACATTTCTTCTATACAACTCCTTACTAGTCACAAGGTCCCAAAGCTTGTATCCTTTTACACTAGCACTGTATCCGATGAAAATACATTTGATAATTTTATTTTCCAACTTAGATCTTTTCTCCTTTGGAACATGTGCATAAGCTTCACAACCAAAAACACGAAGATGTCTAATTGAAGGCTTCTTACTAGACCACACGTCCATGGGTGTCTTACCAACAAGAGCTGATGTACGAGATTTGTTAACCAGATAGCAAGCACTGGCCACATCCTCAGCCCAAAACTTTTGTTCAAGACCAACTCCACTAAGCATACTCCTAGCCTTCTCCATCAGTGTCCTATTCATTACTTTTGAAACTCCATTTTGTTGTGGGGTATAAGGAGTTGTCTTATGCCTCTTGATACCTCGTTCTTTATAGAACTATTCAAACTCTGCTAAGTAAAACTCACCACCATTGTTAGTTCTCACACACTTAATCTTCTTACTAGTCTGATTCTCTACAAGGGCTTTAAATTCCTTCAACTGACTAAAGACTTGTGTCTTACTTTTTAGAAAATAAATCCATGTCCTACTATAATCATCTATGAAAGATACAAAAAATATAGACTTGGAGATTGAAGGAACTTTTACAAGACCAAATACATCAGAATGAATAAGATCCAAAACATTAGAAGATTTGTGAGAACTAGAGTAAAATTGAACATGATTTTGTTTACCATAGACACAATGTTTGCAAAATTTAAACTCGAGATTACAATCATTTAACCCCTTAATGAGGTTCTTGTTTTTTAGGGTTATGAGATCCTTCTGACCAATGTGGCCAAATATCATATGCCACAACATTGTCTTTTTTGCAAGAAGCTTGCCTTCCAATGTGTTTTCACCCTTAGCTACACATGCTGCACTGCCATCAGAACTAACAACCACAATCTTCTTTACTACTTGTTCAAATGGTGGGGATGAAGTGATAGTTTCTCTCTTCTTTGAAACATAAGAACTATTGCACTGAAAAATGCATGCATCAAGCTGAAATAGAGTACCTCTCCTAGTACCCTTAGTAAGCACCATAGCTCCTCTCATCATCTTACATCCATCTTTAGAAAAAACAACTTGCACACCTACATCATTCAACATACTTACAGATAATAGGTTTCGTGCCAAACTAGGGATGTGCATTACCCTGTTGATCCCCTTTACTCATTCATCAGGGACTCTGATAGTAACTCGTCCTCATCCAACTATCTTTAGTTGAGAATCATCACCCAAGTACACTTTTCCACCATTGAAAACTTCATACTTTAAGAACCAACTTCGATGAGAGGTCATGTGGAAAGAAGCACCTAAGTCTATCAACTACACATCATCAGATGCATGCACTACAATGAAAGCATCACCATCTTCTTGAGATTTTTCCAAACCTAAATCTGAGGCCTTCTTCTTCTTCTTGGGCTCCTTATAGTCTTTACAGAAGTGCCTAGTCTTATCATAGTTCCAACATTTTTCCTTGGAATTTCCATGAATCTTTGATTTTCCATGGGATTTGGATTTATCCTTTCCAGACTCGTTGTCATTTTTCTTCTCTCTATCATTGGATCTCTTGCAAACAACAAGAGCTTCCTTAGCTGAATTTGAAGACTTTCTCCTTGACTTCTTAGATAACTGTGAAGACACCACATCATCTATTCTGAAAGTGACTAATGTACTTCCAAGAGCCATCACAAGATGGTCCCATGAGTTTGGCAAGGAAAATAATAGGGTCATACATCGATCCTTCTCCTCTATCTTGACACCAGATGATTTCAACTATGCAATCAGTAAATTAAAAGCATTTAGATGATCTATAACAGATCCGCCTTCCTCCATTCTTAAAGAATACAACTTCTTCCATAGGAACAACTTGTTCGCTAGAGATTTGGCCTAATACATAGACCCAAGCCATGTCTACGAACTGTTTGTGGTCTTCTCATCAAGAACATTTAGGAGAAATGAATCAACTAGACAGAGTCTAATGAGACCCTTAGCTTTGTAATCCTCGAGATCCCAATCTGCTTGAGATATTGCTACGGGTCTCACACCAAGTGGAGCCACCTCCCATAGATCATGATCTTCAAGCAAGTCTTCCATCTTAAGTTTCCACAACTCAAAATTACTGGCATTAAATTTCTCCACCTCCATTTTTCTATATGATGAACTAGCCATCTCAATCTGCAAATAAGATTCAAAATGCTCTGCACAAAACTCCCACTCAACTTTATATTAGCTCAAAAAAACCTATCCAACAACTAGGATCAAAAGTTGATCAAGCTCTAATACCACTTTTAAGGAAACTCAGGTGTGAAAATAACTTTCTACACTAATCCCTTAAGGAAAGTATTGCACAAATTCCTATTAATCCTTATAATTTTAGATTCAATATTATATAAACAATAATATTGCAGTCAACCATGCATACAGAAAATAGATAGAGAAAGTAAATACATAAATACAAAGATATGCTGGTGGGAAAAACCTTTCAGTAAAACAACCCCACCCTTTCAAAACCTATACAATGTATTATCTTTAACACAAAAGGTTACAACACACTTGCAATGCAAGTTATTTCTAGGACATGGAAGACTAATCCAATACCAACATATACTACCAATAATACACTACTTCTCTCTCTCCTATCTGCAACCCTAAAAATAATTATATCACCTGCTTTCTATTTTAGGGCAACTTCAAAAGAGCAACTATATTAGGGTTTTACCATTCTCCAAAAAAAATAGGAACCCAATTTTTTTCGAGCCGATGCCCCAAACCTCACACGCTAGATGGAGACTCGAGTGTACATTACTCAATGATCAATTGCCACATGTCTTCACATCTTCACCCATCATCATATCTTCCAAAGATAGCTCTTACGTGTCATAAGAATCTGTCATAACCATTTTAGCCATGATCTCCTTACACACAATTCAAGATGCCAACACATACAAGTGGAGTGACACATCAACATGCCAACTAGACATGTACACTCACACTTAACTATATTATTTTCCAAAAAAACATTTATAAAACAAATAATAAGAATAGGAATTATCCAAGGTTGAGACACCTTATTCCTTATAGGATTGTTAAGCATTAGGAACCATATCTTACTAAATCTATCTAGACCTTTCCTTTGGTGAAGGATTTTTTTATTGCTAGATTTGATAATGCGGATGATAGGAGAACTATTCTTTGTGACAATTGCTTCACATGGAAGAATTGTTTCCCGCTGATGATCAAACATTGGCACAAGGACTTGAACCCTACAGAAGAATCTTTTTGCAAAATGCCTATTTGTGTACATCTCCGTAATCTCCTTCTTCATCTTTGGCATGATTATGTTCTTGAGGAAATTGGTGAGGCTTTAAGTGACTTCTTAATGGTAGACTTAGAGTCTTCCAATATTTTCCATTCCACCTATGTAGGGATGATATTGATGCCTCTAAAGGTCTTTCGACAGAGATTAATTTTCAAACCTCTATTGGTTTTTGGATCCAATCTTTAGATTACGAAGGGCTTCCATTTAGATGTAGAAAATGTTTTAATACTAGACATGTCACCACAAAGTATAAGGTGTCCAAATCCAACAATCCCTCCTCATTGGGGTAGGGTGCTTTGTTGTAACATTTTTGATGGTCAAGAAGCGTACACTTGAAGGGGTAGTTCACTCAAATGTTAATGTTGTTGTTTAGAGTCAGGAAGGTGATATTGTCCCCTCTCCTGATTATTTGTTGGAAGCTGATCCTGGTCAGATGAAGTCTGCTACCACGATCCCTCATGTACCTGGCTATGTTGAAGAAGTCATTATGCTTACCTTAATTCATGTTGATGATCAAAATAATGTTGTTGGCTCAATCCAACAAGATATTGGGCCTGGAGTTGTGGGAAGTGATGATATTTTGGATTCCGTAGGTAAGTCTAATGAGGTTGGTCCTATCCTTAATGTTTGTGTGAAAGGTGGATCTGGTGTTGTTGGTCATGCTTTTGTTGACCCTATCATTACTGGTGATGGGTCGACTGATTCTCACTTTTCAACTGGCTTATTGGCCTCACATTCTGTGGCTACCAAAATTAAGGAGGGATGTATTACGGTTAAAGACAAACACTCAAATAGGCATCCATCACTTTCTTCTCTTAAATCCCACCAATTGGGGGTTAAGGGGAAGTCTTAACTATGTAGTCTTTTCTATTTGTAGGGTGGTTAATTTTTTAAAGGTTTATTCTCTCAGTGAGCACTAGTTCGTGTTGTGGGGGTTGTATGATGTGTAGCACCCCCCTCTTGTTTATGTTTTGTTGTGTCTCTGCATCGTTTGTTTTTTAAGAGTGTAATGTATATCTTTTGGTTGGGTTTGCAGGTTGTTCAGTTTGGTACTTGCTTTGTACTTAGGTTTCAAGGTCCCTACAAAACCTATTTTCTTAATTAAAAAATCAATTAATTTGTATAATACATTAATATTATTCATAAATTATAATATAATTACTTATTATACATTTATAATAAACTATTAAAAAATAAATAAATTAATGCCTCATCTTAATCTCTAGGTTAGATTATATAAGTATTAATCTTTTTAATAATAAATAAAAGGAATTTATGAATAAAATATGTAGTCAGTTGCACCCATTGATAGGTGAAGATTTACTAGGCAAGAGCCTACAACACAATGGTAAATTGTGAGCCTCTCATCAGGGAGGTCTTGGGTTCCAATCTACTTGAGCTTAACACATAATAATAAATAATAAAAATAATTCTTAGGAGCTTCCCATTACCTATCCAAAAAAAAGATGATGTTTTATTTTTCTTCTAATTTGAGAGAAGTGGTGAAGTGGAAGGAACCAAAAGAAGGATTAATAAAGATCAAATTGGATGGAGCTATTTAATTTAGAGGGGGGTGAATCAATTAGGAAAGGGTCCCATGAGGGGGCTTAAACTCTATTTTTGAGGAAGTGGATGGTTTCATGAGAAAAAAATTATTTTGCTACGAGATTATTTAGAAATTTCTTCTAAAAAAATGGAAGCCCCTAAATTTTAGCAAGTAGGTAAAAAATAGGTGGGGCTTGAAATTGCCCCACCAACTTAGGGGTGTTTTTGTCACGTATCAAACATTTCAATTTTTAAATTTTTGTTTAAAAATAGTTTTAGAGGGAAATTATGATTTTTAATTATTTTTAATGCATAATGTTTAGAAGACAAAGTTATTATTTTCATTAGACCTCCACCTTTCTTAATTTTGGAGCTATAATTCTCATCTTGAACTAGACCACAGAAGTCATGGGACCGCTACCTTCAAAATATTCACTAGAAACTAGTAAATGGTTTTCACTATATTTTCTAGGAAGTCCCCTTCTATGACACCCCAACCTTATTCCTACACAAACTCAAAAAAATTCCAATTTTTGGTTGCCAATTAACATATATCCATGACTACTTAAGATCTTTCAATTAAAGCACAACAATCTATCATAAAAAAGATAAACATGAAAGCACAAATACTTCGACATAATGAATGCCAAATTTTGCATGGAAACTCCAATTGGGAAAAATCATAAATGATCTACTTCTCATGAAATGATAACAACATTGGCTAAGGTGCCACTTATTAGGTGATTTTGTACACTAAGGCTAATTGACTCAACAAGGAATATTGTTGGTAGGCTAACTGCCCAAGTAGATACACTCCCTAATATACAATAAGGCTCATTGTCAACACAATAAAGCTCACTTCCAATACATTAAGGCTCACTGCCAACAAAATGAAAATGAGACCAAAATAGAATATAGTGTCAAACCTTACAATTTGGTTTAAAATTGTTTGCACCTCCTCAATCATCTATTTGAGTAAGTTTGTATTTCCATTAAAAATATACACATACATCTTGAAATGGTTTTACATATATACCAAAATGTCACAATTTTTTTTTTGGCATAAACACATTTAAGATGGGACACACCACCTCAAGCAATACAATAACCCTCAAGCATACCAACACGCTACCACAAACATCGGTGCAAAAAATATGATGAACACACTAGGAAAAATTGTTGGGACTAAAAACATCAACATGTTCCATATAGGATCAACCCAAAACATAAGCTCCATGCAAACATCAAGATGATCCAAGAAACCACCAAGGCTAAAATGGTAATGCAATTAGTTCTCAACCAATAGTCCCTTCATTGATTCAAGATAGTATAAAAACTTGGATTATTGATGGAAAAAATGAGTCAAAAAATGTACAATGATAAAAATAACTTTTGAAAAAAATTGAAAGGTTGTTTTGCTAAAAAGTCAAATTATAAACCTAGATATTCTTTCATGAGGAAAGTGAAATTCCATTTTCCATGTTTCCTTCTAAAATTGATATAATCTAGTGACTGCACCTAAATAAGGTGCAATGGTACACTAATAGTTCAATATCTTTTGTGGAATATATCAAAATGTAGATAAATGATAAAAAGTAAAAATTATTTTTGTTATTAAAGCAACCAAAAACCTAAGGGGATGACCCTTAATACAAAACCAGGGTTAACACATTCACAACAAAAGACCAGAAGCTAAACAATAGTACATTTACACCTTTGCCCCTTAATATAAAAAATAAATACCCCAAACCATTACTACCTATCTAAGAGTTTTAAACAAATGAACACCATTACTAGCAATCAAAACAAAATAACTAACAACCAAGATATTGTCCTTCCTATTAATATAGGACTTATAAACAAGCCTACAATACCTACTAACAATATATCTAACATCATATCAAACTATATCTACTTAATAAAATTATAAAGTTTTTAAGTCCCATCGACCAATCTAAATGATTCAAAGCTAGAATAAACCAACAGTAGAAACTCTAGAAACCAAAATATAAGACATAATAAAACAAAGGCTTAGAATTTAACCTTCTCCTTCCCCTTTACTGTTAACAAAATTTTGGCCCAATCACTAGCAAGGAAGCAATATAATTTGCACCAAGCTCATCTTCCTCATTATCCTAGTGAAGTAACTAAAGGGTAGTAGAAGCAGCATGTGTCACCTTCAACGTGAACTTAGAGAGATTCATAAAACTCTTGTCCAAAGCTATGAAAAGGACATTGAGAGTCTCTATCTTACTATTGTTCTCACCCATTAAGTCACATGTCTCATAATAGCTAGCAAATTTTTATTTAGTTACCTCCATATCCTTAACCTACAACACATTAGGGTTAGTAGAAAATTTTTCCATATCTTTTTCCTTCACTCTCATAAGGGAGGTAGTGGTCATTGGTGAGTTATCTTTGGTATTATGGGTAAGAGGGATGACAGTGCTAGCATAAACATGGGTGGTATCTTAGCTAACCTTTTCCCTTTTCTTAGTATTATCATCCTCTAAGTCAAAGGTATTCTCTTCTATTTCTCCCTTGTATCACCAACATCCTTCCCCATTTTCTTCTTCCCACCCACCTCCTTCTTCTCACCAGCGTCTGGCTCTATCTCTTCATCTTAAGCTTCAATATTTTTGTAAGCCATATGTTTCTATCTAGCCCTACTTTTAGCTATCCCACCCGGCCTCCTATAACCATCATCATTCTCTTCTTCTAAACCCACTAGGTTTACATTACCCCAATTTTCAATTTTAGGCTTTTTAGCGATATGGGACTCCCCAGTAACCTTCTTGTATTTTTTAGAATTACCCAAGGAAGTTAAATAAGGGGAAGAATGAGGAGTAGGGGCCACATAACAACCTCCAACACCAATTCCATTATAATTTTGTGGCCTTTGTTATCAATTAAATCAATGAGGCGAGGAGGGCAAAGGAAAAGGTGAAAATTATAGAGGCAGAGGATTAGGCCCTAGTGAAGAATAGTAAAACTTTTTTATTTTTTCTTTCTATCCCTAACCTCTAAGATAGTGGCTTCAAAGTCATGTAACAGACAAAATAGAATGGAAACTTCATCATGATGCCTAAAGAGATTCAAAAGAGGGAAATGGTAGTAGTAATAGACACCAAATCTACCTTCAAGGGTAAGGTACTTCATGAGCACAAGACATACCTTGTCCCAAGATCTAGGGAGATCTTCACGGCTAAACCCACCTCACTGGCTCTTCATCTTTTTTGAAAAAATCTATTCAGGCTTGTCTCATTCGACACCTTCATAACTTTCTGACAATTCCTTCCTTCCATCAATAATATCACTGTCATAGCAATGATTTACTCATTCACATGAAAGGTAACACCATTGATTGTCACCCTTCTATCCATCCAGGAATCGACAAACTCAATAGACTAAGATGAAACATTATGATCATGGCTTGCCATGGCTTTCATGAATGGAACTAGGCTTCCCTCATATAGATCCATCTAGTTTCAAGGATTGCTAAAACAATCCTCAATCTCGGATGGTTCAATTCTCACCATTTCCCACCCATCTCTAAATCCTTGGCTGAATTCTCTCATAGCTCCATATTGCTAGTTGTGGGAATGCCCTTATTCTTGCCTTTCTGCCTAAGAAAAAACTCACTCAAAGATAACCATATCATAACAAGGAGTGGTAATAAGCCAAAAAAGTTAACCATATCATAAAAAAGAGTGGTAATAAAAATTCGTCCCTTTTCCAATGGGTAGCCACATGTGTACTACCATTTGTGTAATCAATGAAACAATTGGGATGCCTCCAAAGTTCATGTTTGTAAAGACAAGCCCCATAAATAATTAGTGGGAAATTAATGTCAATATCAAAGTGACTTTTGATAATATCACAAAAAAATCTCTTCATCATTCATTCATTAATACTTGTAACAAAACATCTGTTCCAGTTCACCCCTTCATTAGTAAAAAAACATTCCTCATTCATCATGAGATTTAAATTTGAATTCAAGGTCATATCTCACTTACAAATAAGTGTCGCCAGAAAGAACCAATAAAAGCACTCCCTTCTAGAGTTAACCACCATTCCCCTAGTATGAAATTTTGTTCCCCTCTAATAAGGGTGCAAACCTCTGTTGGTAGATGGTCAATTTTCTGCCAATGCCTTAAACCTTGGACATGAGCCCCAAACTAGGCATAGAGTCAACAACAACATTGCCTTGCCTATAGATGTGTTGAAGATCGTAGCTATCCAATTTGGCAAGAAGGTGCCATATGTCACCCATAATGCTATCTATCGACCAACCTAGGTCCATATAACCTTTAACCATGTCCAAAATCACCTTGGAGTCTCCTTCAATGCTTATATGTTTCCATCCTAAGCTAACAAGCAAATTTAATCCCAAAAAATGTGTCATAGCATCTACAACATTATTAGAGGCATTCCCTAATTTTCCTACATATGTCAACAGTTGGTTGACCAACAAAGCCCCATATAGTTACCCCTGCTCGCACACCCATTCCTCACAACACCATCAAATTTGAATATCAATTTGGGATGAGCGAGGGACTTCCATTTAGTGTTTTTCCTAGCTAGGGATCTCAAGAAATCCTACACTTGGAAGGCCTCTGGGAGTTTCCAATGCATGGCTATCTTCTTCTCACCAATCAATGGTGGAACATGGGGAATCTTCCACTTACTAAAATCTTCTCTTTCAATAGCTTAAAAACTATACAAACCACAATATCTTCCTAATTTTTGACTTCCCTAAAGATCTAGTAGTTTCTATCCTTCCAGATTCCCCAACAAACATGTGGGGGAATCATTCTCCATAATTGTTTCATCAACGGATGCATAATAGGGAAAATTGCAATTTAAAACAATTTATTGTAACTCATTTTGGAAAGCCACTATACACAAAATTTCTAAAAGATTCACTACAACATTTGGGGTCAAATTGCGACGACAGGGTAATTTGTGGTGATTTTCATATTTTTTTGCAATTGTCCACGATATTGTCACAATACTGACATTGGCATTGCAATTGTGATGCCCATGTGATTATTTAAAAAAATGACATAAATCATTATGCATTTTATCGATTACGATATTGGAGAGCTGCAAATTGAAGATGTTAGGGGAGAGCTATGAAGAGTGGAGATAAGCTGGATTGATGCCCATTTTGCATGCTCGTGCCCTTGAAGTTCTTGTTGAGCCCTTGCTCTCCCATTACCTTGTTGTGCCCGTGCCCTTACCTACTACATTAGGTATTTTTTGTGTTTATTAGGTATTCAACTCATTCTAGTTTTGGTTTTGGTATTAGATAGCTTAGGGATTAGTTAACTTTTGGTTTATTTAGGGTATTCGTTGACATGAATGTTCTTGTTTTAACAAATCTACATTGTTTTAACAAATCTAATTTGTTGAAGACCCAAAATCTTAAAAAATTCTCTCTTTACATCTATGTAATCTTCCACCATGACTTTCCTCTTCTTTCAAGACAATATTTTTATAGAGACAATGGACGCGGCCTGGTTTTACTCATGATCGAGAGAAACAATAACAAGAATCTCTCCAAATATTTGGCAATAAAAAGATCCATAAGGTTTTTATTTTTTGTAAGTTTGAAAAATCATTGTTAGAATAGCTAAATTTGTTTTACGTTCTCCAAAAGGAGGAGGCAATTAATACTTCCCCCTTTTCTTATTAACATGCAAACATTCCCAAAGTTTGACCACTACTACATATGGAGATATTTTGTTACATGTGAGAAATCCTTTTTTGGGAAAGTGACTATTATTTCCTTATATCTAAGAACTTTTTCTAATTATTGCATCTCAAGACATTTTGTTAGATGTGAGAACTCTTTGTGGAAAGATACCACTATTGTATCTCAGGAATTTTTCAAAGATAACAACATTTTCTAATATGTGTAAGACTTTAGTAGAAAAAATCTACATATACATTGAAAATTATGATTTCTTGAATTAGTAAGATAAAAGAGTACAAGAGGTCTACAATCAGTCTTGTAACAACTTTTGTTTGTTGCTAAGCCCTCTTTCATTCCATTACATAGAAAAAATTGGTAAACATTGAGAAGAGCGAGAAGCACTTTTCTATTTCTATGCAAATGGGAAATACCCAGTTGAAACTCAATACAAGATAAAATTCCCTACCTACTCATAGTATGGCCCAAATGGTGAATTATAGCCAATGCCATAGAAAATAAACTCACAAATGTCAGAAGGTGCCGGCTAAAAATGGTGCTATAGGCTCTTGCCTAATTATATTGTTTTTAGTTAATGTGATTTTCTTTTTTTTGTATTTTTAACTACTTTTATTTTATCCATTGATTTGGTCCCTTTCAAGTTAACTTATTTTCCTCAATACAAAAATTGAAGTTATATTGTAAATTTAGGAGGATTTAGTAGTCTTATTCATTTTTAGAAACCTCTTCACTACATACTTCTTGTTCCCAAATTAAAGTTTCTTTCACATTCCTATAAACATAGTTTAGGACTATCAAGGTATAGGAGGTAGTAACCATGCGTGCCCTAAAAAAAATTCAACACTTGAGAAATTGGCCATTTAGGGAAACCTTATCTTGTTTACTTTGTATTTTGGTAATGAAGGTATAGATTATTAGCTTTGACCTAAAAATACTCAAGGATGCTTGGAATATTCTAGCAAAAATTGTTGCAGTCAAAGCCAGTTGTATATATAGCTTCGGATTAGTTGTGGGAGAAACCTCATCTCCAAGCATTGAGGTAAGGAGAAGTGATACAACTACCACTATGCCTATTGCTATATCCTTGGATGTTCCCAACATTGCATATACTAGAGGAGGAACAAAACTAGAATTTGTACAAACATTAAATTCCCTGACTGAATTAAATTGGGATTCTCAAATTTTTATTTATTTATAATATTCCTTGTAATGAAATGTTATTGGAGTAGAGAAATCAATTGAACAAACAGGTTGTCTATATCATCTTCAAGTCTGAACATATATCTAATTATCCTAACATAAACTTAAACCATGAATAACCTTATGGAAGTCAAACATCATAGTCAACTAAACCATGGCAAATTGGACAATAATCTTTTTTTTAAAAGCCGATACAACTAAAAAAATATAAATGTCTATAATAAAACTAATTGTTAGAGCCACTTTTCAAGTATGACTATTTATCTATCTAGCTTTATATTCAGAGATAATATTACAAGTAGCTTCACAATTTGAACTACAGTAACATAGAGTCTCAGATCAAGAGACAAAAATATTAATCTTGACACTTGAGATATAAAACTGCACTTTCCTTGAACAAGAAAAAACATACTTCCAAAAGACAAACGAAAAAGTTACTCAATTATTGGATCATGGCAGTTTATTAACTAAGTCTAAAATGGTCTCCTTTGATAGTAGCTTGGGCTCCTTATTAATTAGAACCTTTTTCATGTGATCATGTTTATTTATTTATACTTATAGGTTGCATCTCAGATAGGAGTGAATGCCTCTAACAACTAGGATAGTCACTATGACTGATGTAATAATGTGGGTTTGAAGATCGCAGTTTGGCAAGAATAAGCATCTTTGGTAGTTATTTTAGTTTAAGGACCAGTGTGAGAATGTCAATTGAGTTCAAGCACTTTAGTTGAATTCATTTAGAACATATATATACTCTCTAAGAGCAATCTAGAGTAATATAATGTCTAATAATTTGTTTGAGGACTTAGCCATAGTCTTCCTACAACCTACCATAATTGCAAAGCTTTCCAGGTATAAAACTGAAAGCCAAAATATTCCATAGAATTTAAATGGCTCAAAATGGGGAGGATCGATGGTCATAGTTATGGCGGACAATGACAAATAGTTAGGTCAGAAACCATCAAAATAATTTAGAAAATCAAGATTTTTTTTTAAGGGAAGCAATACCAGATTCTACGCACAATGGCATGTGCAAGTTTGGAAGCTATCTGGAGTCCACTCTATAGATGTAGTGACTGAATGCGCATGCATCTATTCATAGGCATTCAATCTATCATCATGTCTAGACTCCCACATGAAGAGATTGCATGCAATGATGATGTGCACACAACTGTGCCTACACACCACGTAACAACAAACCACCACTCAATCAATACAACATTTTTTGGAGATCATCAGAGAGATGTGGTGCTTCTGATTTGGGATATATATCATGCTTCTCTATGAAATTTTATAAGGTGTCATAGAAAGATTCATGTGAATACCTTTTTTATTTTCCAATGCTATAAATATTGTCTCCCAACTATTCAAATGTGTGTACAAACCACAACTGCTATTTTGGAAGATTTGCATACCAACTTCCTTTCATAAAGTGTTCCCAAAAAAAATTATGTAATACTGTCTCCAAAATTTTTAGGATGTTATTACATTGTGGTGGAGATTTTCTTTCCTTTTTTTGAATGGTGTTCTAGAAGGTCTCATGTGTTTTGCAGATTTGAACTATCAATTTGGGGGAGTCTTGCAAACCAATTTTTTTTAAAAATATTATGAGCTAAACACTTCAGGTTTAAACTATATTTTATGCTAAGAGGATGTTGTAGAAAGATCTTAATAATATTTACTTCAATTTTATGTTAAGAGGGCATTGTAGAAAGATTTATGTAATACTTCAACTTTATGTTAAGAGGGTGTTGTAGAGAGATTCGTGTAATACTTGCTTCAATTATATAGGATTCAGCTATTTTGTAATGTGGAAATATGGATTGTGTTATAAATAGTTCCTAGGATGTTCATAAGAAAGCCCATGGAGGGCATTTGAGATGTTTTTTGAGGGAAACATTGAAGATATAGGCTCTAGAAAGAATACGGTTGTGTGTCAATCAAAACAAAATACATGCTCAAATAAATGAATATCTCTATGCTTCAGGAATGATGTCTATATATATTTTTTGGCAAAACATTATATTTATATTAATAATAACTAGTTCAAAATAGCTCTAAGAGAAAAGAACCAGAAAAGAAAAACTCTGGTCATTGCTTGATTAAAAAAAGGATGCATAAGAAGAAATACTGCATCAAGAGAGTATCTATCAACACTAATGAATCTTTTCCTAGAGATTCCCAAATCAAGAATATAGCGATTACAAAGAGCCCATCCAAAACTCTAATTGAGACCATGATATTAGAAAGCCATCTGATGCAAGTGTAATTCAAGACCCTGACCTATATACAATATCTCAAAAGAATAGCGAGATCCATAAAAGAAAAAAATATGCAAAATCATAGAGAAGTCATGATTTACCGTCAAATAAAATATGAGGACTCAACCTTATTCTAAACATATTGTTTTGTCACAATATTAACCAAGTTGGGGAGATCAAGGAGGTTAAGTGGAGAAAGTAAAGAGTTAATATAAACCCTGTCAGTACCAAAATTAGCCAGACAATCAGGTAAAGGTTGCCTTCTCTATAAGTATGCATGATGTAACATTCAAAGATTGAATCAAGAAGAGACAATATATATATATATTGTATGAACAAATTATATACATGATATTTAATACATGCATTAATAATAATGAATGAATCCCCTTCAACATGTAACTTAGATATAGAAAGTGATTTTGCAAGTTCCAAACCAAAAAGCAAAGCCAAGGCCTCAGCTTTTTTATTAGCACACTAAGGGAGAGAAGATGATTTTGCTACAATCACATAACCTTAAAAATATCTAATGACTATGCCATAGCTAGAGTTTCCTAGATTTCCTCTAGAGGCTCCATCAAGATTGAGTTTGAAATAACCCTCACTTAGAGGAATCCACTTGGTTTGTGCTAAGATAAGAGGAATCTTGGATGGACACAGTGGAGTAGGAATATGAGGAAAAAGTAAACCCTTCCACTAATGAATAACATAGCCATCCCAAGGAGAAAAAACATGTTTACCCTTATATTTGCTTGCTAAAGCATTAACAAGCTCAAAAATTGATCTCTCTAATCCTTCCAAAAATTGAGGGATTGGAGATGATGTATGTCTAAAAATTCTCTTGTTTCTTTTCCACTAAATTGCCCATACTATAGATGTAGGGATGCACTTCCAAAGACATGAAACATTGATTTAGAGTATAAGATTGGCCATGCTTGGAATAAACCCCATAGAGAATTAGGTAATGGCATATGGAAATTAAGCTTATTAAGGAAAAATGCCAACAATCTTGGGCAAAAGGGCAGTTCAAGAGGAGGTGATATGTTGTTTCTATAACTTGCAGACAAAGCACACAGTTAAAGGGATAATAAATGTTCAATCTGTGAAGATGATTAGTAGTTAAAATTTGGTTTTTTAGTGCAAGCCATATAAAGCATCCTACTTTTGGAAAAACTGAGCTATTCTAGCAAAATTCAAAAGCACGATATGTGGTCTGATTAAACTGGTTGTGTTGGAGAGCCAAGAATCCTAGTTTAATAGAGTATTTACCATCTTTAGCTGGAACCCAAAAGAGGCAATCTGGTTGATTAGACATACAACATTCCTTTCAGCTAGTACTTGTTTGAAAGAAGCATCTTGATTGTGGGATATAGGAAAAATTGAGGGGTCTTGCCAAATGACTAGCCCTATGAATCTATGAATAGCTAAGACATAAGTAGAAAAATATGTCCCCCAAGCTTGAATCACTATGTTTGAAAAATCCTTTAGAGAATCAATAGTGGCGAGGGGGGAGGGAACCATTCCATGAATCAAACCAAAAATTGACACTATCCCCATTGTTCACTTGCCATGATATGAATTAAGTAATAACTTCTCGAGAAGCCATCATGAAATCCCAAATGATAGACCCCTTTGGCAAGTCTAGCATAGTAAGAACTCTGGAAGGTTCCAAGTTATCTAAATATTTCTCTTGTAAAAGGCAACACCATTTGGCAGAGGATTTTTCATACATTTTCCAAACAAGTTTAGCACCAAAAGCCCTATTCCTATTGGTAATGTTGGGAAGTTTGACACCTCCTGTTCTATAAGAGGTTGACATGGCATGAATAGAAATTAGAAGTATTTTCTTCTGACCATTCATATTATCTGACCAAAGAAAGGTTTGGATTAAAGTTTCAATTTGAGAGATGATACCTTTGGGGGTTTGTAGAATGGAGAAGTAATAATTAGGAATGGTAGAAAGAACAATTCTGATAAGCAAAATTCTATCTGAGAGGGATAACGAGTGAACCTTCCAAGCACTAATTCTACTATTGATATGATCAATCATAGATTTCCAATAAGAGGGTTTATTTGATCCCATAAAAAAGGGAACACCAAGATAAGTATAAGGTAAATGATCATGGGGAAAACCAAGAAGACAGATTATTCTTTGAGTAGCCAATTTGGATGTATTAAAAACATAAATTTTAGATTAGTTGCATTGATACATTGACCTGAAACTTGTGTATATAGGTCAATGGATTTCTTCATACTTTGTGCTTCTTGATGTGTAGATGATCCAAAAAGTAAAGTATCGTCAACAAAAAGAGAATAGGTTATGGACAAAGATGTACCTACAATATTGATACCTTTCCACAACCCATTTTTATTAAAAGAGTTAATAAGTCTGCCAAAGGCATTTGCCATAATGATAAACAAAAATGGAAAAAGAGGGTCACCTTCATGAACTCCTTGGGAAGAGGCAAAGAAATTTGTGGGTGCACCATTAATGAGAATTGAAAAATGCGCACCTAAAATCCAAGCTTTAATCCATTTATACCATTGAGAAGAAAAACCAAACTGATGAAGGACTAGACAAAGAAAAGACCAATTTAGTTTATTGTAAGCCTTCAT
Organism: Cupressus sempervirens; assembly: GCA_028749045.1. Classification (NCBI taxonomy): domain Eukaryota; kingdom Viridiplantae; phylum Streptophyta; class Pinopsida; order Cupressales; family Cupressaceae; genus Cupressus; species Cupressus sempervirens. Next base: position 425,252,929 of record CM053788.1, read on the forward strand.
CACATCTAATTTGGCAACAAAGGCTGAAATATTATGTTCTTTGATAGAATGAAGGGTCTCATGGGCTATTGTAGTTCCCTCAGTTGTTTCTCGACTAGGAACAAAACCCTGTTGTTCTGTCGATATAATTTTTGGAATAATGGGCTTAAGTCACAAATAAATAGCCTTTTTGATAATCTTATAGATAGTGTTACATAAAGAAATAGGACAAAAATTAGAAAAAAAATATGGATCATTAACCTTTGGCATAAGAGCAATATTGGTGGTATGAAAGTTCTTCAAAATGGAAACATTTTTCCTAGATTCTTCAAGAACCTCAAGCAATTCAAAACAAGTGACATCCCAACATTTTAAAAAAATAATGCAGTGAACCAATCAAGCCCTGGTGCCTTATCAACAAGCATAAAAAATACTACAACACAAATCTCAAAAAGAGTAAATGGGGCCATAAGAATCAGATTGTCTTGTTGAGTAATCAAAGAAGGAATGGAATCCAAGATCTCATCCATAAGGTGAGAAGAGGGAGGATCTTGCAGTGGAGGGGAAAGTAGATTAGAGAAGAACCTTACACTCTGAATTCGAATGCCCTTAGTGTCAAAAATCAAATTTCCTAGATGGTCATGAATTTTAAAGATTGTGTTATTAGCATTCTTTTGTTTGGTAGATGCATGAAAAAACTTAGTATTCTAGTCCCCTTGTTGAAGCCATAATTCTCTAGACTTTTGTCTCCAATACTCTTCTTCTCACCACTCCTCTTACAAATTCTTCTATCTTGAATGCATATTAGCATTTAAACCATAGAGTAAAACATGTTCATTAATCTCAGCTAGTTTTTCTTCTACCACCTTTTTTTCCTCAAAAATATTTCAAAAAACATGTTTATTCCAAATCTTGATAAGCCCTTAACTTAATCAGGAGGATAGCATTGCGACACAATAGTAGGCAATGGAAGATAAGGAGGTTTGCAAAGAAATTCTAGTATTCTAAGTAGTCAGGTAGGGTGGATCGATCTCAACACGTTGAAGGCAAATGACTCAAATCCTGGGATGAAATTTTCTTTAAAAGGGCAATCGTGTAGTTGGCAAAACCCTTTTTCTTAAACCCTAGATTTCATATAAACAATAATGCAAAATCCAAGTAGCACCAACAGGTGCCCTTCGACATTTGTGAAAAAGAGACACCTTTCAATGGTCCTTTGCGAGAATTGGTTGATGAGCAAAGGGTGGATGGTGATATCCCCATTCAACAAGGCAATGGGCATCCCAAAGAATGAGATGTTGATGTTAATCCCAAACAAAAATTATATGGGTGTTCTTCCTAGGTAGGAAAGGGCTTATGGGAGAAGCGTGAGAGTTCATTACAAGGAATGCAAAGGCAAATGGTTTCCACAAACTCTGGGAGAGCTCCCTCCAAACCCACATTTTTGAAGGCTAATGGAAATGCTAGTAAACCAAAGAGGATTTGGAGGAAGAAGTGATTAGAGAATATTGTTCATGCAGACATAGGGTTTAAAGATCAGGCAGTAATGGAAATCATTATTCTAGAAAGGTTGATTTCCTCGCATGTTGAATTATTGAGAAAGATAGTGCTTAGGATGTAGATTCAAATCCATAATTTTAGCAAAATAGACATACAAGCATGGATTTTCAGTAACTGGCCAAGTACAAAAGAGGTATTATTCCATGATTAAGTTTTAAACTATTTTATTGTTCTCTTTACTTTAGTTGAGACTAGGGATTGGGTGCATAAATTCAAAGGGTGGTTTTGTAAAATTTTTGGTAGATCTACCTGTCCATTTTCCCCTAAATTTTCCCCTAAATTGAGCGATGTTATCTTTTTTCCCCACTGGATAGAATTACCAGATTTGCCCCTTGAATACAAAGACACAAAAATTGTTGAATTGATAGCAAACAAGGTGGGTATCTTTATTAGGCATGATCTTATCCCTTTTGAACAAGTCTTTCACCCAATTAGGGTTTGCCTACTTCAGAGCAATTAGAAACCAATTCCACGATATATGATTTGACACTCCAAATGGGGGGATTTGAAGAAAATTGTTTCTATTCAAGAACCAGAGGTTATTGATCAACATTCTTTGATTTTGGGTCATTTTAATGTTGATTGCCAAGGTGTTGTTTCAGAACAGATTATGGTATGCGAGGATCATTCATCAATGCTTGAGAAGTGTAAGTTTACGCAGGTTGTTGATGTAAATAGTATAGATACCCATTGAATTACTTGTAATAATGATACTACTCTACCTATTTCTCATTCAGACTTGGATGTACCAAATGAACCTTCACAAGATCGTATCCTTGCTTCAAATTTGGAAATTAAGGGTACCATTCATTCAGATCATTCTTCCCTCTCATTTTCAAGTCACTACTCTCGTGTAAATTCTACAATGGAGGTCTGTAAAGATAACCAATTTAGTCCTGGGCTGGAACTATAGATTTCCAATACTTTAGAGAATTGTCATAAGATTATGGATAGAAGGGGTCTCGTCAAATGTCATTTTGCAAAACAATTTTTGATATATTTGCTAGGAGTAAGTTTTAAAAATCAATTTTTTTTTATGGAACATGCTCAAAAATTCCATAACATTTCATACCATCAAACAATTTGTAGGCAGTTGAATTTCCAGAATTTTATTTTGTTTGATTGGAACAAACAAAGTTGGTCTACAACAGATTTAGTCACACATCATGTTATGTTTAATCAGTCCCCTCTGGAGATGTTTGTCCCAACATGTAAACAGACCATGCAAGGGCTCAGGTTGGGCAGTAATATGGAATCTGAGTTACATCAATTAGCCAATGAGATTTCAGCGTTTATGGTATCAAAACAATTTCAAATTAATTGCAGATGAAGTTAAGCAACAAGATATGTCCTAGATATCAGTAGAAAAATTTGAGGAAGGTCAAAGACAAATAGGAGATTTCCAACCTGAACAAATGATCAATGGCAACATTGGCTGTGGGCCTACTTTTGATTTCTCACAAACCCTTTCAATTATGAAGTCACTTGGAGATCCCATTATGGTATCTTCTACACCAAAAACTCGGGACAAAAAAAGTAAAAGTACAAAAGCTAAAGAAGAAATTGCAACAAACATTCAATCCACTTTGGAAGAGAAATTTAAATCAGTAAAAAGAGTCACTAGAAAGACTAAATGTCCTCTAGTGGAAGGATGAAGATCATAACATGGAATGTCAGGGGCATCAACGCCCCTGACAAAAGAAGTAGTCTTAAAAAACTACTTGATGAGTCGAGGGGTGACATTATATTACGTCAGGAAACAAAGTTATCAAATGAAAAGTATGAGGAGTCAATTGCTAAATGGAAATAATGGAAATCTATCAATTGTCCTAGTGTTGAGGCATCGGGAGGTTTAACCACTTTGTGGAACCCAAAAGTTGTTACTAGAAGCTTAATAGATCAAGATTTGGGTTGGCAATGTTTCAAGTTTCAATATTTTGAAATTTTGATGGTTATCTTTAACATTTATGGTCCCTCAAGTATTTCAGATAAGGCTAAATTGTGGAATGTCATTTCAAAAAAAATCAAATCTTTACCATGTAAGGAAACTTGGCAACAAAGAATATAACTGTTTCCACATAACCCATAATAGATCTGAAATAAACACGGAATTAAAATCCACATGCAAGAGAATAGACAACATACCCACAAAATTGTGACACAAGATATACCCTGGGAAACCCTCATTGAGGGAAAAACCCAGCCTCCAAAAGCATCCATCATCATGTATTATTCAGCAAAAATACCATTGCCATACACCCATGGAAGCCTTCATGGCCATAGCCACAACCGAGAAAACTATGTGAACAAGCATGAATCCACACATCCCATGCCATGCTTCCAACCTTCACAAATGCTCCCTTGGCTAACCTGTCAAGCCTTGTCCCGCTCGACTCTTGCCTTTTGTCTTCTTGTCACTCTTACTCTCTCAACAACAACTACCCTTGTGGCTGCTTATATAGTAGCAAGTCCCACAAAACCACTAAGTGGTATTACATAAACCATGTGCTAAAACCATGTGCTACCTAACCCACTGACCCCACATTTAATATTGGGCATTTAATTCTTTTCCCCAATATTAAATAATTACATAAAATATTTTCACAATGTTACAATACAACTTATCAAGAATATTCTATGAGAATCTTTACATGTTGCACGTCCATCTAGGTACAACATTACATAATAAAATAAAATAATAAAATAACAATATTATGCAATGTGTGCAACACCCATTATCTCAACAATCTCCCACTTGTTGTATACATTGCATAGGGTCAATCCGTAGCCACACAAAATGAACAAGGGAACAATCCCTCCCAGCACATCCACCATCATGGATCAAAAAACACCAAGTGCTCCATCTTGGTACCCGCAACAAAATCAAAGTATCCAGCATCTCGAACATGAATGATCTCACCTCCTATTATGCCACTCCCACTGGACATACATAGAAGCCATCCAAAGAGAAAACCACCCAACCTGTCGCATTAAAAGATCATAAAATCCTGTACCAACTAAAATTCCAAGCACAAATAACCTGATCCAAAGGTAATTACATGTATCCGTAGTTGTCAAAATATCCATAGTTGAAATAGCACCCACAACAAAGTGCCAAACCCATCCAACTATCCATACCTCAAAGGTATAACAAGTGAATCTCATATCACTGACATATCCAATCTATAACCTGCAATCACAAGCCTCAAGAGCAATACCTGCCACATATATGCCAAGAAGCTCCCACTGCAAAAGATAATGTCAAATCTATAACCAATCCACTCAACACATCTCAAAGAAGTGAATCCATGTAGTATCAAGGACATCCACAATACATAAACTAATATCCTGTAAGAACAACTCTCATAACAAGTCTCTAATGCTCTCCCAAGTTCACCACAACCAACAGAGGAAAGAGATAAAGGAATAACTATGTCATCTCTCACATGACATACATGAGCACAAACTAGTGATCACAATCTCCAACCAATCTCAAATCCAATGTAAGCAAAACTAAACATCCAAGAAGATAACCAAGACTAGAGAAACCATGCAAATCATAACCTGTATCATGTCCTTCTACACAAACCTCTAGATGTAAACTGTGCAAGTATGATCTCCTCCATAAAACCCCAACAAGAAGCCTCAACAACACCCAAACCATACCATATAACTAATCATAGATGTAAGCCTCTCACAAGAAGATCAAACTCAATAAACCCATTCCTAAACCAAGGACTAACCATTCCTAATCCAAGGAAAATGCTCAATATAAAACCATCTCCCAAACTCAACCAGCATAACAACATATGCACATGGAGATAACCAATGCTAAACCATCTCTCAAATGAACCCTCCAGAACTAACTCATGTACCATAGCTCAAGATCCATATCCATGAAAGACAAGCATAAATATAATGCAACTGAGAGAAACAATGGGCTATACCTCTCAAGTAGCAAACCGCTGAGTAGACCAAGAGTGGGGAATGAGAATGCTCATCAAGATACCCAAGTCTCCAACCAAGACTCATCTAAGAACAATCTCCTCTCAAGTCCATATCAGGTGACTGCCCCTCGGACTTCCTGCTGAAACCATCAACTGTCCCAACAAATACTTCTCTAATCCAAGAGAAATCAGCGTCACCACCATCTCTAAGTATCCATGAGCACCTATAACCAATCAATCCATGCCAAATCCAAATGCAACATAGCAATATCATGAAGTATCTAGCTTATGATCAGTGTACTCAATACCAAGAAACTAAACCAAGATCAATGTCAAAGTTCCAACCATGGCCTCAGGAATATAAACATGACAACATGATCTTACCATCTCAACTAAAGAGATAACATGCTCCATATGAACATACCATAACATGTCACAACTCTAAACACGTATCAAGAGTATACCATGACATAATAATGAAACCATCCTCACACCAAGGATAACATGCCAAATAAAAGCATAAACCACACCTTTGCCAAGAACCCTGTGAGTCCTCAAGATGCAACCATCTCCACACACCATGAAGATAACCAAGAACTCCATGATTCCTCAATATCTAACCATCTTCATACACCATGAAGATAACAAGTGCACCATGCAAATGTCAAAGACGCTTCTGCAGCAACAAGATCTAAGACAAACCTCCAACATCTGCAAACACTCAATAAATATATCAATGCCAACAACTCCCACTCAATTGTGGTACCAAGTCACCTATGGCATCATAAAATCCATCTTCTCCAAACCAAGAAGATATAAACCAAACCAGGAACTAATCATGCACTGTCACCCCATCACTGTCACAAGCTCCCACTAAACCATGTATCCAAGCTATCCATGACATATGATGAACAAACCATCCTCTAACCATGAGAATCAACCAAGGCATCAAACAATCAAAGAACTCAAAGTGCACATCATGAGCTCCTCAAAAGAAACCAAATAACCATGATCCTCAACCAAGAAGATATACCACCATAACCAAATCAGAAAATCCAAGCTAATGAATATCAAGGATGTACCTGTATAACCAATCATGTCATGCCAAAATCCATGACACCATGATCACATCCATGAACCGAGCATCTGGCTCTCAATATGTCTAACATGTCAGCATAGTCAACCACAATCCTCCACCATGACTGTCCTTGGTAACAACATCTCATCCCTTCTACATGAAGAAATCAATAAATCATGTGACTTAGGGCATAGACAACCCAAATCCAAGCCACCAATCTGAATATGCATCAATAATGAAAGATCAATGGGCAAAGACAACCCATAATCAAGCTATAAATGCAACCTGTAAGTATAGACCGCTTACAACACTGCACAACTTGTAGACCCAACAAGTCATCATGCATATCCAAACCAAATATTGATAACTATATCATCATGAGACCAATTTGAAATATGAACTGAGTATACAATGACATCAAAACTTAAATCTCCAATGCCATAAACTCACAATGTTACCATAGTCAAAATATACCTATAAGCTGTTCAGATAAATATATCACCAAATAAATCATGCCAAACTTGCACCAAATCTGAACCAATGTGTAGAGCTCTCCAAGAGCTTTCCGTTGACTACTCGAAGTCCAAAATCCGACTCCGTATGCCCAAGTTATGCCCCAATTTGTCCTCAAAATAAAGAACATCTGTCTTTAGGGCCCTGAAAACCTAACAAAATTTTAAAATCACAGAACCAAACCTACACCATCTTGTAGTGCTCTGAATTAGCTTTCCAACGCCTGTAAGAACTCTGAAATCTGATATTCTGAGAGAAAGTTATGGCCGTTTTACTAAGACAGTCTTTTTACCATTTTCAGTACGATTTTTCATTTTTATTATTTATTTATTTTTTTCAATGACGAAAATTCCGATGGGATTAAATTTGACGGCCATCATGGGCTGAAACCAAAAAACTCTTTCATTTCCTTTGAACATGGCCAAACTAGGGCATATTATATATCAAAATTTATGGAAATGTCAACCCGGATTCAATGGTGAGGTCTATTTTTACCCAGGAGGTCATTTTTGCAAGCTACCCCCCAAAAACTTCATTTAAATGAAACATCCAAAAAACCCTTTTGTCCAACAATTTCCCATGCCCAAATATTTTAACATCCCATCATAACAGCAAACCCAAAACCCTCAGATCTGCAATAAATCATTCATATATCTTGCCCTTTCTTTCATCCTCTCATGCATTCCTATGGATTCAATCTAGGGTTATAATAATAAAACCATAGCTCTGATACCACTTGTAAGGAAACTTGGCAACAAAGAATATAACTGTTTCCACATAACCCATAATAGATCTGAAATAAACACGGAATTAAAATCCACATGCAAGAGAATAGACAACATACCCACAAAATTGTGACACAAGATATACCCTGGGAAACCCTCATTGAGGGAAAAACTCAGCCTCCAAAAGCATCCATCATCATGTATTATTCAGCAAAAATACCATTGCCATACACCCATGGAAGCCTTCATGGCCATAGCCACAACCGAGCAAACTATGTGAACAAGCATGAATCCACACATCCCATGCTATGCTTCCAACCTTCACAAATGCTCCCTTGGCTAACCTGTCAAGCCTTGTCCCGCTCGACTCTTGCCTTTTGTCTTCTTGTCACTCTTACTCTCTCAACAACAACTACCCTTGTGGCTGCTTATATAGTAGCAAGTCCCACAAAACCACTAAGTGGTATTACATAAACCATGTGCTAAAACCATGTGCTACCTAACCCACTGACCCCATATTTAATATTGGGCATTTAATTCTTTTCCCCAATATTAAATAATTACATAAAATATTTTCACAATGTTACAATACAACTTATCAAGAATATTCTATGAGAATCTTTACATGTTGCACGTCCATCTAGGTACAACATTACATAATAAAATAAAATAATAAAATAACAATATTATGCAATGTGTGCAACACCCATTATCTCAACATACCACAGCAAAATTGTATCATAGGTGGTGACTTCAATGCAATTCAAAATAACAAGGAGAAATAAGGAGGAATTTTTCCATCTCTAAAAATTATGGAGGAATTTGATAACTTTATCACTACTAACGAATTGTTTGAAATTGAAACGTCCAATGGATGCTTCACTTGGCATAATAGAAGAGATGGTTTCTTGCACATTATTGAGAAACTTGATAGATTTTTAGTTTCACAGGCATGGAAAGTAACATCTATCCTATTCTCGGCAGAAATTCTTTCTTTTTCGAGATTGAATCACTTTCTTGTTTCATTATCCTTAGATAATAAAGTGGACCAGTCAACATCACATTATAAATCTTCATTTAAATTTGAAAGAATGTGGTTCAGACATCCAATGTTTCTTCCTTTAATTAGACAATGGTGGGTCAGTGCTCCACAGGAAAAAGGTAATAGTATGTTTCGATTCTATAAGAAACTCCAATATCTTAAAGAAAAAATCAGAGTTTGGAACAAACAAGTTTTAAAAAATATATTTTTGAGGAGAAAAACGAGGTGCAGAAGGAACTTCAAGAAGTTAATGAAGAAATCATCAGTTTTGGCTTGAATTCAAATTCATATTCTTGCCAGAAAGAGAAGCAATTTCAATGGGTGGAGTTGTGTCACAGGGAGGAAGGATATTGGCCGCAAAAATCTAGAGAATTATTGTTAAGTGATGGTGACTATAACACAAAATTCTTTCATGCTTCAGCGAGTCAAAAAAAGGCAAGTAAATCTATTTTTTCAATCATGGAACAACTTACGGGCAAGAAATTATTAGATGAGGCAAGTATCAAAAGGGAAGGGGTTAGATTCTTTAAAGATCTTCTTGATCCATTAGTGAAAATGGATGTAAATAATCATCAACTTGACTCTTTCTTAGAGGCAGTTCCACAAATTATATTAGATCAAGATAATGATGCTCTAATAAAACCCTTCACTTTGGAGGAAATTCGGAGAATAGTTCAATCTCTGCCTCTAGATAAAGCATCTGATCCTAATGGTTTTACAACTCTCTTCTTTTAGAAATGTTGGGATGTTCTGGGTTGGGATTTTCTTATGACTCTAGAACCCTCCCGACGCAAGGGTTATATGTGTGGGAATTTTAATTCTACTAATATTGCCCTCATTCCTAAGTTTAGTGATCCCCAGACTTTCATTGATTTCAGACCAATTTCATTGTGCAACACTATATACAAAATTTTCACAAAGGCAATTTACTCTAGACTTCAAGTTTTGTTGCCCAATATCATTTCTCCAGAATAGGGTGGTTTTGTGCCAGGTAAATAGACGTCAGAAGGAACAATTGTCACTCATGAAATTCTTCATCATATTAAAGAAAACCAAATCCCTTCATTTTTTATTAAACTTGACATGATGAAGGTGTATGATAGAGTTAATTGGTCCTTTCTTACCAAAGTATTGGAGAAATTTGGATTCAGTAAAGCTTGGTTCAAATGGATCAAAGCTTGAATTTTGAGGGCTACTTTTTTGGTTCTTATTAATGGGTCTTCGGAGGGATACTTCAAATCTTCTCAAGGAATCAGACAAGGTGATCCTCTTTCACCTACCTTATTTATTTTTATGGCAGAAGCTTTTAGTAGGGCCATAATTCAATCTCAATAGCTAGAGCTTTGGAAAGACATCCAGTTTGGAGAAAATGATCTAGTAGTCACTCACTCTCTCTTTGCAGATGACACTTTATTGTTTGGATCTGCAAACATTAACGAAGCCAAGCATATTAAGTATTTACTAGACCAATATTCACGTTCTCAGGTCAGAAGATCAGCAAGGTTAAATCTAAAATTTTCTTCTTCAACACAGCTCCACCTATTGTACAAAGGATTAAAAAGATTCTCAATTTTGAGGAGGAAAAATTACCATCTACACATTTGGGTGTTCTCTTTTTCATGGGCAGTAATAAAGCTTCTTATTGGAAAAATATAGTAGATAGAATTAAAGCCAGAACAATGGCTTGCATAGTAAGATCACTCTCTCTATCTAAGCAAAATCTTTTACTTAAGTCTGTCTTATCAGCTATCCCAAATTATTACTTCTCTATATTATCAACACCCAGGTTTATTATTAAGCAGATTGAAGGCATTATTTGGGGTCTTTATGGACAAAAAATATATCTAGTAATAGAAAAATCCCTCTCATCTCATTAAAGGAAATGTCTTTAGAGAAGTATCAAGGTGGGGTTAATCTTCCTAATTTGGCTTTAAGAAATATTGCTTTTGGAGAAAAATTAGTTTGGTCTTTGTATGAGAAAGTAGAGGCTAAATGGTGTAGGATCTCTCAGAGAAAATATTTAGATTCTTTTGACCCCTCCAGAATTTTCACTAAGGATCACTTGCCTAAAGGGTCAGCTGTTTGGAACTTCTTGGTGGAATCTCGAGATTTAGTTGCTGGATATTTGACTTGGAAAATTAACAATGGTTTTAAGGCACGTTTTGGCAGGATTCATGGAATGGCCTTCCTTCGCTTTGTAATTCTCCATCCTTTGACAACTAGATTACAAATTTTTGTGCTAAATGGGGCCCCTATGTAGCTGATTATTTTCAGTTTGTTGATCCAATGTCAGGTAGAGTTACTTGGAAAAACCCAAACAAGTGACCAATTCCTAATCAGATTAAAAAAGAATTTGTTAGTATTTGTAAATCAAGGATTTTTATAGTGTCTAATCTCCCAGATACATTGATTTGTGCCCCACACCAAGAGGGCAGATACTTAGTAAAATTGGGTTACTTAACTGCCAAGAACCTAGAAATTGGGTACAAGTAATTTCGGGTATTCAAGTTTTGTTGGAACCCAGTAGTCTTACCAAAGGCAGGAAATTTTTCTTGGCTAGCTTTAAAAAAGAGAATTTTGATAGGAGAAAAGCTATCAAAATTGAATATTTTTTATAATATGAAATGTGTTTTATGCATGGAGGTAGAGGAGAATGTTGATCACCTCTTTGTTCAGTGTAAATTGGCATATCAATGTTGGATCTTTGTTCTTCAAAAATTAAATTTTAGTATGCCCCTTCCAAACACCTTATGGGATATATTCCAAGATTGGCCAACTCCAATTAATCACTCTTATTACTTGTGTGTTTGGAAGTGTATCCCAGCATTAGTTATTTGGGCAATTTGGTGGGAAAGGAATAAAAGGATTTTTAGAAATCAATCTTTGACATTAGAATCTGTCTTGTCAACTTTAGAAGTTGCAATGGGGGAAGTTGTTGTAGCCTATATCAAAAGAACTTCTAAACATCTTATTGTCATAGGTTGGGATATTGCTTTGGCTAATAGATGGGCTTCTTTACCTCTCCATCTTACCAACTCATTACATTTGGTGGTTCTTGTGAGAAATTTAATAGAAAGATGGTTAAATGGATTCTTCCTGCTAAGGGAGTTTGTAAGTTAAACTTTGATGGCTGCTCGAGAGGTAATCTTGGTGAATCGAGAGTTGGAGTGTGTATAAGAGATCATAATGGGAAGGTGTTGGGTATGTTGGCTCAAAAATTGCCAATTGGTACAAATAACAAAGCTAAAGCAATGGCACTCTTATTTGGTTTAGAACTGGCATTTCAACTAAACATAGTTAATATTCACATTGGGGTATTCTTTAGTGGTTATTAATTCATGTGTAAAGAAAAAATCAGAGAACTAGAAGTTTGGTTATATTCTGAAAAAAGATTGGGAAATCATTGATAAATTTAAAGTGGTGTCCTTCTCTCATACTCTCAGGGAGGGAAACCAAGTTGCAGATAACTTATCCAATATTGGTTGCAACTTGAAGATTACTAAGGCAAATATTACAGAGTTTATACCTACCAACTTTCCCATGTTATTTTCCCTAATCCAACAAGAGCAAACCTTTTAATACCAGCTTTATCCATTTATCATTTTATGATGGTTGCACATAAAGAATAATGATGAATTAATATGGATTCCTACCAGGAAAGGAGATACTCGATAAAACTAGAACTTGGGCATTTGGTCTCCTCTTTTCAACAAGCAGATTTGAGAAATTCAAGGGTGTACAAATTCTATTGGAACTCAGTAGTTTTCCAAAAGCTAGTTTGTAGAAAGAGAATTTTGTCAGGGGAGAGGTTGTAGAAGTTGAAAATTGATCACAACTCTTAATGTGTGAGGTGCTTTAGTGTTTTCCAAGTGACTGTGATGTGCTTTAGTGTCTACCAAGTGACTTGGTTTAGAGTTGTTGGAGATGCTTAGGGGTAGCTTTTTTCGAGTGACCTAATTCAGTGATTATTGAGTGTCTCGGTACAGAGTTGGCCGAATGACCTGAGGTAGAGTTGACCAACTTCGGTCGGGTTCATTCATTACCGAGTGACTCGGTACAAAGCTGGCCGAATCACCTAATGAAGAGTAGACCGAGTTAGGTCGAGTTCTTTGATTACTGAGTGACTTGGTACAAACTTGATGTAAAGTTGCCCGAGTGTGAATGGGAACAATGATTGTCAAGTTAATTTTGTCTAGTATTTACCCAGTGAGTTGGTTAATGCTGGTTGAATTGCTCGAGTCTAGTTATAACTGGGTATGGAATATTAATTGGTTGTTCATGCCAGTGTTTAATATGTTTAGTATAGATTCGATGTGTTTATGTCAACTTGTAATTTTAAGTTCGGCACAAGTTAATTGAAGATTTGATAGTGGATTTGGAGATTTATGAATTGCAAGTTAACAAAAATGGTACATTACGTGGATGAATATGGGAGTTTGAAATCATTTCACGGCATTTGAAAGCTATGTGTTCATTAATTGCTTGTGTGATGAAGGTTGTTAAATATGCAATTTTGTCTTCAGTTTCCCTGGTGTTTTTTGAATTTGGGATCATGGTTATTCAGGAAAGTGAGCACAGATATTTTAGAGTGTTCATCTTGGGGAGAGAACGTGAACTCCCATGGTTTGGTAGTGTGCCAGTAAACGAGTTAAAGGAAGTTTTGCATATAAATTGTGATGTTTGCATGCATTATTTTAGAGAAATTCTGTGTTCAACACCTTTCTATTCAATGCTGCTACAAGTCTTTTTCCCATCTCATATCTTATCTTATTTCTTTACTTATGTTACCGACCTCTTCCAAGATTTGAGTCTAGTGGAGGGTGTTGCAGATAAGCTTGGTTTTCATAATCTTCTTGGAATAGAAGGTCTTAGGAGTGCTCTTCGTGAGTATGTCTTAGTAGTGGGTGTGTTACCTTATGCAAGGGTGAGTGGTTTTTTGCAAGATAAGGGTAATTTAGACTTCTTAGCTGTTGTGGCATCCTTTTTCAAAGCTTTGGATAATGGTAACTTAGGACAAGTGGAGCATTTAATCTGGTGCTATAGAGGTTATTTATCCCAACAAGCTTGTGAAGAGTTAAAAGGCAAGGATAAAGAAATTGATGAACTTATAATGCATGATCATGAGGTTTTGGCACTAATTGAAATGGTGGGGTCTTTAGCTAGGTAGCCTATCAATATTATGTAGATTGATAACCCATTGGGCAGGTTGAACCTCTCAACAGATCTAGAACCTTCTCAAATGGAGTGGGAATTGTATTGAGGAGTATTGATCAACTACATACTTGTACAGTTGGTTTTTTGGTAAGAATAGTAATGGATAAAACATGCCTTCTACTAGTTTGTGGTTTTATGGTCTCATGTTGGTATAGTTGGGGAGATTCTTTTTGCTTTTTATTTGGATATGTAATACATTTTTTGCATACCAATTCGAGGCTAAGGCTGTTGGGGTGTAAAGTTGTCAATTTCACAATTTTGTTCTTAGTATGAATTCAGTGCTTTTTGTAAATGTGTGAATTTATATTATTCACAAATGTAACTTTCAGCAAAGGAATCAGTATTGTATATCTTGTAATTATGGTAAAGACTAAAGGGTTTCTTGTTGAGTTCTTCACTTCACGAGCCCCTTTGACATACTGCATTTTCTTGTGAAACTGAACATTTTTGTTCTTAGCTCTAGTGGAGCATCCTTCCACCATTGTTTTAAGAGGCCATCAAAGTGGGGATGACGATACCACACACTTTCAAACTTAAAAGATGGTCTAGAAAAACTAGTAAGAGGAGAATATGATGGAATAATGGACAATTGAATAGGGAAATGGTTAGATTCTGAATATGGTAGTATATTCGATTGGATAGAATAATTCATGAATTTCCAACATTGTGAACACAAAAATATATCCAATCTAACTGCAATCCAGTGGAACCCAACTATTTTATTAGTCCAAGTGAAATATCTAGCTTGTGGGGGAATATCAAATAGAACATTATTGTTAACAAAGTCATTAAAGTCCTAGGTAGCTCTAGGAGGGGGAATAATACCTCCATACTTATCCATGGGATGGAGAATGGCATTAAAGTCACCGACAATAATAAATTTGGCACCTACTAATTTTTGGATAAAACCTGTAAGAGCAAGCCATAAACTTTATTTATCTAACGTAGGGGTAGGGCCATAAACATTAATCAAATGGAATGAAAGTTCATAGTGTTGAATGGATAACATTTTCTAGTTAGTTCCTTGATGAAGATGTTGAGCCTTGATAGTAATACAACAAGGCCCCCGGAAGCACCTAAACTAGCAACATGTGAGGAATTCCATGTTGACCAACATCCAACAAATTTTTGAAAGTTATTTGTTGATAGCTTAGTCTCCTAAAGCAAGATTAGGTCACATTGGATAGAATCAAAACACTACTTGATCCTATTATGTTTGGAATGGGAATTAATGCACCTGAAATTCCATGAGAGGATCTTCATAACTGACAAGGAGCACTCTTAGCACTCCTTGTCTATCATTTAGAGGTAGCAAAATTGTCATCTAGAGTTGACTGGATCCCTGCATCAACTTATTTTTTAGCTTTTGATGCTTTCGATGGCCTACCCCTAGGATTAGAATATTTCTTAGTTATAGGAGATTATGAGAGGGGGGTTTGCAACACATACAATTTCTAAGAGAAATCAAAACTAACATTAGTAAGAAGTGGATCAGCAAAGTGGGACCTAGTTTGACCAAAACTATCTGTTTGAGCAGGAGACTTTTTGACTGCCAAGCCAAGATCTAAAAAATTCATAAAGCCCTCCATCCTAGGTGAAGGGGGGTCTAATTTAAAGTGTACATTATCCTCAGGTAGGTCATGGAGCATGTTATCTTCATCAAAGAATTTGGGAGGAATTGGTACACTACACTCTACTACTAAAATTTGGGCATATTCAGAAGACAAAGAATGTCCTTAGGAAACTAATGTAGCTTCTAATCTAGACAAGAAAGAAAGATTTTGATCATTAAAAATGAGCTCATTAACAACAAAATCCATCTAAGAGGGATAAATAACATCTTCTTCATTGGTAGTTGGATATGTAATTGTAAGTTTAGAAGATGTCAACAATGTAAAAAGAGATTGATTGAGACTTATATACTTATCTCAACGAGCATTCCTTTTAGAGAAAATATGGGTTAAAAAAAACATAATTTTTTTAGCAAAATTAGAGGAAAAAGACCTTAAATTGGGAAAATTCATAAGAGAGAAAAAATTCCCCAAAACTGAATATTGGGAGTTATTAGGACTCGAACAGTCTCTGTGGGATTGATCTTTTTGTGTATAGCAATGATCCTTTGGCAAATGATAAACAACTAGATTTACAAATGAAAAATGATATGGGTCACTTGATAGTTTAGCTTGAGATACACAAGCATCATTAGGGGCAAAAGGAACAGACTACATCGTAAGAGTACATTTCAGGGGTCAGAGTTATGGCTACTACAAACTATTAGATTAGAGCAACTCGGATCTCGACATTAATTAGTAAAATGACCCAACCAACCTCCCATCTTAACCACAGTTTGTGTGTCCTGAATAATCATTTTTTGGTTCCAATGTCCATATATAGATGACATAATCAACGAAGAAGGTAATGGTTTATTCAGGTTTAGCAAGGCACAAAACCTTATAGAAAGAGATGGTTCATCAAAAGGCACTAGATCATGTTAGATGAATACACCAATTTTATTTTCTATTAATTAAATAATTTGTGGATCTTTATATTCCATTGGTAAAGCAGGAAGCTCAATCCAAAATGGCATAAAATCATAGGATGTATGACTAGGTTTAAATTTTGGAGACTAAGCGTTGGTATATATTCCCAACACTTTACAAAACCAACTCTTACTTCAAAGAACATTATCCTGAGAAAGCTTAGAATCAAATATAGCATTAAAAAAAAGACTCATGATCAATGTAGAATAAATTAGTAGCACCATGCCAATAGCGCTTCACCCAAGAAAGAAGATCTGCAGTCGGGAGGAAGGACCAAATCTTATCAATGATTATTGTGTCAAGCATGTAAGAGATCTATGATTCAAGAAGTCCATCTTCAATCACAAGAAGCTAGGCATCACCATTTGTGAGTGTGGCATTTGAACTATCCAGATTATTATAGGGACCAATTGATCTTATTGAAGATGTAGACCCCAATTTTTCCTTCCAAACTTTGGCAGGCTGATTTCCCACAGTTTTTTTACCTCCAAGCAAAATATTATTAGGATAAGATAGAAATTTTAGATCAGTAATGGAGATGTTATTTGGCCATGACACATAAGAAGGGAGTTGGTAGTTGAAATGTTCGATCTCCTCACCAGTTTTAGAAAAAAATAGGTGTGGGCCACTAAAGTGGTCCATGACAAATATCAAAAATTAGCTGGATCTAGGGTTTGGTAGCCTTGAGACCATGTTTTTTCTTCTTTGCACCACGTCCACTACGGCCAGAGCCATATGACATGTTGAAATCTCTTACATATGTTTTTCCACCATGATGATGAAGAAGAGGAAGATAAGCTTGGTTCGAAAACCTCCCATGCACATCAAGAGCTCTAGTCCTTCCACCTCGCTCATGCTCAATAGAAAACTCAACCAATTCCCCTTTTGCAAGAGATCTAAATCCATTACTGCGAATCAATGTCTTGCGAATGAAAATATCTTTTTTTCCATCATCAGGGGTAAAGAATCCATAACTTTTGCGAATCGAACCACTTGACCTTTCCAGTCCTTTTCCCACTCTGCACCATATTTATGTTTCAATAATCCAATTACAAACCTTAGTAAATGTATACAAAATTGTAGATCTAGATTTACTAAAGGTCACAAGTCCTAATTTCCTCTCATGTAAATATAGTAGCAAAGTAAAGTAATGATTGACGGAAGTCACAATTTGGTATCGTGGGTTACAAATCTGATTCTAACTTTCCTTGATCCAACCTGACTTTCTGATGCAACTTTTTAGAAGTTGATATCCAGTGCAAGAAATGGTCTGATCTAATTATAGTTTTATCCAATTGAAATCAATGTTAATTTTGCATCTCCAACTCTACTTCCCAATCTTGAACTATGAAAACCTATTGAATCCTTTCTAAAACTTGCTTCTGAATCATCTGTTGTTGTAAATGGAGGTCTTGGTGAATTGGAATTGAATTGGAGGCACTCTATTGAAAATCATTATTGTTGCTAGAGTTTGCAACTCCAAATCTGTTTTCTTTCCTTTGCCACTACTGTAGTTCGCTACTCCAAATCCATTCCTTGATAGTTAGGGAAGATATAATTTTGATTCTCCAAGCATGTTGGTCTCCTCCAGAGCTTACCTTTGTTCTTTCAATTGAAATGGATTTTATATTCCTCGAATTTTGAATATAGTCTTCTTACAACTACTAAAACTCGAGCAATGGAGGTGCGAAATCTTTATTTTCCCAGCACACTTTGAAGGCAATACTATTCTTCACATCAATGCAAAGGAAGGGAATTTGGAGCTACTTCAATGGATTCTTCAAAATGTGAAAGGTTGTTGTATGTCTAGATCGCACAATGTTGATCAGAATATGTCACTACACGAAGCAATTTACTCAACCTAGATCTATTATTATATTTGCACATCAGATGATTTCACTAAATCGCAGTGGTTGCAAAAAGAGATATCCAATTTGGCAAATTAGGGTTCATCAAATAGATATTATTAATTTTCCATTACACATATATTAATAGGTTGAAATAAAACATCGTTTGGCTTTGCTTTTACCTACGGTTTTCTTATATAAAGACAACCCAATTTGAGGGAATATTTCTATTTTTATAAGTCCATATTATTTTCACAATTTAAGTAAATAGGGAAGAGAATGTGTATGCTTGTGATCATTTGGGTTTGTTTTGAGATATGTCACTTGTATAGACTTCAGTATTTAATTTAATAGAGAAAATTAGCTGAATTTGTTTTGAGATATGTCACTTCGACTTTAGTATTGATTTTAATAGAAAAAAAAATGGTTAATGGAAAGGAAAATCAATAAAATAATAATAATAAATAACTTTATTAATAGAAGTAGTAATGTAAGATCTATACATATATATTGTAGTATGCTTTTAATAGAATAAATTCCTTGTGTAATGGGTAGGAAAATTAATATATATAAAAATAAAAATAGAAATTAACTATTACTTTATAATAATAATCAATTCATATTATATATGTGAGCACATGTTAATATCTAGGTATTAGTCTTTACTCCAATCTAGTTCTATTTTTATATAGTGCTAAGGTGGAAGCTATTTTTTCTCAATCTTTCTATTAATCAAAATCATTTTTTGAATCTTACAGAGGAATTGGAAACTATATAATAGTTTCCAGTTATTTCTATCTTTATGAGAAGATATTAATATGAATGAAATAGAGAAAATTGCTCTCTAGTTCGAGTTATTTCAAGTATTTTTCATCCCTTTTGAAATAAATTGGACGAACTCCCTATTAATTCAATAACATAGAATTACTAATGACTATTCATAAGCAATCAATATTTTTTATTTTTTATTGAAATAAATATTAAATAAGGTCTACTAATCCTTTTTCATACTTATACAAAGTGTATATGCTAGAAATCAGATTTGAACTGGTGACACAAGGAGTTTCAGTCCTCTACTCTATCAACTGAGCTATCCTAGCTATTCCCATGTGCATCATACTAGCACAGTGACCAAACTCCTATCAACTAAAAAGCAAAAAGGTAAAATACAACATGAACAAGTAGAATAAACAATACAACTAAAAACATTATTTATACAATAAATAATACACAATATATATATTGTATATTATTTGTGTATGATATATACAAAGATGTATATAGAAGAGAAGCATACATTGATCATACAATTGAAACTTCTTATGTTCTAAGACACCTAACAAATTGAAAATAAAATAGATAACCTGGGGATAGAAGGACTTGAACCCTCATGATCTATAAAACCAACAGATTTTCCTCCTACTCCAATTTTCATTATTGTTGACATTGACATGTAGAATTGGGCTCTATCTTTATCCTCGTCCAATTATTACTTCAAAAAATGGATTGTATCCAATTCAAATTATGTTGATTTGTTGGAATTGTTTCTTTTGAGGCTCTGCACCTATTCCATTCTCATAAAGGAAACTATTGTCTCTAGGAATTAGATTTGGCTTAGACATCAACTGATACAAAGAGAATAGTTTTCAATCAAATGTATATTGACCAATTAAACCTCTCTACTAGGATATATAATTGTCTCAAAAAGGCAAATATAAATGTAATATCAGACCTTTTGAATTATAGTGGAGAAGATTTAATGAAAATAAAACATCTTGGGGAACATCTTGTCAAAGAAATATTGGAATTGATATGAAATATCGAAATTGATTCACCAGGAAATCCGGTTTAGAATTATAATAGTTCTATTTTTTCTCCCAATTCAGGACCCCTTTTTCTAAGTTCTTCTAGAAAGTAAATATGAAAATAATTTTTGACCATTTTGTAATTATAATAATAGTAGTAATAATATTAAAAATGAAAACATTTTTAAAAACATTTATCTAGGGAGAGACCATTTATCTTAAAGCAACTACTCCTTAGATATATAAACAAAAGATTTCCCCCCTCCCCTATATTAAGATATTCTAATTTCTATCAAATCGGAAAAGACCTAGAGTTAAAGATTCATTGATAGGTAACGTTGCTCCAATACCTAACCAAAGAGCTACTGTAGTACCAATTAAGAATACTATTGTAGCTATTGGACTAGAAAATGGATTTTGGAATTGATTCACATTCTCTAAGAAAGGAATTTTCAATAGTCCTGTAGGTATTGAAGCCATTAAAAGGAGACCTAATAATTCATAAGGTATTGTACAAAGTATTTGAAATACAAGGAAAAATACCATTCGGGTAATATTTCCAAAGGAGTTGCAAATGAATTTTTTGGTTCACCAATCATTGATGGTTCTAGAATTGCAAAACCTATGATACATGCAATAGTACCAAAAATAACTACTAGAAAATTATATAAGAGATCATTGGGACAAGCAGGCTTGCCACAATAATTATGTCCCACACCTTTAGCTAATTTAGCCCTTAATATAGGATCATTCAAGTCAGGTTTATTTGTTATTGGAATAAGTAG
The DNA here is from genome assembly GCA_028749045.1 of Cupressus sempervirens. Classification (NCBI taxonomy): domain Eukaryota; kingdom Viridiplantae; phylum Streptophyta; class Pinopsida; order Cupressales; family Cupressaceae; genus Cupressus; species Cupressus sempervirens. The sequence goes on from CM053788.1 coordinate 425,273,964, forward strand.
ATTTTTATGAATGAATCTATCCCCTGAAAGAACCAGACATGCAAATTTTGATCATTTGGCTCGAGCAATAGTTGAAATAAAAATGATGAATGATGTATCGTTAGAATCAGTATAACTAAGAAGATCTATGGAAAATTCATAAAAAAAAATTCGTATGCTCAATATCCAAGTAAGCTCACAAATCTGATAATGATCAATATGCCTTTTGGATCATCTTATTCCTTGTAATTTGTGTTTATCTAGACCCTTGCAATGTATTTTGCATAGAAGGTATTGACATTTTATTAATCTAGCCTTTTTCCCTCTTCAGATCCCTTCTTTTGCTCTGATAATTTACCATATTGAAATGCAAGGGAAATGCATGCATTTTCATACTATGAAAAGGAAAGGATAAATTTAGGTAATAAATATTAGTTCTGAAATGTTATTACTATTACCTGGATCTCACGGAGCCTATTTTAGATTCGATCATAGAAATAATTCTCTTATAACACATCAAAGTGTTTGCCTTTTGCCCAGGTTCTAAACCTCTTGTTTTTGGAAAGAAAATTGGGATAGAGACACATTTCAATTTGAATCTTTATATGGAAGATCCTATAAAATGATCTACACGGCCTAATTAATAGTTTAAGTCAAACACTTCCATAATCCGTTTTCTCCATTTGAGATCAGTATCTACTTCAATTATTTGTATTAAACATACTTAATAATTGAAAGGAGAAATCCAAGAAACATGTTTTTCAAGGCAATGATCTATTATAAAAATAATAGGTTTTCAATACTGATTCAAAATATTTATTTCCTTTTTATAAAGGACATGAAATACCTTGTTTGTGGATCATTAGAAAATGCATTAACATAAATACAGTAGTAAGAAGGGGTAATATGAAAGTGTGTAAACTATAAAAATGGGTTAAGGTCAATTGGCCCACACTAGCACTTCCATGTAATAACTCTACCAAAGGAGTTCCTATTAACAGAATGGCCTCAAGCACACTAGTCACAATTTTGACTTCCCAATAACCAATTTGATCCTCGGGCAAAGAATAATTAGTTGCACCGAAAGATACGGTTAATACGGCTAGAATTACAACCGTAACCCAAGTTAATTCGCGAGGTTTTTTGAATCCACCTATTAAATAAATGAGAAATACATGTAAAATCATCATACTTGCTGACCATCGATGGACTAATCAGATTAGCCAGCCGAAGTTCACTTTAGTCATTATGTATTGAATAGAGGCAAAAGCTTCTAGAACGGTATGCAAATAGAATCACCTAGAAAGTCGTATCCGATGAAAGTTGTATGTATAGTTTGAAGGGAGATACACACACACACACACACACACACACACTCAAACACACACATGTGTGTGTGTGTGCGCGTGTACATTTCTTATATTCATTTACGTATTGGCCCACAATCTATTAATCTTTCTATGATTTGTAATTGAAGATAACTGCAAAGGCACATCATTAAGAACCTTCCATCTATCTAAATGATTTAGACCTACATATCATTCTTATCCATTAGATGCTAGCCATAAAGTTTACTACTCCAAAAATCCACATAAATTAAGAGTTAGCATGTATCATTTAATTGAAAGGTTAAAACAAATAAAAAGAAACATACAAAAAGTCAAGAAAGGCTCTCTCAAGGGGAAATGGAGATTAAAAGTCAAGTGTAAGTTCTAAAATCTCTTGCACCAGCTACTGCTTTGGAAGATTTAAATGGAGTTCACAAAGATCTGAAGTTAGACAAGAGTAGACCTACTTGCATACTTGATTTAGTGAGAGGGGAATGTGGGGTTAGTGATTAAATCATAGAGAAAAAGAACTAATTATAATAGTACTCACATAGTCCCATCAAGGGAGGCAAATTCGCAAGCTTTGCATAGCTCATGCCTTGCATCAATCATGGTAGATAAATACATTTAGCATACTAAAATTGAGAAACACAACCACACTAAGACACTCACACAAAGAACTTCCAACACAATACTTGATGATTCTACGAATGATCTGCACATTGAAAATCTCCACACACAATTCATACAACAATAGAATCGAATAAGACCTTCCTCAGGAATACAAGAAGGAATCAAATAGTTTATTTTCTCAAATGATCAAATGTGTGAGGGGATATGAATGGGAGAAAGATAGTCCAAATAAGTAATCAATATGAAATGAGAGTTGTGTTGATTCGGTAGATGGAGATATAAATGGAGCATATTTATAGGGGTGAGATAGGATCATTGGGTGAGAAATGTGAAGAAGAAACAGTGATAAAATAGACAATGCTTTGTGTTTGATCACACTTTGTGATCAGAAAGAAAGAGTGCTTAAGAATAAGAAAAATGAAAAATGATAGTTTTTGTAGTTATCATTTGTTTATTGCAAACAACGTATATAGTGTTTATGCAAAATATATTTCATCTTTATATCAAGTTTTCCAACTTACTAGGATTCACAAAAATAATGTATATTTACAACAAAAAGTACTCAAATGATACTGTATGGTCAAACTATATTTATATGTCAGGTGCCCTGCAGCTCATAGGCACATTTTAATGCAGTTCACTGAAGAAATACATGGTGATTTTAATATAGTTCAGTGAAGAAATAACTTGTTCAATAATTCTACGATCTTCAAAACCATATGTGCATATATAAAAATTAAGTGCAACATGTCTAATATTTTTTCTTATATACACATTAATTACACCAATTTTTTCTTTCAAAACCATATGTGAAATATAAACATTAAGCACAACATGTCCAATATTTTTGCACATATACACATTAATTACACCAATTTTTCTTTCACAACCATGTGCAGATATAAACATTAAGTACAACATGTCCAATATTTTTGTAGATATACACATTAATTACACCAATTTTCTCTTTCAAAACTACATGTGTAGATATAAACATTAAGTACAATATGTCCATTTTTTTTGCAAATATACACATTAAGTGCACCAAATTTTTCTTTCTAAACCAACTCAATAAGGGTACAAGAATAAGTTATTCCTGTGAGGAAGGATCATGTTAGATAATACAAGGGAATTTGATCAAAAGAGGGATACAATCGCTAGATTTTTGTCTAACTTTCAAAGAGAAGGCCATGACAAATGTTATTTTCCTTGCAAAAGTTGTAATGGCTTAAAGACAAGAAGAATCAAAATCAAAATAGTTAAGAGACATTGTAGGGAGAATGGTCACATTGAAGAGGGGTTTGATTATCATCCATTGGTAAGTTGTTTGTTATATTGTTTTCACAATTAATATACATATGAGCCACAGAAAGGGGGTTGGATTATCATCATTTTTATATAAGTCAATCTCTCTAGGGTAGTATGTGATATGGACCACCACATCTCAAAGGAGCATGGAGGTGTGAGTATTGAAGGAGAAGATGATGATCCCATGGAAGATGATGATCATGCACTAGAAAACACATTTGAAGATGAGTTACAAATACATTGATCCATAATACATTTGGTACTGGTACTACTATTGTTGTTGTTGATGATAATGATTATGATGAGGATGACATTGAGGTCGTCCATGATATACCTCTACTTGAGAAGGCAAACACAACCCTTTACGAAGGATCCCAATCAACTCTTCTCTCTGTTGTATTATTGTTGGTGAGTTTGAAGATTATGAATGGTTTATCCAACATAACAATGTCACATATGATAAGGTTTGTCATATATGTCATTATAGTCTATAAAAGGTGAAACATGTACCATTAAGATTGTTTATACTAACGACTTATATTTTTTTCTCTAAATTGATAGGTGACTATTTGTTACCACCATCAAATGTTCTCCCTCACTCGTACCAAGAATTATGTGCCACTATGAAACATATTGGAATGGAGTATCAAGCAATAGATGCTTGTCCTGAAGATCATGTTATTTATCATAAAGAACATGAAAATGCAACAGAATGCCCCAAATGCCACATGAGTAGATATCAAGATTATCAAGTGACAAAAAAGGTCCCTCACAAGGTTCTTCGTTACATCCCCATTATTCCACGTCTTAAACGATTATTCAGGTGTAGTAGCTTGGCACAATTTATGGATTAACATGCACACAATAGTAGTTGAGATGACATTATTTGAATGATTGCGGATGGTTCAACATTTATGGACATAGAGGAAAAAGTGGCCATACTTTAAAGAAGAACCTCAAAATCTCAAACTTTCTCTAGCAATTGACAGTGTCAATCCATTTGGAGAGATGAGATCCATTTACTCAGTGTGGCATGTTTTTGTTATCAACAATAACCTTCCTCCATGTATTTATTCTTAAAGTAGTTATAATAACTACTATCAAATCTCTAGGCATGGAATGCAATTCATAACCTGACAAGTAGCTTACGATTTCCCTTCATTGACATTTCAATGGAATTAAGAACTAACATCTAAGTACTGGGAATACTAGCACACCAATATCATCGATATTTTTATAGTGGTTACCAACTTCTTTGAAAGGGACAATTAATGCTAAAGTAAAATTCGTTGTTAACTTGTGCAAAATTAATAACCACTACAAATCGTTCAATATGACTTTGGTTGAGATCATGTCGCCTTTTCTATCCAACCCTTTCTAAAGTTTTGTCTAAAAAAGTAATACCATTGAATTGAGAAACAATCTTGAGTAATCTAGTCCAACTGATTTCAGAAACAATCTTAACTAATGTGGTCCATTTGAAAGTTTATTAAGCTAATTTAATGATTATTCCCTGTTTATGAATAGGACAATGAAGAATCAATAGGACAATGAAGAATCACATGCCACTTATCTTCAATCTAATCTTCAGGGTTTAAAATTGGATACCTTAGAAGAAGGGGAGAACCAAAAAGAGGAAGGAGATTTTTAGGTTGTGGCAAAAGGAGATGAAATATAAAGGCCTATGGAAGATATATTGGCTACTGCAATTGATTCTGAAGAGAATTTAGATAACAAGGTGGAAGAAGAGGAAGAAGAGGAGGCAGGAGGAGGAGAGATTATGAATGAAGTAGTGTAGGAAGATCAATTGAGGCAAAGTAAAAGGCTTACCAAGCTTGATTCAATTTTTGAAAAGATTCATGCCCTTGAGTTTGTGATCTTGGAAAAGACCAGCAATGAGTTGTCAATGGATTCCATGAATCAAAGTGTTAGCAATGAGGGTTTTGATGATGTGGAAGCTAAGAAGAGCTTGGATAATGCAAAGAAGGGCGATGAGAATATAGATGAGGAAGCTGAGATAGTAGAAGGTGAGTTCTTGCACATGCTCGAAGAAGATGTAGAACTTGGAGAGAGAGAAGGTACAAAATTAAATATCTACCATTTGTTACATATTGCATGTATAGTAATTGATCAAGACATAATAAAATGAAGATACTAATTTAACTTATAATTTCCTTGAGCAAAAAGACCTTTTTAAGAAATTCAACCCCCAAACCACCTTTTTCCAAGCCAAGAAATTCATCAACTGGTCTAATTTGATCAATTAGTATCCAAATGACACAATTGAAAATACAAACATACCGGATACTTAAGCTCTTCTGGATTTTGTCCTAACTATCCATAACTTCTCTTAGTGATAAACTAGCACTTGCACCTGAAGGAGCAAGGGATACCCCGATAGTGACAGAAGGTGAAAGTCTATATGAGATAGTTTCTCATGTATATTTTTTCAGACATTTAATATGACATGAAAGGAATGCAAAAAACAAAAAATAAATTAAACATTTTTATTTTGACATAGGCAATAATTAAATTCAATATAGTTACATTCATATTCCTAAATTCATATAAGAAATGTAGAAGAGGAAAAAAAAAAATCCAAGATAGCTACATCCATACAATTTTACTCTAATAAGAACCATTGAAGACAAAAAAAAATCCAAGAAAGGAATTATTTACTTTATTTCAAACTTTGCATGTTCACAAGCGTTTGTTTAAAATCTTACATATCAAAATAAATTAGAATACAACTATATTTTTTTTTTTTAAATTATCAATATCGTACAAATCAAAATAAATTAGAAACAATTATTATTTTTTATTTACTATTAATTTAAAACTATGATGAATGATAGTATCTGTATAGACATCACATAAAGATCACGTCTTTGAGTTTGACATTCATTTTTTTTCATCAAGTAGATTCTTAGACACGTGCATATATGAAAATGTACATGTGAAGATAAAATATTAAAGTGCACTATTAAAAAATTCACATAAATAAACTACAATATTTGTAATTACAAAGTGAGTTATGATTAGGGGATACAAGTAACACATATGTAATTAAAGTCGTGTAGCCAAAGAATGATACCAATAGTTTCTCCACAAATAACACATATTTATTATTCGATTTCATCATACATAAACATAATAGATGCTAAGAGTGTAATACACATGGAGCTTAGAGAATTGTGGTGTTCTTGTAATCAATGACAATAACAGGCTTGTAGGTGCATCCGCTAGAGTAGCATATGCCATCAATGACCTACCCAAAGATGACATGTTTTCTCATCCATCATGGCCAACGTGCCTCCTTAGTCTTCATGGTATGAACATAGGGCCAGTGTGCCTCCTTTGGAGTTATTAGCAAATCACATAAATAAGCTACAATATTTGAAATTACAAAGTGAGTTATGAGTAGGGGATTCAAGTAACAATATATGGTATCTTTTCACCATACCTATAAAAACAAACTTGTTACATTAGCAAATGATGATATTGAAATGCATAAATGTAGCCAAATAAAAAATTGATGAAGTAAACACACACATAGTCATCTAAATTAGAGGAAGTACTATATTTGTTACCTATCCACTCTATAGGGAGATTTGTTGCAATCGAGACTCTTCCTTTTTCTGACAATGGTGTATGGATTATCTTTCATTCTTGCATATCGATCAAAGGAGAATGGTGGCTCTATACGCAGGTTGTCAAGTGTTTTAACTCGTGATATAACTGTAAAAGTAAACCCTTGTCGTTCTATTGTACCAATATCAATTTTTGTTCATTGAAGTGTCAATCCTTGGGATTTGTGTATGGTGAGTGCCCATGACATAGATAGTGGGATCCGTCTATAATTACCTATGGTTATAGGTGTTATAGGTAAACTATTTGGTTCACCTTGGCCCCAAGGTGGGTCATTATAATTATCAAAACAGACAACCACATATAGAAGTAGGTCAAGGGGCTTACAACTAGGTGTGTACACAATATCTACCACTTCCCCAAGTGATCCATTTACAAGGTCCATTGGAATCCAAAGGTTTTTCATTAACATTGTTCATTGGCCTTTACATAGCAATAGTTCTTTTGGAAGCCAATCAACATCACTATCGAGGTTTGGTTGTAAGTGTGTTTTTACTGTAATACTAAGTGCAACAGGTAGATTGAGTAATTTAATCATTTTTTGGTTGTGTACCACAACTAAATTGTTTGTAGAGTATCGACTAATCAAATGCTCTTTGTTTGAAAAAAAATATTATTTTATTTGTATGTTGCATAAGTAATTCCTGATCTTGTTCAGTCGGATCTGCATTTCACATATTGTACAACACGTGACAAAAGTCGATTTGAGCTTGAGTTTCACCTTGTTAGCAAAATATGGTTGTAAATGAGATAACCTTTTTAAATTTATCCCAAAGGTATTTGGCATTTGAGTGTGATGCATATATTGGTTTATCCATGACAGGGGGTAGTTGTGCTAAGTCACCAACAAGAATTATAGATGTACCACCAAAACATTTTTTTTGTTGATGGGGGACAGCCTTACGCGATCTATTTTCAAAAGCAATTTTTGCCCTACGAAGCTAAATCATCAATAAGGAGATATTTCACATGTCTCATCTCTTCCTGAAAGACTATAAGTGATTTTCCATGTTGTGGGTACATTTCTCTTATTGGTATTCTAAGGGTAGCATGTATGGTTGAGGCGTGTATGTTGAATGCCGCAACTCGCAACAGTAAGGAGTGGACTATTATTTTTAGATGCTAAATCCCAAAATGCATGTCTGATGCAATTTATCAAGTATGATTTGCCTGTGCCCGTCATTCCTTGTATGATCATGTAGAGGGGTTGTTTTTATGAACTATCATTATAATACTCTTTTATAGTTGCAAGTGCTAGTTCTTGTTTGGGAGATAATGGATATAGTGGAGCATGCTCTTGTAATATAGTGGCCATCCATCTGGGATGTCGTGTTTGTACTTACGAAATGCTCTATAGTGTTGTGCAAGTGGGGAGGTATAGAAAATTCATCCCAATTGTTGATACTATCAAAGTCACATCAACCAAGTATTTCAAGGGTATTCAAGTTCTCACTACCAGCAACTCCCATCTGTGATAACAACTCCTATTCATCTAGGTGACTTGTATTTCTTGGATCCACCTCACTTGTATCATTTAAATCCTCTTCATGGTCACTAAGATGCTAGGAGCTTGTACAAAAGTAGCTCACTCAAAAAAAAAAGTCTCAAATTGTTCAGACTCCTCATCAGGGGTACTATAGAAATGAGGAAAAACATTCACAACTGCCTTCTACTTTCTAACCTTCCACTTGTAGCCTTTGCGAGTAGACGAAAATGAGAACGATCTAGCAATTTCAATCAATGACATTAGCTCCATCTCAGTGGGTCATTTTATGTAAGAGTGTAAATAACTCACTAGTAATGTAGTATCACTTGAATTTTTGTTAATCCGATGCAAAACTTTACACCCAACATTTAGTGTTATAAAAGAGTGACTACTAACAAGTGGTAGATTTTATAGCATATGGCACGTCTCTTGCACTCCAATATCATGATCTGTAATAATCTCGGACATAAATCTATGATATGTTGATAGGGCATGGTCTTCACCCACTTGTTGCTTGCATATATACGATAGCATATCAATACAACTCTCTGATTTCCTTTTTGCCTTTGATGTGTATTTTGCTATATATTTAAGAACAAGCAACTTTAATACAATTGGTTGGCAATCCATATTGGACCTCCATATTGAAATCATAGCTGGGTAGGTGAGTTCTTTTACATACTCGAAGAAGAAGAAGATTATGAACTCGGAGAGAGAGAAGGTACAAAATTAAATATCTACCATCTGTTACATATTACATGTATACTAATTGATCAAGACAGAGTAAAACGAAATTACTAATTTAACTTATAATTTCCCTGAGCAAAAAGAGATTTTTAAGAAATTCAACCCCCAGACCACCTTTTTCTAAGCCAAGAAATTTAACTGGTCTAATTTGATCGATTAATATCCAAATGACATGATTGAAAATACAAAAATACCATATACTTAAGCTCTTCTAGATGTCCTCCTAGTTGTCCATAACTTCTCTTAGTGATAAATAAGAGTTTATCCAACAAGTTTGAGAATTTTTGGCAACTCTACTGTTATGTTCATTTGTCTTCCGAATAAGAAAATCTTTTGATTGTGGTCTTTTCATATTTTGCTGAGGTTTTCATGGATCAATTAGGACTCAAATCTAGCACCTTCCAACTTCTACTTAAGTGTTCTACCACTGAGTTATTGTCCTCCTTTACGAGTAGTCCATCCTTATCCAGGTGTGTCTTATTTCCAAAGCATCAAGTCATTTTATAGAATGCATGAGGCTCCGAGCCTAACCTAGCTATGATAATATGTTGAGTTGTTTATGGACCAACTAGGACTCTAATTTAAGACCTTCCCCTTGTTGTTGAAGTCCTCTTTACAGACCAACTAAGACTTTCTGCTTGCATTATGTTTTGAATAATGGAACTTCCATCAACTAGGGAATAATATATATGAAAACTAAGATAGACATTTAATTTATCAATTGTATACCTTATTATACATGACAATCAGATTGGGATCTTGAAACAATAGACAACTAGCTAACAAAACAAACAAAATAGTCCCTCATGACCATACATATGCCTTGGCACCATCATAGCCTTTTCTTGTAATCATCTCTTGTGAAACATATCTAGGAGTGCCAAAAGTTGTATACAATAGACCATCGTGCTTGAGTTGTTGAGTCATTGAACTTAATCCAAAGTCTAAGACATTAAGATCGGTGCTCTGATCTAGATTGATGAAATCCTTCTTTCATTTAGACATTCAAAAACTTAATCCTTGGGTGTTTTTGAATCGTTCTTTTCGAGTGATGAACCATATTTATTTTGCAACTCACTTAGATTTTCCTTTATGGAAGCCTGCCCTTCCAGATTTGTAGAATTGAATTTGGGGCTCGCCAAAGCTTTCTTTTTAAAAAAATTTGGTCTTTTTTTGTGTGGAGCTAGTGACGATCCTTTTAAAGAAACTTCGAGTTGTAGGAATAGCTATGGGTGAATTATGTTTTGTTGAATTAGTTAGATTATTCTTGGTACTGAGAGCATTTTTCTTAGTCAATGAGCTAAATCATTTTCGATTTGTATTCATTGAAATATGATAATCCATATTATCCTCCTCAATCAAGCTTTCCTCTTCAATAGAAAAACATCCAGTATGCTATTAAACTTGCTTTGCAAACAAGTTGGAGTTTGTGTCTAAGGAATTTGTGATAGTCTACAACTTTACATGGACAATCTGCTCACAAACTAGACTATAGTCCAAATTGATTGGAAGGCTTCTTATTAATTGCAACTAACTCACTTAAACCATGCTGACCCAATTTTGTAACCACATTTCTTTTCATTGAAGGTTTCCTTTCAATGTCACATTTGTCCATGCCACCTAGCCCCTTCTAGAAAGAGAACTCTGAGACATAGCTCCATGTGAGACAGAGCTTGAAGCCTCTCTAACAACAAAAGCAGCCTAGGTGTTACAAGCAATATTTTTTTAAAATTATTTGACTAGCCATCACAATTGCAACGACTTGTTCTGACGGCTAGCCATCACTTGTAAAACACATCTATCACATCAGGGTCACAATTTCGACGGCTAGTCCTGATAGATGAACGTCGCTTCCACCGCACAGTTGTCACATAGACGTCACAATTACGACGACAGAGTGGAAACTTGAGATGTCGCGATTACGATGGCATACTATCACAATTGCAACACCATGGACATGAACTCTTGTCCCTTCCTTCTTCCAAATTACGATAGTTTTATCCGTTGCTATTACGAAAAATACCCTTGACATTGCGATTTGTGACAACAAAAGTTCGATGTCCATCCGACGGGAGCCAATTTGTGGTTCTATCGCTCGGGCTATGGGTAGATGTCCCAATTGCGACGGCCTGCCTGGCAATTCGGGTCCAAATGTAGTAGTTATTAGGCTCCATATTCTAATGACACAGGGGCAGAGAAGGAAGATGTGTTGTATACTCTCCTCCTCTACCTTGCAAAGATAACATCTATTTGGGATTTGAAAACCACAATTCCTTAAATTGTCAATTGTAAAGACTTTACCATGTAAAGCGGTCCACCAAAAAAAGTTCACTTTCAGGATAAGTTGGCTATTCCAGATTTTCTTCTAGTTGGGGAGGGGGGATGGTGGGGTGGGGGAGGGGGAGGGGGCTGATCTTTAGAAAATAGCATGAGGTAAGCAATCTTAACCATGAAGTTCCCACTACACTTTCTATCCCAAAATTGTGTTAAGAGTGATAGATATGAATATGCAAAATTTACTTTTAAATGGTAAGTTGTTCAAGGTGATCTTGTAATTTCAAATGTTTTGACAATGCATGGAGAAATGATTAGCTCAATTGAAAAAATGAAAGCCAATTTATCCCATGTATTTTAGTTAGAAATGTATGGAATATAAAAACTCAAATCTAAATCATTTTAGTCTATGAAGATAATCAACATATAAGAGCATTATTATATTTGATACATCATATGTTACTTGTTGAAATAGTATTGATACACCTATTGAAATTGAAAAAGCATTACAAAATTATTTTTATATTCTAGAAATATAATTTGAGAATAACTTTTTAAAATTTAATAATTAAGATTTAAAAAATAATAGTTAAATTTGCAAATCAAAATTGTACTATTATATTACAAATATTGATAACATTATTAATATTATTAATAATAATATTAGTTTATTTATGCTTACAATTTCTTATACATTTTACATTTGAAATTATATTTTTCAATTTCACATTGTAGAATATATTCATTATGTAATACTAATTATATAGCCTCTTCTTGTTCCATTTTCCTTCCAATGTTTCTTTTCTTGTCATGCTTGAGTCTTTCTTATCCATTTTGGAAATTAAACTCTTAGAAATGGGATTTGTATGCATTTGTGATCCAGATTGATTTTCATCACTTAATAGCTTGTAGTGCACATTAGTAGGCTACACATAGGGACATTGGTTGTAGATTATAGTTGCATATATACAATCCACTAATGTTTCCTTTGTTAACCATGTCTTGTCTTATCATTTTTAGGGTAATTTTTGTTAATGTTTTGGGTAGTAGAAGGAGATATCACCTACCTTTGATAATTGTGCAAACTTAAATTGATCTCAAGCTTTCTCAATTTTGTGATGATGAGCCCTTCCTTCTATACCATTTTCTTTATGTATGAGCCATGTCGATTACACTTCATTTTCTTATGTTTCCTTTTAGAAGTCATCATGTATATTATCTTATATGTTTTGCAAATTGTTTTGTATTCTTTGGTAAATGTTAGGATCACTGGAGGGTCTCTTTGTCACCACAATATAACTTTTTTCGACTTCGAAATTTTGTTGACTCATTTATGGTAATGGTGATGTCTCTTCAATTTCCAACTCTCTTTCAATTTTGGTTCTATGTCTAGTTTGCTCAAAATTTGGTGGATGGACAATTTTTATTATCAAACTAAATTGCGGCTTTGGTAGAGAAAAAGTCATCATATTTTTATGTCTGTGGGGATTCTTTTATATCAATTATTATTCACTCTAGATCTATTACAAATCTATTTTATTGGATGTATGATATGTGTTTCATTATTCTGAGTTTTTTCTTCACTTCGTTTGTTTAGTATCTATGAGATAGGTGAAGGCTTATATATGCAAAGCATGTGTTGTTCAGTTTGTTAGAAGATATTTTCCTTGATTGTTTTTTATTTATGGTAAAAGAGAGTTTTGAGGGGACCCAAAACCCCGTACAAATAAATTTTAATGGGGATCTAGAAGCCCACCAACAAGAAACTTGACCAAATAAACAAACAAAGGTCTAGCAACCCAACAAGACCGCCACCTGTGAATCAAGAATAAGAAAGTTTGTTGCAAAAGAGCCAACAAAAGAGACACAAACAAAACCAGCAAAGGGACCAACATTGGATCTAACAGGGATCTCAACCCGGTCCACCACTGTCAACACAGGGGAACGTGCAACAACATCTGTGCCAGCCACCTCACAATCAATAGAAATGCCAAAAGTTACAATCTGAATAGGAATGGGTTCATGAGCAAGAGGAGAAGAAGGTTCAAAAAATGGGTGGAGAAAAAGCACTCTTCTTATCGACAACATAGTGTTCAAAAGCAGCCCCCTTCCATCAAGAGGGAGTCTTATTAGTCTTTGGCTTTTGAAGACCACAAGGAGCTGCCAAATGCCCAGTTTTGTGGCATTTTCTACATTTGAAGGGAATCCCTTCATAATCTAGTGACTGAATCCAGCAGCTACCATTAGGAAGCTCAACTTTAAATTTCTCATGCAAACCCTTTGATATGTCCATCACAACAAGAATTCTCACATAAGTAGATTGCAAAATATTTGATGAATCTTCATCAACAATCAAGAAGTTACCCATATCAACCCAAAGATGAAGAGGAAGGTTAGGGAGCCGAAACTAGATCAAAAACTTAGTAAAAGATTCAATTGTTAGAGGGATTTTTGAATGCCAAGTTTCACCATCAATAGGCGGTGCTGATTTGATCAGGCAAAAGAAGGGCCATAAAGGATCTTCTTTCGATCCCTAGTTTCATCAAACTTAGCAATGAAGAACCCCCTAGCCATGAGAAAAGGTGGACAAACCCAGATAAAATAGGTTCCTAATCTCTAGAAACCTAAGCATACAAGTCTAAAAGACTCAGCCAGAGACCTTAGAAGCAACAGACCATTGCATGGTCTAAAAGAGAGACAATCTCCTCTGCAATATATTGCACCACTTCCTTCTCCAACCTGAGGAAAAAAAGGGGGGCAAGCATAACATGGATGCTTCCCCTTAGAAGGAGTAGATGAACCAACAACTGCCTTAGCAACATATGACAAAGAGTTCACAGAAGCCCTAGTAGCTTCAACCTTGCTAGACCTCCTGACAAAGCAATTCCCATCCACACCAAGCGCCACAGTAGCAGAGGGACTCCCGACCTCACCAATGAAGGGACCAACAACATGATATTTTCCTTGATTGTTAAGTGTTAACAATCAGTTATATTTTCTCTCATTAAGCTTGAGATCATTGTACTCAAAGTTTGAGCTTTCAATAAAGGATTGCATTTTTGGTGTGGTTAGGGTTTTTTACCCTAAATGGAGGAGGGTATTCCAGGAGAAATGTTTTATCATCTATTCTTATATATTGTTTAAGATTTTTGGTTCTCTACTATTCTAATCCAAAATTTAACATGGTGTCAGAGTGGTTCTAAGGAAACAATCCAAAACTAGAATTGTCAAGATTCAAATTATTCTTTGCTCTTTTTTCTTTTTTCTTATTTCAGCTTTTATTAATGGTAAATAGACTCAGAGTTGAAGATATGGTAGGCAGTGCATCCAGTTTAAATTTATGGAAATTGAAGGTTGTTAGCATGAATGTTGATGGTATTCTTTTGCAGAAGTATTGTAAGCATTAGAGAGTATTGACATGTTGCATTCATGACTGTGTTTGTCATTGATGTCAACGTAGTAGTAAGTCTGTGAAGACTAGCATAATAGAAAACATATCATACTTGTACGGAAAAAGTTTTGATGTACAATTGAAGTGCGTTTAAGGACATGTTGTAGCTTGTGTTCTGATGACAAGGTTAAATGCGTAGAGTCTAAGTTGAAGATGTATGAAAGCTATAAGCGATTTGCAGAGAGCAGTGCAATGACAATACATGGAAAGCAATTTCTGATGATCCTATTATATCTTCTAACAGAGACATAATCTAGTGATGCGCAGTTAGCCAGTGATAGAGAACAATCTGATGGTGACGTCAACAAGTATGCAAGTCTTGAAGTTGCACATGTGAAGTTTTGTATATATTGTGAGCCAATAGTGCTATTGTAATTGCAAATTAATTAATTATCTTAGTATAATTAATTGGGAAAGCCTCAAGGCTGACCCAAGGAATTATTTTGAAGATAGGGTATAAAGGAAAGATGTTTTCCTTGTTTGTAACAAGTAATGGAGTTTATGTGTATCAAGTATTGAATGCGAAGTACGAAAAGGAGGTAGAGTGCTCAGTGAATGTGAGTAAGCGATCGAAGGGATTATTGGATGCAGAGTTCGTGATCTGGTATCAAGATCAGAAGGAGCAGAAGTCTGGTTGACAGGACAGAGAAAGAGGAAGGAAGCACAATTCAAATCTATTATTCTGCAACGAATAATATAGAGATCATTTGGACAATGGATTCATCGGTCTTGCCCTTGAAGTTGTTTGGACAATGGGTCCATCATCCATCTACCTTCTACAACGCCTAACAGGGTTGGAATCTCCTAACAGGGATTCAAAGTCTCCTAATAGGGACTGATATGTATTGAATGTTGTTATTGACTCCTAATAGGGTTCATCCTCTAACAAGGAATATTTATATTAGTACATCATCTTGTGCATACCATCTCCACCAGGGTTTTCCCTTGTTAACATATCTGGTGTTATTGTGCATGAGTATCTTGTTGTGGTTTCTGATTATATTGTTCACTTGGTTAAGTTTGATTAAGGTTCATAATTGTGATAATAGTTAGATAATTGATTCACCCCCTCCCCCCCGGTAGTTATATTGGTGGACTATATATTCTAACAAAGGTCCTCACTGCTATTGAAGAGAAAATGTACTCACCTATGTGAAGTCTAATATAGTTGAACCATCTAATGACACTAAGAAAGCTCAATGCAGAAAGAACAATATCTTGGCAATTAAGATACTAATTGATTCTACTAAGGATCATTTCGTATTTTGGTTATATCAAAGTTGAATTTAGCCAAAGCAATTTTTGATTGCCTCCAAAGTTTGAACAAATTGATTAACACTAGTAGAGCTCTATTATTGAGACATCAACTCCTCCATATTAAAACGGCTAGAGGAGAATCTATTGTATCTTTTTGTGTCAAGATTACAAAATTAAATTATCAGTCCAATGCCATTGGAGATCCTATTGAGAACAAAGATTTGGTTATGTTGGTCATGAATGGCCTTCCTCAATCATGGAAATCTTTCATTTAAGGAATTAGTGAAAGAGAAAAACTACCTAAGTTTGATAATTTGAGAGTTGATTGTACCCAAGAGGAATGCAGATTGGATACAAGAGGAAATGGGCCCAAATCTCACCACAATGAAGATCATGTCCTTGTTGCTTGTATACTACGACAAGATAGAATTTGCAAGATATACTGAGATCGTCCATGTTATGAAGGTAATCTTTCTTAATTGAGTTTTTAATGTTATATTTCAATTGATTAGCTCATGGTCATCCTTTGTACATTCTTGCTTGTCTAGTCGTTTCATCCTTGATCAAGGTGGTTAGATTTCATACTTGATGGTTTGATAGTGGATTTTGGGGGAGCATTCCTAACCCATTTTGGCAACACTTCCCCACTTCATCGTGCTCCTGCAAAAGAAAAGGTTTCGAAGTACTATCATATTTCCATAATTTGATATATCAATAAATTTTCAAAATATCACAGTCATTTTTAATTTTCAAAATATTCATTTTTCAGTTTCCATAATATTCATTTTCAATTTCGATCATAACGACTAATTAACATGTCATATGAAATAATAACTAATAACCGAAATTCCATTTCACGTGATCAAATATTTCAACAACTTTACCAATCAACTAACTTCACATGAATTCTGAATAGGTAGATAAGATAAGATAAGATAAAATTATTAATGTCCACGAAAAACCAAAACGGCTTATGGGACTGAGCATACAAACATAAGAGCCAGCCAAGCAAAGGCACCAAATGGTGACTGAAAAAGAAACAAAGCAACAAGAAGAAAGAAAGACAAGGTAAGGACTAAGGGTCCTTCACTGTCACAAAGAAATCTGTAATAGAGAGGTACATCCATGGACAATCCATAGTCTTTGGATGCCATGAAGAACCCCTATAGGACTGATGCTGCATGTAGAGACTAGTACAATGTCTGACAGATATGGAATGTGAAGTAGTGGAAGGCCTTTTCAAACCCCATGGAGGAGACAAGGGAGAGAAAAAGGTGGTAATGAGCTGATCAGAAGTTCATCTCTGATGAAAGGACTGCAGGGTATTCTCTCGAAGATGGGTGGTCTCCTGAAGATAAAGTGCTAAACACCATTGATCAATATAACTGAAGAACATCGAAAGAGAAGAACAATCTCCGAATAGGCAATATAATCTCCCTCTGATCTCATAGTAATGAGGACAACGAAATATGAAGTGAGTCTCGGTCTCAACCTCCATCAGAGTGCATAACTGGCATAATCAATCAGCCTGATCCATATGGTGATCAGTCTGAGCCCTGAGACGATGAGAACCAACCCTAAAAGAGCCCAAAGAGAACTGTAATGCATGATTCCAACGCCGATAAAGATAGGCAGGGCGAACAACAATACCATCCTAAATAACAAGAAAATGCTCAGCATAGAAGGCCATCTTAGGTCGCAAACCACCTAGGGGATGACACCAAGTAGTGGTAATATACTACCTATAGATATCCTGTCTGACATGCTCATTCAACTCCTGACGAGAGGGAAGAAGATGAGTCGAGGCATCCAGCGAAAACTGATAGGGAGGAAGACAATCAATCTCAATCTCGATCAAACCCAACAAAGAGGTGGCCTGAGCGTACCAGCATCTTGATCTAGCAGAAGTGTCAGATCTCATAATCTCCACCGAAGAACAATATGCCAAAAAAGAGTATCTATGTTAGTCAACACCTGTCTCCATAAAACCACGAAGCCGATGAAGAAACCAAATCAAGTAAAAAATAACGGCAAGTTTGAGAAGATGAGCACCAAACTCCACTAAAACAATGTTGTGAGGGGTGAATTTGTGACACCTAATGATACGACGCAACAACAGTGTCTAGACCCGCTCAATAGAAGCCCAATCGGAAGCAATAAGAGGTGGTCCCCAAACCACAGAACCATAGAGGACTGTCAGATGAACCAAGGAGTCAAAAAGAGACAACTTGGACGAAATATCCTGAAAATGATGCCTGAAGCATTGTCTCTCCAGCAAAGCCAGGGAACCCATACCCTTATTGACTCTGGACTAAATAGCAAGTCTCAAACTGAAACATGGTCCTGAGAACTTCACACCAAGATACATGTAAGAGGGAGTAATCTCAACCTCCTTCCCTTGGAAGAAGAAATGGAGATGAGAGGTCTTTAAACAGTTAAAGACCATAACCCGTGTCTTAGATAAATTGACCACAAGCTGTCGCTAAGTACAGAAAGAAGCAAGACTATCAGGGAGTCTCTGTAAGCTATCGGGAGAAGAGGCCAAGAGAACAACATCATCAGCAAAAAGGAGAATAGAGATCAGAACCTGATGTAAATAACACCCATCTCCTGGTTGAGAGGATTTCATAAGGAAATCCTCCAACTCATCAATATACAAGCCAAACAGTGTAGGGGAAAGAGGACAACCCTGCTTCACGCCAATGGTGCTCTGAATTGGATCAAAAAAGCCCTCCAAAGTTCTGAGCCTACCAGTAACCTTCTCATAAAGTCTCAAAATAGCAGTCTCAAAATAGTAGAAGATTATTTTAAATTAAGCAAAAATTTGGGATGTAACAGTCATAAGAGCGTATATAAACTTTTAGCATGTCTTGTTCAAACCTTGGCAACATGATTACTAATAAGATGTAGCATAAAAGATTCATTCATCTAAATTTCAAAATGTTTTCCTCCATGGAGAAGATGGTTGTTGGTCTTCCAAAGCTAAATCAAGATCATGAGAGTGTGTCCAAAGGTTGTGCTTAGGTATGAACATTAAAAGTCCTTTTTATAATAGTTAACTAGAGCAAAAGAAGACCTAGATCTTATTCATTCTGACTGTGTAACCCTGTGTTTGTTGCTTCATTAAGTGGGTTTTGGTATTATGTTACTTTTATTGATGACTTCTCTTGGATTTATTTTTTGAATACTAAAGAATCTAATGAAATATTGTCTAGATTTAAAAAGTTCAAGAATCTTCTAGAAAATTTGTCTTATAAGATCAAAATTTTAAAGGCTTATAATGGGGGTAAATATGTTTCTTGTATATTTCAAAGACATTTTATTAAAGTTGGGATTAATGGTGAGTGTGTGTCCCTTATAATCAACAACAAAACAGAGTTGCAAAAAAAAAAAAAAGAATAGGTATATTCTTGAGGCAGCAAAAGCCTTGTTCAATGATCCAAACATTTCTACGTGGAGAAGCTCACAATACAACGGTTTATGTTTAGAATCGTAGCCAACATCAAATTCTAATCAACATGACTTTGGAAAAAGCATTCATAGGTACTAAAGTGGATGTTAGTCATCTTAGAATTTTTTTGGGTCCAGGTTATAAACATACACCAAAAGATAAAAGGTGTAAGTTGGAATCTTTATGCAAGAAGAGGTTTTTGTTAGATAAATGAATCTTCAAAAGCTTGTATTGTCTGTCTACCTTTTGGTCAAAAGCAAATTGAAATCAGTATAGATGTTTCATTTGAATATATTGCTTACAAATGATCTAAGGACACTAATATAGAAATCGATAGAGAAGATCATGTGCCTACTCACTAAGTGGTTGTTCAAAAATAAACATAAAACTAATACAAATGTTGGAAAATATAATTCTGGATTTCTACTAAAGGGTGTTCTCAGAAAGAAGTTTCAAATTATGAGGAGAGCCTATAGCACACTACACTTTCATCAAAACTATTGAAGAAGTATTCAACCATAGGGTTTTTGTGAAGGAATGACATGTTTGCAAATTGAAAAGGGCTTTGGATGGCCTTCCTCAAAAATCATATAAGAGAATCGGCAACTATTTGTTAAGCTAGGACTTTCTCAAAAATGATGAGGATCCAAATTTGTATTTCAAGGTAATTGATGATATAGCACTAATTTTAGTTCTTTATGTTAATGATATGTTCCTTAAATCTCAATTCTATATGTATGAAAGAATTAGCTTCTGAGCGTGAGATGAAAAAATCTCAATCTTTTGCATTACTCCCTCATATTAGAAGTATGGCAAAGACCAAATAAGATCATCCTAAGACAAGGGAAATATGTTATGACATTCTAAAAAGACTCGATATGTTAATTGCAAGTCTAAGTGAATTTGTATGGAAGCAAATATGAAAAAGTTACATAAGACTTTGACTAATTCAAAATTACCTGATCCCACTATTGGTGATGGCATATGTTATGTTGTTAACACTCTCAACCAGTTCATATGGAGTGAAATAATGCACGTGAGGATAAGCACTTCAGGTTGTTTAAGCCTTGGTTCATCTATGATTTCCTAGTGGAACAACAAATAATCATGTGTGGCTCAGAGTACTCAAGAGTACAACAAAAGCTTAATATGTTGCAGCTTGTGTAGTGTGGCTTCAAAAGCTTCTTTTCCATGACTGCTTGAGTAGCCCTTGGAACCTATTGTAATTTTTTGTGACAACCGAAGTCCTATGAATCTATCGGTTAATCCATTTTCATGATAAAACAAAGCATGTAAACTAGGTTTCATTATTTAAGAAATGTGGTGCTTAAGAGACAATCTCAACTTCACCAATTATAATTTCACATTGTTAATGCACTCTTCTCTCTAAAATAAATTTGCAATGTAAGCATGTCTTAATGCATTCTTCTAGTAGAAGTTTGAGATGCAAGCCCAGGCCAAGAAGTTTGAGGTGAATTCCTTTGTTCCAACCTCCAGGAGGAGCCAAAGTGAACATCATGTTTAGAGAATCCAAGATAAAAAGATTGTTGTTAACACATATGGGTATAAACATTGTGTTTGTCATATTAAGAGACTCCATGATATGAAATTTGCATATGATATCTCTTTTGCTAAGAGAGTTAACGTTTTGGGTAGGAGCAAGACATATCAAACACCTGTAATAGTTGTGCAAACTTAAATTGATCTCAAGCCTTCCCAATACTGTGATTACGAATCCTTCCTTCTCTGTTGTTTTCATTCTCTATGAGTGCATTATTAAAGTCAAGTGTCATGGTGTCAATTACATTACATGTTCTGCAGATTATTTTGTGTTCTCTTGTAATTGTTACCACCGAAAATTCATGAAGTCAATGAGCAAGTGTCGACGCATTCAACTGAGGTGGATGTGTCATGTGTTATTATATCTTCACATTTGCCTGCATTGTTGGAGGATCATTTTGTCCCCACAATGTAACTGTGTCAACTCATTTGTGGTAACGGTGATCTCTCTTCAATTTCTTGCTCTTTCTAAATTTCTGTGCTAAGTCTACTTCGCTCACGACTTGGTGGATGGGCAATTCTTATTAGAAAACTGGAGTGCAACTTCTCGCATTTTTGTGACTTGGTATTGTATATCATTCACTTTGGTCTGTATTTTCCTGGATGTGTGACTACGGTCGATCATTCTAAGTTTGTGATTCATTTCATTTATTTAGTATCTTTGAGATAGGTGAAGGATTGTATATGCAAATGAGTTGTTGTTCAGTCTGTTAAAATATATTATCCTTCGTTGTTAGGCTTTAACAATCATTGATATTTTCTCTGATTGAGCTTGAGATCATTTGAACTTGCAACAAAGGATTGCATTTTTGGTATGACAGGGTTTTCCACCCTCAAGTGGAAGATTTTCCCAGGATAAATTTAAATTGAGTTATCTGTTCTTATATATTTTATATTTAAGATTTCTGGTTTCTCTACTATTCTGGTTCAAAATTTAACAATTTCCACTTACCAAATTCAGGTCAGTGCTCTTTCTGAAGAAATGATTGAACAAGCTTTCTTAATACCATTGTAGTCTGTATATATGTAGATCTAGAAAACATTTGACGTGATGAATGAAAAAATACATTACAAAAGATGAAGTTGGTATTACATTGTAGTAGATGTTTCAGCGTACGATTAGAAACACAGGGTATAAGTAGTAAATTTTTCACCGTATGATTAGAAAAACAGGGTATAAGTAGTAAATATTTCACTGTTCAATAAGAAAAACAGGGAATAAGAGCTCTGTTTGGACTAAGAAAACAGGGTAGGTTCAATTGATATCAAAAGAAATGGCCAAGATGGTTTCCTAAGGAACACGAGCCGAAGAACATCATGTGCTCCCTATATGAACTACGCGCAAGAAGAAATTGACCTCTCTTTCTGAAGACGTGACATAGATGGACCATTCCTCCTACACTTGACAATCAGCCCCTGCATACAGTGGATTAATCCATTAGTATCAAGGTCAAGGAGAAATATGGTTCTTTTTCTCTCTTTACAGAAAAAATCAACGATGTGACCAGAGCCCATTTTATGCTGATTGAGAAGGTAGATGCAGCCGCACATGCAGGCAAAGGATACTACTGTGCTATGAATGGCTGTCATGGAAAGGCTATACATAGGAAGCGTAGGGAAGAAGTACCCTCCCTGGGAACAACTTCAGAACTTGTAGACACTGCTACTTTCATGTAGTGAGCAGTGGTTAATGTGATCTGGGTGCAAGGATCCTTATTCAGTGGATTCTAATGTGAGGCATTTAGTGTGTAGTCCTCTGTCTCTGATCCAAATTGTAAGTATTTCGATAGGAGGATGCCACTAAGAAGCCAAACTGCTAATTTTGATCACAATCAATGGCCTTTTGAGAGAGATGGAACTTACAGCTACAGCAATGCCATCTGGCCTAAGGAAGATGTCTTATCCACTGGAAATGGTTTGTCAGGGAACCCTCTCAATCTCAATGATAAATACTGGAAGCTTCACAAGAATTAGAACATCCTCCAGCCACTCTCAGTCTTTATAGGCACATGTTTCCTCTGCTCTGCTCTCAGCAACAATTGCTACGATATGTTGCCACAACTTCTTTTCATTTCATTATTTGCATTTGGTTCATTCGGGTTGCTGGCTTTTGTCCAAATGGCTGTTCCGACTCATCAAACAAGAATGTGGTATGGTTATGGGGAATATTCATTGTATGCGAATTTAGGTTTGCCTTCTCATGGTTGTTGGATCAGCTAACCAAGTTGCATTCAATCAATCACTTCATAGATTTAACTGCTCTCAGAGAAAACTTTGAACAGGCATGTGCCGGCAACCCAATCAAGGTCAGACTTGCCCAAGAATCTATGTGTTTGTGTTGATGGCAGACCCAGAGAAGAAACTGCTGGTAATGGCAGACACAATAAATGATTTAATTGCGCAGAAATGTTTTCCATGGACTATTTTAATCAGTTTTTATTTCAGGGGTGTGGCATGATTTTCTGGTGAGACTTTCCCCACTGTAATAGCATGTTAGGTAATAATTTAAAACATTGTAAAGCACCTCCTAGTAATCTGTGGTTCTCCAAGACATGCATAAAGCTTGGAAGCTTAGAATCAAATTGCCATAAACTGTATCGTATGCTTCATCTCTTGTATGGCCTCAAGTGGTACACATCTGAATGCCCCCTTCTCATAATGATCTACTTAATCCTAGAGGATATTGCTTAAGGATAAAATCCAAAAGAAGTAGCTTATATATTAATCAAAGAGAAATCTTGTAGTGAATATATCTGAATCAACCAGTGACTAATCCAAAAAAAATACTAATTCTCATGATCTTCAAATAGCCAAAGATGTATTCTGCGAGAATAAAGTACCCAATTTAAGTTGAAAAGTTCCCTAAGAAAACGACTCCGGTTTTGTCACTGAGATTGGAAAATCTTTTCTGCAAGTAAAGATGTTGCATTTAATAAAAGGGCATTAATAAATATTACTCCACAAGCTTTCATGGCCACACAATTGCAAAAATATTGGATCATAATCAAACCAAGCAAGAGATAGGCTTGCTGGCTCAAGTGAAAAACATTCAAGCAAGCACTAATCTAGTTATACACCAGAAATCATTGAAAGCCAAATTTCTTCAATTCCAACACTACTAGCAGAAGGGGAAAGAACAGCAGAAAATCATAACAAAAATTGATTAATTTTAAATTCTTGTACAGATTCTCATTTATAGCACCCAATTAGATTTGACTTCTGGTAAATCACAATAACAAAATATGTACAATTGTTATTACCTGAGAATTTTTTATGTCTTCAAATTAAACAAGCTCCGTACAATTGTTAGTACCTGAGGATTTTATTGTCTTCTTCCATTGGAGTAGTTAGCAGGGGATGAAAGTTATAACTTCTTAAGTGCTTAGCAAGCAAAAGCAGACTGCAAACAGCTGGTCATTAACCCTGATTGTTTGCACTTATCATCATCATCATTGTCACAACTCAAAATTACCATCCATCTCAACTTCTCCACTTAGCCTGGTTGGCACAGCCAAGGGCTGCTCCATAACAGAAGAAAACACCAACTTGCTGCTGCGTGCAAGGAGAAAAGTGGGAAAAGCCGTCTGTTAGGAAGTTGATAAGTGCAAGTAACCAGTTCGGCTTCCCTGTCACACCATTTCTGGCATAGCCAAGAGTGGCTCCATAACACAAGTAAACGCCTAACTTGCTGTTGAATGTAAGGGGAAAAGTAGGAATAGCATAAGAGGCAGCATAAATAAGGCTAACTAGACAATTACATGAAAAAGACCTGCGTCTTGTTTGGACCTTCGTAATAGAGTTCAAAGTGAATATACAGAATCAAGTCAAAAATGGAGGATCAGAAAATGCTTAAGGCCTAATGAATTATTCAAAACACCTTTCGTAGCTCACATAAACCAACTTATATACCTGTGCTGCCAATTATAAGAATCCACAATACACATTTGTGGCAAAATCTTGTATTAGAAAAAATCTCTAAACACATAACATTGAGTGAGGTAAGTTATGACAAAAGCATTGTTGATAATCCTCACACCTGAACTGGCATAGAATATGCATAGTCTGATGTCAAGAAGTATAAACTCCAAAGCTGCTACAATAATGCCAACCTGGACCATCGCCACAGAGGCAAAACTTTATGATTCATTGAAGCACTGTTTTCAGGGTTTGCAGCTTTACACCAGTCCCCCAAAGCTCCCCAGCCACTCTCAACTGATCCTATTCCTCATTTTCGTGCTTCTTTTTCTTCTTCTTTTCACTCTTTTCTTTGTCTTCATCATGTAACCCTGCTGATAAAGGAGTCTCTTCTCCCCTCTCCTTGTGCTTCTTCTTCTTCTTCTCTGTCTTCTCCAGCACTTCCTCTTCCTCTTCCTCCCCTTTCTCTTTCTGCTTTTTTTTCTTAATCTCACTTTTCTCAACCTCTACTTCCTCTTCCTGCTCCTCTTTCACTTTATGTTTCTTTTTCTTCTTTTTCTCACTCTTCACCTCTTCTACTTCCTCTTCTTCAATGTATTTATCTTTTTTATTCTTCTTCTTTTCACTTTTATCAGCCTCAGTAGCTTCGTTGTTCTCATCGACCTTCTTCTTCTTTTTCTTTTCAGATTTCTCAGTAACATCCTCCTCTCCTTCTTCTACCTTAATCCTCTTCTTCTCCATACCGTCTGGTGTGTCATCTTGCCCTTCTCTCCTTCTCTTTTTCTTCTTCTTTTTCTCCTCTGTTTTATCATAGCTCTCAGGCTCAATTTTCACATTGGATGCCCCTACTGTAACTTGCTGCTTCTCTGGTCCGGTTTTGCCATCGGGTGTAGCCGCAAAGCTGGCAACTAAAGTGTCCCCATTGGCAGGCAGTGCCAAATTCCTCATCCATTCTTGTGGAGTCTTCTCATTAGGTTTCCCATGCTTATCCAATAGCCCCTCTGCAATCATCTTCTTCTTTGTGGATGCCTTGGGTCCCAATCCCCACTTCCTGGGATACGTATCTCTCTCCATCACTACCCTTTTCACCTTTGCCACTGTTCCATGATCACAAGTAGCAATTACAGCGGTAGTCATCTGCGCAATGCCAATTGCAATTGCTTCCCCCTTGGTGGTCATTAAAACCACCTCTTCACCAACCTCAATCCCATTCTCAAATCTCAGCAACCCTGGAATCATCAGCTTTGCCCCATAGCAGATGGCATTCACTGCAGAGTCCTTGACAACCAACCTCTTGTAGCTGGTCAACAAAACCTCTAAAGGCATGATGACCCTCCTCAGATAAGACTCGTCCTTGTAATTATCGTACATCCACTGTGCATCAAGCACATCATGCATTGTCACCAGATTGTCCCTTTCACCTAAAATCCCAGACCGTACTCTCCTCAGCTCCTGCATGTGACCACCAACACCCAGCAGAAGCCCTAAGTGGACACAAAGTGTCCTAATATATGTACCTGTATATGAGTTAAATATGTACCAGGTTAGTGTAGCTGAAACAAAAATATATAGTATTACAAGTTTAAGAAAAATATAACATATCTGTGACATGGCACTACGTCAGATTAGCATACAGAAAATAAATGTGTAACATATACATATTTGTGAAGAAAAACATGAAAATAACCCGTGTGCATCACACCACATAAATATGCAGTAAACAAACATCGCTGGCATTACATTATGAGGAAAAGAAATAGCGACCCCTGTAATATATAAAACAAATGTCTCGACAAAAGAATAATAAAAGTGTATTTTATGATTGGATTAATGCATGATTCTTACAAACATAGAAAAGGAAAATCTGAGTCAAATAAGTCGACTAAAACAGAAATGTAGAATATTACGTGTTTGTAGGTACGATATAAGTAGTGGTCCTAGAACATACCAGATATGCATACACTAAACAACTATGTAAATTAATTCGTATGCACATTGTAAATTGAACCCTGCCAGAACTGGCCAATTAACTAAAATAATTGACGGAACAATGACTTATTGGTGTCGCTAATATTTCAAGATGATTGTCTTTTCAAACTCAGAGCTGCAGACTTGGATATTTGCAAAACAATGACTTAAGGGCGTCTTAATATTTCAAGTTGATACTGTCTTCTCACGCTAAGGGAGTCTCCAAACGAGGCTGCAGATTTGAATCTGCAGGCCCCTTCTACAGACTCCGGGCGAGTGTCAATACTGTGGGTGAAAAACGTAGCTGAATGCCTGAAGTCATATACCTTTATCTACAGAAAAAATGGCTGTACACGTCTTAAATATCTATCTTTGCCAATATATACAGATGGCTGTCATTAGAGACTGGTGGCATTCGCAGTTACATAACAGTATACGCCAGAGGACAGCTACATTTTCATTAAAAACGCTTATATTTGAGTAACGAATAACACATTACCTGCCTCACATGACACCCAGAACACAACCAGATGCCTCTCGGCGTCATACTCGAGCAGCTTGCTCTCGTAAATCGTCCTGATCCTCAGCTGTCTCTTTACGGCGGAAATAAGTGGCGGCCGCTGAAAGAGGGCCCCTGTCAGAGTCTCCAAAGCCCTAGCAACTTTGGCCACATCAGGTACAGCCGAATGCAGGCGGGCCACACAAACGTACTCCTTCCCAGCCCCCTGCTGAGCTTTTACAAGCCTAGTGGCTCTGTCCACACAGACTATTAAGCTGCCAGTGACCTTGGGATCCAGGGTTCCACTGTGACCGGTCTTATCAACCCTAAGCATTCTCCTTATCCACGCAACTACCTCGTGAGAGCTAGGGTTTGCAGGCTTGTCGAGGTTAATAACACCGTAGCGGATGTAGTCGTAGAGAGGACGCTTCAACGGGGAGTTGCCTGTAGGAATGGGAGTGTAGTGGCCTGTGCGTATGTTGAGCTTGTTGAAGTTCTTCAGCAGGATTGGCCACGATGAGGTGTCCATTTCAGGGGTGTAACTCTGGGGTTTTATCAGGAAATCGCCCTCTTTGTCCTCTGCATGATTGGTGTGATTTGAGTTTTTCTTCTTCTTTTTCACTTCTGTTGACGCCATGGGAATCGAACACTGGCTGCCTGATCAGTACAGTGATGCGAGTCGAACAATGCTTGATCGCTGAGAAATGTTGCAGATAAATATTGAAGATAAATAGGGCTTCAGGAGGCCTATGAGGGTTTTATGTTTTCCACTGTCCCTTACAACGCAGGTTTTAGGGTTTTAGGTCAATCTCTGGGTGACATTTTGTTGCGAGCTGGAGAGAAAGTTTAGGGCATAGTCAGCCTCTTAACAAAACAATTAGAAGAACAAATGGCTGGGACGAAAACCAGACCAAAACATTGTACGTAGTCCTCTATAGTATGTTACTCTTTATAAGATGATTGTATTTTACTTCTATGGCATAATTTTTAGTTCCTGCCATGCAGGAATAATGGATGCTTATACATTATTAAGCTGAGCAATATGATTTTAGCATTTTTTCAGTTCTATAGTTTATTACAAACCCTATTTTTTTAGCATATTTTTAAAATAATAAAAATACTATTTATTTAAGATTTCATTGGTTCCAAATTATGAAGAATTTTGTTTTTTTTTCAACTAGAAATTAGGAAAAAAATTAAAAGATCAAAAACATTACATTAAGTATAGCTTTATCTCATTTCTACAAAAAAGATTTTATTTTTCTTTATTATTAGTTCGTGTCCTAGAACTATAGGCGTCGAACTTAACTAGTTATTATGATATTGCTATCAGGATGAGTTTGACTCAAAATCACACAATCATGATATAAAGTTGCTCAATTTTTTAACAAAATATAATAACAAAATCTATTTTCTAAAATGTGATTGGCTAACACAACTGCGGAAATAAATTTTTTTAAACTACAAAGTTTTATGAATTATTTTAATATTTCTTTGTAGAGCTATGAAAGTATTTAATTTCAACTAATAAATCTATATTATTTACTAATAATAACTGTAGACACCTAAATTTGATTACACCTAAATTTGATTACACTGCTTTGGTAATCTAATTTAGCCATCTCTAAAGGCATCATTAATTAAATTCTTATTTAATTAATCCTTTGCCATCCCTAGTTGATTAATTTAATTAATCATCTATAGTCCTAATTGATAAATCAAATAATCTATTATTTATCAATTAAATCCTTTTCTCCTATCTAATTCCAAAAATCCCCATTTATTAAATAAATCTATTTGATAAATGAAATCCTCAAATTCAAAAACCCCTAACCTATCTCTAATCCTCCATTTAGCCTAATTCACCCCATCCACCCATACTAACCAAGCTTAGCCACTAACTCACCCACCCTCATTAATGCCATCCACTTGCACATCTCTAAGACTCCTAATCTAATCCTAAACCCAAGCCTAATCCACCCCCTAATGTTGTCACATTCCTTAAACAAGTTTAAGACTTTCCTAATCCAAACCAAAGTCTCCCCTCAAAAAACCCAACCACTAAGTCATGAGTGCTCTTACAAAACATAAAGACTCTTACAAGCCCACTCATGACTCTTGCACCCATCTTCCACACTCTTCCCTCTTCCACACTCATTCCTCTTACATCCCTCTTACATACTCAACCCCACTCATCATGCCTTTAACCAACCCTTTACCCTACCCTCTCACACTCATCCTCCTTGTGACAAGTGTCACCTTCCCATTGGTGCTAAACAAGCACAATCCATGTGCTCCTCTTTGAGTGCATCTTAGCCCTCCTTAAGCCTTCATCCATCCTTGCATCTAAGCCCTCCATCCCTCTACCCCTTAGCCTATAAATTGAATCCCATCCCAAGCCATTTCATCAACAATCTTTGAGCTAAAGTTACCATGCTATTTTGAGAACCAAAGCCATCAATATTACCCTTATAATGCCAAATTGAGAGCTCACAAAGCTACCAATTTTCCATTACCCATCTCCATTGAAGCAGCTTTTGAGCATCTTGAGCATACATCCACAGCAAAAGGACACATCTACAGAATCAAGAAAGCATGGAGTGCTTTTTCTTGTGAGGTTTGCACTTCTTGTTTTCTTCCTTTGTCTAAGCATATATGTGAATTTAGTTTTTGGTTTGTGAATGTTTAC
Organism: Cupressus sempervirens; assembly: GCA_028749045.1. Lineage (NCBI taxonomy): Eukaryota > Viridiplantae > Streptophyta > Pinopsida > Cupressales > Cupressaceae > Cupressus > Cupressus sempervirens. The sequence goes on from CM053788.1 coordinate 425,304,157, forward strand.
TTTATTTGTTAATGTTCTTTGCATACTAAATTCTTGTTCTACATTTTGGCACACCCGGTGGGACCCCACTATGGGTCATTTAATCATCTATTTTCATCTATATGTCATTTTTTTTAACCATCTAATGTGTGTTGTTGTTTGAGTGTGTTGTGAGAGTGTTTTGCTTGTTTTTGCAGGTTAAAGAATGCACTCAGGAAGAAGAAATACCATCTTAAAAAAAATTTTAAAAATCGCATTTTTCAACTTTTTTGGCGCAGTTTTGGCGTCTGCAACCTGTTCTGTCTGCGAAAATTCGCGTTTGCGAAAATCGACGTCTGCGAAAATCCACGTCTGTGCAAATCGACGTCTGCGAAAATCCGCATCTGCGAAAATCGACATCTGCGAAAATCGTCGTCTGCGAAAATTCGCATCTGCGCAAATCGGCATCTCTGCTTGTCACCTGTGTTCTGTGTTGTAAATCTGTTTTGTCCTCTTCGAATACTAGCGTCTCTGTATTTCAGCGTCTTCGTATTTTGGCGTCTCTGTATTTCAACGTCTTCGTATTTTGACAGACTGTCTTCTCTACTTGCTTATGTTGCATTTCTGCTTTATTATTTCTGCACTTTGTAGTTAAAAAAAAAAAAAAAAAAAGTGTATAAATCAAAATTTGACTTTTAGTGGTTTCGTAGGATTTAGACCATTTTAAGCATTTTTACGCGTAGAAAAGACAGCAAAAAAAGTTTTAAAAAAATTTCTCATAGTTAAGCTCTCATTTTTTGAAGATTTTGGCTAACTAACTAAATTGCTTTTTTTTGTCTCATTGCAGGTTGGAGCACATATGGAACCACTAACCATGTTTCTTGCAGGTTTTCATGTTGCTAAAAAATGAACTTGAATGCTTAACCATTTGTCTTTGAATGCATGTTGCTAAAAAATGAACTTGAATGGTTAAACACATTTTCCATTGAATGAATGTTGCTCAAAACACACTCTTGAATGCCATGGATTAAAATCAACTTTCCTTGGAATGCATGCTTAAAACAACAAATCCAATCTTGAATGCCAAGGATCAATTAACCATTGCAATATCAAACACTTCATTTGGAGCTTCTAAAATTGAACAAAACAAATCTCTTTTCCACATGCAATCTAGGTAAAGTTTGATTTTTGGACATTTAAGAAACTTTGTTAAGTTAAAATACAAATTTACAAAAATCAAATTGAGTAGTTCCTTGGACTCACCTCTTTTCTAATCACCCATCAAATATTAACCATTGGTTGCAATCTCAGCACCATTTATGGGGATGGGTCTACTTGAAAAAGGTGTTAAATGTTCCACAATCTAACTCACTCACTTGGTCTTTGAACGTTTTCTTTAACTTTATCAAAATTCTTAAATGGCCAAAACTCTAGATTAAATCGATCACACTTCAAGTTTGGGCACTAAAATTGAACAACAACTGACGTGGAGAGCCTCCGGGCGCGCGCTTGAAATCGAATCTCACACACTTTTGTTTTGGGCTTAAAACAAACTCACACTCAATCTTGAATGCCTTAAAGAAAATTAATCGATACTTGACGTGGAGGGCCTCCGGGCGCGCGAGTTTGCTTTTGTTGACCCTAACTCTTCTTATTGTTTGCATTCTTCGATCGATTTACTTTGTTGGCGCTTCAAGTTGGAATTGAACATTGTCTCTTAAACATGAGTGCTTGCAAAGTCTAGATTAGCACACATAAGAGTCAGTTGGTAAAAGAACAAGCGTGTTTTTTAGCCCAAGGTCATCCAAGTCTTCTCTCCCCTTGTCGTCTTTCGAGGCCATCTTGGGTGCATAAGATTAGGATCCAAAACCTTGTTTCTTTTTAGGAGGCCTGCTTGGGGATTTCATCACCCCTTGGACGACCTCAACTCTAGCGTTCCGGCGGAGTATAAGAATCGGGAGGTGAATCAAAAGACACCTCTCTTGGGATCAAGATTTTGTCATTCGGGCTAAGCCTCAAGGAACTTTATACCCTTGAGAAGTGAAAGAGGAGAAGTGGGTTACCGCTCCTCTCGGCTGTGTGACATCCTTTTGGTCTCATATATGGATTTGGGCCTCACGTACCTTGCATATATCGAGGACTCCCTAGCTAAACCAATTGTCAGCCTTGCAAAAAACCATCTAGGATGTTAATGTGTTTGGAGTGACTGATCGAAACATTTGTAGAACATACACACTCCTTGGCGCAAGTATCACATTCTGAGAACCACAAACTTCTATCTGGGTGTTCCTATCTATTACTTGTTTTTATTTTACTTGTTGAATGAATGTTTGCCAAACTTGGTCAATCCTAGCTTAGGGCACAGTTAGCGTAGTCACTACCTATTTTGGAAGTTGAACAAGTTGAAGCAAAACAACCAAAATCTCCTAAAGCCAAGCAAATTCAGAAATTTATGTCGGAACAACCCAAACCCAAACAGAAGTTTCACAAGGTCAAACTCAAGCCATCTCTAGCATACCAAGAACTTTCAGCCAAGAGAAAAGAAATAACACCAAGCCCACGAATTGCCAAACTCCACAAAGCAGAGGACAAAGCTACCGACGAAGCACTTCAAGAGGCCTAGTTAGAGCGCACCATCAAATTTAGCCAACATCCAGGAGTTAATCCTACTTATGCCTTACCAACTAGGCATGATTTCTATGATTAGACACCCTTGTTTCTCCACATCTTCTTGGATAAGCTTCACTTTAGAGTCATCTTTGTAGAAAATCCAGCCATCTTAGGTTATCCCCTTAAGCATTATTAGCTCATCCATCTCATTTAGAATCAAACCATCTAGCCAGCAATTGAAAATCTGCACATCTAAGCTTTCAAAATTGTTGTCACCTTGCTAAAAGTTTGTCATTCCTAAAATCTTCCAAATCCACCAATCTCACCAAGGTTATCCCTTTGACAGAGCTTTGTCTAGGGTAATCTAGCTTTGTCACTTGTTATCCCTCATCACCTTGAGCTAAAGGTTGGGATCCACAAGTGGTCAATCTTGTGTTCTTCCTAAAGGATCATCAGTCTATCCTTAAGTTGACACAATCACCACCAAGCTTGCACATAGGAAAGCAAACCTTTTGTGCTTTGACAACATAACTTTGAAGTTAGAATCCCCAACCCAATCCTCCTTAGGTTTTGTCATATAGCTTTGCCTCAACCTAGGAAATCATTTGCATAGAAAAGCCTTCCCCCTTTTGCATCCATCAGCATTATTGCATCTCATCCCTAGGAGCATTTTTCATGCCACCCGTCACTCGCTTAGCCAAGAAGAAAGAAACAATGGAGCCCTATCATTTGGATCGAACAGCCTCACCCCCCTTGAGCACTCAACCATCCTTCAGCCCAGAGCAAGCTATGCCATCACCTACTGACATTGAAGCTTTCATGAACCAACCAGGAAATGCAGTATTGGTAAACGCCATTATAGACAAAAACAAAGAGACAATCATGGCTAATTTTCAAAGGGACAATGTAGGAACCTTTGACTTTGGAAGACCCCCTCCATTATCAGATCCATCTCACCCGTTGTTTGGGCAGCTGCCACCACCCATAGGCTCTTATGATCCAAATTGTCCTCAATATATTCCAAAAGAAGAGCCTCCAGCCAATCCATATGACCCAACAGACCCAAACATACCATCATCCACCCAAGTTGAAATCTCCATGCCGCAAGCCAACCCAGCCACCACCACTCCATCCTTGGTTCATACCTCTCCGCTCCAAACCCCCTTTACTCAAAACACCTCACCGTTCACCCCCTTCACTATTGCTGCTGCTCCCCAACCCAACCTTCCAAATCCACCCATCTCCCAAATCAGTGCTAGCATCTTTGGCCAACCTCAGCAATATACAACAAGGATGCCACCCATGGGGCCAAGTAATCAACCTTTCATCGCCCCCAGCTTGTTCACCACAGCCCAAAGCACAATCCCATCATTTCCATTAGGTCTTGGGAGCTCAATACCACCAGCCACAAATCCACAAGCTACTACCTTCACTCCACAAAGCTATCGAATCCCACAAGCTACTGCCAATCTTCTACCAAGCTCCCAAGTGACCCCAGCTCCCGCCACCACTATACCAAGCTTCCAAATCCAACCACCAAGCTATCAAACCCCATCAATTCCATTCCCAAGCTTTCAATTCCCACCACCTCCACCACCAACTAATCCATTACCTCCTATTACCAACTACTTTTCAATGCCACTTCTAGGAGGTAATCCACCACCCCAGCCAACCACCAATTATTTGCAGATACCATCCCAAATAGGGGCACAACCCACATATATTGGTCAAACCCCACAAGCCCCCCGATCCTTTCCCCAAGCCTCACAACCATCTTATACCTTACCTCCACAAAGCAATCCATTTATCCCACAGCCAGCTTATGTTCCTCAATCCCAACCTCAAATCCCATATCAACAGCAAGCCTCGCAGCACATGCAGCAATATGCGCCACCTCCCCCTCAACAACCCGTCATCCACCATGCAGCTGCCCAAACAATGTACAATCCCTATCAGCAAATCCCTCATAACCATCCATATTCAATGGCCCCATCCAGCACATACCTACCTCAAGGCACTCCTAAATTGGGGCACCCCAACCATCACCTATCAATTCAGAGTGGGAGCAAATGAAGACAGCTCTGAAAGCCATCCAAGAAGGGAATGATCCAAAGACATTCAAGTTTGAGAATGTTTGTCTTTACCCATTTGACAGAGCCATTACCACGACACCATTTCCCAAACACTTTGAGGTACCTAAATTTGAAAAATTCAAAGGAAAAGGAGACCCTGTCACACATATCAAAGAATTTTACATGCATTGCCAGGACGTGGCATACAATGATGTCTTCCTCTTGCGCCTTTTTCCCAAAAGCTTGGTTGGACCAGCTCTTGAATGGTTTTATAGAATCCCCTATGGCACAATTAAAAACTTTGCTGAATTATCTGAGGCATTTGTAGCCCAATATGCCCATCTTGTTGAAACAGAGCTATCAATAGTTGATCTTGTCCACACCAAGCAAAAAGGTGGAGAAAGCCTTGCCGAATACCTACAAAGATGGCAAACCCTTACCACCCGCATATCCTGCACCTTGCCAGAACGCCATGTGGTGAAAATGTTTATTGATAATGCACATCCCAGCTTGGCTCACCACATGACCATGAACTGTTTGCAGACCTATAAGGATATCAAAGAGAAAGGAATGATCCTTGAGCAAGGACTCATCAAAGATGGTGTGGTAAAGATTTACAAAGAGGCCAACCAAAATCAATCACATTCCAATGACAAGTCTAGGTATTGGAACAAAAACAAGCATGTTGCAACAGATGGGGTTACTGACACCAGACATGTGAATATCGTTGGTCCTTCTCAAAACCAGTCTAACCCACCATATCAAATAAACAACCAACAAGCTACCAATTACCAACAACGAAATAACCAAAGCTATCAAAACCACAATACAAGACCCAACTTTCAAGGGTCTAACAATCAAGCTAATGCCATCAATGTAGCTGCAGGGCAAAATCCCAGATTCCAACCTGCACCTAGAAACTATACACCCCTTGGTGAGCCATTGGATGTTATTTTTGAGAAATTGGCTAAGGAAAACCTCATCAAATTTCCTCCTACCCAGAAAATTGATCCAAGCCAATCCAAAGCTGCATGGTACAAGGACAATGAGTATTGCAAGTTCCATAGGGTAAACGGTCACACCACCCTTAGATGCATGAAACTGAAAGACTATGTGCAAGACCTCATTGATCGGAAGGAAATCACTGTTGGTGCCCAAACCTCTTCCAATGCAGGCTTACAGATTTATCAAAATGCTTTTCCTCCACACAACAACCAAAATCCTAGAAAAGCACCTATCCAACACAACACCAACAACCGCCAGCCAAACCAACAGCATGGAAAGAACAATGACCACACTTCATCCTATATAGACTATGGTAGCCTTATAGGTTGTATATCTGAGAAAGAGCCTTCTGTCAATGTTATCAATATCCGAGGACCAGACAATGAGTGTGCAATCACCACTCGAAGAGCACGATTTAACATCGTAGGCCCACTAGTTTCATCAACACCATCAGCTCCATCAAAAAGCCGGTACAATATCTTGGAACACCTTGGGAACATGCCAGCCCAAATATCCATTTTAGACCTTCTCCACACTAGTCATGTGTACAAAGACATCCTTGACAGTGCTCTCATAGAATCCCGTGTCCCTTCTGATATCAATGCTACTGATTTTCATAATCTTGTTGGACACCTTTCATCCTCATGTGCCCTATCTTTCAAACCCACCGACATACCCGTGGTTGAGCCAGATCACACCCTTCTGCTTCGCATAGCCATCATGGTATCCAATTTTGCCGTGAAAAGAGTAATGATAGATAATGGATCAGCCTTGAACATTTGCACCCTAAAATTCATAAAACAAGCTGGGTATACTGAGGCAGATATGATTAGTGAGGTTATCACCATCAAAGCTTATGACAACTTGGAAAGGACCACAGAAGGGACTATTTTGCTACCAATCAAGGTTGGGCCAGTCATTCAAGAGACAGTTTGCCATGTTGTTGATCTAAACCTACCATTTAACATCCTCCTCGGTCGCCCATGGATTCATGCTATGAAGGCCGTTCCATCCACCTACCATCAGTGCATCAAATTTCCGCATCAGGGCACTGAGGTAACCATCCATGCCGATCCAGAACCCTTTGCTTACTGCAATGCGGTTGAAGCTTCATATACAAACCATTGCCCTGGAATAGACATCGGCACAGCCATCGCCAGCTCATCCCACACTTGTAATGACGCAGAAACCATCCTTGCCTCCACCCTATCTACTATAAAGATCAACAACAAAGGTTGTGGAGAATATAGTCTATCAGATGCATTTGCTGTCGGAGCAATCCCACTTGAGCCACATACCCATGGACGGCCAACATATCACAAAGCTAAGGAGATTCCACCTCCTCGATACAAACAGTTTGGCCCAACCACCTTTGTGTCCTTAAAAACCCCTCTTCATGAGGAGCTCACTCCAGATATCAACAATTGGCTACATAAGGATGCACCTCCAAGAAATCAAGCACGCCTTGATCACTTCAGCCAGAAGTATCTCCAACAACATAAGCTCATCACTGAAAAATGGAACTATCAAGGAGGTGGACTAGGACCAGAAGAAAGGGGCATGCAATGTCCCATCGAAGCACATAATTGGGAAATAAAGTTAGGTCTTGGCTTTGGCATACCCACAACTGGGGGCACCAACGAGAACGGTCATGCTTTTTCGAATATCCACCGCGACCTTGTTGAAATCGAAGACATTCCTGAGAAAGTTGAAAAGAGAGCCTACGACGATATCCCAGACCAAATCTTCCTAGGAGACTCTATTCTCCAAGAACTATCCATCCATCTCATTGACCTACCACTTGCTCATCCACAACTCATAGATTGGGACCAACCAAATGTCATACATATTGATGAGTTCACATCAGAGGAAGCGCTTCTAAGATTCATGGGAGCTGAAACTCCTCATAAGAAGACAAAGCCAGATTCTGCCTACATCTACAAGCTAGATCCCAAGGGGTATTTTGGAGAAAATCCCCAACCTAGTTTCGATACACCCAAAACTGGAACTAAGGTAAATCTGGGACTAGCTAAGGTAGCGAAGAGAACCCCTCAGCAAGAAAATCCAGAGCCACAAGCAGAACATGAGGATTTAGTATTGCCTCCTCAAGATAATCGACCAGAGGTGTCTTCTATTCTAATAGAGGATACTAGAGAAGTCAACATTGGTTCTTCATAGATCCCTAGAATTGTTCACATTGCTGCATCCCTATCACAAGACCAAGCTGACCTCCTCTTTGAGGTTTTACGAGAGAACATTGGCCAATTTGCATGGTCATATCAGGACATGCCAGGACTTGATCCAAAGCTTGTAGTTCATCATCTTGCAGTCGATCCAAAGATCAAGCTCGTCAGACAAAAGCTTAGAAAAATGCACCCCAAGGTGGCATTACTAGTCAAAGCTGAACTAGAAAGAATGTTAGCTGCTAAGGTTATTCGACCTATCGACTACTCAGAATGGATCTCCAACATGGTCCCTGTCACTAAGCCTTCCGGTGACATTAGAATCTGCACTGATTTTAGAGATCTTAACAAAGCTTGTCCAAAGGATGATTTTCCCTTGCCCAACATAGATATGATTGTAGATCTTACAGCTGGACATGAAATTCTGTCCCTTATGGATGGATTTTCTGGGTATAATCAGATCAAGATTGCAGAAGAGGACTAGCATAAGACAGCATTCACTACCCCTTGGGGAACCTTTTGCTACACCATGATGCCTTTTGACCTAAAGAATGCTGGGGCTACCTATCAAAGAGCTATGACAGCCATTTTCCATGATCTTATCCATAACATTTTGGAGGATTATGTGGACGATATCCTAGTCAAATCTCACACCTTCATGGATCATCTTGTTGGCCTGGAGAAAGTCTTTGATAGGTTGGCCCAATATCATCTCATGCTAAATCACAAGAAGTGTGTCTTTGGGGTCACATCTGGCAAGCTTCTAGGCTTCATAGTTTCTAAACGAGGTATAGAGATCGACCCCAAAAAGGTCAATGCTATCTTAAACATGCCTCCTCCCCAGACACTGCGACAGCTTCGCTCTCTTCAGGGAAAACTTCAATCTGTCCGGCGCTTCATCTCCCAACTTGCAGATAAGTGTACACTGTTTTCACACTTGCTAAAGAAGAATGAGAACTTCAAGTGGGATCTTTTATGTCAACGCAACTTCAATCAGCTCAAGCAGTACCTCACCAATCCCCCTATCTTGGTTCCACCAGTTCCTGGTTGTCCCTTGATCTTGTATATATCAGCAACACCTATTGCTCTAGGGGCACTTCTAGCACAACATGATGATTATAGCAGAGAGAGAGCCATCTACTATATCAGTAGAACCCTAGTTGGTTATGAACTCAATTACACTCCTATGGAAAAAGCTTGTTTGGCAGTTGTTTTCTCAACTCAAAAGCTTCGCCACTACATGCTAAGTCATACCATCCAACTAGTCTCCAAGATTGACCCTCTCAAGTATATGCCCTCCAGAACAACACTTACAGGCCGTTTGGCCAAATGGGTTATGCTACTAAGTGAGTTTGACATCCAATATGTGGACAGAAAGGCAATCAAAGGGCAAGCTATAGCAGATCACCTAGCTGATGCACCTCTAGTAGATGCATATCCTTTGCTCACAGAATTTCCAGATGAGCATATCTGCCTAATTGAAGAACAACCCCCATGGAAGCTTTATTTTGATGGCTCATACACCTCTCATGGATCAGGGGCAGGAATATTATTAGTTACACCTCAAGGAGATTACATTCCAAAAGCCTTCAAGCTACAATTCCCTAGCACCAACAATATAGCAGAATATGAAGCTCTTGTAGTAGGATTAAAGATAGCTGCAGAATGGAATATCACTGAGTTACAAGTCTTTGGTGATTCCCAACTCATCATCAAACAAGTCTTAAATGAATATCAAACCAAAGATGAAAAGCTATTACCCTACAAAGAGCTAGTTGATCAGCTGACCCAGCATTTTACAAAGCTTTAGTTTACACAAGTGCCTCGAATGCAAAACAAGGTAGCAGATGCCATGGCCACTATCGGCTCGCTCTTGGAAATTCCCCAAGAAGCTACACAGTATGAGTTTTTAGTTGAGCAGCTCCTCACACCTGCCTATGCGAATGAGGATTCAAACCGTGTTTGTATCTTGGTTGGTCCCCAATCCCCTTGGTACCATGAAATTCACGCTTACCTTAATGATGGTATCATATCCCCTCACCTCACACGTACCCAACGCCAGAACCTCATCCGAAAATCATCCCGCTATGTTATCATAGCCAATACCCTATATCGTCGGGGTTATCACGATACTCTCTCTCGATGTTTAGATGAAAATGAGGCCGCGATGGCATTAAAAGAAGTACATTTCAGACTTTGCGGTGCCCACACGAGTGGTATTGTCCTAGCACGAAAAATCCTTAGAGCAGGCTACTAGTGGCCTACCATTGAAGAAGACTCTTGTGACTTTGTTAGAAAGTGTCTCCCATGTCAACAGCATGCAAATCTTGTGCACGCTCCAGCACAGGATCTACAGCCTATTGCACCACCTTGGCCTTTTGCTTGTTGGGGCCTTGATCTAGTTGGAACTATCACACCTCTCTCATCTGATGGACATAAATGGATAATAACAGCTACAGACTATTTCACTAAGTGGGTGGAAGCAGTCCCCCTAGTCTCAGCTACGAGAGTTCAAGTCTCCAAGTTCATCTTGTACCACATTGTTTGCCACTTCGACATCCCATCCACCATCTTCACTGACCACGGAGGTAACTTTGAAAATCTCAACATGGAAGAATTATGCACTTCCCTCCGCATCCATCACCGCTTTTCTAGCCCATATTTCCCACAAGGTAACGGCCAGGCAGAGGCGACTAATAAAACCCTCCTCAAAATCCTAAAGAAAGTTGTCAATGTTCTGGCCGTGATTGGCACCTTCAAATAAATCCGGCTCTATGGGCCTATCGAACTTCCTTCCATACATCCATAGGCACAACTCCATACTCCCTAGTCTATGGTGTCGAAGCGGTATTACCTATAGAAGTTGAACTTCCCTCACTACGCATATCTTTGCGAGGGCAAATCTCAGATGAAGAATAGAGAGTAGCTCAACTCACCCAGCTAGATCTCTTAGACGAGAAGAGACAACAAGCCTATGATGATCTCACAGTCTATCAAACTTGTCTCAAAAGGAATTTCAACAAGAAGGTGCTCCCACAACACTTTCAGCTAGGTGATATGGTCCTCAAAGAAAATATGAAAGTCCAAGCAGATCGAGAAAAGAAAGGCAAGTTTGAACCTACATGTCTTGGTCCCTATGTGGTTACTGCCTCCTTTGGCTCTGGAGCCTATCAATTATCTACACCAGAAGGAGAACTCTTGAATGATCCCACTAACATCATTCATCTCAAAAAGTTCTATGCTTGAAGATCTTTGGCATACCCAGCTTTTGAAAAATACAAAAAAAAAAATAGTAAAGAGAAATAAGCGTCCAATGGTGAAAACTTGGCAATTCAAGCGCCTTGGATAGGTACCTTGGTGAAAACCTGGTAATTCAGGCACCTTGTGTGCTAAAGACTAATCCATTATCTATCACTATCCTATCCCTCATCCATCCACCCACCATCCCATAAAACACCTACTTGTTCCCTTGGTGTTCCAATCAAATATCCAAAATCTGATGGAGCTTGTCAATACCTCCTGTACAGCTTGTAAATCTTGTACCAAAGCTTGTATTATACCTTGTAAATCTTGTACCATACCTTGTATATATCTGAATCTTGTCCAAATCTTGTACCATATTCCAGCTTGTAAATAATCTTGTATCCTAGCCTGTATCCTATCACATGCACACACAGAATCCCATTTTTCTTAAAGATTTTCACAAACCATCTACCTATCCACCTATCAACTATTATAGACATCCCATCCCTCACAAACATTTCCATCTCACAAAAAACCAAAACATGAACAAACTTGTACATTTGTAACATATCTTGGTCCGTCAGCTTGTACATCCTCTTTAGCTTAGTATCATTGTATCTATTCTGCTTTCGTGTTAGTTCATCCTTGGTCAACATCTTGCACACATCACACACTTTGGTTAGATATTCCAATGCATCCTTTAGCTAGATCTCCTATCACCAAAGTATTATCCTTCTTAGTTCAGCTTGCCAGACGCATCACTCATCCAGATCCATCAGCTTAGGTGCTCTCTGATAGATCCTTGCAAGATATAGCTTTCCTCATGTCTGATCTTGTTCTGTTAGTACCTCGTCCTACCCATCTCGTTGGAAAACAATTCTCTTTTGGATTTTTGCTTTCTTTTGGTTTGGGATCTTCCCTTTTGGGTCTTGAAATATCTTTTCCAAGCAATCTCCTTGTTCCCTCCTCAAGGTTGCCACGATCTTCCATATCATGGTATGTTGCGAATGGGGCAATTAGAGCGTAAGGTCTTGATCAGGTCTTTTACTTGTTTTGTTTTTCTGCTTGTGGGTTACCTAGTGTCGTTTCCAGGCTGCTTCCTCTGGGATTCATGTGTGATACTGGGGCAATCCTTGCGTGTTTGTTTCGAGTCAATTCGTCAGTCCTCTGGACAGTTGGTGAAAAGGCCTTGATGTTCTTGGTAACCTTGGCAATTAACCAACAGTCCTATAGCAAATCTAGTGCTCAACTACATGGTGGTACTTCTCTTTGAAGTATCCCCCCGCTCAAAAAGCTTGAATGGATTCCCTTCATCTCCATTATCCCCCATCCATATCCTACATTTGTCGCTCCTACCCCAGCTTATGCATCAGTATCTCTTTGAATCACTCCTCACGCTTAGCTTTAGGGATCCACAATCTTAGTCTTAGGGATTCGCCAATCAAATCAATCCACCAAGCCTCATCTTTCGAGATCCACAATCCTAGTCCTAGGGATCTCCGAAACCCATCTTCCGCCAATCTGACTCTTTGAAATCTTGTTGCATCAGCTTTATCATTCTATCATCCATCTCCCTACCATGGATTCCTTTTATAGCGCTCCGCTCCTCCTCCCCCCCAATCCTGGAAAGTCTTAAGCTTGCTTTACTGTTGTGCCCTTGATTTCCCTTCATCATTCTCCCATAGTGAGAGTTTGAGCTCATTCAGCCCCTTCTCTTTGCCAACATTTGTCTTAGCTCATCTCAATTTCTTGTACTTTTCAAGAAGTCGTCGAGCCTCATTTCTCTCCCCGCCACCTTCTTGAGGGGGCATCATCTAAGTCTAGTCTCTCCTCTTCTTATCCGAGACTGGGGCAACCTTGTTGCTAAAACATCTTCTTCGTGTCATCTTCATTCGAACTTCTTTGAAATAGTGTTGTCTCAACACTATGTCAAAGAGGGGCAAAATGTAGACACCTAAATTTGATTACACTGCTTTGGTAATCTAATTTAGCCATCTCTAAAGGCATCATTAATTAAATTCTTATTTAATTAATCCTTTGCCATCCCTAGTTGATTAATTTAATTAATCATCTATAGTCCTAATTGATAAATCAAATAATCTATTATTTATCAATTAAATCCTTTTCTCCTATCTAATTCCAAAAATCCCCATTTATTAAATAAATCTATTTGATAAATGAAATCCTCAAATTCAAAAACCCCTAACCTATCTCTAATCCTCCATTTAGCCTAATCCACCCCATCCACCCATACTAACCAAGCTTAGCCACTAACTCACCCACCCTCATTAATGCCATCCACTTGCACATCTCTAAGACTCCTAATCTAATCCTAAACCCAAGCCTAATCCACCCCCTAATGTTGTCACATTCCTTAAACAAGTTTAAGACTTTCCTAATCCAAACCAAAGTCTCCCCTCAAAAAACCCAACCACTAAGTCATGAGTGCTCTTACAAAACATAAAGACTCTTACAAGCCCACTCATAACTCTTACACCCATCTTCCACACTCTTCCCTCTTCCACACTCATTCTTCTTACATCCCTCTTACATACTCAACCCCACTCATCATGCCTTTAACCAACCCTTTACCCTACCCTCTCACACTCATCCTCCTTGTGACAAGTGTCACCTTCCCATTGGTGCTAAACAAGCACAATCCATGTGCTCCCCTTTGAGTGCATCTTAGCCCTCCTTAATCCTTCATCCATCCTTGCATCTAAGCCCTCCATCCCTCTACCCCTTAGCCTATAAATTGAATCCCATCCCAAGCCATTTCATTAACAATCTTTGAGCTAAAGTTACCATGCTATTTTGAGAACCAAAGCCATCAATATTACCCTTATAATGCCAAATTGAGAGCTCACAAAGCTACCAATTTTCCATTACCCATCTCCATTGAAGCAGCTTTTGAGCATCTTGAGCATACATCCACAGCAAAAGGACACATCTACAGAATCAAGAAAGCATGGAGTGCTTTTTCTTGTGAGGTTTGCACTTCTTGTTTTCTTCCTTTGTCTAAGCATATATGTGAATTTAGTTTTTGGTTTGTGAATGTTTACTTTATTTGTTAATGTTCTTTGCATACTAAATTCTTGTTCTACAATAACATGTCAAAATATTTTATTTTCAAAATATAATTATTATTTCTCTAATTTAATTTTTAAAAATTGACTATTGATTATGCATAATTTTATAATAATTTTTTTATTTACATAAAAAATATAAATTATATTAAAATTAAGTTAACATAATTCAGTTTTAATTGTATTTTAATATAACCATATTTTTCCACAAAGATTTTTAGGGGTAAATTCATTTATCAACAATCATTTAAACAATTGTATTAAATTTAAATGGTGTAATTAAACATGAATAATGTAATTATACTATTTTAGTTCTTAATGAAATTAAACCTTAAGAAAATAATTAAACTTTTCATAATTTGATAAATATTTTAAATACTAATGATTCAATTACACTTTAAAAATTAAATTATGAATAATTTAATTATGTTTTGATAATTTATACAAATACTAATTAATATAATCATTTTTCATTTCATTAAACTTATTAATTAAAATAAAACTTCATTAATTAATACTTCAAAGATGAATATAAATATAAATTTATTTGAAAACTTAAACTTTACAAATAAAGTCAATGGCATAAACTAGGCTACTCCGTAGCCTTTGTATTTGTCGGAGGCACATACTATTGCAATCACTTGTGCATAAGAGTGATTAATTCTTCCTACTTCAACCAATGAAATGTGAGTATTTTTATAATTAAGTTAATCTTTTGATTTTTTCTAATGTTGTTTTCCCAATATTTTACGGAGAGTTTAATTATATTAATTAATTGAAAAGAGAAAATACTCAAGAAAATTCGAACTTCCTCTCTTACCGTACTTTTCTCTCTCCACGTACTAAAACTTTTAGAGAGCAGTACGAGTTAAGGTTTTAAGTTTGAGTTTTTACTCTCTCTCTTCCCATTTTTCTCTCTCCACGTACTAAAACCTTTAGAGGAAGTTTAGGTTAAGGTTTTAAGTTTGAGTTTCACTTTTTCTCTCTCCACATACTCGCCATATTCTCACTCCCCGTACTCCAACTTTTTAACCTAATTCTAACCCGAACCTCCTAACCTAAACTTCAACTTGAAGGTAAGTGTCGGCTGGAGATGAAGTTCATAGATGTTTGGAATAATTTAGGTATGTTGTTTCATTGGAGGCTAGTTTGAAGAAGCCTTGAAATTGCAAGAACCCAACTCCTGTATTTCCCAGAAAATAAAATGGCAGTTATAATGTCTGTGCAAAGAGGATGAGGATGCAATCTACAATGGAGTGAAATTATTGATATTCATTAGCGATGGAAGGTGGTGGCTTCTTGAATGGCAGAAAATAATTCACATCAAAGTCGTCTCGTGA
Source organism: Cupressus sempervirens (assembly GCA_028749045.1). Lineage (NCBI taxonomy): Eukaryota > Viridiplantae > Streptophyta > Pinopsida > Cupressales > Cupressaceae > Cupressus > Cupressus sempervirens. The sequence goes on from CM053788.1 coordinate 425,319,654, forward strand.
GTTACCAGAGTATGTGTGTGGATTTTAAAACTAACATTGCCATCTTGTTGGTGCCCTTGCTGCAGAGATACAACATGGTCTTCATAATGATGATACGCGAGCAGGTTTGATTGAAAGCTTGGCTGCGACAAAAACACAGCATTCTTACCTGTGACATCAGAAAAATAGGATCGAAATGCATGAAGTTGAGAGGAAAAACCTGAGGTGTGATGTGCCACGTCTTGAAACATCCTCAGGCTGATATCAAACACTTAGAAAGAAATGAGGCAGACGTAGAAGGTGATGATTGAAGCGACCATAAGCAGGGCACGAGAATTGTTTGACAAAATGCGTTATCTCTAGGTTGTGGTGCAGTGAGTAGCATTAAGCGTGGGAAGACTGTGCATGAAAATGAATGTGCTATTTGGTGTACACATCGCTCTGTCGTCCCATGCAGATCAAGAATTATGATCCATTTAGAAAAGCCGCCCCCAACAAAGCATGAGCATTGTTAAACAAAAATCACAGGAAGACGCTCCAAGGCACTTGATATTGTCAAAACAATGGTATTCCGAACCTATCACAGCCTAGCAATGGTATTATTATACTCCCAAGCCGCATTAGCACCGGTGTTTGGAGTTGAAAAACTCACAATGCATTTGAATACTGAGTTTAGAATCACATATGGAAATACAAAGCAGTGGGTGCGACTTGTTTGATGGAATGCGCTTTAGAGTTTAACTGAAACGTTTGATAGAATTATTCATCTCCAGCACTCGGGTAACCCCTGGCTTTTCTCTCCCATGGTATCCATAGAAAGAATTTCATGTCACTAATTAGTTCAAACAGTTGGCAAAACAATGGAGCGAATACCTTCAAAGCTAGTGTGCTCATGTGGTCCAATCGAAATATCATCAATTGATTAGAATAAGCGCAGCGTATGAAAAGACATAAGGGCAGAGGTGCATGGACGTAGACAAGCACGTGACCATTGACATTTGAAGGTAATTTGAAGACCAAGGAAAAGCAGGCAATCCTGCCATCAAGAAGAAGCACATATTTTTAAACGTGTCTATTATCCGTTTGACAAAATGAGCAACCTCGAATGCCAATAAAGCACTTCTAAACTGCCGCACAAGAATGCATAGAACAGTCACAAAGCAAGCTCTCAAAGAGGTGAATTGTTCGATGAAATGCTTCTATCACACATGAGAGCTGGATTCTTCAAAGTGAAGTAAAGATTTTCATGAAGTCTTATCATTATTTGAAGATACAACACCAAGTGTAATACAAAGCACGTGACCATTGACTTCGCATTATTACCAAAATAGCCTTGATAGGTGATAATATGAGGTATAATTTTCAGGGTAAGGAACCTCCTGTAATACTAAAAAGAGTGCTCTCCGAAATATCTGATACAAAGATGGGGCATTTAGAAATTGCAAACTTTTGGAAGATGATGAGCAAAGAAGATAAATCACCCCTGGCACATCGAACGCTGGAAAGTGGTCTGGCCCATGCAGGAGGGCATCCGCTCGCAGTTCAATGTGTGGAATTGGTTTTAGAATGTATCAAGACATATGATCAGAATTTGAGGGACATCAAGACTATAGGAGGTAATGTCGTAGCAAGGTTGGACCCAATATCTATATCCATCACTTTCAGATTGCCAGTAAGAGAAGAGTTTACAGAAATTTCTAAAGAAGGTGCCCAAGGTTATTTCCATCAGAATAAGAAAACATGCCTCAATGTTATTGCTAAAAGTTGGCTCAATCAACCCAGGCGAGGACAATCGTAGTTGCCAAGAATGTTACGCAGGAATATCTTCAATGAAGACATTTCTGATATGATAGTTCTTCTCAATAGAGTGGTGGGAAATCAGGCAGCTGAAGATTTTCATGATTGGATGTTTTTGTAGATTAATACCATCATCACTGGGAAACAATTTATAGACTGGGGAGAAATGATTAGCGATGCTCTCCATTACCAGTTGACAAAATTCAATGCAAATCAAGGATTTTACATGTCCTCATATCTAATGTATGCAATTGCAAGTATGAAGTCATGGCCTGGTCTAAATCCTTATGGGGAGTATAGCTTAACTCGTCAAATTTATAACTATTACTCCTAGTTGCAATTGAAACAAAGCAATGCACACTTCCGCAGGGTGAACGATGCTTTTTCTATGCTCACTGCTAGGGAACTACAAGGAGACATAGGACTTCGAATTTCTCCTGAAGTAGCCAGTCTCATTAGTACTTATGGTAGCTTCTTCATACAATATCCTCGATTCACTTACATCCGCATCAGAGGTTTTCAAGATTTCCCTCTCATGTTGCCTCGCTTTGTAGATGACAGGTTGGTACTTTCAGAAGTCTGCAGGCAAATTGGTCAAGTAAAGAAAAAGTGTAGGAACAAAAGATCAATCCCTTTCCCAATTGGCATTGGACATTACAGTTTTTTGTCTTCTTCGGATGCTCAAAATATTGAGAGATCCATGGTGAACATAACTCTACACTCTTTCTACAGTCACTTTCCATTTGATGGTAGCGGGTATGTTAAAAATAACTTGGCACTTGGACCTGGCTATCTTCATTTTCCCACATTGGAAGATTTTTGGGCAAATTGTGAGAATGATTTTGAAGTTAGAAAAAGGGACTAGATGAGATTTACAATACAACAAATCATTGATTACAAAATGGGATGGGATGTGACAGGCGTAACGGAGGACGGGTCAGACTTGATTGATCCTTACTTCTTTGAGCGAATACAATTACTAGAATTGCCATATATCAATTGGTCGCTGCCAGAACTAAAAGACCTCAAGGAAAGGACTTTCTTTTTGATTCAACGAACTGAGACTTGGTTAAAGAATAAAGTCAAAGAAGCCACTACTACCACTAAGTCAATAGGAAGAAGTAGTGTAAATAATAATAATACTTCTCAAGAAGGAACATCAGTTTTAGCCATTTCGTCTGTTATTCCTACATCCTCAGGCTCTTTGCATAGCACACAAGGGGGAGATGATGGTGAAGATCCAGATAAACGAGTTAACCTAGTTTCAGCATGTGAACTCAATGTGATCACCAGGAAGAAGAGATCAAAATCCAAGGAGAAGACCTTAAAGCCGATTCAACAAATGATTGACGAAGCTCCTGAGATGAATGCTTTACCCTCATTTGTAGATGAGATGATTCAATCCATAGCATCTTCTTCACGCTCATTGTCTCCTGAAAGCACAGAAGCAATCCAAGAGGAGCCAAATGTAGAAAATGTGCATAACTTGAACTTATCATCTATAGTCTTATAGGTTCCTTCAGTAATTGGCTCATCCGCTAGTATTTCAACATCTTGGTTACAACAAAGTTTAGAGAGAAAGAAGAAAAGGATGATTCAGTTGGAGGCGCCCAATCTAGTTGTTGTAGCTGACTTGATGCACAGAAGTACAAAGATAAAGAAGACTAAAATGGATTCCAGACTAACAGTGAACCCTACTTTAGGTAATTTATCTATTGAAATTGCACAACCAGTCACAGAGAAGGACATAAATGAGACAAATGAATCTGATTTTAGCATCACTAAAGTGGATCTAGGCCGGACTACTCGTGAAGGGAAAGAACACAATTTTCAAGTGTCAGCTGCTATCCTAGAACAATCAAGGAGAGATAAGCAAGTTAAGAATCAACTCAAGTGAAAAGTCCGAGCTCTTTCTTCATGCATCAAATTGATGATTGGTGACTCCTTTCCAGATCCTAGTTCATCCATAGAAAGTACAAAAGATCCAAAGAAGATGTTTGATGAAGGAACCATTCAAAACATAGGAGAATGCCAAACATATGGTAAAATGGTGAAAACATGGGTACAAAGTATGAAAGAACAGGCATCTAACTTATTTCAGGATGTTCAAAGTACATTTACCAAAGCGGATCATATACAACAAAGCATTCAAAAAGAATTGGCAACTCTCAAGGAACAAAAAACATTCTGGAGAGAAATTGATGCCAATTTAGTAGAGATTAAAGGCATGGACAGCAATATAGTCAGGTCACTAAAGTTAATCAGCACTGGAGAAGAAGAGAAAATTGACATTTGGCTGGAAAACATCCGATGGAAGAATGATAGTATGAATGAACAATTGGGTGAAGGAGAACAATTCTTAAACTCTTGCAAGTTACTGAAAAAGAGGGCCTTGGGAGAAATACCAATGATCGTAGAGGGTATTCCTATTAATGAACATACTCAAAATCCAGACATATCTTCCATCTTGAAATGCATAGAAACAAAAATCAACACCGAACTTGGCAGTAAACAAAGTTCAGATGCTAGCGCTATGATGAAATTGAGCAGTCTCTCAGTAGCATTGAACTCCTGTACTCAAAACTTGTCAGGTTGTGTCACATAATTGGATGAAATTAGAAAGAGACATGAGTTGTGTAAGTTGAAGATGCAGAGTTTAATCATCATTAAGAACAAAACTTTGGATCAAGTCATCAAATCATTCAGAGCGTACAAGGCAAACTTGACTCAGTTGCTGGTAGCACCTACAAATCAAGGAACGAGTTCAAAGAATTAAAAGTTAGAAGTTTTTCTGTCTAAAGTTGTCTTAGAATTTTATTGATGTAATTTGTAAAAAGGTCAACTTTAGAATTAACTCTAGTTTTCATTTTTCTAACCGTAGTTAAGCTTCAAGGGTTAGAGTTGGTTATGAATCGTCTTCAAGTAGTCCAAACTCTAACTTTTTGGGTAGTTACGAACCCGAAAAGTTAGTTATTCTAGATTGGCTATAAATTTTTGGAGATCAATGTAATAAGGGACTTTTTTGGACTTGGATACGGGGGAACACTTATGCTCTAATCATAAAGCAATTTTTGGAAAGTGTGTACAATTATTGTTTTTGTGTAATCAGTTATTTCTTTCTTTCTTTCTTGGTGCAAGAAATAAAAGGAAATACATTTAGCGTTCTCTCTCCAAGGAATCTGGATTGTTAAAGTGTTGATTCATCTATGATTACTTTCATGGTATGATGTGAGTATTTGTGGATGTTTGAATTAGCATCGTGTTGGTGAAAGTTTTCAAGCGTAGTCTTTGATAGCTCTCATTAATAGTTTACATCATTTTTATGAAAACGTTGAAGGCGTGTGGTGCATTCGCTATCAAAGGTTTTCCTTCCTATTTTCTAAGTTCTTCTTATCCTTTTTGAAAAATCTAAAATTCCATCTTATGAGGGAGCTGCCCCTCTAAACGCAGAGGAAGGCCGGATATCAAGGGCCTATCCAACTGTTGTGAACAATTTGCCACATACACTCCGTTGGGCAATTTCTTTAGTGACAAATATGTTTACCAACAAATGTTTATATGTCAAATCTTAATTTTTAAAATAATAAAAATTATTTTACTTTATTTGAGTCTTATAGGAGTAGATTTCTAGGAACCCCTATATGTAAGGATGAAATATATAAAATATGAAACACATAAGACTTATATCAAACTCACAAAACTTATCAAATAATTTTTTGGTTATAATAGTTACATACTATAAATTCAAAAAAAAAAATTGTGTTAGAAACTATTATTTGATATATATAGTTTGAATGATGATTGTTTTTAATCTTAATAATTTAAAGAGAATAAATGAATTCTAACATTATACTTATATGATAATTTTTTTAGAAATTATTATTCTTCAAATATTTAAATATGTATGAAGATAGTTTTTTTTAATCTTAAAAAATATTGATTAGATTATATTAAATTAACATCATTATAACTCACTATTAAATTTTTATTCTTGCTTTTATCTCAAGATTTTTAGTTTTTGTGTTTTTAAATTATTAAATTATTATTTTAATTTATATTGATTATTTAATATTTTAATAGTATTTTAAACTATAAATAGTTTTACCACATTACAATTATTCATTAGTCTTATTTTTAATTTTAATAATTATTTTTTATTTAATTTAAAAATAAATTAAATGTATGTATAGTTATTTATATGTAGTTTATTAAAAAAATTATTATTGTTTAAAAGATATTTTATGTACAATGATATAATAAAATAATATTTAAAAATACCATTTAAATTTATATAAACTTTTAAATTACTATTAAAAAATTAATAATTTTATTCATTTGAATTGAAAATTAAATATAATTTATATTTATTTCTTATTTCTTATTTTATGGTACATTTTTTTAATAATAAGTATCATTTTATATTGTATTGATTTAAAATAGTGATTCTTACAATAGTGTGTCAAAGTATGAAGAGGACACTATAATAGCCCTCAAATTAACCCCCATTAATAACACAAAGGTAATGCATCCTGATTGCAAAAGGCATTAACAACTTCAAACTACACCTGACCCATTACATTAAACAAAAAAAAAACTGGTAGAGCCACCATACATGTTGTAAACTACCCTATTAATTCCATTCAACCCTTAAACCAGTTTGCAACTTCCTCCTTGGTGATGTTTGGGATGGAGCGATCGTCCTCCATTGAGCGTCATTGTCTACTAGAGCCACTCATTTCCACCTCCCCCATGAGTGACACGTCAACCCACATCCCAGCTCTTGTCAATGCCCTAACAGCCTCCCATCTTGCTTTACCCAACTAGTAACCCAACGGTTCACCTGTTGGCTTCACACTCTTGTGTGGAGTTATCTTCATGAAACCTTGCTTCGCTTCCTCCAAAACCCAAATCTTTGCTTGTAGAAAATCAACCAACTTTCACCATCCTTAAGTTGCTTTTGGCACATGCACCTCACGGGGATTTGTAGTCGACAACACCACCAAAGGTTGCAATGAAGATTCTCCTCCTCCAATCTATCTCCAAGATTCTTTCCCCATATCTAGCCCTTTCCCCAGCTCAGCCTTGTCAATGATATCATCAACTCTTAAGAGCCACTGTAGGTCGATGCATACAACTATGACCCGTCGAATCTCCTCTTTTGTCTCATAAATGAGCAAAGCTAGAGCAACGAAGAGAGAGATTATGTCCAAATTGGTCCTCCTTTGCCAGTATGAATCTAAGTACCCTGGGCTAAAAATATACATAACACAACTTATGAAATCCTGGTCCTCAATGAGGAAGACGTTCTTTAGGTGCCACATCGTAATTTTTCCTTCATTGCGTTTGATTATCTAGCTCCAAGGCAAAATTGGCCTCCATTTCAAAAAACTTGCTCAAATGCTTGTGAAAATGAGGCCCTTCTCCTGCTTAAAAAAGCTCCCATGAAGGATTTGGAAGCACACATTCCAAAATCCTCCTGTGTGTAGATCCTTTGTCATGCATAACAGTGTGCTTGTTCATAAGTGTCCTTGATCAAGGGCTTAATAATTATAAATCTCTCCTTCAAAAGGAGGCGGGTAGATATAATACCACTAAGACACACCATCTTCAATCCAATTTGAGAAGACCAAAGTCTTCAAAATTTTCATTATGTTTCCCAAAGGGGGCATTTGCTCCTAGGTTGGCCAATTTATCAGCCATCACAATTGCCTTTCTATAGACATGGGAAACTATATAGTTCTCAAACTCCAACAAAAGGCACTTAATCTGGTTAATGTGCTTGTCCAAATGCCAAGACTTCAGTTTGCCTTTTTTGATCCCATTGATGATAATCTCCGAGTCTCCTTCCAAGTGCAATCACCTAATGTCCAACTTAAATCCTAACAAAATGGCCCCTTTTGTTGCTTCACATTTTGCTATGTTATTAGTCCCATCCCTTAATCTTTTTGCAACAAAGGCCACAACATTGCCTTCATGATCCCGTGCAATACATCTACATCCAGATATGTCTGGGTTACCTCACGTAGCCCCATCAAAATTAATTTTGATCAAGCCTTCCTTTGGTGTCTGCCAAAAACATCTTTGCCTCCTCTGTCAAGGATTAACCCTTGAAGTCCCATTAACGGGCATTTTATGGTACATTGTATATATATTAAAAGAAAAAATAATAGGTTTTAAAAACAATTCATTTTAAGTTTATATTTGCTGAAAAATCTTTAAATAATATTTAAAGCTTATTCAATTTTAATAATATTAAAGTTATTTTTTTAAATCTTTTTATTTCAATTTTTCCAAAAGCTTCCATCAATATTTTCAAACAATTTTAATAATATTATACATTTAAAACATGTTATTTTACTACAAACTTCACCATTTATAATATCTGTAAGAATTTGGTATAGCTCTGATACCATGTAAGAATTTGCCTTAGGGAAAAATTCACCCAAGATCAAGAAACTCAAGCACAAGCACAACAATAGACCAACAAGGTTTATTGTCATTCTGATCATGCCTTGTTGGTCTACTGTTGTGCTCGTGCTTGAGTTTCTTGATCTTGGGTGAATTGTGCCCTAAGGCAAATTCTTATATGGTATCAGAGCTATGCCAATTACATGGTATTAAAGCTCTTGGGGAGATTCTCTTCACATAGTTGTTCAAGACTATTCTTGCTTCAGCACCTCGACCCAGATTCAAAGTATTGTAGTCATTGAGAGTGTCTAGAGCCAAAGCGGACCTTGTCATTGCGTCCAGAATGTCAATTTGGTGAAATTTGACTATAAATTCACCTACCCTAGGCCATAGTTGAATTAAGGCACTTTTTTTGCAAACCGGCAACCCGAAGGCCCAATGTCTAGAATTTGGTATAGCTCTGATACCATGTAAGAATTTTCCTTAGGGAAAAATTCACCCAAGACTAAGGAACTCAAACACAAGCACAAAATAGACTAGAGTATAATCAGAATAACAATATAGTATTCAATTCAATGTTCAAGTACACTAGGAGTGCCTATATATAAAGGCCTCTAGAATGCTTCTAGAATGCCTAGAAGTTAGCAACATGATAACTCATACAACCAAGCACATGTCAACTAGGTGTGGGTTATCCTCGATTTAGCATAGGAGTAAGTGCAATGATGAGAGGATAAGCCTACAAAGGTGTAGCATCAAAAATAATGTTGTAGACACCATGTGCTTAATTAGTAGTGCAAATAACTGTGTTGTCTACATGACAACTCATAAAGGTAGACAAACTCCTAAGTGTCAACCTAATAAATAATAAAATAATGCATTAACCTAAGTAAACTTAAGTAAAGTGTAAATAGTAAATACCTATTTACACCAACAATACCAATTAATGGTACAAGTATTAAATAATCAAAATAAACAACTATTTTACATTTTCCAAATAATTTATCATTTAATTTTTTAATTTACAACTTTGTGACTTTTAAGTAGCAATTAAAACTTCAGCTTTAGTGATTTTAATATTTGTTTTGTAGTATTTTTCTTCAAGTATGTTTTTAGTTTACATGACAACATTAGATAGACAATCAATATCTTTAATTTTTATAACAAGTAGTTACCTTTGCTATACATAACTTAACAAGCCACAAAATCTATGATTTGAATAGTTATTTTAATTCTCCTCGCTCTTCATTTCCATTTCCATTTCCATTTCCATTTTCCATTTTGCATTGGCAGGAACTTTGATGTATTATGTCTCTTGTTCTTTGAGTTCTTTTGAGGGAGTCTGATGTAATCTAAGATATTGATAATAAAATTGAGAAATGTATTTATTGATAAGTAGGAGATAATTTTCACAGCAAGTCAAATTGTGATATTGTTTTTGATTAAGTAAAACAGGTTTTAACGGGTGCCTGAAACCCAACAGTAAACAAAAGAAACTAACATTAACTCTGGATCATGAAGTAATTCAACACGAAATAACAGGCCATAGAAGGCCATGAGAAGTTGACAAAATAAAACACAACCTTTGAAAGAGTAGACAAGCCTAGCAAATGAAAAACCAAAGGAAAAATAGAAAAGCTAGGGGAACCAATTAGGGCACCATTTTTTTGACCAACTCTGCAGCCTTGAGCTCCAACATTTCCATTGTCTCTATTGCTTTACTCATCAATTATATGTCATTAGTAGAGTTATCCCTGTCCCTCTTCTTCTTGTTCAATCTTGTTTTATTGCTCGGGTTCTCAACAAGGGGGTTGACATCATCTTTTGTTACCCTATTGTCCTCATTTTCCATGTCATCTTTCACTCCTATTCTAACCTCCATCATATTGTTTGATATTATCATTTAAGGCTTTGATAATATTGAAGCTCTGGTTAGTAGTGCTATGGAGAGAGCTCTCCATTCTTTCCATTCTTTTTTCCATCTTAGTCAAGCTATTATCCAATTTTTTGATTATGTCAATCCCGTCTTCCCCTTCCTTCCTTTCTAGACCTTGCAACCTATTCTTTGTCTCCTCAGTTTCATGAAAAATCCACTTGATAGACCGAAAGTTGTCCACCATGCTGTTCCAAGCATTGTTGAGGAGATTCATCTCCACCTCCTTGGCATTATCACTGAGAATCACCACGGTCGGATCAATAAGTTCCTCCAAATGAATTCTTCCATCATTAGCTCTAAGGCAAAATTGGCCTCCATTTCAGAAAACTCTACTCAAATGCTTGTGAAAATGAGGTCCTTCTCCTGCTTAAAAAATCTCCCATGAAGTATTTGGAAGCACACATTCCAAAATCCTCCTGTGTGTGGATCCTTTGTCACACTTAATGGAGTGCTTGTTCATAAGTGTCCTTTATCAAGGGGTTAATAATTATAAATCTCTCCTTCAAAAGGGGGTGGGTAGATATGATATCACTAAGACACACCATCTTCAATCTAGTTTGAGAAGACTAAAGTCTTCAAAATTTTTATTATGTTTCCCAAAGGGGGCATTTGTTCCCAGGTTGGCCAATTTATCAACCACCACATTTTCCTTGGTATAGACATGGGAAACTCTATAGTCCTCAAACTCCACCAAAAAGCACTTAGTCTGGTTAATGTGTGTGTCCAAATGCCAAGACTCTAGTTTGCCTTTTTTGATCCCATTGATGATAATCTCTGAGTCTCCTTCTAAGTGCAATCACTTGATGCCTAGCTTAAATCCTAACAAAATGGCCTCTTTTGCTACTTCACATTTTGCCATGTTATTAGTTCCATCCCTTAGTCTTTTTGCAACAAAGGCCACAACATTGCTTTCATGATCTCATGCAATACATTTGCATCCAGATATGCCCAGGTTACCTTGGGCAGCCCCATCAAATTAATTTTGATTTAGTCTTCCTTTGGTAGTTGCCAAAAACATCTTTCCCTCCTCTGTTGAGGATTAACCCTTGAAGTCCCATTAACAAGTATTTTATGGTACATTACACGCGTGTGCACGCATACACATATAAAGAAAAAAAAGGTTTTAACAATTGATTTTAAGTTTATACTTGTTGAAAAATCTTTAAATAATATTTAAAGCTTATTCAATTTTAATAATATTAAATTTTTTTTTGTTAATCTTTTTATTTCGATTTTTCTAAAATCTTTCATCAATATTTTCAAACAATTCCAATAATGTTATACATTTAAAACATGTTATTTATATACAAACTTTACCATTTATAATATCAATTAATGATACCAGTATTAAATAATCAAAATTAACAACTATTTTACATTTTCCAAATAATGTATCATTTTATTTTTTAATTTACAAATTTATGACTTTTAAGTAGCAATTAAAACTTCATCTTTAACAATTTTAATATTTGTTTTGTAGTATTTTACTTCAAGCATGTGCTTAGTTTACATGACAACATTAGATAGACAATCAATATCTTTACTTTTTATAACAAGTAGTTACCTTTGTTATACATAACTTAACAAGCCACAAAATCTGTGATTTGAATAGCTATTTTAATTCTCTTTGCTCTTCATTTCCATTTTCTATTGTCAAGAACTTTGATGTATTATGTTTGTTGTTCTTTGAGTTCTTTGGAGAGAGTGTGATGTAATCTAAAATATTGATAATAAAATTGAGAAATGTAATTATTGATAAGTAGGATATAATTTCCACAACAAGTCAAATTGTGATACTATTTTTTATTAAGTAAAATAGATTTTAATGGATTCCTAAAACCCAATAGTAAACAAAAGAAACCAACATTAAGTCTGGATCATGAAGCAATTCAATAAGAAACAACAAGCCATAGAAGGCCATGATAAGTTGACAAAATAAAACACAACCTTTGAAAGAGCAGGCAAGCCTAGCAAATGAAAAACCAAAGGAAAAACAAAAAAAGCTAGGGGAACCAATTAGGGCACCGTATTTTTGACCAACTCTATAGCCTTGAGCTCCACCATTTCCATTGTCTCTATTGCTTCACTCATCACTTATATGTCATCAGGAGAGTCATCCTTGTCCATCTTCTTGTTGTTCGATCTCATTTTATAGCTCGAGCTCTCAATAAGGGGGTTGACATCATCTTTTGTTACCCTGTTGTCCTCATTTTCCATGTCATCTTTCACCCCTATGCTAACCTCCATCATAGTATGCAGTTGTTTGATATTATCATTTAAGGCTTTGATAATATTGAAGTTGTGGTTAGCAGTGATGTAGAGAGAGCTCTCCATTCTCTCCATTCTTTTTTCCACCTTAGTCACCCTGTTATCCAGTTTGTTGATTATGTCAATCTCATCTTCCCCTTCCTTTCCAGACCTTGCAACTTGTTCTTTTTCTCCTTAGTTTTATGAAAAATCCACTTGATAGACCAAAAGTTGTCCACCATGTTGTTCTAGGCATTGTTGAGGAGATTCATCTCTACCTCCCTAGCATTGTCATTGAGAATCACCATGGAAGAATCAATAAGTTCCTCCAAATGAATTCTTCCATCATTACCCTCCAAGATCTTAGGCTAGATAGTTTCTCTCACAATGTCCATTTTTGCAGTCCGAGTTTCAAGTTTCTCCACACCATTTTCCTGCCCTTAGAGCTGAAAGTATAGGTAGTTTTTTTTGTGCCATAATCCTCATTTCTCTCCTCCTGGGCGTGGATAGGGGTCTCCTATTCCTTACTAGAATCTTGATTTGCATACATTTTGTTTCCCTTTCTCCTCTTGGTTGGGCTTTCCACCTTCATGTGAGTAGGGACCTTGCTAGTACCCTCTTCTTTCACATTATTCTCCTCCTCCATGTCCATTCCCTCATCCTCTTCATTATAGTCCTCAGAAAAATTAACCTTAGACTTAATAATTTACCCATTGAGCCTTTCCCAACCTTGATTATATTCCTTTTGGATTCACTTTTCTTCTTGTTTCTACCCAAATCCTTTATAATATTGGCTACCTCCTCTTCATCATCCGAATGAAGCCCAACACTATCCTTAGTGTTATATGAGAGATAGGAGCTTTATGTGTCCTTCGAGGACTCCACTTTTTGGGCTATGGATCTACCACGGGTTTGATCCTTAAAGTTCTCATAAATTAGTAACAACAGACCCTCATGAAAAGTCAAGTTAGCATAAGATTTTTTTTTATATCCCATGATATTCTTATTTACAGAGAAGAAGAGGTAGTAGGGGATGAAGATCTTAGTGCTATACCTGAAGTGGTTAAGGATGACAAAGTGATCAATATGGACTCTATCATACCTTATGTCCAACTTAATGTAAGAGATGATCACCCTAAGTATAAACCTGCAGAGTTTTTTATTGAAGCTAGTTCATAATGCACTCCCGTCTTCACCAAATCCTTCATCTCCTTAGCATTCTTGGTAAAGTCTTTAATAACATTGAGGGAAACCTTCTTATCCCTAAAGAATTTAATGCCCTTGAAATGAGAGTTAGTGACCTCCGTAATAATACCCTCATTAACCTAAAAATTTGTTGGAATTATAGATGGAGTAACTAAGAGGGGGGGTGAATCAGTTACCACAAAAAAAAATCCATAGATCCCTTAAATGTCTTAAATAACTAGTTACTTTTGTCACTCAGTAGCCACAAAAATGTTGTAACTCAGTAGATGAACTGTGTATTAACTTATTACTGATCTTTAAGAATTCATAATTATTAACATGCATGCAAAAGGAAATAACATGAACACAAGAGACACCAGATTTAATGTGGAAACCCAATATGGGAAAAACCACCAAGTAACTACCTACCAATTTTCACTCTTCTGAAGTGAGCCCTGTTAGGAGCCAACCCTGTTAAAGGTTACAAAACACACTGTTAGGTGTGACCCTATTAGAGGATTTGATCACCCTGCTAGGAGTGGCCTTGCTAGAGGACTTTAGAACAATTCAATAGAACTGCCCACCTTGTTAAAGGATTTACAAAATGGCTATTAAACCAACTCTGTTAAGAGATTTACAAATCACTGCAAAAATGATGAAAAAGTAACAATGAAGTGACTTGAATGAGATGTAACTGAACTTGCTGATACAGATCTCTGTTCTACTTCAATAGATCCTCACTGATCGAATACAACTCTATTACTCCTCAAGGATATCTGATCCTTCTTCAAAATTCATTCACACCTTCTTCTTTACACAATCAACTCACTTGCATGCTCACTTATTCATACATCCATTCATTCATACTTTAGATTTCACAACTTGACCTTTTATTTATACATTACAAATTGTCAAGTCGGCTCATTTACAAGTTACATTTACCAATAAATAATACATCAGTTGGCTACAAATATTACATGAAACAATTAAACTTTATTTTCCAAAATGATGAAATCCTTCATTAGCTAACCCCACTTGGTAAACACTACTCCAAAAATGATTTCCAGTGTTAACCAAGTGAAGCTCGGTAAACACTACAAACTCTGCAAAATCCTTTGGAGACTGAGCGAACTTGGTAAACACTAACTTTCCTTCACTGACCTTGTGAGCTTGGTAGAAACTGATTTCTACCACAGAAACCTTTAGCGCCTGAGTGAGCTTGGTAAAAGTTGTCTTTACAGTGTAATTTTCAGAAACACTCGGTAGACTTTATCTTTTGCTTTGCTGACCAACTGAGCTTGATGGACTCTATCTGATGACTGATATGACATTTGTGTAACATCAAAGACAACACACAATTGAACAATTATATCCAACAATCTCCCTCTTTGGCATTGATGGAAACACAACATGTCATAGTACAATGAAATTTGAGAACAAGTCTTTTTCTGACAAAATATTTCTCCCTCTTAGATTACATGCCACAAATTTCTCAAATATAGTAATCTCCCTCTACAAAGGAATTACATAGCTTCTATTCAAACATCAAATTCATCACAAAAAGATTCAAATTTTAGAAAGATATGACAATATACTCTCCCTCTTTGACAACACATGCCAAAGACAAAACAAACCAAATGAATAGCAATGTACCTTATCTATTGATTCATATGCAATATTTCCATGATTATTCTGCATCAATTGAAAGATCTTCAACTTGATACCTGTTGATGCATCACTAAAACTTCATTTTAGTGAGCATCAAATAGGAGAATGACCCCTAACTTACCTCTTAGATACAAGAATGCATCCTTAGGTAAAGGCTTGGTGAATATGTCAGCAATTTGTTCCTTTGTATGGACATATTCCAATTTGATCTCCTTATCTTGCACCAATTCTCTTCCAATAATTGCTTGAACCAAATAATATTAGAATAGATTACTACTGCTGCAACATACTCTACTTCAGCTTTAGATTGGGATGTACAATTTTGCTTTTTACTTGTCCAAGAAACCAACCTCTTTCCAAGAAAGAAAGCTCCTCCACTTACTCTTTTTGTCATCAATGTTTCCTGCCCAATCTGCATCAGTAAACACTTTCAAATCCAAATTACCTCCAAATTTTTACCATAATCCATAATCTTCAATGCCTTTCAAATATCTCATGATCTTTTTGATTGCCATCATGTGATTTTCTCTTGGTTTTGCTGAAAATCTTGCTACAATACCAACTGCAAGGGCAATATCTGGCCTTGTATGAACCACATACTGCAACTTTCCAATCATAGATCTATATAGTGTTTGATCTACCTCTTTTGATTCATCATCCTTGGTAAGCTTTAGACCAGTGAACATAGGAGTTCCAACTGGTTTACAATCTTCCATACCAAACTTTTTCAGTATCTGCTTAATGTATTTTGGCTGAGTAATGTAGATGCTAGTCTTACTTTGCTGAATTTGAAGATCAACAAAAGAATTTGATCTCTCCAAAAATTGGCATCTCAAATTCCTTGTTCATTTGCTTTGAAAATTCTTTACAAAGATCATCATTTCCTGTGAACAAAGTATCATCCACAAATATTTCTGCCAAAATAATCTTATTATCTAGTCCTTCCTTGATATACAAGCTACTATTATCATTAGTTCTCTAAAAACCAATCTGAATAAGATAGTTATGCAATCTTTCATACCATGCTCTAGGGGCTTGTTTCAGACCATACAATGCTTTTTGTAATTTGCAGACCATGTCCTTCTTGTCTGGATCAACAAAACCTTTAGGCTTCTCAATGTAAACTTCTTCTTGTAGTATACCATTAAGAAATGTTGACTTGACATCCATCTGATAAACCTTAAATCCTTTGTATGTAGCATATGCAAGTAGGGTTCTAACACCTTCCAATCTTGCAATAGGAGCAAAAGTTTCTCCATAGTCTATTCCTTCTTCTTGAGAGTATCCTTTTCCTTGACACCTTACCATCTTCATTCAACTTATTTCTAAATACCCACTTAGTTCCAATCACAATTTTATCTTTAGGCCTAGGTACAAGAGTCCATGTTTTGTTCTTCTCTATTTGCTAAATCTCTTCATTCATAGCATCAATCCAACTTTCATTTTCTAATGCATCTTTGACACTTCTAGATTCAAAATTAGTAAGTAAACAAGTACCTTTCAACTTACTTCTTGTCGTAGTTCCTTTAGATTTGTCTCCAATGATCTGATCTGGTGTATGATGTCTCCTGACATACTTTGCTAATACATGTTCCTTGCCTTCTAAATGAATTGCACTGTCATCCTCTTGCACTTCAACTTTAGGTTCTGGCTGTTATGTCTGCTGCTCGGGTTCTTTAGACTCGGTAGGCATTGGCTCAATAGCATCTGAATGTGACTCGGGTTCCTGTAGCTCAGTTTGAACTTCTTGCAACTTGATTACTGAAGACTTAGGAGTAGAAGATTCCTAATTGATAGGTGTATTTGGCAATGTATCAAGTTCAATGAAAATAAATCTCCTATAGTCTTCTAGTTCTTTTTTGCTTTTTTCTTCAATCCTTTCTGCAAACTCATCAACTTTCACATGTGCACTTTCTATGACTTTGTGAGTAGACAAGTTCAAACATCTATATGCTTTACTCTTGCAAGAATATCCAAAAAATATTCCTTCATCACCTTTCACATCAAATTTACCTTTTCTAGATTCTTTTAAAATGTAACATTTGCTTCCAAATACTTTTAGTTAAGTTACATTAGGTTTATAGCCATACCATAACTCATAGGTAGTTTTGAATGAGTCCTTCAACTATACTTGGTTCAAGGTATGAACTACAGTGCTAATAGCTTCCTTCCAGTATTTGATAGCAATTTTATTTTCAATCATTAAAGTTCTTGCATAGTCCATGATAGATCTATTCCTCCTTATAGTTATTCCATTTTGCTCAGGAGTTCCAGGGGCTGATACCTGTCTTTTGTGTCCCTTTTCAATGCAAAAGTTATTGAATTCATGGGAGATGAATTCACCACCTCTGTCTAACCTCAAGCATTTCAGTCTTTTGCCTATTTCCTTTTCTACTCTAGCAAAATACCATTTGAACTTCTCAAAAGCTTCTGATTTCTCTCTCAGGTACATGACAGTCATCATTCTAGAGTAATCATCAACAAAAAGAATGAAGAACTTTTCTCCAGTATAGCTTTCAATTCTAATAGGTCCACACAAATTAGTATGCACAATTTCTAAAACTTCTTCAGACTGATAGTTCTTACTTTTAAAGCTATTCTTTCCCATCTTACCAATCTAACAATTCTTGCATAGACCAAACTCTAGTTTCTTTATACTAGGAATGCCTCTTACTTTCTTGAATTTGCTTATTTTCATAAAGCTATCAAAGTTCACATGACACAACCTCCTATGCCATAACCAACTTTCTTCAACTTGAGCAATAAAGCATGAACATTCACCAAGTTCAAGATAGAACAAGTTACCTTTTGTCTGTATGCCTGATCCAATCATCTTTCCTTTGTCATCTAGCAGTCTTACTTTTCCATGCATGAATTCCACTTTGAATCCATTATTGAGTAGCTGTGCCACACTTAACAAATTGTGTTTTAGTCCTTCTACCCAATATGCATTATCATATACAAGCTCTTTGGTTAGTGAGATTCTTCCTCTTCCTTTTATGCAGCAAGGTTCATTATTACCAAACCTCACACTACCACCATCATAGTCTTCAAATTGTTCAAACTTAGTTTTATCACATGTCATATGATGAGAGCAATCACTATCTATGATCCATGTATCATTTTTACTCACATGAGAGATAAGTGCCATTTTATCTTCCTCATCATTATTAGATTCATCTTTCAGAGTAGTGTAAATAATTTCATCTTCCTCTTCATCAAAATCATTAGAATCCTTAACCATGAAACATGTTTTCTTATCCTTGTCCTTGAATGATTTGAAATCTTTCTTGCCATTGCAATTGTGACCTTTCTTCTCATCCTTGTTCTTCTTATTTGGGCACCTAGTAGTAATATGTCCAATTTCTTCACATGAAAAACAAATTAGAGGAACCTTACCTTTGTATTTCCCTCCGACTCTAGAATATTTCCTTGCAAGTAGAGCTTCAACCACCTCAAGATCATTATCTGAACTCTGTTCTGATTCTTCTTCATTTTTGGACTAAGAATTCTTTGTCTTCTTGCCTTTCTCCTTGAGTGAAAGCTTGGCTTCAAATTTTGATTCACTGTTATTGGAAGCTGGAACATAGTTGTCATAGTTATCTAGCTCAAATGCAATCAATCTTCCTACTATGGCCTCTAAATTTATCTTATGATTTGCTTCACATCTTCTTTCTTGAATTGCAGAAACTCTAATTGCATAAATATGAAGTAGTGTTCTAAGAACTTTACTTACAACTATTTCCTCCTTAATGTCTCCTCCAGAAGCCTTGATTGCACTGACAACTACTTTGACTCTTTCAACATACTTAGCAATGTTTTCATCCTCATCTAATCAAATTGTCCTCTTAAACTTTCTGCTTTGGCTCTTCTCACATTATCATCACCTCTATAGATATCTTTTAGCTTGTTCCACATTTCAAAGATAGTTGTGTAGTCCTTGACATCATCAAATTCTTCATAGCTTAGGGCAGATGCAATGTCTATCATCATGGTATTATGAGTCTTCTTCTCAGCAATGGCATTAGGAGATAGTGTGCCAGAAGGTGTTACATATGCTTGATCAAGATATTCAATGCTGAATCTCCAATGGAATCCAGATGGAGTCTCATGAGACCTTGCCATTCTGAAAAGTTATCCTTGTTAAGCCTTGGAATTTCCCTCTTGTAAGACATCCTAATCTTTAGCTTAGATTCTTGAAATCTTTCCTGCAAGCACCAAAATCTCTAATACCAATTGTTGGAATTATAGATGGAGTAACTAAGAGCGGGGGTGAATCAGTTACCAAAAAAATAAATCCACAGATCCCTTAGATGTCTTAAATAACTAGTTACTACTATCACTCAGTAGCCACAAAAATGTTGTAACTCAGTAGATGAACTATGTATTAACTTATTATTGATCTTTAAGCATTCATAATTATTAACATGCATGCAAAAGGAAATAATATGAACACAAGAGGCACTAGATTTAACGTGGAAACCCAATATGGGAAAAACCATCAAGTAACTACCTACCAATTTTCACTCTTTTGAAGTGAGCCTTGTTAGGAGCGAACCCTGTTAAAGGTTACAAAACACACTGTTAGGTGTGACTCTGTTAGAGGATTTAATCACCCTGCTAGGAGTGACCTTGCTAGAGGGTTTTAGAACAATTTAGTAGAACTATCCACCTTGTTAGAGGATTTACAAAATGGCTGTTAAGCCAACTCTATTAAGATATTTACAAATCACTACTATAATGATGAAAAAGTAACAATGAAGTGACCTAAATGAGATGCAACTGAACTTGTTGATATAGATCTCTTTTCTGCTTCAATAGATACTCACTGATCGAATACAACTCTACTTCTCCTCAAGGATATCTGATCCTTCTTCAAAATTCACTCACACCTTCTTATTTACACAATCAACTCACTTGCATGCTCGCTCATTCATACATCCATTCATTCATACTTTAGAATTCACAACTTGACCTTTTATTTATACATTACAAATTGTCAATTCGACTCATTTAAAAGTTACATTTACCAATAAACAATACATTAGTCAACTAAAAACATTACATGAAGCAATTAAACTTTATTTCCTAAAATAATGAAATCCTTCATTAGCCGACCCTACTCGGTAAACACTACTCCAGAAATGATTTCCAGTGTTAACCAAATGAAGGTTGGTAAACACTGCAAACTCTACAAAATCCTTTGGAGACCAAGTGAGCTCAGTAAAAACTAACTTTCCTTCACTAACCTTGTGAGCTCGGTAGAAACTAATTTCTGCCATAGAAACCTTCAGCACCCGAGTGAGCTTTGTAAAAGCTGTCTTTATAGTGTAATTTCTAGAAACACTCGGTAGACTCTGTCTTTTGCTTTGCTGACCAACTGAGCTCGGTAGACTCTGTCTGATGACTGATATGACATTTGTGTAACATCAAAGACAACACATAATTGAACAATTGTATCCAACTAAAATCAACTCTGTCAATCTTAACTTTGCCTTATCTCCAAGATGTGACCATAAGTTTAGTCACCTTAAGGTTCTAGCATGAAATTTCTCAATGTAATTTGAAATGCCACCTTCCCTTAGCTTCTCCCAAACCTTTGACCTCCTTTTCCATTTCATTGCTTCATCCTCCAGATCTTTGTAATGCCTTTCTCCCACCATAGTGTTTTTAAGAGTAGGGAAAATTCTCTGCAAACCTTGAGAGCAAAGAACAAACCTCTAATATATCTCACTAAAACCAAACTTTGTTTTTTCCTTGGGAATAAAAGAGCAATTATGATTACAAAACACCCAAAAAGTGTGCCAAAAAGCCACCAAATTAAGTTTCCTCATGTTTGGTCAGTGCTTAGCTTTCATTAAGTTATATATGAAACTGACAACATTACCTTTCATTAGTACTCTTTATATTACCCATCCTCCCCTAATTCTTTCTATCTCAATCATGCTTTTAACTATCACCCACATCCCATCACCATTAATCCACCTATTTGACATGTCCCTTTTGACTACCTTGTTAGCCATCTAGTCAGCTACTGAATTTTCCTCTCTATATTCATGTGACACGTAGACCTTCTTAAAAGTAAGCAGGATTTGTTTGGTTTCTTCCACCATATTCTTAATAGACCAGGAAGGATAATGTTCACCTTTGAGGTACTTTATGATGTCATTAGAATCTCCCTCAAGCCAAAGGCATTTAATGCTAATATCTTTTGCTAGCTTAGTAGTATGAAGGGTAGCACACGCCTTAGCAAAGTGGTTAGTTTGGTGCCCTAAAGGGAAGGTGATAGCCATTGTGCCAAAACCAAATCAATTTCTAATCACCCCACCACTTCTAGCTTCTCCTAGATTACCTTTTTCCACCCCATCAAAATTCATTTTGTGTCACCCATTTGGGGGCAATGACCATTGGCATTCTTTTCTTCTTTTTTGTGTGTTATTACCTCTTCTAGTATCTCCTGAAAATGGGTTAGATCCTTTGCAAAAAAGATAATTTTCCATAAGGGCATTAGAATTTTACTTGACATAATCTTGGCAGGAAGGGTGGCATCCTTGAAGATGCGATTATTGTGTTCTTTCCATAAAGTGGGGAAGAGCCCATTTGCTGATAGAATAAAGACCAGAACCCTTCCAAGAATTGTCTCATTGCCTAAGAAGTATGTAGTCAAGGTAGGGGCACACTAGTCCAAACCAAAACCTTGATTGAAACTAGACCACACCTCTCTCGTAAAAGTACAATAAATAAACAAGTGGTCTATAGACTTAGCCTATTTTTTGCATAGAACACATATGTTAGGAATATAGAGTCCCCTTTTGCTGAGATTATCAATAGTTAGAACCCTATTCTGGAGGAAAAGCCAAAAGAAGATGTTGATTTTTGGAATAAGATCGAGGTACTAGGAATTCACCTATAAAGGTTTGGAATCTTGCTTCATTAGAGCTTGGTACCCAGAAGCCACCTAGTAAATGTCACTAGAAGTATTCTCCCACACTAACTGGTCCTAAGAATCATTTAGAATTACTGAGTGGAGGATAGTCATTAGAGGTTTTAGATCCTCAGAGATGAAAAAAAGGTCTCTCCACTCTTGGCCTAATCTATAGTCACTGAATTTACTACCAAATCTTTGAATGCGAGTATTAGCCCATCTATCAAAAGTAGGAAAATTGAGGTGAGGTCCCTAGAACAACCAATTGTATTGCCAAAAAAGAATGTCATTATCATTTCCCACTCTCCACTTTGCCTTGCATTTGGCAATATCTCTAGCTTTGAGCATGCCATTCCAAATATTTGAGCCATTAGGAATGATGTCTTCATTGAATAGGTATATAATGGAAGGTCTCCGAAGCTTTTTATCCTTCGTGATATCTCTCCAATCCCCCCTGCTAGAAAAGATTCTCCAAATCTGTTTAGCTTGAAGAGCTTTATCAAAAGGTCTCAATTTTCTAATACCCAAATCCCCATAGTGTTTGGCAAGACACACATTGTCCCAAGCAATGAGAGGAAATCTCTTGTGGTCTTCCGAATAAGATCACAGAAAATTCCTCTGGATCTTCTCCATAAGGTCAAAAAACTTGTTGGGAATCCCATAAAGACTCAATGCATAGGTTGGAATATTTTGAAGGGTGGATTTGACCAACTAAATTTTGCCTACTTGGCTCAGGGTGATACCCTTCCAACCAACCAATTTCTTATTAAACATATCAATAAGATTGATCCAGAAAGAATTAGGGGGTTTGAGGCCCATAGCGAGACCCAAATAGGTAGAGGGAAGGCTACATATGCCACATCCAAGAATATCAACCATCTTCCTCTACCTCATAGTCAAAGTATTGATGAAGAAGATAGAGCTCTTGTTCCAATTGATATGTTGCCTCGATCCCCTAGAGTAAGAGCTCAAAATATTTTTCACCACCCTAGCTTCTCCAACCAAAGCTTCACTCCCATAATGGTGTCATCCACAAATTGTTGATGAGAGAAGACCGGGGGACTAGAAGAAGGTTTGATTCCTTTCAAAGCCCCATAAATTCAATTAGTTGAATTCATCCTTCCCAAATACTCAGCCAAAATGATAAAGAGAATGGGTGACAGGGGGTCCCCTTTCCTTAACCCTCTTAAGGGTTTGAAGAATGTTGATGGAGGACCATTGATCAAAACAACCAAAAAGGAAGTAGTAATCAACTAGTTTATAAGCTTGCATACCTTAGAATCAAATCCAAAGGCTCTAAGAACCTTGATGAGAAAAGACCAGTCAACTCGATCATAAGCCTTGGATAGTTCTAGGTTGAGGAGAAAGCCTTCTATATTTCCTTCTTCCAAAGAGTGGATGACTTCATGAACAGTCATGATAGAATCCAAGTTTTTCCTCCCCAGAACAAAACTAGACTACTGAGGAGTACTAATAATAGGGAGGATCTTGATAATCCTATTAGCTAGGACTTTAGAAATTATGTTGTAGAAAGAGTTGCAGAAGCTGATAGGTCTAAAAAGATCCATATAATCTACCCTTGAAACTTTAGGGATAAACACTAAGAATGTAGCATTTACCTCCTTGAGTAGACTTTTAGCTCCAAAAAACTTTTCAATCACTTTGATAACATCCCATTGAACCACTTCCCAGAATAATTAGAAGAAGAAAGTAGGGAAATAATCCCGACCTAGGGATTTGTTTACAAGGAGGGAGAATACCACCTACTCAATTTCTAAAGAGGAAGGAATATCCTCAATCATAGAGTTGTGCTCTAGCTGGATCAATGCCAAAATATTAGAGATAATTTCCTACTGATCATCTTCCAAAAGATTAAGGTCTCTACCACCATGACTTCATGAATAGTCAAAAGATTAGAGAAGAAAGAGATGGCCTCTGCTACTATATCTTTTTCTTCCTCCAAAACATTAACCCCCTTTTTTTATTCTACTAATTCTATTATGGACTCTGTGTTTCAAAGTAGAGATATGGAAGAATCTAGTATTTTGGTCCCCCTCTTTTAACCAGATAGCTCTCGATCTCTATTTCCAATAAGCTTCCTCTTGACCAATAATATTGTAACAGTAAAAAAGAATAATTTTTTCCTCTTCAGGCTCTCCTCATTATAGCCCTCCTTCTGAATAACACCCTGAATGATGCTGAGGTCCTCTGAGATCTTTGCTTTGGATTGGAATATGTTACAAAAATCTGACTTATACCACTTCTTGATTTTGTTTTTGATATGTGTCAACTCCTTGGCCACCTTGAACATGGCAGTGTCCTTTATATGAATATTCCACCACTCTAAGATATGAAGAGATATACATGGGTGGGAAGTCCACATTCTTTTGAATCTGAAGGGAAAGTCATGTTTGATGTCAAGGGGGTCAATAGTGAGAGAAATAGGAGAGTGATACGAACCAGTTGAGCCAATAATGAAAAATTATAGTTGTTGGAATTCATCCAATCTAAAGATATGAGAGCCCTTTCTAGTCGCACTTGGATGCAATCTCTGTCAACTCTTCTATTAGACCAGGTGAAGAAGCCTCCCTAAAGTTCAACATCTAGTAAAGCCAAATCATTGGTGAAGTTTGAAAGGTCTTGCCTACTATCCAGATCCAGGGCCAAACCACCATGTTTCCCATCATCCCTTAGGGGGGTATTAAAGTGCCCCATAATGATACAATTTCCCACTTTGAATCTAGTTAAAATGTTTCTAATATTTACCCAATAGTTCCTCCTACCAATCTTAGAATTAGGAGCATAAACATTCAAAAGATACCAACTTTCATAATTTTTGATATTAAGTACTTGAGTGAGAAGAATATTACCTTCACCATATAAGACTTGAGGCTTGTAATTGTTAGTTTTTCAGAGGGTTAGTAGACCCCCCAAGGCCCCATAAGAATTCGTAGCAAACTACTCCAAACTACTACTGAAAGAGATTCTCTCCACATACTCATTTTTAATTTTGGTTTCTTGAATAAGCATAAAATTTGGTCTATGACGCCTAATCATATTTCTAATTACCTCATGGTTGTGGGCTCCATTTAGCCCACATATATTCCATGATATGACCTTCATATCTTCTTTGCAAGGTAGGCCTGTTAGATGGTCTTTTGACTTCCATCTGCTAGATTCCTTCTAGTTTCCTCTTTCCTGTTCTGGCTATGAGTGTTCCTTCCAGGGGTTTTAGGTTTTGTTGTAACATCATCTTTCACTCTTCTCCTAGTAATTGTTGGGGAAACTAGATAAGGGTCTCTACTTTTCTTTTTATTTCTAACTGTAGTCCACTCCCCTTGTCACTCATCTGCATAGCTCACAAAAAGAGCCTCCATTCTTGTTAATTGACCAACAATGAGGATCTAACCATTTCCATAAATCTTGAAACCTTTCTGGGATATGCTACCACTAAGATTGATATTCCCTGGGGGGGGTCTACTCTTTTGAGTAGCATCCCCACATCCTTCAAGAGCCTGGGAGTCAAGAACTTGTGATATAGCTTCATCTTCTGCATGTTTAGTGCTTACTATCGCTAACTCCCCATTAAAAATATCCACATTGTAATTAGCCTCCGCGAGATTACAAATCTAAGGGATAGCAATATCCTCAAATTATTTTCCATGAGAAACAACCTTAGTGCTTACCTATTTTGTAGCTTGCTGCTATGCTACCAAAGACTTAAGCATATCAACTTCCATAATGGAGATTCCTCCAGGTTTTGCCCCTTGAACCACTGCAGCTACTAATGACTGGGCTCCTAGTTGGTCCTTCTATTGTTTCTTGGGTCATCCTTCATGGTTCACAATTTCCTTTTGTCTCCATACCTTATCTCCATCTTTGGTATTCTTGATTTTGTCTTTGCAAATGCCCTTGGTCTTATTCTTACTTAGTGACTATTTCCTAGCTTTTTCCTCTAGAAATCTAGGGCATATCTTAGCCACATGACCTACTTTCTTGCAATGGAAGCATGCAAAAGGGACATTTTCAAAGTCCAGCTTCTGAATATGCATTCCCAGTTTGGAGCGAAGATACACAACCTTCGAAATATCTTTGCCCTTACTGACCCCAATATAGATCCCTACATAGGTTAATCAACTTCATGACATCATTATGGGGTTAAGGAAAGAAGCTCCCCAAAATATTTTTCTATACCATCAACAAAATCTTTGTACCAAAACTCCATTGGAAGTTTAGGAAGGCGAACCCAAACAAGAGCTTGAACAAAGAAAGAATCACTAAGATCCAACTTTGTGGTCCATTTGTGCAGAGCTAGAATGGATCGACCAAAGGACCAAGACCCTGTGTAGAGGGTCCTTGTGAGATCTTCTAGACAAGAGAACTTGAAGGAGAGGAAACCTTTTTCCATAGCTACAATCTCAACATGACCTTTCAGGTCCCATTTGTTCCTAATATAGGTCTGCACAATATCGATATTCGGCTTTGGTCCAATGGACTTCCCATCTAGAGAAGAGGCCAGAGTAGAAATATTATGTTCTACTAGCTCATTAGGAATCTCAATAGCATATTGTCCCTTTTCCTTATCTAAGATATTCTTAATCTCCAAGAAGGAAGACTTACCTGTGTGTTTGATACCAAAGAGAGAAGACCACTGACTAGTTGAATCTGCATCAAGGACGTTCTGAGTAGAGTGCGGGCCCATCATAGTCTGACTAGATCTCAACGCATCCTTCTTGGGGTCCTTCCTTTTTTCACTTGGGCCCTCATTCCTAGAGGTTGACTTATTCCCTTGGTCTTCCTCCTCCTCTTAGTAAGCCCTAGGTCCCTTCTCTGCACCATCCTGGATTGACCCGCCTGAAGTAGAATTCAAATTTCTAATCTTGCCAATTCCAACTTTTACTCCTGCTCCCTCTCTTGGCACCATCTACCTTGTTTGTGAAA
Source organism: Cupressus sempervirens (assembly GCA_028749045.1). Taxonomy (NCBI): domain Eukaryota; kingdom Viridiplantae; phylum Streptophyta; class Pinopsida; order Cupressales; family Cupressaceae; genus Cupressus; species Cupressus sempervirens. The sequence goes on from CM053788.1 coordinate 425,346,740, forward strand.
TTGTTATCAGGATTTAGCTGTGTAGTTTTTTAGTCAAAATCATTAACACATATTTCATGAGTAGTAATTCAACATGAATCCATCTCTCATGGGAATAGAGGGAACATTTTCCACTCATTGGATCTAGGTGATGCTCATAGAGGTGAAGCACTAGAACTTCCTAGGGGGTCACCCAATCCCAATACTACTCCAGCTTGAGTGTGTTGAACTACAAAGTTTCCTCCATGGATAAACCCACTCCGCTTGCAAATTTCCACAGCAAGTCAAATTGTAATATTGCTATCAGGATTTAACTATGTGGTTTTTGAGTCAAACTCATTGAACCATATTTCATGAGTAGTGATTCAACATGAATCCATCTCTCATGAGAATAAATTGAACACTTAGCACTCATTAGATCTAGGTGATGCTAAAAAAGGTGAAGGGTTGAGACTTCTCAGGAGGTCACCCATCCCTAGTACTACTCCAACTTGAGTGCACTTAACTACAAAGCTTCCTTTATGGTTAAACCCACTCCACTAAAATTTCCACAGCAAGTCAAATTGTGATAGTGCTATCAGGATTTAACTGTGTAGTTTTTTATTCAAACTTATTGACCCATATTTCATGAGTAGTGAATCAACATGAATCCATCTCTCATGAGCATAAATGGAACACTTGGCACTCATTGGATCTAGGTGATGCTCATAGAGGTGAAGCACTGGGACTTCCGAGGGGGTCACCCATCCCACTAATACTCCAACATGAGCATGCTTAACTGCAAATTTTCCTTTATGGTTAAACCCACTCCGCTTGCAACCTCATTTGCAAAACCTTCACCATGGAAGAAACTCCATAGTTAAGTGTTCTCAAGTTGGAGTAGTACTAGGATGGGTGGCCTCCTGGGAAGTCCCAGTGCTTCACCTCTATGAGCATCCCCTAGATCCAATGAGTGCTAAGTGTTCCATTTATTCTCATGAGAGATGGATTCATTTTGAATCACTACTCATGAATAATGGGTCAATGAGTTTGACTCAAAAACTACACAGTTAAATCTTGATAGCAATATCATAATTTGATTTGTTATGGAAATGATCTCTTACTTATCAATTGATGAGCTTAAGGGGCTTACTAATTAATGGTTCATAAGATGCAACACTTGGTGAAGGTTTTGCAAATGGGGTTGCAAGTGGAATGAGTTTAACCATGGAGGAAACTTCATAGTTAAGCATGCTCAAGATGGAGTAGTACTGGGATGGGTGACCTCCCAGGAAGTCCTAGTGCTTCACCTCTGTGAGCATCACCTAGATCCAATGAGTGCTAAGTGTTTCATTTATTCTCATGAGAGATGGATTCATGTATGAATCACTACTCATGATATATGGATCAATGAGTTTGACTCAAAAACTACACAATTAAATCTTGATAGCAATATCACAATTTGACTTGTTGTGGAAATTATCTCCTACTTATCCATTGATGAGCTTAAGGGGCTTTCTAATTAATGGTTAATAAGGCACAACACTTGGTGAAGGTTTTGAAAATGGGGTTGCAAGTGAAGTGGGTTTAACCATGGAGGAAACTCCATAGTTAAGCACACTCAAACTAGAGTAGTACTGAGATGGGTGACTTCCCAAGAAGTCCCAATGCTTCACCTTTGTGAGCATCACCTAGATCTCATGAGTGCTAAGTGTTCCATTTATTCTCATGAGAGATGGACTCATGTTGAATCACTATTCATGAAATATGGGTCAATGAGTTTGACTCAAAAACTACATAGTTAAATCCTGATAGAAATATCACAAATGCATTTATGTTAGAAGTAATAACGTAGACCAATAAAATATTAATTTAATAGAATATTTTTGAAAATATGATAATGTATTGAAATGTTAATTTGTTAAAATGGACAATACTTTGAATATGTTAAATTTTATATTTAACAATTAACAATCATAGGATATGAGAAAGTGCATTAAATGAATAATTCATATTCCTCTAAAATCTCATATTATTTTATTGATATTAGATATATTTCAATTGTTTGATATGTGGAATGTCCATCTTTCTAGCAAAATATGGATGCTTGATGTGGGTTGGAAGATGACAAGTTAACAACTTTTGCATGACAATAACCAAAGAGATTAATGGATGTGGTTGATGGTGAAGACATGAGGGGATTTTCATGTCACATATGTTTTTATGAAGAGATTACTTGGTGATTCAATTGAGCACATAGGTAAGTAAAGTGGATTTGATTTGTGAGTGGGGCTAGGAGTGACTTTGAGTGAACTAATTTGGAAGATCTACATGGAATTTTTACAAAAAAAATATTCATATGAATAAATATATTTATTTGTTTTTGATTAAAGAAAAAATGCTTTAAAAGGCCCTGAAACCTCGAACATAGATAAAAACAATCAACAGTAAAATGTTAAAGGCTACTGAGAGCCAGAAAGAAAAAGAAAAGACATCTCCCTAAAAAGAAATACACAAGATGAAGCCAGGGAGAGACACCAAAAAGTTGGGGCAGCCCATAGAAGGTTAGGGGCATTAGACAATGTCTCTAAGCATCACAATAGTGTTGATCTTGAGCTTGGACAACTTGCTAGCCTCCTTTTTCATCTCCAAAGGCTCTTGTTCAGGGGTCAGAGTATCTTTTTTCCTAGTGCTAGATCTAGTTCATTTCCTGGCTCCTTCATCAAGAGTCTCGTCCTTAAGGCTGATATTTGGATCTTGCTCCCTGCCTATATTTTGGTTGTCTCCATAGCGAATGAAATTTTTGATATTCTCATTTTCCTTGAGAATGTTAATGTTTTGCTTAGCTATCCCTTGCATAGTCTTGTCCATCTCAAGGGTTCTGGTATTCACCGCAACCACTATTTTATCCATACTTTGCCCATCCTTGCTGACCCTATTCTAAGGCTATATGTCTCTCTTTCTAGAGTGCTCAGTCTGTGTTTGAGGTTAAGGATTTCATGGTATATCCACTTAGTGGTTTGGTAGCTATCTACAACACAAATTTTCACATTGTTTAGAATATCCATATCTGGATTCTCCCTAGTTATGTCACTGAGGATAACTAGGGATGGATCAATAAGCTCCTCCACTTGGATTCTGCCCTCTTCATTTTCTCTGACCTAGGTTCTAATAATTTTCCTTTTAATACCTAGATTGGCCGAGGCATGGTTGAAGTTCCTCCATACTACCTTCTTTTCCTTCCCTATAACCAAGCATCTATAGGTGGTAGTGCCCACATCATTGTAGCCTTGTTCTAGTTCCAACTCTAGCCTGTCAGTGGGATCCTCCTCCACCTTCTCACTTTCCTCCCCTTGTCTGTCCTTGTTGTCATCTGAGCTTTTCTTTTTGCACTTTCCAGTCCCCATAGCCCCCTTCTCTTTGCTAGCTAACACTTTGATAGTTATTTTTCTTTTATTCTTCCTCCACTCCTTGCCTTCCCCCTCCCTAATATTCTCCTCAGCCTTTGCGCTTTCACCTCTCATGTCCATCCCTTCATTCCATTCATTGTAACCCCTATCCATAGAGATGTCATTATCCTTTGTGGGCTCAAGGAGCAATTTCTTCTCCTTGCTATCAATAGTGAGGGTTTTTTTCCCCAAACTCTACTGCGGGGTCTAAGAGTCCTCAAAGTCCATGTACATTTTGAGACTTTCTTCCATATCAAAGGTGAGTAAATCTCCTTAGACTCATTAGAGTCCCCTTTGATTTTCTTGCCCTCTTTCCTATCTTTGACATGTTTACTGATAGTCCTAGCTTTGAAATATTCATATAATAACAACAACAACCCCTCATGGAGTGTTGGGTTCCTTGTTTTCTTTTCTTGATACTCATTTATATTCTCATTCATGGAAGAGTATGGGTAAAAAGGAGTAGAGATTTTTGCCTTGTACCTGAAATAGTTGAGCAATACAAAATGATATGTACTAATGTAGTTGAACTTGGTGTCGAGGGTGATGTATTTGATGATGGCTTGAAGCACGAATCTCCACAGAGGCTTGATTGATCTTGGGAGGTGGTGGGTGCCTTTCTTCACTAGCTCTTGTTTCTCCTCTTGATTTTTTGTGAACTCCACAACCACTTGCCTAGAAACCTTTCAGTCTCTATATAATTTCTTGCCAATAATAGGGATGCTAATGACATGGGACATGATTTCTTCCATAACTAAGAACTCCACCCCCGTCAATTTCAACCATGCCCTCATTCCAATTTTTTTACCATGCTTTTGGTAACTGAGGGCTTCCATCTGTGAAGGCACTCAATATAGCTTGTGATTTCAACCTTCTTCAGGATGTTCCAGACCTTAGTTCTTCTCTTGCATTTCTGAGCCTCATCGTTCGACTCCCTTCTATGACGTTCCCCCTCCATGGTGTTCTCCTTGCCTTTGTCTCTGTAACCAAAAGCCTTCTGAACCTACAAGTTTTTGGCTCCCCTACTATTCTTGCCACTTTTATCCTCCTTAAGAAATTTCTTCCCTTTCACGGTACTTGACATGGGTTGATGGATTTTTTAGATATGGAAAGTATGATAGATATCGTACTTACATACATTAGCTCTACGTATTCCCCATAAAATATTGATTATCATATTAAGTTCACACATGTTAGTACTAATCTTGGCCCATAGACAACTAACTTTCATTATGGTATTTAATTATTCCCAATCTGCCCAGGATACGATCCCTCTCAATGAATTCATTAATTTCTGATGGGATGTCATATCCATCCATCCACTTGGCCACTTCGTTATGCTTAACACCCCAATTCACCAACCTATCCACCACAGTGTTAGCATTGTGGTACTCATGTGCCACATAGGTCTTTTCAAAAGTCTGGAGGTCCTAGATGCATTCCCTTATGATATTGGTTGTTGTCCATGTTGGCTTATTCCTCCCATTGAGGCATTCAATAATATGTGTAGAGTCTTCTTCTAGCCAAAGATACTTAACTCCCATTTCATTAGCTAACTTGATAGTCTGATGAGCCATAATGGCCTTAACATAATGATTGGTTTGGCTCCTAATGGGGGTTGTAAAGGCTGAAATACCCTTTTCATGCTCATTTCTTATGATGCCTCTCACCCCAGCTCTTCCCGGGTTGCCTTTAGTAGCCCCATCAAAATTGGCCTTGAACCAACCCTCAGGTGGGAGAGAGCAGCTGCATCCCTCTCTTTTATCTCAAACCTTAGAATTAAGAGTGGGGATGGGACCCTTAGAATTGGTGAAAATTTCCAACAGAGCATTTAAACATTTGTGGAAAACCACCTTCGCATTCGACTCCTTATCCCTAAAGATGCAGTTGTTCCTCTCCTTCCATACTCCCCAGAAAACATGGGGTAAGGCCCAAAGTCATAAAGTCTTGGAGTCCTGAACATCCAACCCAGATTGTCATTGAATAAAGAGCTCCAAAATGTTGGAGGGGAAACACCAAGACAAATTGAAAAAAGATAGGAGAAGAGACTAGATAGATAAATTGAAAGGCCAATCTAAGAACAAATGATCAACAATCTTACTATTCTTTTTACATAAAATACACCTATTGGGCATCACATTTCCTCTTTTGGTGAGGTTGTCTATAGTGAGGATGTAGTTTTGGAGAAGGGTCCAGAAGAAGAAGTTGATCTTCAAAATAATGCCAGGGAACCAGGCTTTAGCCTAGACCAGGGTCTAGTCCTGTAAATGAATAGACTCAAAGCCAAAAGCCACAGAATATAGACCATTCATTGTTTCCCCCAAAAAAATAGCATCTTGATTGTGAGATAAAGGAATATGTCTAATTAGGTCCATCAATGGCTTCAGGTCCTCTGAAATCTTAGCAAGGTCAATCCACCTATTGTGGAATCTATAGTCACTCACCCTACTCCCATATCTTTCAATGCAAACATTGGCCCATCTATTGAAATCCTCATTATCCTATAAAGGACCAAAGCTAAGCCAATCATCTAGCTAAAAGTTGATATCTTTACCATTTCCCATAGACCACTTGGCTTTGCCAAAAGCTAAGTTCTTAGATTGCATCAAACCATTCCAGATGAAGGAGCCACAGGGGTGAGTTCCTCTATTGATGAACTGTTTAAGATTAAGGTCGTAAGCATATTTACGCAATAAAATATCTCTCCTTTTACCAATTTTGTTGAAAATTCTCCAAATCTATTTAGCTTGAAGGGCAGTGTTAAACTATTTTAGCTTGTGGATCCCCAAACCACCATGCTTCTTAGATTTACAAATAGAGTCCCAGGCCACCAATGAGTATTTCTTGCTATCATCAGGTCCTGACCACATGAAGTTCCTTTGAATTGCTTCAAGGTGGACAACAACCTTAGAAGGAATATAAAAAAGACTAAGGGCATAAGTGGGTAAGTTTTGAAGAGTAGATTTAATCAAAATAACTTTGTTCACTTGGCTCAAAGTAATGCCTTTCCATCCATCAAGTTTCCTATTGAATCTGTCCACAAGATAGTCCTAGAAAGAGTTGGGTGTCTTAAGCCCCAAGGGGAGCCCTAAATAAGTTGATGGGAGCTTACTAGCCTCACACCCCAAAATATCAGCAATCTTCTTCTCCCTTCTAGCTGGGGTATTGAAGAAAAAGATCGAGCTTTTTTCCTAATTAATAAGCTAGCCACAGGCCCTAGAGTAAGTGTCTAATATTTTTTTTTATAGATCTAGCTTCCTTCAAGAGGATTCACCCCCCATAATAGTATCATCAACAAACTGCTAGTGAGTAAAAACAGAAGGGCCAGAGGAAGGTTTCAAGCCCACCAGATCCCCTCTTCTCCTATTGGAGTGAATGAGCCTACCAAGGCCTTCAGCTAGAATGATAAAGAGGATGGGGGATAAAGGATCTCCCTGGTAGAGACCCCTAGAGGGTTTTAAAAAATTATAGTGAGCAACATTCACAAGGACAACAAAAGTAGGAGTAGAAACCAGTTGGGAGAACAACTTCCTCACTTTAGAGTTGAAACCAAAATCATCAAGAATACTGTCCATAAATCTCCAGTCCACCCTATCATAAGCCTTAGAGAGATCTAGCTTGAGAAGAAAACCCTCCTATTTCCCTATTTCCAAAGTATGGATAACCTCATGGACTTCCATAATGGAATCCAAAATATGTCTACTAGGGATAAAGCCTAACTGTTGGGGAGAAATAATAGCCGGCAAGATGTTGATAAGTTTATTGGCAAGAACTTTCAAAAATCTTATTGAAGGAATTGCAGAGACTAATGGGCCTAAAAGAACCAAAGGTATCTACCCCAACAAGCTTAGGGATGAGAACCAGAAAGGTGGCATTAACTTCTTTCAAAAGATCTCTAGCACCGAATAATTCTTGGATAGCTTGAACAATATCATCATGAATGATATCCTAGTATAATTGAAAGAAGAAGGTGGTGAAGCCATCAGAGCCAGGGGCCTTCTCAACTAGGAGATAAAAAATAGCCTTTTTACTTTCCTCATACTTGGGGATGGCCAGTAAGTCCCAATTCTGACCATTACCAATTATTTTAGGGATGGAGTTGATAACCTCATTCTAATCCTCCATAACCAAGTTGAGGTCTTTAGAGAGCATCGTAGAGAAATACCTAACGACCTCGTCAACAATCAAATTATCATCTTTAAAAGTCTCATTCCCCTTTTTAATCTAGCTAATTCTATTGGCTGCTCGATGTTTCACAATTGATAAGTGGAAGAATCTTGAGTTTTTTTCACCTTCCTTAAGCAAGACTGCTCTAGACCTTTGCCTCCAGTACAACTCCTCTTTCCCAAAAATGTTGTGAAGCTCAGTTAGGATTTCTTTCTTAGCATTGAGAGAGGTATCATCATATCCCCAGGTTTGGATACCATTCTAAACCTCTACCAAGTTCCCTAGAATATTTTCTTTGTCCTGGACTATGTTTCCAAAGTTAGATTTGTTCCACTTACAGATCTTAGATTTAATATATCTAAGCTTCTTAGCAACCTTATACATCACAGTACCATCCACCTCAATATCCCACCAATCTTTAATTTTGTTGTGCAAACTGAGATGTGATGTCCACATTTTCTCAAATCTGAAGAGAAAAGCCTTCTTCCTATTGATTTTGTCCAGGGTAAGGGAGATTGGGGAATGGTCTGAACCAAGCCACACAAGAGCATAAAGCTTACAATGGAAGTTGCCCAGCCAGTCCAAAGAAATGAGAGCTCTTTCTAATCTAACTTGAATGCAAGCTTGGCCAATTCTCTTGTTAGACCAAGTGAACTTGCAACCTTCAAGGTCCACATCAAGAAGAGCCAGATCTCTAATCAGGTCAGCCAAGTGTTGTCTGCTTTCAACATTAGGCTACAACCCTCCTAACTTATCTGATGCTAAGAGAGGAGTGTTAAAGTATCCCATAATAATGCATTTGGTATCACCTAAGTTAAAAAGCCAAAGCCTGGATTTTTCCCCAAAAAATCATTCTACTATTCTAGGTGTTGGGAGCATACAGATTCAACAAAACCCACCTAGTTTGATCTAGAGGGTTAAAAAACTTCATAAGAGAAATGTTACCTTCATTATAGAGGATGGTAGCTTCCAGCAAGTCCTTCCAAATGGTGAGAAGACCTCTCAAAGTACTATTTGAGTCTATGACAAAATTTCTCATTCCTTTACCAAAAGAAATCATCTCTGTCTTGTCCTTTTTCATTTTAGTTTCCTGGATTAAAAAAACATCTAGCCTATGGCCCCTTACCATATTCCTAACTATCTCCTATTTGCATATTCCATTGAGTCCACAAATGTTGTAGGAAATGATCTTCATGCTTTGATTGAGGAGCACGATTCCTAGATGGTTCTTTGCATTCCATGCATAATATTCCTTCTTGTTTCTTCCTTTCTTGATTTGGTTCTTGTTCTTCCTTCCTAAATTGTTGGATTTGTTTCCAATATTAGCTTTCACCCTACTCCTAGTGGTAGCTAGAGAGGCTGGTCAAGGATTACGACTATTCTTCTTTCTATGCTTGATCGTAGTCCAGGGAGCCTCATGTTCCTCTTTGCAATTATCAAAGAGAGCTTCCAATCTGGCAAGGTGTCTCGGGTTCGTGGCCGAAAGTATTTCAAGGATTCGGTTCACAGTCTTAGGGGATACCCTATTGGCTAAACTAGTGTTGGATTCCTGGGAAAGAGGAGGATTAGGTAGCTCTCCACCATATCTCAATAGGGAATTTGGGACAAAAGATAAATCCTGCTCCAACTCCTTTGTAATCAAAGCCTCGTTCAGCCCATTCTTCTTAGGAGAGGAAATCCCCCCCTTCCTAACCATTTTGGGAATAACAACAACTTCATTGCTTTAAAGAGGGGAGCCTTGCTTCTCCAGAACAATTTCTCTATCATTAGGCTTATCCCTCCTGTCATTTCTTGCTACATCCCTTGTATTCTGGTTCCTAGGAGCTAAGACATCAGAAGGGAAAAATTTCTCCCTACTGTCTTTTCGTATTGCATCCCCAGAGTTCTTACTATTAGCATTTTTCTCCATCCATACTTTATTGGATGCATTAACTGTGTTCATGCCCACTTTGTTTTGGGCTTTTCCAGACTTTCCTTTCCCTTTGAATATTGGGCAGGTACTTGCTTTATCGCCTGCCTTTTTGTAATGAAAACATGCAAAAGGGACATTTTCATAGTCAATCTGTAGAACCATTCTTCCCAAACAAGATTGGAATTCAATCACTTGGGGCATATCCTATCCCTCGGTCACCCCAACACATATTTTGGCATATGTGAGCCTTTTCTTGGTTGCAGTGACAAGATAAATAGATAACAATTCTCCAAAGGATCTAGCTATACCATCAAAAACATCCTCATGCTAATATTCTAAAGGAAGTTTAGGTAGCCTAATCCAGACCGGGGCCTGAGTTAGGAAGTCATTGTTCAATCTAGGTTAGAACTCCACTTTTGGAGGATGAGAGTAGACTTGCCCAAAGACTAGTTTCCCACATATAGGATTCTGGAGTAGTCCTCTAAGCAAGAGAACTCAAAAGTCATAAAGCCCTTAGCCATGGTTGTAACCTCAATGCACCTCTTCAGCTCCCATCTATTCCCAGCAAAGATCCTAACAAGTTTGGACCTTGTTTCCCCCAAAATTTCCATGGTTCTAGTTCCTGCACACTAAACTCAAGCATCAGTAATCCAAGGAGGTCATATAAAAATATATATCATAAATGCATATAAATTCAAATGTTACATAATCCATATTAACATAATTCAATTAAATTCTTTTCCTAATCATTTCAAATAAATCATTCAAAATGTTAAAATATCAAAATCTTCACGTTAAGAAGCATGTACCAATTGCATATAAGAGTTAATGTATCCATGTTCACAAAATCTAAATGTTTGCCTCTTTTTACTAAAAAATTGAAGTCTTTTCTGACATGCATAGAGGAATTTGCATTTTAAGAGTCATAGTATGCAAGGCCAATGTTTTCAAGATGTACAAAGTGAGAATCATCTTTAACACAGTAGAGACAATTTTCAATAATTTAAGCATTGTCAAGTTGAAATACTTACCATTTGGGAATAACAACAACTTCATTGCTTTAAAGAGGGGAGCCTTGCTTCTCCAGAACAATTTCTCTATCATTAGGCTTATCCCTCCTGTCATTTCTTGCTACATCCCTTGTATTCTGGTTCCTAGGAGCTAAGACATCAGAAGGGAAAAATTTCTCCCTACTGTCTTTTCGTATTGCATCCCCAGAGTTCTTGCTATTAGCATTTTTCTCCATCCATACTTTATTGGGTGCATTAACTGTGTTCATGCCCACTTTGTTTTGGGCTTTTCCAGACTTTCCTTTCCCTTTGAATATTGGGCAGGTACTTGCTTTATCGCCTGCCTTTTTGTAATGAAAACATGCAAAAGGGACATTTTCATAGTCAATCTGTAGAACCATTCTTCCCAAACAAGATTGGAATTCAATCACTTGGGGCATATCCTATCCCTCGGTCACCCCAACACATATTTTGGCATATGTGAGCCTTTTCTTGGTTGCAGTGACAAGATAAATAGATAACAATTCTCCAAAGGATCTAGCTATACCATCAAAAACATCCTCATGCTAATATTCTAAAGGAAGTTTAGGCAGCCTAATCCAGACCGGGGCCTGAGTTAGGAAGTCATTGTTCAATCTAGGTTAGAACTCCACTTTTGGAGGATGAGAGTAGACTTGCCCAAAGACTAGTTTCCCACACATAGGATTTTGGAGTAGTCCTCTAAGCAAGAGAACTCAAAAGTCATAAAGCCCTTAGCCATGGTTGTAACCTCAATGCACCTCTTCAGCTCCCATCTATTCCCAGCAAAGATCCTAACAAGTTTGGACCTTGTTTCCCCCAAAATTTCCATGGTTCTAGTTCCTGCACACTAAACTCAAGCATCAGTAATCCAAGGAGGTCATATAAAAATACATATCATAAATGCATATAAATTCAAATGTTACATAATCCATATTAACATAATTCAATTAAATTCTTTTCCTAATCATTTCAAATAAATCATTCAAAATTTTAAAATATCAAAATCTTCACGTTAAGAAGCATGTACCAATTGCATATAAGAGTTAATGTATCCATGTTCAAAAAATCTAAATGTTTGCCTCTTTTTACTAAAAAATTGAAGTCTTTTCTGACATGCATAGAGGAATTTGCATTTTAAGAGTCATAGTATGCAAGGCCAATGTTTTCAAGATGTACAAAGTGAGAATCATCTTTAACACAGTAGAGACAATTTTCAATAATTTAAGCATTGTCAAGTTGAAATACTTACCCTCAACGAATACCTTTAAAGAAGTGTGGAAGTCTATCTTGAGCTTGGATTAAAAGGGGTACTCCCTCATTATAATCCACCAATAAAGTGATGAAAGGTAGTAGAGCCATGTTATTAAGTTAAAATCATCTATTATGGATTCACTTAGGCCCTGAACTATAATAGATTACTGGAATTTCAACATCATATTTTTTTGGAGATGTTTAAGCTTGGTTACATAGAATTGTGTTAAGCTCTATTCTTTTTTCTTTTTTTTTTATAAATCTCACATAATTGTATAAGTAAATAAAATTGTTGGGACTCTTTGATTATATGGGAAAATTTGTAGATGTGGTGGCTATTTGTAATTTTGGGCTACTCTTCCAAAGAATGTGAAAACCAATAATTGGGTGTGTACTAAGTGATCATAATAACTACAATTAAGGCACAAATTGGCCATCGAATCTTCTAAATTTAAAGAAATTGTGAAGAAAGTGGTTTGAAAGGATAACAAGAATTTCACTAAGTGGTGAAACTCAAGATTTTATAAAGTTTGCAATTACAACTTAACGATTTATTTTTCAATATTGATCAAATATGAAAAAAAAGGCCATGTGGAAAGGAGGATTCATATGGAAACTTTTTAGAGCATGGATGTTTGAAAAAATATATAGTAATCAAGAGTCATCAATAAATGTAAACATAATAGCAATAGAAAATACTTTGAGAACTAAAGGAAGAGGAAGAAGTCATGTTAGGCCCATTTAGTGTTGGATGTGTTAGGATCAAGCAACACTGGGGGGTTAATTAGTGTTGCATCACTTTCAAACCAACAAAACACTTTATAATATAACCTTAAACAACCACAAAATAACTTAACACTTTATGCTATAACCATAAACATCTACAAAGTACAATGCATGAAAGTAAACCATATATCAAAAGAGAACTCATAATACCATGATTTTGTTCTTGAGAAAACCTTAGCCAAGGGAAAAAATTGATGGGGATGGTACCCACAAGATGATGTACTGATCTAAAAATTCTTTATTAAGAGGTCTAACCTTGTCAGGAGTTGTTATGCATAGCATTTAGTACATATGTCCTGTTTAGAGGCCTACAACCATGTTAAGAGTTGAGAATGAAAATGAAGTACACTTACTCAAGAATGAAGGCTAAATTTACCTCATAGGCTTACTTTCCAAATACAAAGAAAATTGGTACCTTTAAATATGTAAAAGTTTCTTCACATGGAAGATGTGGGATAAACTAGGATTGCATATTCTATTGTGCATTGGCATCCAAACTCCAAACTCCACCATCCTATTATTTCCAAAGTCAATGTAGCATACTCATGTTTGACATGTGCCTCTCTTTGATAGCTCCTCTAATTTTCACATATTGATGTTATATCTTCTATGATCTTCAAAATATTTCATCTCCCTTACTAATGGAAGGTCCTCTGTGTGAACATATCCATTTGACAATTTCATGTATCACTTTTATACATTATCATGGGTAACTAGTTAGAATACTTTCCCAATATGAGATTTCAATGCCCATGCCCATATTTTGCTCAATCACACCCAACACAGAAACTAAAACATGCTTCCTTCATTAACAATTACATGTTATGCACATATACTTGATTCATTTCTTGTATGCACAAAATGTCAAATCATGTGCATCGTGGCAAAATAAAAGAGAGTGTTGGTCATGTTGTCCATATAGAGAAATTGCATCCCTAAATAATGCAATCCACTCTCCACTTGAAAAATGACACATAAAAGCTTCCTTTTAGATCTTTTAGAAATATCACAATCATCATTCTAGAGAAATCATCAACAAATAGAATAAATTATTTATCACCATAGTAACTTTGCACTCTGACAAGACCACATAAATCAATATGAACCAACTCCAAAATATCATCAAAAGAATAGGTATTTCTCTTGAAACTAGACTTTGTCATTTTTCCCATTTGACATTATTTGCACATCACTTTATCAAGTTTTCTCAATCTTGGTAATCCTCTTACTCTTTCCATCTTACTAATGCTTACCAAGTTATCAAAGTTCAGATGACATAACCTCTTATGCCATAACAAAACATCTTCAAATTGTGCAAGTAGACATGTGTCTTCAGATAGGTCTAGATAGAATAGGTTGCCTCTTATTCTCTCTCCACTTTCAATTAGTTCACTAGTAGTATCATAGATCTTCTCCTTCTTCTTTTGAAATTCAACTCGATAGCCTAAATTGTTTAGTTGTGCCACACTCAATAGATTATATTTCAATCCATCAACCAAATATGCATTGTCACATTTCATCTTGTCATTCAATAGAATAGATCCCTTACCTTTCACATAACATGGTGCATCATTTGCAAACTTAACACAACTATCATTATAATGTTTTAGCTTTTCAATCTTGTATCACTGGTCATATGATGTTAGCAACCACTATTAATTATCCATTTATCATTCTTGCTCACATGTAAAATTATAGTAGTTTCTCAAGTTTTTCATCTTCATCAAATTCATCTTTCATTGCAACATAAACAACATCTTCATCGTGTTGATTAGAATCACTCTCAGAACCATCTTCTTCAATAATGTAACAAGATTTCTTACCTTTTCCCTTGTAGTCTTTGTTACTTCAATTGTCTCTCCTTCCTCGGTATTTATTGTCTTACTTTTTTTTCCTTTTCATCTCTATTAGGACATCTTGCAACAATATGACCAACTTGGTTACATGTATAAAAAATTATAGGAAGTTTATCTTTGTATTTTCATTTTCCTCTTGGTAGCCTTCTTGATTATAATTGTTCTAGACCATCAAGGTTGTCATCCAATTCACTATCACTATCCACAAGCTTACATTTTGAACTTTACTTTCTTTTAGGTCCATCAAGGTTTAGTTAAGACTTGAAAGGACATTCAACACTAGAATGTGTATAATTATCAAAATTTGACATTTCAAATATAACGAGTCTACCAATTAGACTGTCCAAGGTCAAATCAATGCTAGGTGTATAGCTCAGTTCTTGTATTGTAGATACTTTAATGAAATATATAGGAAGTAAAGTTCTCAATACCTTACCAATCATAGTCTCTTTGGGTATGTCTCCTTCAACACCTCTAATTGCATTCACCACTTGTTTGATTTGGCCATAATATCATGCAACAATTTATCCTTCTTTCATTCTCATCTCATCAAACTTGCCTCTCAAACCTTTTACTTTAGCTCTTAACACATTCTTGTATTCTCCATGAATTTGTGCCAATTTATCCCAAATTTGCTTTGCATTAGAGAAATCCTTCACATCAAAAAACTCAAATAACTTAGGGAAGATGCTAGATCTATCATTATTTGATTATGCTCCCGCTTCTCTTTTATTTGCACGATAGTCATGGGTCTAGGTACTTCAATGTATTCATTGTCCAAGTAGTATAGTAGAAAATCTCCAACTTTAGATAGATGCAACCTCATTAGACATTGCCATGTTGGGAAGTTTTCTTTGTTTAGATTAGGTACCTCTCTCTTGTACATCTTGATATTTAGCTTAAGTCCCTTCAATCTTTGCTTACAAGTACCATAATCTCTGATAGTAATTGTTAGAATGATTAGAATAACTAAGAGGGGGCTAGGGATGAATTAGTTATCCTTAGGTCCAGATGTACCAATTCAACTTCAAAAAACTTATTCAAACTCATAAATCCACTTGACCAATATAACAATTCATCAATAAGCCAACTTATTCATCACATCACTTAGCTCTCTATTTAGTATATGCTGAATAATAGAAACATATAAAAGTAAATATCATGAAATATAAAAATAACATTCACACAAGTATGACAATAGGATTTAATGTGGAAACCCAATTTGGGAAAAACTACCAAGTAACATGCTACCACTTTTCACTCTTCTAAAGTGATCTGAATTAAGAGTCAACCTTTTTAATGGTTAGAAAACACATTACTAGGTGTGAGCTTGTTAAAGGATTTAATCACCCTATTAGGAATGACCTTGTTAGAGGTCTTTAGATCATTCCATTATAATTTCACCTTGATTAAAGGATTTACAATATGACTATTAGGTCAACCTTGATTAAAGGATTTTACTACCAAAATGGTTAGAAAGTAACAAATAGGTTTGATTTGATAAAATAAAACTCACTTTGCAAATTCAAATATCCATTCAGCTCATTCCTAGTCCATTGACTAGACTTAATCACATACTCCATCTCTAATCTTCTTAACAACTCTTCAAGTAATTTCACTATCACCAACTTCTCACTTTTCTTACCAACTATGTTCTTCATTTGTCTTCTCCACAAATTCGTCAGTCCACAACCAACTATAAAATATCTCTTATGGCTCCTTAAATAGATGTGTTTTATCTTTTACTAAAACATAATCATAGATCATAGAGTTTGATTAGATTCATTGAATACGTCCATTGTTTTGTGCTTATCCTTTCTTAAAACTTCTCATTAAATCCTCACCTCATTCATTAAATACATTAACTCATCAATCCTTATGTTTTATGTGTTTTGACTCATTCATAAATTCATTTTTGTTAGCCTCAAATCTTGATTCTTTCATAGATTTTTATTTTGCTAACACTCAGTCATCACTATGTTCTTTAGCTTGGTCATCATTATGCATCTCAATCTCCACTATTCTATCTCACTCGTTTGATACTGGCTCTCTTGACAATCATTATGCTCGGTCAATACTACAATTTTCTCCTTCATATTGCTTGACCATTACCATCACTCAACTAATACTATTTTTCTTGGCTATGACTTAAGTTCCTTAATTTTTTGCTTCAAATCCTTCATTGATCTAGTAACCAGCCACTCGGTCAAGCCTAGTGTTTTACTCAACATCTCTTCTACATTTAAACTCATGTATCTTCTTCACTTTATACAATTATCAAACAACATATTATCTTATCAAATACTAACTAATCAAGTGCCCATTATAATTTCATCATACTTACTCCTCTTCATCAATCAATTGATATCTATACTATTAGCAAATGTCTTACCAATATGATTTGACATCAATGAAAACATAATAATTGTTCCAATTGTAGTTTCCAAGAGATGCTCAATATATAAATAGCCAAAGCAAATATAGGAAAAAGTTATATGAAGGAGAATAAGACACCCTATAGATCTTGCAAACAACTACAAAACTTTTCCCTCTTTGTACTAACATGTAATGATCCCTTCTCCTAGTAATATGAAATAGGGCCAAAATAAGTGTTTAGCCTTAATGAACGCATCAAAAACACAATTCCCATCATTTAATATTAGTGGCATTGAATAAGGCCATTGCTCCTTTTGTCTATAATTACGTAATGGATAGTAGATTTACTTCTGCTTGAAGAAAGATTCAATTATATTATTAACATTCCTAATTAACATGCTATAACAACTCAAGCATGGAGAAAAATACAAACTCTCTACAGATGTGGAGTATGTCCAAGAATATACATGAATTCACCCAAGGTATGAAGCATACATACACGAATATATGTAGCACATGAAGTAAAATTTTTTTAAAGTCATATCACACACATTTTAATTAAGTCACAAAGAATGGATATGAATGCACACGGAACACAAGGCATGAAGTCAAGAGGTACACATAATCACATCTACTACATGAGGATACACATTAATACACTCAAGGCATAAAACATACATGTAATATATTCAAGTTGAAGTATCCATAAAAAATCACACATATAAAGCTTTATAAAATCATGGAGTACACATATTACATGGATTTATTTAAGTCATGAATGATCTAGGTGGATCTACGACTAAAAAATAAGGTGTTCCAAAATATCTCAGAAGTAGTGCCAGATTTTAGTACTCATCAAAATGAACATGATGCAACTTGAACATGCTCAAAAGGAGTTCATTTGCTCAAGTTATGGTTGGTCAAACTTTGGTCAAACCAAGTAAAAAGGTGGAAATTTGATCTTGTCAAATCTGGTCAAATTTGGTGTCATCATGAAGATCTCGTCTCCATGATTCCAATGATGTTCATTTCATCAAAATCGGACCTAATATGTAGAAGTTATAGTCGGTCAAAAGTTTGATTTTATATAGTCAAAAAGTGCTGATGTGGCACAATATAAGCAACTATTGGAGGACTAATTGTAGGTTGATAGTAAAATACAATTAGTGTTGATGTGGCCAACTATTGGAG
Organism: Cupressus sempervirens; assembly: GCA_028749045.1. Lineage (NCBI taxonomy): Eukaryota > Viridiplantae > Streptophyta > Pinopsida > Cupressales > Cupressaceae > Cupressus > Cupressus sempervirens. Next base: position 425,364,717 of record CM053788.1, read on the forward strand.
GACTAATTGAAAGTTGACACATGGCACCTCAAGGCAATGGGTATACAAAATTATCTTATGGGCTTCAGACCCATTACCTCCAACTTAATACTCCCTTAATACACCATCACATCACATATATGTTTTGAAATGGTCGGTGCCACACTATATTTAATTTGTCTTTTAGTCCATATAAGACAAACTTGGGATAATACTTGAACAACCCACAACCTTTTCCCAACCACAAAGCCTTGAGCACCTTTCCCATAACCAAGGCGCTGCCCATGTCATTTCAACCATACAAAATTGTCTGATGGGCTTTAGACTCATCACCTCCAACTTAATACTCATTTAATCCACCATCACATCACATATAGTTTTTGAAATGGTAGGTGGTACATTTAATTTAATTTATCTTTTAGTCCATATAAGACAAACTTAGGATAAGACAAAAAATGGAAGCCACAAGCCTTGAACCCACAACCTTATCCCAACCACAAATCCTTGAGTGCCTTTTGTTGGCAATATGATCAGTTAGATGTCTAGAGTGTTGTCATTTATGGACACATATATTCAGTATTTCATTTATGTATTTAGAGTTAGAAAATTGTCCAAGTGTAAGACGATTTGAAGTAGTATAGAGACAAATGTGATGTGTACAAATGACACACTTCAAGTTAGTCATGCATAGTTGAGGATCGACATATGACAATGTGGTGATGACATATGTCAATGCACATACTTGTACGAGCTATATGACACAAGTTACAGTTGATTTACAAGTTCTGGTATTTAACATAATAGAGTAGAGCATATCAAAGAATCAGATTGTATGACTTAAGGAACTATTTTGGTGACAAAATAATTTCTAAGTCATAATAGGCTGACATCCTAGATGTTTACCCTAAGTCAGTTTTATATTAAGTCAAGTGTGTGAAGATATGAAGGCTGACTAAGAAGAGTTTTATCAATTTTCAAGATATAAGTAAAGATCTTATCTTGCATAGATAATGGATGAAGTGAACAAGTAATGCAAACTATTGAGAAGAAAGCTTATATGATATGCGAGCCTTGTGTGACATGAAATCTGATGTATGATCAGAGCAAGTGTGAGATACAACAGTAAGACAATATTATATGTATACCTACTCTTGAGAAGAACTTAATTTTATAATTGCATGTTAGGACAGTGGGATATTCTTGCGTACATTGTATTTGGTCTACCAACTCCTAACAAGTTGAGGCTTTTAATAGGGCCTAGTCCTCTAACAAGGACTCAAGACACTACGTATTTCACAGACGTCTAACAAGGTCAATATCCTTAACAGAATTATTTTATTTACTGGATCATCTTGTGAGTATCATCCCCACTAGGGTTTTCTCTTGGCCAAGGTTTCCCTAGTTAACAAATAATGGTGTTATGAGTTCTCTTTGTGCATGGTTATATTTATTATTCAACATTGTTAGTTTACTTTCATATGCAAGTTATAAAGTAATTAACAATATTCAACTGTGGGCAAAAGTTTGTTGAATACTGATTCACCCCCCTCTCAATATTACCAATTTCTAACACCTTTTCCATAACCAATGCATCACCTAGCCCATTCTAGCCATAATGTGCACCCACATTATTTAAACATTATTCACAAATTCTGCCAACCACAAATCCTTGAGCATCTTTCCCATAACCAATGTGTCACCTAGTCCATTTCAACTATAATGTGCACCACTTTTTTTAAACATTATTCATGATTTTATTCTTAAAGAATCAACCAAAGGGAGGAAGGGAGACCGATGGGGGTGGAACCCTTGACCACAGGTCTCCCAAAATCATTAATGACCATTGCACTATTTTTAATGCATGCAATTACCTCAAGATAATTAATAATTATCCTTATCCAAATCTCACCATTTCCTAATTCAATGGGATCTTTAAACTTAAATAGCCTAAATTTAAATTATTGTTGAGAACCTAAAAATTGTAAAAGGTTATGTACAAGTTTAAGTTGTTTTGAGGGTTATTTTTGGTAGATTTGTTTATAAAAATAAAATATTTTTATGGGATATTAAGATAAAATATTTATTCAATAATTAATTGGGATAAGCCTATTTTGGCACAATTTTGGATATAAAAAGAGGGTTATAGGCCATTGTGATTTAGTCAATCATTGACATTCACATTCAGTCGATGCAAAGGATAATTTTAGAAGGGTTTTCTCTTATGAGGAGAAGCATGATATTTATTGTAAATAATTCTTAGGAGAAGAATTCTAGTATGAGAAATAAGAAGAATATGATGTAATAATGCTTGATCTTTGTAGTGAAGCTATTGGTGGAATTAAATATTCTCTAATTACACTTACTTAAGCTTACTTAGGATAATGCATTGCATAGTACTTTGTGATTGAGACACTTAGGAGTTTGCACCTCAATTAAACACATGGTGTAGGATAATTCTACTCTAGATGGTCATAGTTGTTATCTCAATCCACCTTTAGTGCACTTATCACATTATCATCCTCATCATTGCACATACTTCATTGCATAATGGAGGATAATCCACCTTTGGTGGACATGTGATTCCACCTTGTGTGGGCGATAGCTTATCTTCTCCTTATCATTGTCTCTTATCACCTCTCCTATATAAGGAGGCCTATCATGTACATTTTAAATAAATCAATTGGATGTCAATCAAGTCCATTATCAATAATAGAATTCTTGCATCTTCTTGTCTTTCCAATCTCTTGTGGAAGTTATCTTGGTCTTTCATTTGATCTTGGGGGTGTTGTAGAGTCACCTAAAATTTTAACATGGCATCAGAGCTCTCAAGGTGTGAAGGTCTCTTCTCAAGAAGTGCAACCTTGGCTTGACTCATTGTTGGTGCAACATTTGGCAATTTGGATATCACAATTTGGAGGAGATTTTGGGATTCATATTTTGTGACCTTCTATTGCAAGAAAAAATTGGAGCTTGCTGGTGCAAATTAGAGGTTGGCATCATATAGAGGAGGTACAAAAACCCCTAAATAAAAATTTGTTTCATCCAAATTAGACATCTAAGGCCAAATCTAGAGCCATTTGATTTTTTAAGGTGCGACAACGATAATTTAGAAAAAATAATTTCAGAGGCGATTTTCAAACAACAATATCTCCCTCATATGGTCTCCTTTTTCTGAGCAATATTTTTTGTTTTGGAGTAGAATTTCACAATCTACATAGTAGTGTAGGTGATTCTGGATCTCTGTCTCTAATTTTTTCTAAAAATCACAAATCCTATTTTTTGCAACTTTCAAGGCTTTGTTTGGGCACATCTGGTAACATTTTCAAGTGCAATTTTTTTTGAAAGTGCATGATTTTTTCTCTACTTTCTATATCTATAATCAAATTTTAGTGATTTGGAGTGGACATATCACTTTCAAAAATAGGTCTTTTTTGGCTATATTTACACTTGGTGAATACTTGGATTTCAATTTGCTTAATTGAATTAGTACTTTGAAGGAGTTATCAGCTTATTTTAGTCATCATTTGATTTCATTATGGATTTTTCAAAAGTTCCATTACTCACTCCATATAACTATCATGAATGGAAATAAGTAGTTTCTAATCAATTGACGAGTATTGAATTGCTTAGAATGATTCTTGGACAAGATCTAGAACTAGCTGTAGGTGTTGTAGAAATAAGGAAATGGTTTGATAGAAGGGATAAAGCAATTAGTTCTCCTAGATCTACCATCTCTCATGATTTTTTATATCATATTACATCCTGCACACATCCTCATGATGCTTGGACAACATTGGAGGTGATCTTTGGTAAACCTGATAGAATAAGAAAATTCAAATTGGAGAATGAGCTTATAGGTCTAAGTCCATGTGATTTTGAAAATTTTTGAGACTTTTTCTCTAAGTTCAATTCCATTAGATTGGAGCTTTCTAATTGTGGTATTACTAAAGATGATGAGCAATTGATATTATCTATTCTTTCTGAGCTAGGTCTAGAATTTTAATCTTTGTTTCCACATTCTATGCTACTATGGATGCTCTTGGTAGTGCATACAAAATACCCTCTCTTGATTAATTTGTAGCTCAAATCACAAGGGAACATGCAAAGTTAGCACACATGGGTCAATTGAAACCTTCCAAGTATCAAGCATTGGTTACAAATGACTCCTCTCCAAAGGCTCCAAAAGGAAAGGGAAACAAACAACACAAGGATCCTAAGCAACATGATAAAGGTGACGAATCTCCTTTAGAACATAATATTGAATCCAAGTCCTCTTCACGAGAGGAAACGTATAGAAGAAAGAGAGATAAATGTCCTTATTGCAAAAAGTTAGGACATAATGAGCATAAATATTTCCATAAGAAGATTGATGAACTCACTCACATTCTTCAAAAGAACAATATCCAGTTGCCCTCATTAGTGTCTGCTCCTTCTACACATCAGATAGCTTCCACATCTATATCGACATCATCATCCAAAGGTAAAGGACAAGAACTCATTACTTCCACACATCCTGAGCAAGGTAAATGGCTTCTTGATATAGGTGCATAACATCACATGACATCTTCTATGGATATGTTTTCTTCTATTGAGCCTTGTAATTCTCCACCTATATTGATGGGTAATAGTACATACATGAAGGTTTGTGGTAAAGGTTCTATTCCTATGGGAGAGGGTACATTTAATTATGTTATTTGTGTACCATCCTTGACCACTAATCTCCTTTCCATTTACCAAATTACTCATTGGGCATAAGGTAAAATTGTTGAGTTCACTCTTAATTATGTCTATATTAGGGACATGGAGACTAGAGATGTCATAACTATGGGAGTTGTTGATCATACATCATGCTTGTATTCTTTTGCACATTTTATTGATAATGATGATGATATTCATGATGTACCTAACCCTTTATCAAGGGTAGAATTTTCATGTGAGGAGAACATTGGACACTTGAATCATTTTGTTCTTGAGACAAGTGTTGAACTTCATACTCCTCCATCTCTTGCTTCTTTAGACATGAGTTCTACTATTCAGTAGGATGATCTTTATGCTTCAAATCTTGTAGTGTGGGATGAATTCCTGGATGTTGTTTTAGATGAGTCTCATAATGCAAATTTGGTTAATACATCTGAAGGAGTTTCTCTTTTAGACACTTCTTCACCTTCTTTGGAGATTGGATTTCCTAACTCTTCATGTTCTTTTGTTTTTTCACATCTCATAGGCCAGCTTGATGGTGTGACATAATCTTTGAGCTTGGAGACACCTATTTAGTCTCCAGAGATGCATACATGGAGACCTTCTTCCTCCTTTCTCACTTTTTACATGGAGTGGCTTCTTCATCATTTGATATATTTATCTCTTCCTAAGGAGAAACATGTTTCTTGCAAGCATTGGATTATCTCTTGTTTGCAAGTACTCTTCATCTACATTGGAGCTTCTTCATTATGTGTGGAGGGGGTGTGGGTGGAATATCATGTTTCTTTATTTCCTTCCTATGGGGGGGATAATTCTTTGTATATACATGATGTATGCAATTTTTGAGGGGTCTTGACTTGAGTATTCCATCCATCCATGCATCTTGTTTTCATCTCTATTTTTGGAGGAGGGTTTTTCCCATGAGGTTTTCTCTCTTTCTCCACTTTATGAGAGATTATGTTTCATGTATTGCATTACATAGTGTATATGGGTATCTAAAATGATCTAGTAGCTGAGACCCATCCTGCATTGTGAGTTTAAGTGCATTCCCCTAAGTTGCACTTGGGGGGGGGGGGGGGGGGTGTTGTTGTAATTAAATATTCACTAATTACGCTTACTTAAGCTTACTTAGGATAATGCATTGCATAGTACTTTGTGATTGAGACACTTAGGAGTTTGCATCTCAATTAAACACATGGTGTAGGAGAATTCCACTCTAGTGGTCATAGTTGTTATCTCAATCCACCTTTAGTGCACTTATCACATTATCATCCTCATCATTGTACATACTTCATTGCATAATGGAGGATAATCCACCTTTAGTGGACATGTGATTCCACCTTGTGTGGGTGATAGCTTATCTTCTCCTTATCATTGTCTCTTATCACCTCTCCTATATAAGGAGGCCAACTATGTACATTTTAAATAAATCAATTGGATGTCAATCAAGTACATTATCAATAATAGCATTCTTGCATCTTCATGCAATTGTCTTGCCAATCTCTTGTGGAAGTTATCTCGGTCTTTCATTTGATCCTAGGGGTGTTGTAGAGTCACCTAAAACTCTAACATAAGCCTTTTAAGCAAAGTATTTTCTTGCTCTTTTAGAAACCAATCTTGTGGCTTTGAGAGCTTGTGTGCAAGGTGGTTCGAGTAAGAATTTTGTATGATGACTTTGTGGATGAACTACAAGATTTTGTAAATCAATTTTGGAGTATTTTTAATATAGTGGTCACTCAGTTGAGTTAGACCTGGAGACATAGTCCACTTGGTGGAACTTTGATATTAATTTGGTGTTCTCCACTCTCTTCTCTATCTCTCGATATATTTTGTGATTTTATCTCTCATTATTATTCCTGTTATTTCTAAATTTTAATGTCCTTCAATTATTCTTAAGGTGTTAAATATTCGTACACCTTTATGAAATTTCACTTAACAACTATTATCTAGATCCTAAAATCATATCAATGAAGCATACATTTAGTATACCAAAAATATGTAAATTCACTCATAAGCACATGTGTGAACACCAAAGGCATATAAATTATACACATCAATTTATTGAAAGCATATTGATTACATGGTGCATACACATAGATTCACTCAAGTCATAAAGCATAAACCTAGCATATAACACATGCATTCTCTTATAAAGCCAACACATGAGTTTGATTAAGTCATTAAGCATACATTTGAATTCATTCAACATACAACAGTGAGGTATGCACATGAGTGAGAGACACATGAGTACACATAAAGCATATGAATTGTGAAGACACTCAAATCATGAAGAAAGATTGAACTTAGGTTATACATCATAAACAAGTTCAAATGAGTTCTCATAAAACATGAATCACATATATCTTAGGCATGAAGCCATAATTTTTCAATACATGTTGAGCATGTCAATGAATACATGCAAATATTGACACACTAAACATGTAATACATGAGGTTAGACATTAATACTCATTACAAAAATAATAAGCACACATTGAGCTTGTTCATACATATATAGTTGTGGAGTACACCATGAAAGATTAACTTCAAACATAGAGAATACATATTATGCATTCATGTAGAACACAAAGTATTGAGCAAGAAGCAACCATATGCATGTGTGCATAAATAATCAACATATTGAACATTCGTATAACGCATTAAGTATTGCACATAACACATGAAGTATAAATATAAATTGGGCATGGAGCCAAATGTCCATAATGAAATACATATACACTAGGTACTTAAAGAATAAGTCATTATTCCTAATAAAATATGAACTATATACACAAAGAGATGGAGTATACGAAAGACTATTTCTTTGTTTCATATTTTTTATTCCTCCTACAAGATGGTAGGATCATTATCTAATACCACTTGTAATGACCCCTTCTCCTAGTAATATGAAATATGGCCAAAATTAGCATTTACTCTTAATGAACGCATCAAAAACATAATTCTCATCATTTAATATTAGTAACATGGAATAAGGACATCATCCTTTTGTGTATAATTACATAATTGATGATAGAATTATTGTTGCTCAAACAAAGAAACAATCTACTCAAGGGTCCCTCATGGTTATCACCCACATTGGGACTCAAATGCCTTAGTTGATCAAATTACTCTTTCCCTTGTGCAAACTCATGTTATCTTTAAGTTTTCACATAGATTTTAATCAAAAGATGTTACACTATATATGTATGTATGTATGTGTATGTGTATGTGTATATGTATATATATATATATATATATATATATATATATATATGTATGTATGTATGTATGTATGTATGTATGTATGTATGTATGTATGTATGTATGTGTGTGTGTGTGTGTATATGTATGTATGTATACACACACACACATATATATGCACACATATATGTAAATTGTTGATCTCATAATGGGTTTAACAATTGAATGTCAACACACTTAAGCTATTTGCTAAGTTCATGCCGAGCTAGCAACACATGCTGAGTAAAATATATACAAGTGCTGACTTGAAATATGTGCTGAGCCAGAAATACTGTAAGTGTCGAGTCACTCGGGTGCTGAGCAAATAGATAGCACTGACTGAGTATATGTGTCGAGTGAACAATAGATGCCGAGCATGTTTAGGTGCAAGCAAGATAGAATTTTAGTAAGTGTCGAGCATCAGTAATCATAAAGTGTTGAGCAACACATAATTGACATAAGAGTTTGTGCCTTCACAAACTAAGATGTAAATCATTTCACATGCCAACTAATGGATAGATCTTGAAGCTTAGAGATAAGATCAAATCTATTTGATTCCCAATGTAATCAACATGCAACCAATCAAATGATTGGAATGCTAAAGAGGAAAAATGGATGAATCTTAGTCATAGATTCGTACCTAACCTTAAGTCACAAAATCTTTTTAAGGAGATCAAAGCCCCATAATTCATGTGCACTGAATGATGAGAGTGTGATGCATGTGAGTGAGGAATAGAAGGAGTAAAAGGGGTGAAGTGATAAGAGGACATTTAAGGTGACTTAGCAGAGTAGGAGTATTGCAAGATTAGTTAACAGAATAGAGAATCAACATTATAAGAGCTTCATATCAGATCAGTAAGGATCAGATTGGACAGAACAAAGATCTAAAATCAGCAATATTAGATTGTAAGTGATCAGGTCAAACATTCTATTGTACTCTCTACAATTGTTGCAGTAGAATGAAATCCTAGGGACTTAGGTTGTTTTGACAACCATTATATAAATCCTTTAATAGGGTGGTATTTGAAGTGAATGTCTTGTAAACCCTTTAGACAGGTACACTTCTAATAAGGTGTAAAAGTCTTTAACAGGGTAGTCCTCTCACAGGGTAGACCATTGCTAATGGTCAAACATTGTAACATTGACAAGTTACATTATTGCTGTAGTAGTAAGTTGTGGGTGTCATCCCCACCCCAATTTTAACTTCTCATGTTGGAGGGTTTCTGTAAGTTAAAAGTTTAGTACTTTTGATTCACTACCCCCCCCACCCCTTAGAAGTATACTTCCCACTTGTAAATTCTAACAATTGGTATCAGAGCAAAGTTCTCACCAGGAGGAGCCTTACAACTTGGAGAAAAGATCTAGAGATGGAGGTCTACAAGCTTGGGAAGATTATAGAGAACTAGGAGATTGAAATAAAGCTCATTCTACATTCTTTGGAAGAAGCTAGAAAGGAATTGAGGAAATCCCTAAAGAGAAGAAAAGAAATAGCTATAAATGAGAATGATACACAATACAAGGAGATTGACACCACTAAAGTATTTGCTAATGGAGACTTAAATGAGTTTTATGCAGCAATGGTAGATCTAATGGAGAAGAACATAGCTCAAGTAGAAGAGATTAGAAATCTCAAGATTGAGCAAGAATCACAAGCCATGATGTTATGTGAAGTAACCGAACAAAAGAAGAGAGCCATTGAGGACAAGGTCATGATAGAAGATGACAAGAGGATCCTAGCTAATAGAATAGAGGAGAAGTAAACTGAGCTTGCTAGTATATCCAACATGCAATTGGATGCCCTAAGTTAGATGATGAATGCTCATTATTAGCTAAATGTCAAAGACATTGAGATCACCAAACTAAAGTTGTAGAATGAACAACTGCAAAATGATCTAAGAAGAGAGAGAGAGAGAGAGATAGCAGAAAGCTTCAACAAACTAAATGAAGCTATCAAGTACTTTGAACAACTACTAAAATCCCCTAGATCCAACAATGACACATCAGGACTAGGCTATACTAGCACTGAAGAAGGAGAGTCATCCAAGATTGTTGAACAAAGGAATGACAAAGGTAAGAATTCCAAACCCACTTATCATATTTTTGGTAAGAAAGGACATACTGCTAATGTGTGTAGGAGCAAGATTACAAATCAACATGACAAACCTAAAAACATGGGTCACTGTCATAAGTGCAATAAACAAGGTCATCGGGCACATGACCATAGGACTAAAACCATCAAGACACCAAGATTTGAAGGTCATTGTTACAACTATCAAGAGTATGGACATAGAGCCTTTGAATGCAAATCTAAGCCTATGTGGTCAACAAATAAACCAACAAAGATAGGAAGTCATGGACACCACTATAATTGGGACTACAACACTAGATAGAGCTTCCACTACTATCAAGAGTATGGACACATCCCTAAGAGCTACATAAGAACACATTTCAGTGGTAACTATAGTAGATGGTTAAATCAAACCACCTGTTTTAGCTACCTAAGGATAGGTCACATCAACATGTATTGCCCAACAAGGTCAAAAGCACCCAACTCTGAGTCCAACAAAGGAAAAGGAAAAGTAGATGTTGAACATAGCAAAGGAGAGATGAATAAGGCATGGAAGAGAAGAGATGGAAGTAACTCATCAAATGAAGGGATCACTTCACCTAAAAGGTCAAGTGGTCATACTTCATCCAATTAAGCAAGAGAAGGTATGTGGGACCAATACTTAAAAGCTTTATCATACATCAATTCCAAAACAAATTAGTATTGAAAAGAATAAATTAGCATGAATAAAGATGCAAGATTGAATCTTCAAGTTTTCATCCTACTACCAAGTGTGAAAAGTTTTCTTCTGAAGCTAAGTAAAATCCTAGTGTGTGCCGAGTTATCAGCCAAGACTAGTTGGAGCCGAGTGAGTTGTAGCTATCGAATAAAAGAAATGATAGTTGCTGCCAAGTAAAGAGAATTTCTATTGAAGCTGAGTAAGGGTAATTCTTATAACTGCCAAGTGAAGTGGAAGTTGCATTGATGCTGAGTAAAGAAAAAATTGAATAACGAGCCGAGTGTACAACTGTATATGTAATAAGCATTAAATGTTATGTATTGAAGGGTATATGGTCAATTTTTTGATCATTTTTCATCATTCAAACACAGAGCAAAGTAGAAAAGTGATTTCCAAGCAAAGTCAAAGTATTTGTGAAGATTCTAACAAAGATTCAACATCACCTCATTGATCTAAGGTATTTCTCAAGTATCAAGCTATGTTGTTTCAAAGTTTGTTGAAACCCTAGGTTGCAAAATAGCTTCTAGCTCCAAAAATCTTAAGGATAAGGAAGCTTTTGAGGTTCATCTAGTTAGCAATGAGGTTAAGCAACCAGATTTTAGGGCAATTATAGAAGTTGAATATAAGAATGACCTTGCTGGTGCTTTATTTGTTATCCCACCAAAAGTTGTAATGGTTCAAGATGTTAGGAAATGCTACAATTGGAAGGTTGGAGGGATTGGTGACATGGAGATTTTCCAGGTCTATGACAAACTATGTGAGAATGGGGTATTGAAAGAAGAATTTAACATTGTTGAGAGAAAGGGACTAACATGTGCCCTAGATTTCCCCATAGTCTTTAAAATGGAATGGATTAGAATAGTTTTGAGAAAAATGCATGGTGGATGCCTATTGTTGGAAGGTAGTCCTATCAAGTTATCAAAGAAAATCATACATAGGGTCAAAGGTTATTCAACCCTAGATCAGCTGAAGACCCTAAGAAGTGACTCCAAGGAAGTCATTGAGAAGAACATAAGGTCATAATGGAATAATAGGGGTATGACCATAGAAACCATCAAAGATACACTCATAGAGGTTGTATTGAGGGTCATATCTCATAAATTCTACCAGTCAAGCTAACTGAAAAATGTGCCATGCATTGCAATGGATGTAGTCTACAAAATTGTTAAGAAAGATCATACATATGATCTAGCAGAACTACAAATGTAACAAACTATGGAGAATTTGGGAATAATAAGAAGATCCAAAAAAAGCTTAGTGTAAGTTTGGCTCAATTTTGATATGTATCTTTTTCTATGTTTAGAATGAATTTCCCTCATTTGGTAAGATAGAATGAAAGACCAATAGGTCTATAGTTGTACAAATAAATGACTATATAGAGTAGATGGGAGCCAATTTTGAAACCATCATGACAAGCTATTTGAGGACTTTAAGAAGTCCATGAAGCAAAGACTAAGAATTCTAGTTTCCCTAGTAGAGCAACACATCAATGATATATGTTTCTTAGTTGAAATTGATTATACTTATATTCAAGCAACAATACCAGGAGTTAGATGGCTAAGGCCATTAGGATATGAGATAAACATTGATGAGGCATCAACAACAATTACAACATTGATTTATGAGGAAATTGATCAAAGTGCAAAACCTTTTGGCACTTTGATGTTGTTAAATCAAAAGTTGACATGGATCTAAAGTCAACATCTATATTGAAAAAGAAGGATAAGTTGGTCAAGAAACTTAAGGCTAAATTTGGAGAAGGAACTGCAGAAAGAGAAGAGGAAGATGATGAAGATGATGAAGAAGAGGAATAGGGCTAGGAACCACTTGCCTTGACACAAGGCATGGGTGAAGATGAAGAGGAAGAAGGTGCTGAGGAGGAACAAGCCGAGGAAGTACCAACTAAGCTAGAACCCAAGAAGAGGAAAGGAAGCACATAGCCTACAGCATAGACAAAGAGAAAGAAGGTTGCTCAGTCGAGCCCTACAAAGCCTACTACAAGAGCACGCACAAGAGCCACAACTCAAAAGGCTAAGGAGCAAGAAAAGAAGAAGGTAACATAACATCAAGGTCCAACAAAGAAGAAATTAAGAAGAAAATATGTTTCTCAACCTGATTCTGATGAAGAAAAGATCGAGTCATAAGACACAAGCCAATTCAGAGTGGTAAGTCATGCTACCAAGTCTAATTTAGAGAATATTTGTGATAATATTAAAGATAATGCAGACTTAACTAGCTTGAAGAACATTGATTTTAGTATGTTAAGTAGGGAAGAACAAAGCATGGTTGAGGAATCAGTCTATACCATGATGGCTAAATTTAAGAACACCCCACTTGAACTTGATAATTCAATGACTAAAGATTTATATTCTATTGTTGAAAATAAGTGGCATTATTGCCTTAACATGGAGAAGGAAATAAGAGAGTCTACATTGGCTCAAGTAATGCCAGAGGTTACAAAAGGACAAATAACTAAGGCTAACAAGAAGCATGGAAGCAAATTTGCACTCAAATATAGAGCCTTCAACATTCTCCAAAACAACATTGAAGATGTTGTTAATAAATCCACTAAGATGTGGAAGTTGATATATGGTTTAATAATTGTTAAGTAAGGAGAAGAGGATCCCTTTGTGGGAAAGAATGATGAGGAAAAGGAGGAGAAGGAAAAAGAAGACAAAATTGAGAAAGAAAAAGGAGATAACACAGTGGAGGAGATACAATAGAGAAAAGATGAAGTGGCAACAATTGAGGAGCAACAAAAAGAACATAATGTGTCAGACACACAACTACCATCTTTGAGCCCTCCACATGACACCTCTACACCTGCAAACACAATAACAGTAAAGGATGTTCCTGAAAACTCTAGTTAGAACATCAATCCATTGACTACAGAGGATCTTAAGAAGATCCTTGACCAATTGACATTACAAGCTCAATTATGCAATAATCCTATATTGGTCAGTGTAGATGAGTTGTAAAAAGTTGTAGTTAACTTAACAAAGGATAAGGTGAATCCACAAGAACCACCTTCTATTATCCCTATAGCCACCAGTGGACAACCTACAATGCAAACATCAATAGACACACCTGCAAAGGTTGACTCCATAGTCAAAGTGATGATGATTGAGCACAAGACTCAGACTACAGAGGAGAAAGAGCCTACAAAGGAACAAACAGGACAGATGGATACTTCTGCCCCTATTGCACAAACATAGTGTACACCACCATAAATAATAATTCTTGATAAAGATAAATCAGAAGAGGACAAGGAAAGTCCAAAGGAAAAAGAGCAAAAAGCAATTCAAACAGTGGTAAATGCACCAACAACTAGAACTCCTACAAGAACACTTTAGAAGTCGAGCACTGATGTTATGCCACTACAAATCTTAGAACCAGGTTCAAGCTCCACAAAATTTGCAAGGGCACTTCACTATGGAGGCCCTACATTAGATGAAGAGATAGCCATTCCAAAATATGACTATAACACTATTACACTTGATTAGATAAATCTAATGTAGGAGGCATTAGAAAGGAAGAAGAAGTAGGAGATACTAAAAAATGAGTATAAAAAAAAGCAAGCATTACATGAGATTAAGGACATCTTCTTAGGTGTCTTCAGCTTGCAATCACTTAATGAAACAAAGCCTATTTCGAGAAACTCTCTAGAATAGTGGACCAGGTGCAAAGTGAAGACCATGACACCAATGTAAAACTAATGGAATGGTCAGAGAAGAAATTTCAAGAAAAGTTAATGAAAATATATCCAATGAAATAACACTATCACAAGTAGTGCTGGCAAACAAAATTGAGAAGGTGAAGACAATACTTGAGAATATATTCTCACTGTACACAAAATTGTGTGATCCTTCAATCTTCACACAAGAAACTAGCCAAAGAATAATGAGCTTGGAAAGAAATTTGAAAGTATTAGGCATGCAATTGCCAAAAAATCCAGCTCAAAGTGAGAAGCACTTTCATACAATGCTTCACACACAGAAGGAACTAGCTGTATTGATAGTAGAAGAGGCTAATACTAGAGCCAAATTAGTTCAAATACAAGTTGCCCTAACCCTTCACATGGAGATTCTACAAGGGAACTAGCCTATGTAGAAAATGTATTGAAGAAAGATCCTAATCTTTCAACATTAGATGGCTTAGTTCACCTTGTAGCAGAGACAACAATACAAATCAAATCCCTAGAAGTTGCAATACAAAACTGGGATGCTGCTCTGAGAATTGTGATAGAAGTAAACAAGAACTTCTTGGAAAAATACTCAATTAGTGTATAGACCATTTTATATAAGTGTCAAAAAGGTGGAGAAATTATAAAAAGGGGGAGATAAATCAAAAGGCTAGAAGGAGACTTAATCTGCAAGGGGAGACATATGAAAGGGGGAGAAGAGCAAACAAAGAGGGAGTACAAAGTAGAAAAGTAAAAATAGGGCATATCAGACTAGATTAGATAAAGAGTATCAGAATGAATCAACATGAGGCAAATCCAATTAGAGAGATTTTGGATACAAAAAAAAAGGCACATCAACTCAGGAGGAGTTACAACAGTTTTAAGGTATACAGTCCTTCACAAAATTTTGAATAGTTTTGAAGTTTTGTATATTTTCCAAATTGTAATTTTATTATACTTAAGGGATATAGACTCATCATGCATAGTTAAGTGTTTTTGACACTCATGTCAAAGGGGGAGATTGTTGATCTTATAATGGTTTTGACAATTGAGTGTCAACACACTTAAGCTATTTGCTAAGTTCATGCTGAGCTAGCAACATATGCCAAGTATAATATATACAAGTGCAGAGTTGCAATATGTGCCGAGCCAAAAATATAGTAAGTGCTGAGTCACTCAAATGCTGAGAAAATAGACAATGTCGAGTAAGTATATGTGCTGAGTGAACAATAGATGCCGAGCATGTTTAGGTGCAGAGTAAGACAAAATTTGAATAAGTGCCAAGCATCAGTAATCAGCAAGTGCTAAGAAACATAGAATCAACATAAGAGTTTGTGCCTTCACAAACTAAGATGTAAAAAATTTTGCATGCCAGCTAATGGATAGATCTCAAAGCTTAGAGATAAGATCGAATCTATTTGGTTCCCTATATAATCAACATGCAATTAATCAAATAATTGGAATGGTAAAGAGGAAAAAAGGATGAATCTCAGCCATAGATTCATACCTAACCCTAAGTCATGAAATCCTTTTAAGGAGATCAAAGCCTCATAATTCTTGTGCACTGAATGATGAGAGTGTGATGCATGTGAGCAAGGAACAAGAGTAAAAGGGGTGAAGTGATAAGAGGACATTCAAGGTGACTTAGCAGAGTAGGAGTATTGGAAGATCAGTTAGTAGACTAGAGAATCAACATTATAAGAGCTTCATATCATATCAGTAAGGATTAGATCAGATAGAACAAGGACATGAAATCAGAAATATTAGATTGTAAGTGATCAGGTCAAACATTCTACTATACTCTCTACAATTGCTGCAACAAAATGAAATCCTATGGACTTAGGATGGTTTAACAAACATGATTTAAATCCTTTAATAGGGTGGCATTCCAAGTGAATGTCTTGTAAATCCTTTAGACAAGTGCACTTCTAATAAGGTGTAAAAGCCTTTAACAGGGCGCCTCTCACAGGGCAAACCATTGCTAATGGTCAAACATTGTAACCTTGGCAATTACATTATTGCTGCAGTAGTAAGTTGTGGGTGTCATCCCCACCCCAGTTTTACCTTCTCATGTTAGAGGGTTTTTGGTTGATCAAATCTAGTGTCAAATGTTTTTTCATGCATGCTTTTACTTTCATGTTATTTCAATATGTTTTCATACATGTATATCTATGTATGTGTATATGCACATATATATGTATGCATATATGTGTGCATATATATATATATATATATATGTCTGTGTGTATATATATGTGTGTGTATATATGTGTATATACATAAAGATATATATCTTTGTGTGCATATATCTATACATACATATATATACACACATACACACATACAAACATATACATACATATACATACATATATATACATGTATATATACATACATACATACATACATAAGGAAATACATATACATTAGGCACTTAAAGCATAAGTTATTATTCCTAATACAATATGAACTGTATACACAAAGGGACAGAGTATACGAAAGAATATTTCTTTGTTTCATCTTTTTAATTCCTCCTATAGGATGACATGATCATGCTCTAATACTAGTTGTAATATGAAATATAAAATATGGCCAAAATTAGAATTTATTCTTAATGAACACGTCAAAAATACAATTCTCATCATTTAATATTAGAAACATTGAATAAGGTCATCCTCCTTTTGTGCATAATTATGTAATCGATGGTAGAATTATTGTTGCTCAAAGAAAGAAACAATTTTACCCAAGGGTCCCTCATGGTTATCACCCAAATTGGGACTCAAATGCCTTAGCTAATTGAATTACTTTTTCCCGTGTGCAAACTCATGTTATCTTTAAGTTTTCACATAGATTTTAATTAAGAGATGTTACACTATATATGTATGTATGTATGTATGTATGTATGTATGTATGTATGTATGTATGTATGTATGTGTATGTGTATGTGCATATGCATATGTATATGTATATGTATGTATGTATGTACGTATATATGTATGTATATATATATATATATGTGTGTGTGTGTATGTATGTGTGTATATATATGTATACATGTATACATATGTGTACACACATATACACACACACACACACACATATAGACACATATATATACATATATGCATATATACATACATATACATATACACACAAATATACATACATATATGCATATATAAATACATGTACACATATATACACACACACATACACATATACATATATATTATTCCTTGTAGCTGCATCTATATTTCTATGCATATTATTATCATACATTTTCCCCTAATTATAATATAATGTTCACTACTTCACAAAGTTGTTCCCTTAATTGATTTAATTGTTACCTACTCATAAATTAATCATCGTATATTATACTTAATAATATTTTAAAAGTATTATTCAATATAATAATTTTAATGATAAAAAGAATATTAAATATGTACCTCATACAAACGTTACCACTTTCAATTCTTAATATTCCACATACAATCTTTGCCACCCTACAATTTCGGCTTTATCCATTAATTCTAGCTTTACTCTTTTAAATATAATATGCTCTCCTCTAACATTTAAAGTTTTTTGATTTATTAGTCTCTTAATGTTTTTAGTAGATCCCTTGTGCAATTAATTTTTTTCTATCACAGTGTCATATTCCAAATTTGGAAAGGTTGTGTTTAAAAAAGGAATTATTGGATGCAAATTTTGAATTTCTGATTGGTTGGATTAGAATTTTCTAGAGTTTTAAGTGTTTTTGCAGAAAATAAAAAATAAAGGGAAATTGTGAAAAAATAGATTGACTGCATTCATTGCAATGAGATAAATATGCATTTAATTTGCATCAAAAAAGTTGGAAAAAATGCTAAAAGTTGGAGCATAGCGAGCATTTTTGGAAAGTTGAAAACTTGGAACAAACCATTTGATAAAAAAGAAAGATGTGTCAACTAGATGCATTGTAGAGGAATTTAAGGGAGTAGAGTGAACTTTATGAACAAATTTTGCTTATTTTTTCTCCTCTTTCAATTTTTACTTAGCGAGTGGTTATTTTTACGATAACCCCTTGCAACATTTTCCATTTCTTTCTATTTAGTTGTTTTCTTGTGGCACTTACAAAATTTTCTTCCCATCTTCCCTGCTATATTTTTCATTTGGTTTTTCTTAGCTGTTAAAAATATGTACTATTGGGTGTCTAGACGCATGTTTTACTAGACATTTGAGGAATCAAACTTAAATTTCTAAAGTCATAATACTACTACTTGACATTCAGGTATGTAAACTAACATTTTTCATAGATTAGTGATAACATATGAAATATTTAATCATATTCCTCTATCATAGTTAGCTATACACCAAACTTATATTTTTTGTAAATAAGTCATGTGAATTACTAGGACCTCTCAAAAAACCATGCCGAGAAACTCATCACATTTTCTAAAACTCTAAGATCCAAAAGGCCAATGCTTTATCCACATTGAGCATCACAGACATCCCATAGAGTTTAACTTGTGACAATAAAATGACCCGCTCCTCTTGGTTCATTGATTTATTATTTTGTTAAATTATGCATCTTTGCCCACTTTCTGCAAAAAAATTATCATATTGCATATATCGATCTAGTGTACTACTTTATAATAGAATGGTCCCCTCAAATTTATTTCAATTTTCTTTTCCTTCTAGCCAAGACATCAAGTATACAAGTAGAACTAAAGGTTTCTTTGCACTACTAGACTATGTGTCAATGACATGATAATCCTTTCATAGGGTAAGTACTATGTCTAATAAGTTTTTCTGTAACCAAAATTTTGTAAGATTTTATGGCCAAAATTCGATAAGATTTCATGGCTAAGATCCTTTTAGACATATAAATTTTATTTTATTTTGGTGCATATATGTAATGTGTATTTTTGGGCTCCATCCAGTTCACACATTGTGTTCTTCTAGGAGTGTCTGACACCCCTCCCACTCCTACAATAGTCATAGTCGATGCTACAACTACCACTACACATAGATCCTCTCTATGTAGTGTAAAAAAAATTCCTTTCATCATCATCCTAGTTTTTAGTAGTGTCCTTGCCTCACCTTTGGTTTCTGTGGTATCCTTGTACCCATTTCACATGAACTAAGCCATGGATCCACTTGAAAAGGGTAGGTATATAGTGAATTATCCCTATAGATATCCCATCCCCTCCCCCCCCCAATGTAACAATCTGAGTTTCAACCATTGAGACCTAAAAGTTACAATTTTGGGTTGTTATAATAAGATTATGGTAATCTTTATTGTTGGAAGAGGGTTTTAGGCTGAGGTCACATTCTTTTAGGTGTCAGCCATTGTCATTAATATGGCTTAATTCATTCAAATTGTAAATTATTTTCATATAAAATTAGATTAATTTTTTTATTGTTTATATTAACATTCTTCTATTTACCATAACTTGTGTATTTTTAATTGGGAGAAGTCCACTCTTTGGTTATATCTTAACCCTTCCACATTTTAGATGAATCTTTTGAAGATTTAGTATTGCTTGATAAGGCAAGGAAACAACATTGCTTCTCAACTATATATTTATGTTGCATAACATTCATGTTATTCATAGAAGTCACATCAGTGTACTCTACCTGTAATAAATCAAACAATACTAATTGTGGTTCTCCAGAATTTAAAGAAGTTTTAGCCTTTGAAGCATCAAAAACAATGTTGGTTGTGAAAATTGTGACATCCCTACCAAGACTACTCATGCCTAGTGAGATTAAGAGGTAGATTAAGTTGCTACAACAACAAAGAAACCTTGTATAAATCCATGGATTTTTTCTTTTGTTTGTTATTTTTATCTTTCACACAAGCAAGTTGGACACATTTGTCATAATTTAGATGCTTTATATTTAAGGAAGTTTTCATTTGAATTTAAGTAAGACACATTGGAATTGTTCATGGATTTTTATTTGCCACTATGTTGTTCTATCACTTTGAAAATTGCACTAACTTGTATTGATTCATTTTGTCTTTCATTTGGCATCTAAAATACGTGAAGCACACACCATGAAAGTACAGGGAAGAACTGAAACTTGGTGGCAATTTGACTGGTCTAAATGTTGATATAGTATAAACATATGTATATAAAATCTTAACAACCTTTTAGTGATCTCTAAGCCCAAGTTGCCTATTAGTATCTAACACTTAGTCATTTCCAAGGTAGCATTGGATGATCATCACTACAACTGAGCCATCTAAAGAAGGTTGAGCTATAGAGGACTTGTCTACATTATATCTTATGCCAAGCAAGTCAAAGATTTCCAAGTTCTCCAATAGAGAACAAGTCAGTATACATGCTAAGTAACACAGAAGAGACTGATCATTTGGAAAGTCAGTTAATGTTGAGTGTATATAAGCCAAGTGAAAACATGAGTGTTAGTTATGACTGAGCATTAGAAAATTCAAGTGCCAAATTAACCAGTTCTAACAAATGATTTTGTAAAACTAGTAGAGTTGGCCTCTATTTTTGACAAAAAATGGTCAAATTTTCAACCCAAATTGGTCGAATGACCCACAAATGGCCTTGTTGGTATGTTTCCCATCAAAATTTTGACAAATCCTTGTTCAAGTCAAAATTTACACACAAGTCTTGGTTAAAATGGCATTTACATTTGGCCATTATGGTCATAAAAAATTTGACCATTATTGGTCAAAATACGTGGCTCATCTGACTAGGGTACCAAACCCATGACATTATCTTGGTTAGTCATTTGGTCAAAATTTTGATGAAGGCTGGTTGAAAGCTTGACCAACCTTGATTAAGGTTTACAAACTAACATTTACACTTTTCCATATGTGGTCATCAAAACTTTGACCAATGTTGGTTGAAAAGCCTAGCCCATCCGATTGGGATGCCAAACCCATGATGGTGTCCTTGTTGGTGAGTTGGTCGAAAGCTCAACTACAATTGGTCGAAAGTTTGACCAAACTTGGTTAGGTTTTGACAAAGTTTGGTAAAAGTTTGATGAATATAGAAGGTTTTAAAAAATAACACCTGAAGATAAATATCTAGACTAATCACCAATGACATCTTGGTTGACGATTAGTCTGGATATTTATCTTTAGGTATTACTTTGCATTCTAAATACCCAATCCATGAGAAGCTAGTATATGTATGATTGTGGAACAACTTGAGGCTAGAGAGAATGTAAGCTATTTTAGGGTGACAAAAAAGTGCCAATTTGAGGCACTTCAGCAGCAACAAACAATAGTAACATATGTTCAACAACAAGCCTCAACTTCCATGGGAAATGGGATTCACTTGAATAGTTCCATGGGCACACCTCAGTTGAGTTTGAAGGAAGTGATTGAAACATATGCACAAGAACATGACATCCAATTTTTCCCTAAAGTGGAACACACACATGATGGTCTTCAGATTTATGGCTTTGGAATTGTCAGTATCTATCTAGATTTTGTAAAACAACAAGTGCTTGTAAAATTTGGAGATAGATGGGTGATTGCATCATTGGAGCAATAAGTTGAGATGCATCGTAATCGAACTGGAGGATATTATTGATAAACCAAACATATAATGAAGAAAAAACTTGAAAACTTGAATGTTGAAATGAAAGCTATCAAGCTTAGTTTTTCACCTTGTTAAAATCCTAAAAAGTTGTTGTGAAAATCTAATTTTTTCTATCTAAGAAATTAGGGTTTGCAATTTTTATATGTATTTTTTCCCTAGAAAAACCCTAGTTTTTGTGCCCTTTATCTCACAATTTTCTTTAATATTTTTGAAAAATTTAACAGTCACATCCTTGGTTAGGGTGGGAAATAAAAGAAAACTCTAAATACTAACATAAAATAATTAGAAAAAACCTTAGTACCATTTTGAGTTTTTATTCTATAGGAATTTTCCTTTGTTATTTCTAAAGTCTTTCATGAAAATGAGTTTTTTCCTTAGCTTGTGACTCTTCAACTTGTGGTTTTATCATGGTTACCCTGTATCCTGCATAAATTACTTCTTTTTAACCCAAGTTGTGAGTTTTTGTGAGGACCCTCGATCTTCCTCAAGATCAAGGGTTTTCATTATGTCACTATGGAGAGTTTCAAGGAATTTTAATCAAAGTGACATAACGACAACACACCACATGTCCAAGGTGGGGCCATTTGAATCCAAAAATATCCAAAAGGGGGTGAGGTCATTCAGGTGACAAGTGTTTGATGATTATTCATCCTTTTGCCAAGGTGAGCTAGTTTTCAAAGTTTTCATTCAACCATTGATTAGATAAGAGATCTGTAGTTGTTGCCACATGTCATTATTAAAAGATACAAAGTGTTTAATCAAAGCAACATAATGATGAGTTGATGTGTGACCCTATGGGCCAATATAGCTCAGTAAATGGAATATCTTCCCAACCATTAGATCAAGAGTACATCAACAATTGTCATTATGTCACTATCAAAAGATACAAGTTGTTTAGCCAAGGTGACATAACAATGGGTTGATGGGTGTCCTTGTAGGCTAGCATAGTTTAGAAGGCATAATACTTTTTTAGCCACCAGATTAAATATCAATCAAGGGTGGTTCCTATGTCGTTGTTCCAAAATGAATGAACTTTAATGAAAGCAACATAATGACATGATGACACGTGGAGTGTGTGGCCCACTTGGAGTAAGTTTTATTTCATCCTCAAGCATCAAATTGATGATAGATACAGGGTTGTCATTATATCACTATAGAAAGATGCAGGATTTTTAACCTTGGTGACATAATGACATGATGACACATGTCCCATGCATTGTAACCTTTACACAAGGGATTTTGATAAGACATGAGGTTTCCACATGTTGTAACATTAAGGGTTTGACTACCAGGTCATGAGGTAAAAAATGAATTAGCAACTAAAATATGTCATGTCTGTTAGATTTTTGCAGATTAACATACCCTTTTTAAATTTTTGAAATAAAGCATACATCATTTTTTGCTATAAAAAAATTATGCAAATTGAATGCTTCTAGTGCAAATTGGTATAGAAACTATAACATAAGATTGACAATTCATTATGAAAAGAGATCGTTGAAGAATCATATTATAGTGGTGGTTGAAACTAATCTCTGTGTAAAGCCAAATCACGTGCTTCCACAAAAATGAGCTACTATGACAACCAACTGAAAATATTGATTCTAGTAAGTCAATTTCTCCCTCCGAGATGAATTTTTATAGTTGTTTCTATTTTTCACAATGCCTCCAAAGAAGGATTTCTCTGAGCAAAGGGATTACAAGAAAAGAAAAATTCATGATGATTTTCTAGAACAATTAAATGAGTCCACTAATAATCTAGTATAGATGATGAAAGTGGTCCCTATTGCTCCAAGAGTAAAGGTGGTTGCGAGTTTGTATGACAGAGGAAACTAGCCTCAAGATGTTACAATATCTAAAACTAGGTTGTAACTTTTCAAAAAATAGTTTTCAAAGAGAAAATTATTTACCCCACATGGTAAAATTTTGAACTTCAACCTTGGAAAATTAGTTGTTCTAGGAATGTTCATGGATTTAGACCTTCTCACTTCAGTAGCCAAAATATATGATCCAATAACTAGGTCTGTAACGGGAATAAATGGGGAATGTTTAGTAAAAATAACACCCAAAGAGATTTAGGAAGTGTTCGAGATGGTCCCTACTTCATAGTATCATGAAGCTATTGAATTTAAGAAATTAGAAAATTAATACCAATCTCACAAAGTGTAAATTAGGCAAGGAGCACTAAGGGGACATCTTGCAACTATTGGGAATTCAACATTGGTCATAGCCTCAATCCATGAGCCTTTTAAGAAAAAAATTTTCAACTCCTGTTCCCTGTTTGTGTGTGTGTGTGTGTGTGTGTGTCCTTATTTAGGGTTTTTGGTGAGGACAAATAAGACTTTATGCCAATCAAATTCATGTATATGATGGTGTGAATTTCCAGTTTTGGGGTTAGTATTATTTTTGATTTTGCCTCTTTTATAGCTGAAGAAATACATGTGGGATTGACTAGAATTGCAAAAGGAAAGATAGAGAAAACATTTGGGTAGTATTCAATGCTGATGCATGTGTTCCTTTTCAAGGGGGTCACTTATTTTGAAAAGGAGATGCAATTGACAAGAGATCATGAGTGGAGAGCCTTTGCCTATTTAATTATGGAGTGTAGACATGTCATGAGATACACATGAGGCCAACTTTGTTAGGTTCAATATATATTTTGCATCAAAGTTGAGGATGCTCCTATCAAGTGATAACCCAAGGATTCCTAAGTTTCTTCTAGATTTTATTAGACCTATGGATCCCCAAATAATTTGAAAGTCTCTCATAATTGGGTAGATATAATCCCATATCTAGCTTCCACTATGTTCACATTATATGGATTTTAGGGGACTTTGCATGTGCTACCATACCAAGTGCCTCTAAAGGTTGGTTTGGCATAGATATTATGACAAATAGGTGGATTAGAGGAACTAGAATTAATAGGTAGGTCAAGAGGCTCCATTTTCCAACATGCACTGTTGTATATCAATTTGTGATTACTAAGGGATGTTGGTTCTTCCTATATAAAAGTTTGAGCCCTTATAAGATGGCTATTTCTCATGCAAGATTTGATGACGATGGGAGATTCTTTGAAACATTCAAGCAAAGAGCAAAAAACAAAGTTCATCAACATAATTTTTATTACCCTAAGGATATCATTAGAAATAAATTTTCTTTACAAGAGAAAAAGGTGAAAAAGGGAAAATGGATAGTTTACTCTAAGGTGTTAGAGTCTATAAATTGTTTTGAGAAAGGTTACAATCCATTGTTTGAGGCTAAAACAATGGCTGACAAGGAACAAGTTGATGACAAGTTGATGACAATTTTTGGAGAAAATAATAGGTACTCTAAATGAAAAGAAATCCATCCTCATCAAAACTTATCTTGATAGAGCAAGAGAAGTTATGAAGTGACTATCTTTCACTCCTGTTGTGGGTTTAGAGCAATTAGTTGTTAAGAAAAGGGTTGGCTATAGTGTAGTCAAGGTGGGAGAATATGGTGACAATAGAGGTAAGGAAAAAATAGAAGCATTTACCTTTGTATCCCCAGCTCATAAAAGATCTTAGATTGAGGAGAGACCATCAAAACTAACATCCCAGAGGCAAAGAACAAGAGAAGAATCTATGGTTTAAGGAGAAATTTATACACCACCTCAATCACCTGTTCGTGTGGGAGAAGAATAACTCACAATTGAGCAAATGGAGTAGCTTGGAAACCAGGGTGGAGTTTTTATCACTATAGCAAAACTATAAGAAGGAAATTTGAAAGAGTCCCCTTGTACTCAATTTGGAGCTGACTGTAGCTAACTTCAAGGGAAAAGAGCTAGAACCTATGATTGAGAAGGAAAAATTTTATTAGACGATAGCTTCATTACATCTAGATATTTTTATTAGTTTGAATGGAGAGTGAATGTTGAAATTTTTGAAGAAAGGTGTCACAAAATAAAAATAAAGTAGCCTGATAAGGAAGACTCTATTATATAGAATGAAATCAAGGATGAAATGATGCATGAGTTTAACAAAATAACTCCTGAAGAAGGAAGAAGAATGATTAAAGGAGATGGAGTGCCACTTCTCCCTAATTGGGATATTACTAATGCCATGGTGTTTGATGTTGTGATGAAAGAAATGAATGTTGAAGAACAAAAACACAAAGCATTATTTGGTGTGAAATATAGTAAAGATCATGCCACTTTGGTTATTTGATCTTTATAAAGAGGAACCAAGACTCACTCCTCTAAGCCTAGTGACTCAGATATAACATGCAACTTGATTGTAAAAAGGGTAGAAGATACTCCAAATAAGGAGACAACTAAGATGACTGTTGGGATTGCAATACTTACATTGGCCACTACAAGAAAAGAAAAGAAATTAATGCAAGAATTATAGGTGAAGTATGAACAAGTCCTAATAGCCCATAATGAAGAGGTAGAGACTTTAGAATGAAATGGCCTAATAGAAAGGACAACAGATTAGAATATCTAAAATTGGGGAGTCATCCTAGAGACTAATTGCCTCTTCACATGCTCCTCCACCGTAAACTAGTCCTATAGTTGATATTCTTGACACTTTTCTACATCAAGAAGATACCACTGCAGAAGAACTGAATGAAGAAAAGATAAAACTCTTGTATTTGCATATAGAGTTGGGTATACATCATGAAGATAGGATAAGAGACACAATGTTGTTTTCGGTAGATAGAATAAATTGATCTCTTTTCTAGTTAGAGTTATCAAGGTTAGTAAGTATTTGGAAGGAATTAGAGAGAAATGAAACTACCTTGAGGGAAATTTTGAATAAATGGATCAGTAGGGAGGATGCCATCACTACTCTATGTTTCTCTGTCATTCATGTAATTGATGACCAGATTGAGAAAATGTTTGAACAAGAAAAATATCTATTGAATTTTGACCAGAAAAGAGATATGTTGCAAAGGAAATTGAGAATATTTTTCTCTAAATATCTTAGCAAAAAATTTGGTCTTTTTCCCCATGTGCTAAAAGGCCTAGGCATTATAAAAGAT
Source organism: Cupressus sempervirens (assembly GCA_028749045.1). Taxonomy (NCBI): domain Eukaryota; kingdom Viridiplantae; phylum Streptophyta; class Pinopsida; order Cupressales; family Cupressaceae; genus Cupressus; species Cupressus sempervirens. The sequence goes on from CM053788.1 coordinate 425,391,661, forward strand.
AAGGATGAGTGGGGAAATGAATTAAAAGAATGAATGAGTGTCAGACTGAATGATGTTGTAAATTCAAAAAATTATATTTGGTTTGTAAGAACTATTGAGGAGGTTGTTCAGGTTTAATTACTCTTTGATTCTTTCCAACAAGATTATGACGAAACAAAAAAGTTGGGTAAAGATATTCTAAAGAGAGTTGGCTAGATGACACTACTTTTAATAGGTGGATGGAAGAATATTCTTTAGGCTCACAACTACTACATGTGGCATCTAATGATAAGTTTTTTGACAAATCAACAACTATAGAGGAACAAAATCTAGTTAATAAAGTTGTTCGAACAACTAACAAACAAGATGATCAGCCAACTGCTACTGATATTAAAATATTAGAGCCAAGCATAATAGAAGAAGAAAAGGTGATCCCACAACCTGAGGAAAAATAAGAAGAAAAAGACCAATCATCAGGTATTATGGAGGAACAAGAAACTAATAAAATAGAACTAGCCCCACAACAAAGCAATGAATAAAGAAGTCATTCTGTTATCAATAAAAAGGCTACAAATATTTTTGTTCTTCTCATGTAGTAGTGAAAGTGACTTTTTGTCCCATGTGTAAACCTTTTTGTTTTGAACAATTATCCTTTTCCCTCTAGACCTAAAGCTTGTTGCATCTCATACTATATAGTGAGTTTCCAAGGTTGGAGGAGGGGCCTAGTTTTCATTTGTTGCTAAAATAAGTTTTATTTATTTTGAGTTAGTCCATGCATATTGTGATTTTGTTCCAAAATTGAATAGAAAGTTATATCTGTGTTATGTTCTAATAAGGATGGTCATTATAATGTACACAATTTCAAAGAAATTAATACACATGTAGAAAGTTGTTCATCCTAGATCTTGTCTCTTCATTCATATCTATTCCATTCTCTGAGATTTAATGGAAAAGTTTATTAAATTTCAGTTGTAATTCATTTTGAATTATATTTCAATTTATTTTATTTGATAATCTAATGGGTTATGTAAATGCTTAATGTGAATTGGAAGAACTTTATGGTTTTCATTGAAGATATGATAAGTATGAGATTTGGAAGTGAATACCAATAATCTTTTCACAAAGTGTCAAGATGAGATCTTGAAGTAGATTTCTAGTCCTAATGAGTTTTTAGCCCAATAGATAAAGCACTGGTCATCCTTGAAGTTGATTTAGTTGGGATAAATTTTACATGATGTAAAATTTATGTAAATCAATCTTTTACTATTCTATTATTGAAGCTTGAAATGTCATCCTATCCTTGAATCATGACGTTTTAGGGTTTGATAAAGAAACAATTTGTCATCTCTTTTACTGGTATAGAGTTAGAAGAATGAAGGCCAAACTATCTGTTATGCTTGGAATTCATGTTAAGATTCAAAACACTAAGGACCCATTTGGTTTCAAGCATAGAAATAGGAAATTAGAATGGAAAATGGGAATGGGAATGAGAACGAGGAATGAGATTAAAAAATAGAAATCCCATTCCTGTTTGGTTGACCTAAAATTAAATTGGGAATTTGTTTTAATTTTCAAAGTTATAGAGAATAGTAATCTCTTTGGAAGCATTCCCAAATATTTGGCCAATTGCACACAACTAGAACAAATTATTTTTTCAAAAAATAAATTGAGAGGGAGGATTTCAAGTGAAATTAGATCTAAGCAAGTTAGAATATCTTATTTATTTATTTATTCCAGAGATAAGAGCACATTTTGAATCTATCTCTTGCCTAGTACTCAAAAGGACAATCATCAACCAACATTTAAGAAGCAACTGATAGAATCGCCAGGCATTCCTCAATGCTAGAGAAAGGAACACTCTCACCATCCATAAGTTTGATGCATTTTAAATGGAGATCAAAGTTTTGAGTAGTAGTTATGCATATTGTAGTTGGTCATATCTAATGAAGATCCCTCAAAAGCGTCCAATTCAGAAAGCTTTGATCTTTTTAGGATTTGAGAATAGAGATAAATTGGATTTGATCCATAATCTTCCTCATTTGTGTTTGTTAATAACTACTTTACATTGGCATAGCTTTGATGTATAGATCCAATTGAGCTTTCACCATTTCATAAATGGATATATCAATTGGAACAGATTAATATTTTAACAATAGTTCCCCAATCTCTGGCCAAGTGCACATGGCTACAATCGATACTTTTTTTAGGAAAAAATTAAGTAGAAGTATTCATTGTAAATCTAGGGACTTGGAAAAAGTTGTATTGCATGCATAATACCACATTCCTTCTGCTAAAATAACGACATAACAAATGTTGAAGGAACTCAAAATGGGCGATGATCTCTAATCTCAAGAAATCAGATCTAAAAATATTATAAAAAAGAGAAAGTCAAAATGAGAATACAAATAACCCATTCCAATAATAGGTATTTTTTGGAATGGATAAAAGCTCATTTTGGGGCTAAAATGAGAATACACATTCCTATTCCCTTTTCCTATTCCACACACCAAACAAAGAATTAAAAACATATTCTAATTTTCAATGACTATTCAGGTTGTATTCTAGCAACCGAACATGCCCTGAGTGAATAAGAATAAATTCCTTGTTAAACCGGCCTGAATCTTGCAGAATTCAAAGTGGAGAAGAGCTTAGAGTCTTGTTAGTTGGTCCTTTTAATTTATTTCTTAGAATGTCCATTATGGTATTTAGCTAATTCCTAGGTTTTCTGACATTGTAAAAAGGTTGTTGAAATTCTATCAAATCAGAAGCCAACAAAATGGTGATTCTACTATGGAGTTGTGTAAATAAATTTATTGTTTAAAATACTAGAGTTGATGAGAGCAATTTATGTCCTAGATTATGCCATATTTTACCCTTCATATAAGCCTTCAAGTTCATTTCAATACCTGTTTTAAAATTCCATTTTCTCTTCCTATGTTGCATATGATCTAATATATGTAAGTAACATTTAATTTAGTTATTAGATAAAGAATATGAATTATAAGTTGATATGTCTTTATCTAACATGTTGATAATATGTTATGGTTCTTCCTATCACCTGCTATGCATCTTCTTGTAGCTCTTTCATCAATATAAAACTCCATCAACTTTGAAATAAGATGCATTTTCTGCACCCTATGTAAATATGTGGAAAGGGCATTGAAGACTAGTGGAGGACACATTTTCTAGCTGTATAAGTTTTAATGAATGTATTAACTATAATATTTTTTGCAAACTTCATACCTATGACACAAATATGAAGGAGAGTTACATGTCAAAGGATGAGAATAAAGTTGGACCAAAGATTAACCATTGCTAAGTATTCTCAAGAAATGTGTGTATGAATCGCGTGAATAGTATACCCATCAACCAGATTTGCTCCATTTTTGTACTCTGTTACAACTGAATTGTTTTCAAAACCATAGCTCAAAAGCAATGGATGGAAATAAGATTTGGATTAATGTCAACCATGACATGGGATATGCATAGGATACACATGTGTTGTAGATGTTGGAATTCACATGTTGTTATTTTATTATAATATAATTATTTTTATTTAGAGGAGGTGGTGTATAATATGCATCCTTCTATTTTATTGGTTATAGGCCACAACCAAACCATGCTATTTTAATGCAATATTAAATGGCATTTTTAATGATCTCAAAGCTATATATATTAGCTCAAGCAAAGAATATGTAATATGGGAATTTTTTTTGAATAATAATATAGACTTGGCATGATCAAAATTTCTTAAGGAAGAACTGTTTGATTCTCATCACTCAACAAACTGAGGAGGAAGGGCCCACTCTAAAGAATGCTGGTGATTTCAGTAGCTTACATTTAGTTTGTTTGAATTATTTAATAGAATAAAGTTTTCCTTCATTTCAATAGTTAGTTTTCATAAATAGTTTTGCAGACAGATTAATATCATAGCAAGGTAGGAAATAGTTTTCCTTCTTTTGGTATTATAGATTAGATGAATTTGTGATTTTTTACAATTGTTATCATCATAGTTTTTAATGTTTATTTTTGTTTCTAATGTTCTTGCTGCTAGGAAGTGACAGTTCCTTCTATTAGGGTTTACTTGGTTTTTCATAGATTCAATTTTGAGTGTTATAGATGCATTCATAAACCCTCATCTCACAACTATCATTCGTTGATAACATATTGCTCGGGAGCCTTTCACAAGCTTACGCTCTCAGATTGACATGTATAGACCAGCCAAACTTCATCATAAAATTGTTGATTATTTATTATTATTTGCCCCAGTATTGGCCTATCAGGAGTCTCTCGTATAAATTGTGTATTTGCAGTCATATTCTCAATCGTGTCTTGCCAGTGCTTGTATTGGCTCTTTTAAGTAAAAACCCTTGAGAATCTAATAAATTCCAATACCATAGAAGCTACATGACGTGGTTTATGTTTGAATAGTGCCTTGTTTATAAGATAGAGTTTACATTCCCCAAAATGCATCATATTAAAGTTATTTTGTGTTGGGCCCTTGTGTCAGATCTATTTTCAAGTTTTCTTTTCCTATGATATTTTCTTATTCTCTAGCCACATTATTTCTTTCCCTTCATTGGGTGGTGACTCAGTCAAAGGTTTTGTAACTACTACTATATATTTTAAGTGATTGTTTCAAAATGGAAGATAGAAGGAAAAATACAAGGGCATACACAAAGGCCAATTCAAAAATGCCTCTATATACATAGTTACTTCATGTAGGTGGGAAGAACTAGATAAAGAAAAAAGGAGATCCCAACTACACATGAAAGCCTAGAGATAGTGTGTTTTCCCATTCACAATATCAACCAGTAATAGAGAGAGAATCTTCATCTCTAAATTTTGAATCTAAGAACACTAGACTTCTAGGTGAAATATTCACAACCCCACTACTAGAAGAAAGGATCTACAAAGATAAAATTGTCTCCTCTATAGGAGACATCTCTTTCAGGCCTAATGTGTCAAAAGAAGTGAACCAAAGGTGGGGGTATAAAAAAACTCTAAATATTGGACCAAATCTTGGACAAGTCCCATACATTGAGAGAAACCTCATAGATTTAGCTGATCCAATAGATCAGAGACTACCTTTGTAGACCCTGATGAATTATTATTAGAAATTGAAACTCTTAGGAAGAAGGTTGCAAAGGAAGATGTCAAACACATTCATTTGGAAAAGGGAAAAGAAATAATTATAATGAATGCTCTTATAGAGAGAGAAAGCTTGCTTAGAAGGATGGAAGCTTTGAAAGAGAAAAATAGAAAGTTAGAGGAAAGATCTTTTACTTTCCATTTAGACATCTTTGGAGATGCTGGAGAAATAATGTTAAAAATCCAAGACCAAGAACCCCTTCTAAGAGAGAAGGAAGGACCTTTCATTTCCCAAGTCCAACCCTACAAACCTATTGAATAAAATGTCATAAATTTGACCATTAAGAACCATGATAAAGGAAAGTAAAAGGTTATAAGAATACAAATCAATGAACCTTAGGTTATATCTAAGGACCCTGCCATGTCAAAAATTTATTTGGAATTTGAAAGAGCAAAGAATGAAAGGGAAGATCTTGCTAAAGAACTGGAAAATGTTGAAAATGAGTCTTAAGCCATAGAGACAAGAAGAAAGATACATTTTCTCAAATCCACATCTATCATAGTATCCTAGCCAAACCAACCATCACAAGTCATGCCTCCTATTCTAATTTGTGGGCTTGTAGTGGCTAGACAAAATTTATCTCAATTGGTACCAGCTTCCTCTTCCACAAATACTAGCCAAATATCTTCTAATCAAGAAGCTCAAATCCATGTATAGACACAAGGGATAGGACCAAGTAATTCAAATGCCATAGGTTTCTAGAAGAGATCTATGTATATGGAGAAATATAAGCAAATGTCCTTTATAGGTATCCCTGGTTTTCCTCATCCTATATCAAATAATTTGAGAGGTAAGGTCATTAATTTTTTAGGAAATAATGCTATAACTGGTGAAGAACATCTATGAAAATTCACCGATATGCTAAATGACTATGAAGTGGATCATGAGGATGTGGTTATGAAGCTTTTTTTGCACTCACTTACTAAGGATACAAGGGATTGGTTCAAAAGATTACCCGATGATAGGTTTGGTTCTTGGGATGATCTAGAGAAGTTGTTTAAGGAGCAGTATGGTGACATCACAAATGGAAGTTTTATGTTGAACAAGTTCAATAACATAAAGAAATATTAGAATGAGTCAACATTTTATTTTAATGCAATATTCCAGAAGGAAATGTATAATTTATTTCAAGTTATGAGACTAGGTGATAATGCATGTCTTACCACTTATTTTAATGCCTTTGATAGTAAGATGACCTATATCTTAAGAGATAAGGACCCTTGGACTTTAAGGGATGCTTTGAAAATTTATGTCAACATTGAAAACAATAGGAGAGCATTTGGTAAGCTAGGAAGAAGAGATGATCCCAAATTTTTCAATCCTAAGGGTAATAGGAAAGAAGGTGAGAAGCCTGTTACAATTAAGAAGCCTGAGGATGATAAGATGGATCAAGTTTTGAATCTACTTAAAGATTTGAATCCACCACTGCATTATGCAAATAAGCCCAAATCTAGTGAGAAACCTCAATTTAATAATAATTATAATAAGCAGATGACATTGTAGAACTATCCCTATAACACACAATGTAATGATGGAAAGCCCATTCCTAACCCTACCAAAGGAACAAAGGATAAAAGTACACCAGATTCATTTCAGAGAAGTTTTGTAAATATGATTGAGGACATGCCTTGGTGTATCATTTTCCAATATCCTCATTCTCTTGACTTTTGTATTGTTGCCCAATCATTTTCTGCAAACCAAAAAATACAGCCTGAGGAAGGTGATGAAAAGAAGAGCCACGAAGATGTGGCATGTAATAGGATTAATTTATGTGGCAATGGTGAAGAATCTGATCTAGAAGAGTTTGAGATTGATGTGACTAAGTAGAGAAATATGTATCAACTACATCATTAGCAAGAATTTTCATATGATGAAGATCAAAATGATGATAGGTAGGGGCAGACATTTAGAAGTTTGATAAGAATTTAAGGCATGAGAGAGATTCTATGGCAATATACCAGAAGGAGAAGGAGCGGCTTTAGAAAGAGACTACATGGCAGAAACAACAACTAGACAACATAGAGGATATTATGGGAGCACTAGATAAAATCTAGGAAACTATTGCAGTAGGTACTATGACATTGGAATCACTTATAAGTGTCTTTGAGAATTTACAGTCCAAATATCAGGAGGACTACAAGTTGTGCAATTTGTCAAGTATCCATATACATTTGCTTTTCCATTGCTTATAAGAGTGTTTCAAGGTTGGGAACCACTTCAACATCCTTTTCATGGTTTAGAGGTAATATCATTGTGGTAGAGGCTTCTGCAAGGGAATGAGCCTTGTGCTTGTGGCATTTGCACAAGAGCATAACTTGCTTCTTTAACTCCTTACACTCAACTCTTCATTGAAGTTATTCTTCCTGTAGTGAGAAATGTTGTTGTGAATTCCTAGGAGCCAAGGGACCCTGAACATATGTTATATTTTCTAGAGACATGGGAGAAGTTACTATTGGATTTGGTACTTCATAACATTCTAGATCATATAGTGATGACCAAATTAATAGTATCACCAGATACTTGGGATCCTCATAGGGAGACTATGCCAATACATGGATGGTTACATCCTTGACTTCCATTTAGACAACATATGGAGCCTTTGTATCCAACCATTTATTATAAGTTGAGGAGCGCACTTCATGCCTGGCATGCAAGTGATGTATCTGCATATGCAATTTTATCACGTTGGAAAACTATTTTTGATCCTGCTAGTTGGGAACAAGTGATTGTTTCTTTTATTATACCTAATCCGATGATAGTTCTACAAGAATTTGTAACAACTTAGCTAATCAACAACTAGACCAATTTAATTGGGTTATAGCTTGGGAATTTTTTATTCCCATTTATAATATGGCTGCAATGTTGGAAGCAAAATTTTTTCCAAAGTGGCATAAGGTTTTGTATCATTGGCTTTTTTCAAATCTTGGTTTTAATTAACTAACACAATGGTTTTTAGGGTGTAAAGGAATTTTTTCCCTTGAGCTTCTTGCTAATGAGAGGATAAGAAGTTAGCTAAATCTAGCCCTTGAAATGATGAATCAATCTGTAGAAGGTATGACTATTAAACAACCCAGGGCTAGAGAGAATGTAAGCTATCTTTGGGTGATAGAGAAGCTCTAATTCCATGTGTGCACCTTAGTTGAGTTTGAAGGAAGTGATTGAAACATATGCACAAGAACATGACATCTAAGTTTTCCCTAAAGTGGGATGCACACATGATGGTCTTTAGGTTTATGGCTTTGGAACTATCAGTATCCATCTAGATTTTATAAAACAACAAGTGCTTGCACAATCTAGAGATAGATGTATGATTGCATCATTAGAGCATCTAGTTGAGATGCATTGTAATCGAACTGGAAGAAATCATTGATAAACCAAACATATAATGAAGAGTAAACTTGAAACCTTGAATGCTAGAATGCTAAGATGAAAGCTATTGAGGATCAAATACCTTTGCTAGAGTTAAAACATAATGTGAAGTTGATTTTAGATATGGTAGAGGTAGATATTCATAAGTTTGATTAGAATTTAAGGTAGGAGAGAGAGTTTGTGGCAATACACTAGAAGAAGAAGGTGCAACTTCAGAAAGATATTACACGACAAAAATAATAGCTAGACAACATAGAGGATAGTATGGGAGTACTAGATAGATTCCAACAAAGTGTTGTGGTAGGTACTATGACATTGGAATCACTTGCAAGTGTCTTTGATAATTTATAGTCTAAATATCGAGAGGACTACAAGTTGTACGATTTATCATGTATTGCATTTTCATTTAGAGGACTAACAAATTGTTTCTCATATTTTTCTCATTGTTGGCCACAAAGTGTACTTGAAATAATGAAGTTTAATCATCTGCCATTAGTGGAAAGGTATAATAAACATGCCAAAATTGATTTCTCACTTGTTACAAATGTTCAAAGACAAACACCATCTTACATAGAAGATTAGATTTTCACATTCACATTGACCTAATAGGTTATTATAGATGATAGAAAATGGGTTAAATGGGTTGAACAAGAATATGTCTCTTGTGGCAAGTATGACCTTGATTTAAAGCTGACAAGGCTCAAGACAAAAAATCGGAGCCATACTTTATAGGATTCCTATGATCAAATATATAATTACTCTCAGGGCCTACAAACATGTGAACACACACCTATTAGAACATTTCAAAGTAAAATCATATGATGAAGCTTGATCCTTCTAATGTCAGCCCATTATTTTAGGATACCCAAAAAGAAGATCATATTGATGGATGTGGGTTTGTCCGCTTGCTAGCTGTAGTGCCTGCCCCTAGTTCGCATTTCTGTTATCATTGTCAATTTGCTATAGGTTGATTTTATGCATTTATTAGTTTTAGAGATATTGGATTTACAATATTATGATATTATTTCATGTTGTGGATTACATATATACTTGTTGATTTCATTTCATTCATGTGTTGTTAATGATATCTTAATGATTCCTAATTAGTAAATGTGGTTTCTTTCATAAAAATGTTAACATGATGTCTTTAATGATGATTATGTTGTATTGATAGAGATGCATTATTATATGTACGCATTTGATCTTAGATTTGTGATTTTATACTTACCCCATACTTGCATGTGTATGGTACGCGTGTTTATTTTATCTTTCTGTCTGACGTGTTTGATGTGGTTAAGGGAGGGAGTCGTAGTCACCTGCTAGTCGGGATCTACACGATGAACCACTCCCCGCCATTGTCTGTTTAGTTTATATATATTATATACATGTACATGCTCGTCTTTTATGCAGGATGTAGGTACTGGGCATCGACTTCCCTGAATTGCCAGGATGAGCGCGCCCTATTAAAAATACTCAAATGGTGAGAATGGGAAGATAATGATCAGGTCCAATCCTAGCCATAAGCCTATAATACTTGTCCTGCAAGGAGGACTCGTAACAGACTGTCTACCCTTTTTAAAACCCGTGAGTATTTTTGTGTGTATGTTGTTTTGTGAGTGTTTGATGTATTTTCTATTAATTAAGTCTAATTAATAGATTAAATTAATAATTTAATTTAATGGAAAATTATTATGATATTATGAATATTTAATTATATTTAATTAATTGAGAAATTAATTAAATATAAAGAATTAAATTGAAGATAAACGTTTTAAGATTAAATTTAGAACGTAATAATATTTATTAATTTAATAATAATATATTTAGAGTTCATTTTTAAATAAATGCTAAATATTATTGTTATTCAAGTTAATAAATATTTATCAAATTAAAACGTTCAAAAATATATTCAAAAGGAAAAGATATTAATTTATGGAAAAGATTTAAGTTCGCATGGATGAGTTTTAAATATAAGAGATTAATTTAAAAGATTTTAAAAAAAAAAAATGTGAACTTGAATAAAGATATTTTAATAATGTGCACATGAGATTAAAAAAGTTATAAATTTATTAAAGTAAAGTGGAAAGTTAAATAAAGTAATTTAACAATTCACTTAACGTGCATGAAAGGAATAATAAAATAATAATTTTAATTAAAGGGAAATTAATTGTGCATGAATGAATTAATTAAATAAAGTAATTATTATTTTAGAGTTGTGGGGACAGAAGCCCTAAAAGGTAATTAGATTCTATATTAGAGGGTTTTGGGTCATTATTGCACACACAGGTTTTCAGGGAACACACTTTTGGAAAGGGGAGCAAAGAAATCTTTGGAAGCTTGGAAGGGTTCGGATTAGCAAGGGTTTCACCAGATTGTTAGCATCAGAACAAGGTAGGGTTTGTGAACCATTCTAGAAACACTTTCGGATCTTTGTCTTCTTCGTGCTTGTTGGAAATTGCTTTCTCAAATTTTATTGAATGAATCTTGCTACCTTTCTTCTGAATCTTTTGCGATTTGATTTCTTCTGGGAATCGGGATTGAAAAAAAAAAAAACTATTTAGAAAACCTTGTTTTACTTCTGAAAGAAATTTAGTATTAAATTGAAATTTGGGTTTTGAATTAAAATGGAATTAAGAAATTTAAATTTGGAAGGGGTTTGTTTTTGGAAATGAAAATCTTAGGATTGAAAATTCGAAGGGTTCAATTTATTTTTCCTATCAGTTTAATATCGTAAATGTTATTAAAATATGTATATATTAAAATAATATTGTTATGAAGTTCGTTGAGAAAAATATTATAAAATAAAGAATATAGAATTATAATACAATTCTTAAAATTTTCATATATAATAATTTATCTAAATTTATTAGAAGGGTTGTTCTAATAAACAAAATTATTGAAATTTGACTTAGTTAAAAAAATATAATAATAATAATAATAATAATAATAATAATAATAATAATAATAATAATAATAATAATAATAATAATTAAAAAAAAAAAAAAAAAAAAAAAATTTAAAAATTTAATTTAAAAAAAAAAAAAATTTATTTAAAAAAAAAAAAAACAAAAATTGAAACCTTACATTAATTCAACAATATATTATCAATCAAATCCAACTGTGAGACTATGATGTTTTCTATGTACTGTCTATATTTCTTTTTGGATTTTGGTGTTGTTTAGATGTCAACCAGTCTAGGATGTACACCAAAGGTTTTGTGAGATTTCTTGGATACTATTATGTGGCTAGATGTTATGATGATTCTTGTGATTCAAATTGGAGTTTATACTTATGAGATTTGTTTTGTGAGCATTTATGTGTATTTGGATTTAGTTTGATCCATCTTGTTATCAGGTTGCCTGTTAAGGAACCAAGTTTGATCTTTATGGGTGTTGTGGTATGGGACACAACTGTGTTTTTATGTGCTTAGGAGAGGTTGTCTAGGTATGTGACTTGGGAGTGGCTTGCATAGGGGTCCGGGACCCAAAGTGGTCAGTACCAGGGTAACCTAATGCAAGTTATGTAATAATTGATAATCTAGTAACTAAAATTTATGGGGGGAAAAATACACTAAAAAGATAAGTTAGAGATATTTGATCTACCCATGCCTTTAGTGCTTGTATAGACTAAGGATGGGAATGAGATGAGTGCCTCGTCTTCTTGAGAGGGCTTTCTAGTTTCCATATGTGTGATGTTGAGGGTCCGGGGTTCATAGTAACCAGTCCAGGGTAACTCAACGCTTGAGGGTCCGGGGTCTCTTAAGAGATCAGTCCAGGGTAACTCAAGCAGCCATGTGATGACACTCCCTAGTATGTAGCCTAAGTCTCCTCTGTAGTTTTTGTGTATCTCTGGTGGTGTACTTATTGTTGGATGTGTTTATTGTGGTTACTTACTTTCATTGATGATGATTGGTGTTTCATTATGTTGTACTTTTGACATGTGGTTTTTTTGACTTGAGGAGGATTATCTTTTGTTGACTTTATCTTGTGATCTTGGTATTTGGTTTATACTTGGTTTGTGTATGATGTTTGGTTATGTGATGTCAGTATTGGATTGAGTGTTCTTTCTTTCTGGTTTATTTCATCTTCTTGAGTAGTATGTGTTACCTTTGAGATAGTTTTGGCTAGTAGGTATTCCATGCCTAGGAGTGTTTTATGTTTGATAGCCGTTTGTGGATCGTTCATTATCTTCCCTGCACGGTGGGAGTGGAAGCCTGACTAGGTAACCACGCGGTCGGGAGGTAGTGCCTTCTTACCATTTGGGTTCCCCTTCACATTGCCAGCTGTTGGATGTTCATTGTAGAAGATGTACCTTTATCATTCTTACTTCTTATCTCAAAGACTTCTTTTCAGATGAAGTATATATGTTATCATGTATTCTGTTGTACAGTATCTATTTTCACATACCCTGTGACATGTGCAGTGGATGTTATTGATTGGATGTACTTTCATTGTATTGTTTATACTTATGCATTTGCTTATGCGACTATGTATCTGTTATTCCTTTATGATCTTGAGACATTGTACTTGAAACTTTAACTAGTTAATTTAAGATTATTAAATGTGACTCAATGTAAAGGAACCTTTGAGGAATTGAAACTATATCTGTAATTGCAAATGTGTATTTTTTGTGTATGTTCATATTGCTTCCGCATTAATGTTATCTTGATGTTGTTTAAACTCAAAAAAAAAATATAGTTCAGTAAACATTGTAACATGTTAGGTTTATTTTCTCTTGGGTTCCCGAGCAGGGCGTTACACTAGCCTATTACTATATTGGTATTTAGTATAGATGGAAGAAAAACTAACAAATCTGGTTGTCAATAAAAACCTATATCCTTCTCAAATCAGTCAAATATCTTTTTTCTAGTGGCATACATATTCCAAAAGATAGTTGAAATAAAATACAAAATGGCAGTAAGTGTCAAGAAACACAAGAATGAACCCAACCACTTAATACAATACCCTATTCCAATTGTGCTCACAACAGATGCAAATGTCCCAATTGAATTAGTGATATCTACAAATATGAAGAATAAGATTTTTGTCATGAATGAATCCAATTTATAAGAAATCAATCCATTGCCTTGAAACTTCAGGATAAAAAAGGGACCAACCATCATACCATAAAGAACTTCTACATATTGTAGTGTTATATCCTAATTATACAACAACAAAAAGAAGAATCTAAATATTCAGAAAGCAATTTTTCTAAGTAGAGAAAATCATGATATCATTGTTGAAGCTACTTAAAGCTATTGACACACACTGAATTCAAATGAAGGAGTTCTGAATAAATGGTAGAATGATATACTTTAGTAAGCTACAAATACCAACTGTAATATATTTGAAAATGAAGACAATAGTATATCAATCAAGACAAGAATACTATATGCATATTTAGAAGAAAACCAGCTTGGCTGAATGAACTCAAACTAAGTGCCATTGTTAGCCATGCTATTGCAATAGTGAGGTTTAAAGGAAGAATTTAGACCAAGGAGTGTTATTCCTAGACCTAGAAAACTGATTGACTATACATGTTTACAAAACAAATGATATACTTAACATTGTTTTTTATTGTAACAAAAAGTTTTTAAGTGTGCCTTGTGCTCAATATCAGAAAATGTAATTAGTTCAAAATTAAAAAGACATAAGCTAATTGAGGAGAAAAACTTCTCAAGGACCAAATTTAAGTTAGAACTTGTCATATGGTGGTATGGCCTTATGGAGTACTTTTAAATGTATAAAATAATTAGTGGAGCTCTCCATTTTAGAAAACTAAAAATTGTCATAACATTTGAAGGTGTGGAGTTTTATGAATACTCAAAATTTTGTGAAAATCTAATCTATAAAATGTTCATTGATGTTTTTTTATGAAATCCAACAAATTAGCTAATCTATTTTTTTAAAATAGTGTAAATCAACCAAACCCATAGCAAAAGTGGCAGACTAATGATAAACATGGTAATGGGAGCTGAGACAACATTTGGCAACAAAAGCATTATTTAAAATTGGCACAATTCAAGGTTTTTACTTGAAAATTTTATGACTACATAAGCAATTTGGCTATAACCAGAATAAGCTTTAATTGACCTACATGATTTTACACATTATAGTGACTGAATAGCTAGATTAAACCAAATTTTTTGAAACAACACCAACACGATACCCTATAACTGCCATTTCCCCCCATGGAATAGCACTAAACCATGCAACTTGCTTCAAATTTACATGAAATACCTATATGCAAAGATGAAAGTGACTTTATCATATCCGTGCTTGAATTTAAATGTAGTGAAAATTTCAATATTAATGAACTAAAACTATATTCATGACTCTTGTGATTTTGGTTTGACATATTCCTTGATTAAAAATATTTTTAAAAAAGAGTACACATTGCTATTAGAAGAAAGCTTATAGTTTTGAAATATACTGGCATCCAAGAGAGAAGAACAAAATAACCCTTAAGACAACAAAATATTAGACATAAAAAAGATGGACTTGCAATGTTCAAGTAAAGATATCTTTCATATACAACTCATGCAATTATTTGTAACATTTGCGACTATTATCTCCCATGTTAGTAACTTAGAAAATATAAAACAAAAGGGAGGTATTCTTTGAGTAGTTTGGATAGTGGACTTTTTAGTAGACATTGGAGAATACTCAATTCCATCATGAATAAGAAAAAGTTCTAATTTTAATATTCTAGGATGAAACTAAGGATCATTACAAATATTTGGAACCCATATTGAGAGCCAAGAAAACCTAGGACTCCAAATGTAAGGAAAGGTCCATAAACTCTAGGTTGTGACATTAGTATTGGAGAAGCAAGTAAACTTATCACATTACCTAGATGAAATTCATCCATTGAGATGCCTACTACTATAGCTCATTCCATACTATGAAACTACCTTGAATAACAAGAAAAAAGTTAACATATTGAAGTTATCTTGAGCATCTACAATTGAATAGTGAAAACAAAGAGGCAGGACACTTTGACTAAATACCATGGGTAAACGTGCTATAATACTATATGATGAAGAAAACATTAAAATTATAATAAAAAGAAATTGAATTAATTCAATAAAGTGTTTTTTTTGAAATCTTACCTTGAAATTGTGGTGTTTATACAGGGCAAGGTTACACCTTCAGCAACACCAAATAGTGCGCAGACAACAAGGAACATCCATATTGAATAACCAAAAGCCCAAGGGGTGAGAAAGGTTTCCAATGACCATATTAAAACCACCATGCCATAACAAATTTTCCAAAATAATGATATGCCAAGGCTCCTCCAGCAACACTAGACAATAAATACCACGCCGCAGGAAAGATGACTATAATGTTCCAAAAGATAGACTAGTCTCTGCAAATGAGCTTTAATCTTCATATTAAAGTTTTATGATATTTTTGATTATGAAATACCAAAAACATAACAAAACATTTCAATGGAAAATCAAAGAAAATAACCATAAAATCCCACATACAAATTGGGACCAATAATACATTAGCAAATAACAATAGAATCCCATATATAAACCCAATTAAATCAATTAGATTAAAAAAAAAATTTGAAAATAATAATAGAATCCCACATAAAATATAGTTACATCAATTAGAAAATGAATGAGTTAGATCCAATCTCATTTATTTTCTAATGACATGTACACCCATTAAAATGAAGCAAAAGTTTTAAACATGCAATATTTTCTCTCTTCAGATGGTAGTTGTTTTCAAAAACATGTAACATTTTATAGTAGACTGACCAAGTATTAAATAAATTTTTCATTTCTACTAAATTGCACCATGAACTAAGATTAGATAGATTAGAATTCCACATGTTTAAATGAAAGATTGAATTCTAGTATTTGGAGTAAATGGGAATACAAAATTAAAATTAATGTAAATTCCAATTCCAATTTAGTGCATTCAAACTATAGTTTACAAATTTTTCAAAGTTAGAAATATCAATTTTTGTTCAATTCTAGCAACCCACTAAGCTCTTAGAGAATGTGCAAAGAATGATTTTTTAAAGAATCTCTACTGAACATCAAAACATTGATTCATATATTTCACAACTATCTTATAAAAAAGAGTAGTATACTAATCTATTCAAAATTAAAATTCTAATTAATCTTTGTATCATTTATGAGGAAACTAAAAAAAATTTATACTTGGGAAATCAAATTGAAGAGTTTTCAAATTAAGACCACATCAACATTTTAAAGAGGAATGTAATCTCATGAATGGCAATGATTGTTGGATTAAAAAGGATTTGTTGAAAAAGGTTTAAAAAAATCAAGCAAATAAAATGGGAAGCTTTAGAAAGAGCTATGAAAATTCATAAAGCATGATGAAGGTGGTTTTAGAAATATTTAGAATAATTACGGGGTTGGGGGGGGGGGGGGGGGGTGAATCAGTTACTCAAGGTCGATATGTACCATTTGAACAATTAAGCATTAATCACTTCACTATTCTGCTTATCCCACTGTTACTTAGTCATTACTGTAAAACTATCATAAACATAAACATACCTTGCATTGCATAATGAGAACACTATTAAATTTAAACATTCATACAAAAATTCATCACAACTTGACACTAAGATTTTACGTAAAAACACAAATTGGGAAAAACTACCAGCAACATGTCACTCTTTTTTCACTCTTCAAAGCGAGCTTTGTTAGGAGTCAACCCTGTTAAAGGCTACAATACACACTATTAAATGTGACCTAGTTAGAGGGTTTAATCACCCTATTAGGACTTTCCTTGTAAGAGGACTTTGATCATTCCATTTAAAATGCCACCTAGTAAAGGATTTACACAGACTGTTAAGTCTTCAAATGATTTTTAGGTCAACCTTTGTTAAAAGGATTTCAATACAAATTGTCTATAATGATAAAAAAGAAAACAATAGGTTTGATCCGTGTGAGTACAACTCACTTTTTTTTGGTTTAGATCTCTATTTGATCCTTATGTTGGTTCATTGATAAGCCTTTTACAGTCATCTTTTATCTTGATATTCTTGGTCACCCTTCAAGTAATTAGTCTAATCTTCTCATCAACACTTAAGCCTTTTGCTCTAATTTTCTTATTAAAAATAGTGTCATATTTGGAAGCTTTCTCCTTTAGCTTTGCATTCACACACTTGTGTGCTTTTGATTAACCTTGCTCTGTATGTCTCTCTTCACATAGAAACTCACTTATACAAAAACTAGCTCAACTTAGCTTGGCTTGACTAGACATGGCTGGAAATCATGCTTAAAGATCAATTTTGTATGTCTTTAAATAGGCAATTCATGCTTTACTATTTTCTACATCCACCATAGATCTTAGGGTTTACCATCAGATTCAAGTTGATTCAATGTATTTGTTCATCTTCTTGATCATCCTCTAGAAACTTCTCTAGAATCTGTCTGTTAGGTATTTACCTAATCACCTCCTTGAATTTAATGATCCAACTCATCAATCTTATCCTCAACATGTTTTACATCTCCCAAGAAATCAACTAAGTTGGCTTGATCATATGTTTTCTTTGAATTTTGTTCTCTTACTGTCACTAAAAAATCTCTAAATACTGATACTCGATCTATACTAAAATATTTAGTCTCTATAAAGCTTCATGCTCAACATCAACTAGCTTTCTTGGTCGATGTTAATGCTTGGTCAATAATAGATTTTCTTGGAACTAACTATAGCTTGATTGACACTAGCATTACTTGGCACTCCTTAGTATTTTTCTCTTTTTCTTTGCTTAGCCTAGCTTTCTTGACATAAACAATTACTTTGCTTTATCAAAGTCTATCTAATCAAATGTCCATTGTAAGTTCCTTTTCAAAACTTCAACCTTTTCTCTAGGTGCTATAGTTATGAGTAACTTCACAAATTCTCTTCATCAATAAAATAGATATGACATTTAGATTAGAGAAATATGTCTCATCCATAGATTTGACAATAATGAAAAAACAATAATTGTTCCAATTGTATGTTTCCAACAGTCTCCCTCTTTGGCATTGATGGAAACATCTCAAACATTGTGAATACTAGTAATCTCTTACATGATTTTCTCCCTCTGAGGTTTATCTTACCTCATTTCTTAGTAATCTCTCCATTTGACTTCTCTTAGAAATCTCTCCCTCTTTCAGTAATCTTCTAGTAAATTTCTCCCTCTTTGACAACACTATTGAACATGTGTAGCTCTCGTAGCTTCAAAAATCTTCATACATCTAAATTATGAAGATTTTGCATGTTTGGTTGATACTTGTCATCTGTCTATGATTGATCTATTTATGTTGTATTGAACTATTTTACCTTAGGCATTGTTGGCCATTTTTGCCCTCATCCAGCCCATCATTGATATCCAATCAAAGAAACCTTCAATGGGTTGTTTTCTTTGCAGTGGGTCATCATGCTAAAGTTAGTGGCTAACATTTCGAGTTAGCTTAGTCCCTTCTTTGACCAAGTTGACTTAGTTTGTTCTTTTACCAAGTTGAAATTTTTCTTTTTGACCGTGTTACCTCAGTTTTCTCTTGGTTAGGCTAACTAATACTAGATTTGATGGCTCCCATATTTTTGTGAGCTATCCGCTCATCTCCTTGAAAACATGAGATGTTTCCATGCATTGCCTTTTTGGCACTTCCTCCAATTGCAATGCCTTTGCGAGACCTAGAGCTCAAAATCATATAAGATGATGCCATGTGTCTTCATCCTAGTATTTCTTCATATTGTGGAGTCTCTACAAGGTTTTGAGGTCTGAAATTGTTCCATATAGTGGAGGGTCCCATCTTTGGTTTAAGTCTTCCCAATATGCACATGAACAGATCAACGATGGAGATTCCATGAAGGGTTAAAAGATTGTTGTCCATTTTGTCAAATGGAATTACATGAGATATTTCCATGCATCTCCATTCTAGAGTTTCTCCATGTTGCAATTCTTCTTCAACACTTTGGAATCCAAAATTGTGCCACGTGGCAAAGAGGATCTACATTGACAACTACATTTTAATATCTCATTGGGGAGATTTTCCGCGGCATCTAGATCATCTATTTTAAAGAGAAGACCTTCATCGACATTCAATGTTCAAATTTGGGAAAATCATTTTTATTCTCCGCTATGAACCCTACATGTTGTGAGCGGATAATGCATCTTGTTATCCCTCCCTGCATTTTTTGGCCATTTCATACCATTAGGACTAGTTCTTCAGTACCCAACTACTTCTTGGGCCTTGATTGACATGATGCCAATGCACTCCATGCCTCTTCAATGCATATAATGATCAAATTTTAGTGATTTGATCTCTTATGGCTGGGTGTACAGGTTTTGGTCTCTTCCTATCACTTTGAGCATCAGATTGCACTCCATGATCATATTTCTTTCTGATTCTCAGTTATTACTCTTGTTTGTAACTAAACTCCACCTGGTTGGGGTTTGAACTAAATGTTAAATCAGAGTTATGCTTGAACTCTTTAAAAGGCAGTTATAAAGGTGTTTTTAGGGGCTCTTCTCTATTTGAATGGTTTGTAGTAGCATTATGTTCTACAATCTTGTCTTCCATTAATGAAATATTTATGTTCTTACTTCTTGCCATTTATTAATCTATGCATGTTTATTGCCTTGTTTTGAACATTTCTTTTCCATTTTCTCAGGTCTATGTGTTGTGTTAAGTCTATTAGCAGTTGTTGTATAGTGGAATTCCTTTCCTTTCAACACTTCAACTAGTTTTCAAACCTGCATGTGGTTTCTTAGAAGGTAGAATAGAGTCAAGATTAGTGTAGTTGGGTTTTTTGTTGATGTGTAGTACATCTATAGGTGGAGGTAGTAACCATATTTCTATCTTTGTGAATTACTCCCTTTCCCTTTTTGCATTTATTTTATGTTCTCTCTCCCCCTTTTCCTTCTAAGTGGTAGTGTAGGTGCATCCTGATAGTAAGGAAGCTGACCTTCTCTAGAGTTTCAGCCCTAGAGCATAAGTCCTATACTTGGAGGTTGTTTCCATGATACACAAGGTCACTTGAGGGTCATACCTTAAGAAAGGGTGCAAACTTTTGTGTCAATAGTTTTTGGCACACCTGATGGGACAAACAAATTCAACTACATAAGTCTGTTGGTAGCCATTACAATCTTGATTCATTGAGAAATTAGGTGTTTTTCTCAATGTCATTAGCCTTTGGGTACATTCCATCAAACACCATGGAGACTCTAGTGCACTTCTACTAGTTTCAAACAGACCCAATGTTGGTATGTAAAGATCAACTTTGATCTTTGGTGATTTTTGAAGATTTCTTTGAAATTATATCTTTTATGAAGCTGTGACCATGGACCCATTTCATAGAAACAACTACTACATCCTCCCCCCACAAATATCATGACATTGATATTCCTCAACCCTCATATAGCCATTTTCAATCTTAGCCTAAAGCTGGTTATTGCTAGTATGCTTAGAGTTATTACTTTCCTCCTACCCCTGCTCCACTAGTCCCAACATCCCCATATAAAAATCTCAAAGATATGATGTTGGAGTTCCAAATGAAGATGGATTGGAGGTTTCATGAATGAGATGAGTAGTTGTTGGCCTGTGATAGGCAGCTTGATGAGATTTCAAGGGAATAGGAGATAGAGAGACAACATGAGGAGATGTCATACCAGGCCTATCTCCAACAACAACAAGAAGAGAGGGAGAAATAAAGACACATTGAGGAGAGACTTTCTATGCAAGATGCTACAACAAGAGAGGAGGAAGTGAGGCTCTAATTAGCTCATTTTCAAACCAAAGAAGTAGAGGCAACCCCTTCTCCAAGACTTGTCATCCCAAGCTTCAAGAAGCCCCCTCCATCACAAGAGCCACTGTTGTAAACCCCTCCACTCCATGTGCAAAAAATACGGCCCCATGAGCCTTGCATACCCATTACCATTTCACTCTTTGAGGGTGGACTGATTATATGGAATCTTAATGGTCCAACCATGTTATTTTGGGAGAGTGAAGGAAATTTCAAAAAACTATCATGGGAGGAGTTGTAGCTTGTTGAGGAGGATAAAGAGGTAGCAATTGAGAAAAATGAAGAGGATCTAATCCTCTCCTTTGAAGAGCCCCCCTCCTTTTTTGAGGAAGAAAAAGAAGAAAAGTTTATTCCTTTCTTTGAGGAACAAATTATGACTTTTGAACCATTACAAGAAAATGAGGATCTATTACTGGAGAAGGAAGAAGACCATTTGTTGTAGTAGATAGTCCTAAATGATATGGCAGATGGAGAAGAGATAGTCCTCAACCTATGCATTTTACTACAATACAACAAGAGGAGTCTAATGAAGACAACTTTTGGGATGAGTTGGAGTTGTTTTACTCATCCACGAACATTAAAAAGTCTACCCCTCCATTAGATAATCATGAGTTGCAGCAGTAGCAAGTGGAGAGCCACACCATACCTGTAGCTCCCAAGGAAGTGGTTCATGAGCAACATGAATATGTGGAGATTATTTCTCCACAAGAAGATGAGGAGCCACTTCCAAAATAGAAAGATACCAAGGTTGGAGAGCAAAACAATGAGGTTAAGAATGATTTCTTATACCAAGTTTCATCAAGAGGATTCCCCATTAGACATCTAGTTCTGCAAAAAATCACCAAGTTTCACTCAGTCATGCTTACACTTGAGCATGAGGGTGAAGACAATAAGAAGGAGCAAGTAACTCTTGCTCAATAAGGTAATGCCCCAGTGCTGGAAAGATTCATTATTTTTAGTATTGGGAGGAAGGTGTTCCATGTAGCAGTATGCTTGTCATACTTGCTAATTCACTTGATTTCCCATTTGCATGGGAGAAGAAACCAACTTGTGAGGAAGGGTAGCTATTTAAACAAGCTAGTCAATGGTTTTGTTTTATTTTTTGCATTATAAATACTTGTAAATATTAGAGTAGGGGTTTTCTCCTTTCCAAGAAGTACACAAGCACATTTGCTCCCTTTTTTGGAAGCTTTCCTAAGCTCTCTGGAGCCTTTTGCTTTTTGCTAGTTACAATTTTTTGTGAAGTTATAGGTGGGACAATGTGTCATTCTCTTTGGTGACTCCATGCCTAATGGATTGCTTAAGGTCACTGATCCATGCTTAGCAGGAAAGAATTCCTTCTAAGTTGCCAAGAATGATGGCCATTTTTTCCCTCACCCAACCCCTCACTGATATCCAACTAGAGAAACCTTCAATGGGATATTTTCTTTGTAGTAGACCATTGTGCTAAAGTTGGTGGCTAACATTTCCTATCAGCTCAGTCCCTTCTTTGACCTAGTTAACTCAATTTTTTCTTTTATCAAGCTATAGTTTGTTCTTTTGACAAAGTTATGTTGGTCTCAGATTGGTTTTGACAAGTGGGTATCTATACACTTAAGTCATTTACTTAGTTCATGCTGAACAAGTAGTATATGCCAAGCACAACATGTATAAGATAAGAGCATGCCAAGTCCATAGTGAGTGCCGAGTCACTCATGTGCCGTGTCACTCAAGTGCCAAGTAGATAGTGTATGTCAAGTGATTTAGGAGTTGAGTAAGCAATGCATATCGAGTCATTCAAATGTCAAGTCATAGTATAGAAATCAATATATGCCAAGCATTAGAGTCTTCAGATGCTGAATAACATAGTTTTGTCATAGTTGTTTGTACATGCACAATGTAATGCCTTGCCAAGGGATCCAAAAGAATTAACCTAAAGTTTTACTAAGTTTGCTAATTTTTTTTTTTGAGGTAAGAAAGTATAACATACACATAAAACACATAGTAGTGGAAGCAATAACATGTAATCATCAACAAACATACATAATAGGTTACATTCCTTAAGGATCCCAAGACATTGAGTCACATTTAAATTTAATTAATTCTAAGTCTATCAACTACCATATCCACATGAAAGAATAATTAGAAAGTTCAATGTCCATATAATATACATTTGTTCCGAATGCCTCTTGGTAAATTAATTTGGAATGCTCATTCATCCACTATACATGTCATAGGGTATGAAAAGCTTAAAAGAATATACATACATATGTAAAAGTAGAAATACATCATCCTCTCCGGATCCATGATACGTACAATAAAATAAATGAAATCATACACCATACATGATACACCCATACATCAAAAGATATAACATCCATCATAAAATATAACCATCCATCATAATAATCCATGAACAAAATGAAGGTAAATGACAACCAAGAAAGCTCTAGCCATAGTGACCACGGACAGATCTCAATGGTAAGACTAAAAAAGCACTACCACCCGACTGTGTGGAACCTAAATGGTCCACTCCCACCGTATTGAGGAGATAGTCTCAAGTCCCAAACAAGATATCAAATAACATAACACAAGTACTCTCTAAGTCTAGGAAATCCTAAAAGTATACTAATTCAAAGGTTCCAACACATAGATCGACACCTAGACCTAGAGGCACCACAAAGACATGTAGGAATCTACTATGTAAGTGGTCAAGTGTCATCACATGAATCATGTTCGGAGTTACCCGAGCAATCCCTTAGGAATCTCGAGTCCCTAGTGATCCCTGCGGCCACTAGTGTCCTCTCATATTGATGAGGCATACTACGGAATGCAAGGTCATAACCAAGCATTCTCTCTACTCCCATTCTAGTCTGTACTAGCACTCGAGGCATGGGCAAGAACATACAATTAATCTTGTTAGGTTCATTTTACTCTCATTTAGTGTAAATGTTATCACTTATTAAAACAACTTACAATGAGTTACCTTGGCAGCCACTTAGGGCTCTGACCCCCATTGCAAGCCACTTCTCGACACTACATATAGATAACCTACCCTAGGCTCATGAAATCAAAAATCAAAAAATCACCTCAGCCCTATACAAGTGACTGAAAAGCATCAAAAAATAAGCCACAATAATCGCATCAGTTCTCCATGAGCAACTGGAAAGCATCAAATAATAATCCTAATGATCACAACAGTTTTCTATCAGCAACTGAAGGCATCAATGATAAGACACAATATCCAACGGTTCTCCAACGAGCAACCAGAAAGTATCCCAATAATAAATCACAACACTGATCGAAGACTCCAAAATGGTCAAGTCAAAACATGTCAATCATGACATCATAAAGAACAAATCATCCAAAACATCTCAGCCCTCTCAAAGTGACTGAAAGTAACCCAAGTATAATTGATTGGGACTCGAAAAAGGTTAAGTTAGGTATCTCATAAACATACACCTTAGCTTCACACAAGGAAACTGGAAAGCAATAACAACCAGTAAAAATATCCATCATAGAGCATATCAACACATCACCATGGTTGGGTTTAGAAAGATCAAGAACAAATCATATCGTCACAATCGCATAACCCCTGAGCCTTTGGTAACAACCTACATTGGTCAAAGCTAGGTCAACCCGAAACCCCAAATGTAGACATCATAAGAAACAAGATGCAAATACATGTTTTGGCTTGTTTTAAATCACATGGTTAAGTTGAATATAAGGTTTCAGTTTGCATTTCAATGATTGTTTTAAGTGTATAAGGTTCTCAGTATTACCCTTATAATTTAACCCGATAATTAATTCGACCCATATATATAAAGTTACCCTCAGATTAAAAGTCAATTTTCTAATAAAATAATTTTGAGAATAATCTTTTATTTTATTAAGTTATAAAAATAACCATTAATGATTTTAAATAAAATAATTATGATTTTATTAAAATCAATAATTAAATCCTCAATAATAATAACTTCTATTTTTAATTAAATATTATTTTAATCATATTTAATTAAATTAATTAATATTTTATTTAAATATAATACATTTATTATTAAAGTATCAAATTATAAAATATTAATGAAATTTAATAATCAAATTAATAATAAATAATATCATAAATTTAATTTAATTAAAAATTATTAAAAATTAATTACAATTTATAATATTAAAATTTTTCCACATAATAAAAATTGAATTTCAAAATGGCATAAACTAAGTTTCTTTTTAATAAAAGTATAATAAAAAACTGATATATTAATCGCTGTCTACCATAGCGCAGTGCAGGACTGCTGTCGCAGTTGTTGTACGTCAGCAGGTATGACTACGTACAATAGTCGCTTGCTGTACCAATAATAAAGGCGAGGTAGGGGGTGGTTAAGCCGCCCATCCCCAATTTACTTTTTAAAAAAAAAAATTATATATTTTATTTTAATAACAGTATGTCATATTATGATTTTATTAAATAAAATTTATTTATTTTATTAAGTTTATAAATGGGTATAATTTATTAAAACATTAAATTACATTATATTTATTTATTTATTTTAATATTTTTTATTTTATTTATTTATTTATTTAAAAAAAAAAAATTGTTTTCATTACTACTCTGATAGAGAAAATACTATGAACCATCTAAATTTTTAATTTAGAATTTCATCATTAAATTCAAACCCTCCTAAATTTAATTCCCTCAATTCTCTTTAAAAAAAATAAAATTAAACCCAAAACCCAATTTAATTCTAATTCCTTTAAATTGTAAAAAGAGGTTTTCTAAACAGTTTATCAATCTGGATTTACAGATGAAATCAGATAGGATTTATGAAACAAAATTTGATAAGATAATTTTCCACAAGCACAAAGTAGATAGAACATAATGAATTACATGATTCATTTAGTGATCAAAACACAAGACCCTACCTGAACCTAATGCTAATATGCAATCCCCAAAAACTGTGAGAGAATTCGCTCTTCTTCAAGAACCGCTCTCTGAAAATCTTTCCTAGAATTCTCCTTCTAAAATTCGCTTCCAAAAGTTGTCTCCCCAAAATTCCTATCTCCAAAGTTCCTCGGTCCCTCAAAAATGAACCCCCAAAGTTGTGATAAGGAGTTTTCTCCTCAAATTGGGCCACTAATTGTGCGTTCACCCGAGAGGACTCCTTGCTCACAAGTCTCAAACTCAAAATTAACTTTTATTAATCTTTGCTTTATCTTTTCATGCACATTAACTGAATTATTAAATAACTTTATTTAGTTTTCCTCTTGACTTCTATTTTTAATTAATTTATTACTTTTAATCCCATGTGCACTTTATGAAATTAAAATAACATTATTAATTTCACTTATTTTATCTTTTAATTAATTTTTTTTATTTTCAACTCATGCTCACATCATGCGATCTAGAATCTTTTAATAGTTTAATATTTTTTTTTACTTTTAATTTATTTTAGAAACTTAATTGATAAAATATTTAATTAACTTAAATAACAATAATATTTAGCATTTATTTAAAAATGAACTCTAAATATATTATTATTAAATTAAATGAATATTATCACGTTCTAAATTTATCCTTAAACTTTTATCTCCAAATTTAATTCTTTTATTTTAATTTCTCAATTAATTAAATATTAAAAATATCATATTAATTTTCCATTAAATTAAATCATTAATTAAATCTTTTTAATTAAACTTAATTAATAGAAAATCATTAAGGACTCATAAACAATGTACAAAAACCCATCATAGAAGAACACATACAAATCGAACTAAAGGGTTATAATCACGAATTAATGTCATTTGATGCATTCAGAGGGTACTTGACTTGGATACTTGTCCTAATTATCAATTAGGACAAATGGCTAAAGGGTTTAGGATTTGGACTTAAGAATTTATCTCTCCTCTCTTACCATTGAGATAATGCAATAGGGTACACTCATCCTGGCAATTCAGGGAAGTCGATACTTGGTACTTGTAACCTACATAAAATCCACACATGTATAGACACAATATTCTAAGCTAAACAACCAATGGCAGGAAGTGGTGCATCGTGTAGATCCCAACTAGTAGGTGACTACAACTCCCTTCCTTAACCACATCAGAAATACCGTACATAAAGAAAAAAAACACGCACGCCATACACATGTAGTATGGGGTAAGTATCCATAAGAAAACACATGTGATAATAAACCATCTAACTAATCATCATCGATAACTGAAAACATTGAATAATCATCATACATACATGAAATATAGAGTACCAAGTAATCTCATCATATAATCAACTAAATCTGAAAATCTTAAAACAATACTACTAATCATCAAACATAAAATTGGCCTAAAAGAGTTTGGCAATGATAACTAAAATGCGACGTAGGCACTACACACAAACTACTATGTAAACCATTTTTGAGCTGACTTACAGATTGAATTATGATATTTTGGAGATAAGGATGAATCTTAATTAAGTTGGAATCCCTATGAAGTACATGCATCTAATTAGGTAAAGGGAAGGTTTAAGTGGCAAAATGGATGAAGCACAACTGTTGATTCATACCTATCCCTAAGTCACCTAGGTCTTCTTAAGGAGGACAAACCCTAAACTTCATATGTGTCAAGAAGGAGCAAAGAGAGAAGTTTACTTGTGCAAATAGAGTGTTCACGGTGGCTAAGGAGTTGTGAATCAAAATTGCATTGCAAAATTAGTTAAAGAATAATAAAGGAAGGAAATAGTATATAGTAGAGACATCTAATCAAGAAGGATCAAGAATACATCAGTTTGGAAGTGATCTATCATCAAGCAAAAAAGTGCTAACTGTAGGATCAATGTTGAGTCATTCTAACAAGTGAATCAGTCAAATCTCTTAATAGAGTAGTCCTAAAAAGTTGTATTAAAATTGTCTAACAAGGTGCTTACTTAATTTTGAGTTAAAGTCCTTTAACAAGGCAAACTTCTAACTGGTAAGCCTTTGACATGAAAAACCTTTCACAAGGTAGATCACGTCTCATAATCAAACATTATAACCTTCATTAGATACACTTTATGTAGTGCCTGCCCTTATTTACATTTTTCTAGATACATTGTTGCTATCATTTCCGAACTCTGTTAGGCTAGTTTTATGTTGATGGTTAGTAGCATTGTTTTTAGACTATCATATATTGTGTTACAGATGCAGTTGATATATGATGTGATTATTTAGACTCTACATTTCATGTATGCATAATGATTATTACATTATTATGAGTTATTGATGATGTTTAGCTAAATAATTTATTATCACATGTGTTTTCTTATGGTTACTTACCCTATACTTGCATGTGTATGGTGTGTGTGTTTGTTCTCTTTATGGCATTTTTGATGTGGTTAAGGAAGGGAGTCGTAGTCACCTGCTAGTCGGGATCTACACAATGCACCACTTCCTGCCATTACCTATTTAGCTTAGCGTATATATATTGTATGTACATGCATAGATTTTATGCAGGTTGTAGGTACTGGGTATCGACTTCCCTGAATTGCCAGGATGAGCGTACCCTATCACACTATCTCAATGGCAAGAGAGGGGAGATAAATTCTCAAGTCCAAATCCTAAACCCTTAATTCATTTGTCCTAGAAAGGTAGGACAATTATCTGAGAAGTTTTACCTTTCGAATGCATCGGATGACGTAATTCATGATTTTAACCCCTTAGACTGATTTTGTGTGGATTGTTCTATGATGGGTTTTCATATTTTATTTTGGAAGTCTATGGTGATTTTTCTATTAATTAAGTCTAAAATTTAAAAGATTTAATTAATAATTTAATTATTTTGGAAAATAATAATATAATATTATGATATTATGATATTTTAATTTTAAATAATTAAATGGGAAATTAATTGAGTAAAAGAATTAAATAAAAGAAATTAAAATTAATAATAATAAAAATAATAATAAAATAATAAATAAATAATAATAATAAAAATAATAAAAGAATCAAAATAAAAGTCATAAGTCTACCTAGGAGTAAGCACACCTCTTGAATGCACGTGTGTCTACAACACAGGAGTTAGCACACAAATTAAGCACATGGTGTCTATAACCTTGTTACTCATCTAGAAGGTTGAAAAAGGCTCGTGCTTAGTTGTCAATGCTTATCTTGTATTCTAGTTGCTTCTAGAGACATTCTAGGTGCTTCCTGAGAGTTCCTTATATTCAGGCACTCTTAGAAGCTTGGGGAGTATGTTTGGGTGAATCTGCAAACATTGGAGAAGGAAGGAGCTTGCTTTGCAGATTCTAAGGAGAAGTGATTTAGCGTCAGTGTCGAGGTAGACACTCATAATTTTTGCATATGATATTTCACTTCTTGCACTTCGTGTCTTCTTCGTGTCTTCTAATTGCTTTATGAGGATTTCTTGTGTTAAGTATCTTGGTTATATGCATTCTTGTCATGGATATCTAAACTTTTGTATGAGAAAACCCCACATGCATAGATCTGAGGAATATATGGGATTAGGGTTTAAATGCTTATGGACAAATCATCTTGGAGGAATTAAATAGGTGGATATTAAAAAGGGATACGTTGTAATCATAGAGCTATCATGGACTTGATATATATATATATATATATATATATATATATATATATATATATCTTCTTTTAAAAATAAATCAAATTGAGTAAATTGGAAAAATATTTTAAAAGTAAAAATAAAATAAAAATTATATACATATTTATGTGAAAACGTTTTATTTAAAATGCATGTATTTAAATTTTGAAAACGTTTATAAAAAAAGAAAATAATTAAGAGGGCGGGGAGGGATGTACCCGTACCCCCACTCCCCCTTTATACTGCGTGATGTTGGCGACTTTTTTGCCACAGGCACTGCGACAACAGTACTGTCATAGGCCTGCATCAGTAGGTAGCCATGACGTGCCGGATTAAAGGTATGGCGACACACGACCAGTCTTGAAGGCCCATGGCTCTGTCATAATAAATACTGCAAACACAGGGGTGGGTACTGACCCTGATACCTGTGTCGACGACTAGGAAATAATGTGTAGGGTACGGTGGAATTTATTTATTTATTTGCTTTTGTGTATTAATAAATCGGTTGTTTATAATTTGATTTTATATATAATGTTATTAAGAATTATCGTTATTAAATATTAATAATTTTATTTAAATATTAATTATTATATATTTTTAATTAATAATTAATAATTAATATATTTATTATAAATAAAATTTAATTAAAAGTTTTATTCCTTTTAATAATTAATTATTATGTAGCATTTAGTTTATTAATATACAATTAATTAAATTGGATGTAATTGTTCTAGGATGAAAGTTAGATATTAATGAGGGGAAACTATGATTGCTTTTATTAAGATTTCGATTGATCCATTGAACATGATGGGGGGTCACTACCTAAATAGCGTATATTCTTAGAACATTTAGGGAATTGAATTCTAAGAGTTATGGGGAGAAAATTTCATCCATCAAAACAAATACATGGGTTAGAGAAAAGCCTATAAACATTCCCTCACTCAATTTTTAAATCTGAAATGAAATCTGGAAACCCATATTTAACTCAACTAAGTATTTTAAACCCAAACATGTGCTTGCATTTTGTGTTTCCTCTATACTATATGTTTTGAGTTTTTGGGTTGACTAGATTGTTGACCAATTATAGGACATCTACCAGAGGCTCGAGGGTTATGATTTGTGATGTCATGATGATGTCTTTTGATTTTGATTCTTTTAAACCCAACCATGGTTATGATATGGCATGCTCTATGGTGTATGTGGTTTAATGATTGATGTTGCTTCTAGTCTTCTTGTGTAAGCTGTGATATATGTAACCATTTATGAGTTATCGATCAGTTGATTTTGGATTACTTTCTAGTCACCTTGATGGGATTGAAGTGTTTATCTGATCTTGATGATGTCATGTTGTGACATGTTTTGACTCGACCATTTTGGAGTCTTCAATCCGTATTATTTTCTTGATATGCCTTTTTGGTTGCTTGCTAAGAACCAATGGATATTGTGATTATCATTGATACCTCCAGTTGCCAATAGAGAACTATTGTGGTCATGATTATCAATGGATGCTTTTCAGTTGCTCATGGAGATTTGATGCTCTTATTGTGGATTATATTTTGGTACTTTTACAGTTGCTTGTATAGGATTGTGGTAATTTTGTGATTTATGATTCCATGAGCCTAGGGTAGGTTATCTACTTGTAGTGTCGGGAAGTGGCTTGCAATGGGGGCTGGGGCCCTAAGTGGCTGCCAGGGTAACTCATTGTAAGTTGTTTAATAAGTGAAAACATTACACTAAATACTGACTTAAATGAACGTAATAAGATAATTGTTTGTTCTTGCCCATGCCTTGAGTGCTAGTACAGACTAGGATGGGAGTAGAGAGAACACTTGTGTAATGCCCCACCCGGAGATCCTTGGAAACAAGGATTCAAATCAAGCCAAGATATTTTTTTTTTTTACAAGTATGAATGCACATGACAACATCATACAGGGATCACAATGATCGCAACAGAAGACTTCAACACAATCCTGACAACCAACGAATCTCCGAACGCCACTACCCAACTGACACACCCAAAAAAAAGCCAACAACCACCACAACAAGATGAGGGCACAAGAAATGACCACTCATCAACAAAACACCAAGCTGGGGTAAAATGCAAAATCCCAAAATCTGGCTAAGCCTGAAATCCTGAAGCCCTGAAAATTGGCTAAGTCTGGATTTCTGAAGCCCTGAAATTTCCTAGAATCCATAACTTATCTTTGAGAGGTCTGAAACCTATCTCAAACAATTTGTCACATATATTAAAATATATCTTACTTATACTTAAACGATATATTTTAAACCCCAAGAGACTAAAATAGAAACATGAAAACTCGATTTCAAGAGAAACCGATAGAATTCAAAATGCAACAGCATAGGGTCGAAGAATGCCCAAAAGGGTATCCAAAACCACTCTTAAAAAGATTGGATCACGAAGAAAAGTGCCCGCTGATGGCACGCGCAGGTTTTTCACAAAAATTGTGCGACACTTTTTACTAAGGGAGGGCGATACTTCTCCTTAAGGCGTGCGACACTCTTCCAGTGTCGTACGACATTTCTCAAGAAGGCATGCGACACTTTTCAGCATCGTACGACATTTCTCAAGAAGGCGTGCGACACTCTTCCAGTGTCGTACGACATTTCTCAAGAAGCCGTGCGATACTTTACAGTGTCGTACGACATAGTTTGCATGGGCGTGCGATACTTTTTAAAGTGTCACACCATGCTGAACAAATGTCGCCCATAGAAACACGAAAACACTCCCAGAAGCAAAAAGGACCAAAATAGAGCAAAGAACCTCCACACCAGGGAGTACCGGATCCACAAAAGCTCGAGGAATGAACACTCGAGTGCAAGAACAACACAAAATGGAGAACATCAACCATCTAAACTACAACAACATAGAACACACTGAATATAAACATCGCAGAGAACAAAAGCAACATCGCAATGTACATAAATACATCTCAGGAACAAAACAACCAAACTAAGTACGCGGTTCCTCCCAACCGTCAATAGCATCATAAGACCATCGTGGGTCCTAGCCATCCCCCGCGCGTAACATCCCAAGCCACCGACCAAATCGTTGGTACTGTCGTAATAGGGATGTCACTACTAAAACATGCAACAATATAAGCATAAGGAAATCTAACATGCTAGTAGTAAAGCATAAAGATAATCCTACAATAGATAACATCACCTATCACATGCTAAACAACAGTAAGCAACAGATATACTACTAAATCAAATAACATCATATAATCATATGCTAAACATCATGATAAGGGAATGCGTCAAGTAAACTAACATCATCTAAACATGATATACAAGCATCCCAATGAAAGCATAAATCACAAGAAAGCATACTCCGGAACCCGAAGTACCAAGTGAAGACATCCAGCAACGGTCGCACTAGGACAAAAGATCGTCTCTGTACACCGATCCCTAGCAGTGGTGAAGGTAGCTACGCCTCCCAACCACGTGGCACCCATAGGTCCACACCCGCCGTGCTGATGGAGATAATGATCCAACCAAAAAAAAAACACACACAATAGAACAACATCCAAGGCTAACACTCACGCCAGACAGTATGATGGCTGCAACCAAGAACCTAAGACAATGCAAGGAGTATAGGTCCTGGTCAGACACTCAATAGGCTACTATGTAGGGACTAACATCATGGAGAGTCGCTTGGCATCAAAAAGCCCAAGCTAGGACTTGTGCAGATTCAACATCCCTCAACGGAAAGGCTCTTGCACCCCAGACCTTTTTATTATCTTAAGTTTTATTACCAGTCACACATTATATTTAATTTTCACTTAATTAAAGCTTCCTTCGCCAACCCTCTGGGCACAATGATCACCAGGCTGCGAGGTAGAAGCCCCCTCCATATGCTACCCTACCCTACCCATGCTCATCCTACGACAAGTGCCCATGGGCATGCATACTCCCATCCCAACCCCAATGATCATAACTTCCGGAAAATCCACGGAAGATCGAGCCTCGCAAGTCACCCAAAAAATGTACGCGTACGTACTCGTGTGTGGCGCACCACCATCGCGAAGATCATAACACAAGGACAGGAATGAGAACACAATGCAAAGAAAACACCCAACTGAAAGCAACACAGGAAGGATGGATTCTACACAAATCCCAAAGCCAATAAAATCATACACCATGAAATCACTCAACTGGCCTCAATCCGAGAGTATGGATTCTACACGAATCCCAATGATGTAACAAGACCAAACATTGTGAACTCACTCAACCGGCCTCAATCCAAGAGTATGGATTCTACATGAATCCTAGCATTCATGAAACAAAAGCAAAGGTCCAAAAGAAACCATAACAGGTAACAAATCACTCAACCGAACACAAAGTCGGGAGTACGGGTGCGACAGGCATCCCAATGCAACATAAAAGTGCAATAGTGGTCTGAATGATATCCAAATGGATCATCCAGGTCCACGAACCACATTGTGCCAAGAAAACTCGAGAAAACAGGGTGGCACGCAAAATGAGATAAAAACCCCAAAAATTTGAAAAACTTCAAAATTAAAACCCATTTGGCCTTTGGGTTCAAAAACCTCAAAAATCCAAAAATAAATGAAATTGGACACTGTATGCAAAAACGGCCAGCATAATGGCGTAAAATCCCAAACCCTCATCTCAAAAAAATAGAGAAATGTTCATACCCGCCCAACCGGGTAGAACTAGCATACAGAAACAGAGGGGAACACTAGTTCTCAGCCTCCAAACAAACGGCTACCAAAAACAAAAGCAGAAACAGAGCAAAACCAATAAAATGGGAAAGCCCTACCTCACAGCCAAAAGGGCAAAACGGGAATCTGAACCATAAAATAAATATTTCGCAGAAGTAGCTAAAAATTGCGGCAATCCAAGGTTTCTCCGAGCTGGATCCAACGAGCTCAACCTCGCGACGATACCACGTCCGTAGCTCCCAAAACGAACAAAACAGTAAATCCTCATGAAGAGGATTTTGGGTTTTACTCTCCAACTTTCCAATTTGAAAGTGAGAAGTGAGGAATTAAATTCCTTTTTGGATATTTATTTACTTTTTGGGCGAATAATCGATAAGGGCATTTAACCAACCGATCCAGTTAAACCCCAAATTGACCCAAACGAAAACAGGCTATTCCTATAAATAGGAATTCATCTATGGCAAAGCTGCCAGAAATTAAAATAAATCAATTTAAAAAGCTCAAAAATCCAAAAACACATAAATCTCCTAAACAACTTTCGCGACAAAGCAAAACTCTAAATGCACAGACACTTACTGGTCTAATCACATAATGCAAATGAGTTCGGATTTAATAATCACTGAAAGGTTTAAATTAAACATTTAATTAAGGATACGCCGACCATACACAGGCGACATTGGTAAAATATGAATGGTTGAATCACTAACTCCATGTGCCACTGCCAGGGATATAAATCCTGCACACTAAACAACACGATCAAGTGCAATTGCATATAATAACATAGCCAAAGCAATAAATGTATTAAATCACCTAATTTAACCATTTATTTAATTATATTAAAATAATCTATTTACATCACTCACATTCACAAAAGGCATAGCAACGCAGGAATGAAGTAAATAACCATAGCATTAAATCCATCACATAACAAAATCAAAGGTATGTCCAAATACCAGATAACATCGTAAAACACACTGTCATCTCAAAATGGCATCATCATGCAATATGATTAACTGAACAACATAGTAGTCTAATATCTATGATACTGGAATCAAAGAGTAACATTTGACCCTTAGTTCATCTCAAATGTAAACATAGCATGAGAACAGATATCTCTCAGATCAAAATAAAACAAGGTAAATGTCCGCAGCAGATAACCAAATAATCCAACAAGAACAATCCATTCTAATTACTTAAGCATTTAATAATGATTGATTACTTTGCATTAAAAAGGCATTTAAAACACATAAGCAAACACAGTCATAAACATGACTAACCATTGCTACAAGAACCCAGTCCAGTGTAGCATGGTAATAGTACACAGTGCAATCTCTGCACACATCTCAGGGTAATCATAGAACAACCTCATGATACCACATCGATCCTGGTAACCACTGGCACAAACCTCAGTGAACCAAAAATCACATCGAAAACTCAAAGATCAGTCAAAAGCATAATCAAAGCAACTGATACAGAAACATAAATCCAAACACCTCAATGGTGTAGACCACTCAGGGTCACAATCATGATCCCATCACAACAAAAGATCATCAAGGTTGCATCCATCAGGACGACTTACAAAAGTCAAATGGGAGAGGCACTACAACTTGGTTGCGGCCTTGCATTTCGTAGTATGCCTCGTCAGTATGAGAGGATACTAGTGGCCACATAGGGATCACTAGGGGGTTGGGGTCTAGTGAGAGACTATCAGGGTAACTCTAGCATGATCCGTGTGATGAAAATTTCTCGCTTACATAGTAGGTTCCTACGTGTCTTGTGTGCCTCTAGGAGTAGATGTCGGTTTATGTTGGAACCTTTAAGTTAGTATACTTTTAGGATTCCAAGACTTAGAAAGTAATTGTGCTATGTGATTTGATTATCTATTTGGGACTTGAGATTATCTCCTCAGCGTGGTGGGAGTGGGCCATTTAGGTCCCACGCGGTCAGGTGGCAGTGCTTTTTCACTCTTACCATTTGGGATCCATCTGAGACACTATGGCTGAATCATTCTTTGTTGACACTTATCTTCATTCTATTCTTGGATTATGATGGTGGACATGTATCCTTATATTGATGATTAGCATATGATAGATGATGTTATTTATTTATCTTATGCCTTATTTTACATGATTAGATTTCTTATGCATATGTTGTAGCATGTTAGATTTCTTTCTGCATATGATGTAGTATGTTTAGGAGTGACATTCCTACTGTGATAGTACCGATGATCTCTTCAGTGACTTGGGATGTTACACACGAAGGGATGGCTAGGGCCCACGATGGTCTAATGATGCTATTTACGGTTGGGAGGAACCGTGCACTTAGTTGTGTTTTGTGATGTATGGTTATACTTTACGATGGATGTTTATATCTTCTATGATGATGGATGTATCATGTATGGTATTTTGTTTCATTTACTTTATTGCACTTGCATCATGGATTAGATTAGGATGATGTATTATTATTTTCACACATGTATATTCTTTTATGTCTTTCATACCCTGTGACATGTACAGTGGATGATTGAGCATTCTGAAATGTAATTTAATAAGGGACATTTGAAACCAAATTATATTGTTTAAGAACATTGGAATTTTTATTATTATTTCATGTGGATATGATATTAGATGGAATTAATATTAATTAATTTAATGGTGATTCAATGTTAAGGGATCCTTAAGGAATGTAACCTATTATGTATGTTTATGTATACTTTTAGTGGAATGTTGTTATTGCTTCTACTACTATGTGTATGTTGTGAATGGTTTTACTTTCATGTTTCAAAAAAAAAAATGCTACCAAACTTAGTGAAACTTTAGGTTAATTCTTTTGGATCCCTTGGCAAGGTGTTACACTTTATTACTATAGTAGTGAAGATTTGTGGGTGTCATCTCCACCCCAATTTTACCTTCTCATTGGAAGGTTTCTGGGTAATCATATATGGTGTCATATATGTGTGAATGCTTACTTGTTTACATGATTTAGATGTACATGATTTACATGGTATTTCAGTTTACTTATTGAATGTATGAGATCAATGTGTGGTGAATGTTTAATGGGTCAAAGTTTAAACTACTGATTCACTCGCCCCCCTCTCAGAAGTTTACCTTTCCTATTGTAATTCCAACAATTGGTATCAGATCCTAGTTCTCTGAAAGAGAAGATATGCATCTTTGAGGAAAGATCTTGGAAATGCAAGTCTACAAGTTGGGAAAGATCATTAAGAATCAAGGAATTGAAATACAACTCATTCTACATCAACTAAATCAAGCAAGAGAAGACTTAAAGAAATCTTTGAAGGGAAGGAAGGAAATTTCTATTGAGGAGAATGACACACAATACAAAGAGATGGACACTACTAAGCTATTTGCTAATGGAGACTCTAATGAATTTGATGTAGCAATAGAAAATCTAATGGTAAAGAACAGAGCATGAGCTGAAGAAATCAGAAATCTCAAGTTAGAGCAAGAATCACAAGCCATTCTAATATATGAGGTGACTAAATATACAAAGAAAGCTATGGAAGACAAAGCCATGATTGAAGATGACAAAAGAGTTTTGACAAATAGACTGGAAGAGAAATTGTCAAAGCTAACTAAGATTGCTAACATGCAATTGGATACTCTGAGTTAAATGATGAATGCCAACTATGAATTGAATGTCAAGGACATTGAGATAACAAAATTGAAGTTGCAGAATGAGCAATTGAATAATAACCTAAAAAGGGAAAAGGAATTTTCTAAAAGATTCAATAGACTCAGTGAAGCCATCAAATACTTTGAGTAATTATTGAAATCTCCTAGATCCAACAATGATACATCTGGACTGGGATACACAAGTAATGAAGGAGAGTCATCCAAAAGTGCTAAAGAAAGGAGCAACAAAGGTAAGAATTACAAACCTACTTGTCATAATTGTGGTAAGAAAAGCTACTACTAATATGTGCAAGAGCAAGACTATAAATTAGAATGTTACATGTAAGAGCGTGGTTCACTACCATAAGTGCAAAAATTAAGGTCATCAAACACATGAATGTAAAAATAAGACCATGCACACATAAAGATTTGAAGGATACTATTACAACTATCAAAATTATGGACATAGAGCTTTTGAGTATAGATCCAAACCCATGTGGTGATCAGAAAAGCAAACAAAGGTAAAGAACAATGGGAACTCTTATGACTAGGATTATAATACAAGATATAGCTATCATTATTGAGTATGGACATGGTCTTGAGAATTGTATTAGGACTCACTTTAGAAGTGACTACATAAGGTGGTTGAGTCAAACCACATGTTTTAGTTGTTTGAAGATTGGTCACATTAGTCGTTATTGTCCAACAAGGTAAAAGGCACCAAGTTGTGAGTTCAATAAAGGTAAAGGAAAAGGCAAGGCATATATTGAAAATGTCAAAAATGAAATGAACAAGAAATGGAAGAAAAATAAGGATTGCAGCACATCAAGTGAATAAGGGATCACTTCACCCAATGGGTGAGGTGATCACACCTTATCAAACTAAGCAATCAAGAGGTATGTGGGACTAATATTCAAAAGTTATATCATACATCATTTCCAAAGGATTTAGTACTAAAAAGTCTACATAAGCATGAATAAAGATGCAAGATGTTATTAGGAATCAAGAAAAAGTCTTTGATTTTTTTATGTTATTGCCAAGCATGAAAAGTTTTCTATGATTGCTGAGTGAAATGCTAGAGGATACTGAGCTAATAGATTGACTAGTTGTTGCCAAGCTCATAATGGTTGACAAACAAATAAAAAAGACTAGTGGATGTTGAGTGAGCTAGAAATTAATT
Source organism: Cupressus sempervirens (assembly GCA_028749045.1). Classification (NCBI taxonomy): domain Eukaryota; kingdom Viridiplantae; phylum Streptophyta; class Pinopsida; order Cupressales; family Cupressaceae; genus Cupressus; species Cupressus sempervirens. Next base: position 425,431,029 of record CM053788.1, read on the forward strand.
GATGCCAAGCTTATAGTTGTGTAAGTACTCAACATTAATTACAGTATTTCAAAGGGGTATTTGATCAATTTTTGCTCATTTAACATCATTCAAAATTGAGAAAGAACAAGAAGAGCTAGAGGTGATTTGGAAATTCATCCAAAGTGATTATAGGAGATTTGAATAGTAATTTGATAACATTTCATTAGATTTTGCAAGGTATTTATTGTGTGTTGAGCTATGCTATTTCTTGTAAACCTTAGTTTTGTAAAATGGCATCTAATTCAAAGGGTGTAGAGGTTAAAGAGGTTTTGAATGTTCAATTGGTTAGTAATGAAGTAAAAAAACCTATTTTCAAAGGCGTACTGGATATTGCATACAATCAAGATCCCTCTGGTGTGTTATTCATGATACCACCAAAAGTTTTAATGATTTAGAATGCTAGAAAGTGTTACAATGTAAAATTGGGAGTATTGGTGACATGGAAATAAGAGAAGCATATGGAAAACTTTGTGAAAATAGTGTGTTAAGGGAAGAATTCTAGATTGTAGAAAAGAAAGGGTTAACTCATGCCCTCAATTTCCCTTATGTTTTCAAAACTAAATGGATCAGGATTGTATTGAGTAGGATTCATGATAGTTCACTATGGTTAGACAATGGGGCCAATCAAAATCACCAAAAGAATAATCCATAGGGTAATAGGGTATCCAACCCTAGATTGACCAAACACTATGAGGATAGAGTTAAAAGAGGTTATTGAAAAGAACATAGGGGTAGTGTGGAATAAGAGGGGAATGACAATTAACACCATCACAGATCCTGTGATAGATTTTACAGTAAGGGTAATTGCACATAAGTTATACCAATCAAGTAGATTAAACAATGTACCCTGTATTATAGTGGATGTGGGTTACAAGATTGTGAAGACGAATCATACATATGATCTTGTTGAGCTACAAATACAACAATTGATTGAACACATAGGAGAAATAAGGGAAAAAAAGAGTTCTTAGCACAAATTTGGATCTATTTTGATATGTATCTTCTTTTATGTTTAGAACACATTTCCTACATTTGGCACTGTGGCATGGAAGACAAACAAGTTTGTGGCAGTTCAAATAGGAGAGTTCATTGAACAATTAGGTGAAAATTTTGAGTCAATAATGACCAATTACTTTGAGGACTTCAAGCAATCTATGAAGAAAATTGAGGATTCTAGTATAATTAGTTGAAAAACATTATGATGATGTTTGTTTCCTAGTTGATGCTAATTTTACATTTGTTCAAGCAACAACTCCAAGAGTAAGATGGCTAAGGCCATTAGGCTATGAAATTAATGTCGATGAGGCCTCTACAGTAATAAAAAAATTACTTGCAAAAGATATAGTTAAAAATGCCAAAGCATTTGGTAATTATGAGATGACCAAATCTAAGATTACCATGGAATTAAAGACTGCCTCTGTCATCAAGAAGAAGGAGAAGTTGGTAAAGAAATTGAAAGCTAAATTTGTTGAAGGTGTTGAATAAGAAGAGGATGAAGAGGAAGAAGAAACTCAGACCCAAGCACCACTTGTATTAACACAAGGCAAGGGTGAAGATCAGCAAGAGGAAGAAATAAAAATTGTAGAAGGTGCTAAGGAAGAAGAAGTCGAGGAAGAACCTACTCCTACTAATAAGAAGAAGAGAAAGGCTAAGACACAAGGAGTGACAAGACTCAAGAAGGTTGCTAAACCAAGCCAGCCCAAATATACAACACCTACCACAAGGGCTAGTGCATGTGTCACTGCATAAAAGGCTAAAGATAAAGCCAAACTTATAGAGCAGGAAGGAGGAGCACATAAAGGACCAAGGAGAAAATAGATTGCTCAAGCTGAATCTGATGAAGAAAGAATATAATTTGATGAAAATAGCCAATTCCAAGTGGTGATTCATAATCCATCTTTAGATCTAGACAACCTATGTGAGAATGTTAAAAATAATGTAGATTTGTCAAGATTTTCTCACATTGATTTTGATAATCTTAGAAAAATTAAAAAAGAATCAAGTGGAGGAGGCAATATATGCCATGATGGAAAATTTGGAGAAAGCACCTTTAGAGATTGCCAACTCTATGCCTAAAAGCCTGTATGAAAGAGTTGAGCCAAAATGGAATTATTGTTTGGATGTAGAAAGGAAAATTAGGGAGATGTCACTTGCTCAAGTTATGCCTAAAATCAATAAGGCACAAATTGCTAAAGCCATAAAGAAATATGCTATCAGATTTGTTCCTAAATATAGAGCCTTCAACATATTGCTAAATAACATAGAAGATGTTGTAAAGAAGACCACACAAATGTGGACAATTACATATGGACAAGCTATAGTAAAAGAAGGAGAATAGGAGCTTATTGAGGTTAAAGATGATAAAGAAGATGACAACAATGAAGGCACAGTTGAGGGAGGTACTGAAATTAATGTAGATGATCAAGCAACAACTAAGGTAGAGTAACAATAAGAATAGAATGTACAAGATACAAAATTTCCAAATGTTAGCCCTCAAATAACAAGTGTGAATACTAAAACAATTATAGTAAAGGATGTTTATGATCTCACTGCTTAGAACATCAACCCCTTAATAGAGGAAGACTTGAAAAAGATACTTGATCAAACTACAATATAGAATAAATTATGTGACAAACCTGTATTAGTGAGTGTAGATGAAATTCAAAAATCAATGACTGACACTACAAAGGAAGAGGTGAAAACACAAGAACCACCTACCATCACCCCTCAAGTCACTAATATACAATCTTTAGATAAAATACCAAAAGCTACATTAGAAAAGGTTGATATCATTGGAGAGGATAAAATAGAAAATCAAGGCACTACTGAAACATAGAGTCAAACAAGTTAGATAGATTTATCTGCACCTCCAACACAAGTTCAAGGTGCAATTCAAGGCATTGTGGCAGAAATAGACAAGCCTAAAGAGACTGAGTTGACACCCAAGATGAAGGAGCAAGCAAAAATTCAAGCCTTGATAACTTTACCAGAATCTACCACTCCTTCTAGTCACACTCTTCAAAGGCTGAGCACAGATGCAACACCTTTGCAATTCTCAGTGCCGAGTCCAAGCTCATTAAAGGTAGAAGAGGTAATAACATATGAACTATAAGCCTAGATGAAGAATTTTTTTTGCCCAAATATGGTTATGCCACAATAACAATAGAGCAGATGGGTATACTACAATAAGCCCCATCCAAATAGAAACATCAAGAACTACTCAAAAGGGAGCATAGGTTGAAGCAAGCTTTTCTTGATATTAAAGACATCTTCTTAGATGCATTCAGTCTACCTACTCTAGATGAAACCAAGCCACTTATTGAACAACTGACAAATATAGTGGAAAAGGTAAGTGATGCTGACCTTGATATTAATGCAAAATTATTAGAATGGTCTAAAAAAAATTTCAAAGTAAAGTGAATGAGAAAATCTCTGGTGATATAGCACTTACACAAGTTGTATTGACAACTAAGGTAGAAAGTGTGAAGAAGGCACTTGAGAACATTTTCTCACTGTACACCAAATTGTGCAATCCCACACTCTTCACACAAGAAACAAAGAATCACATCTTGAGCTTGGAGAGTAACATATAGTCATCAAGAGCTAAATTGCCCATGACTCCAGCTCAAAGTGAGAAGCATTTTAGGACTTTATTGCAAACCCAGAGTCAGATAGCAACATTATCTATAGAAGAAGACAACATAAGGGCCAAACTGGTCATCATCCAAACTACATTGACTCCTCACACAAGAAACAAGGAATCACATCCTAAGCTTGGAGAGTAACATGTAGTCATCAGGAGCTAAATTTCCCATGACTCAAACTCAAAGTGAGAATCTTGGAGAGTAACATATAGTCATTAAGAGCTAAATTGCCCATGACTCCAACTCAAAGTGAGAAGCATTTTAGGACTTTATTGGAAACCCAAAGTTAGTTAGCAAGATTATCTATAGAAGAAACCAACATAATAGCCAAACTGGTCATCATCCAAACTACATTGAATCTTCACATGGAGATTTTGTAGAAGGAGTTAGGCTATGTAGAAATTCTTATGAAGAAAGACCCCAATATTTCTACATTAGATGGCCTAGTTCACCTTGCTGCCGAGTTGGCCATCCAAATTAAGTCTTTGGATGGGGATGCTGCTCTTAAAATTATCCTTGAGGTCCATAAATCTTTCTTGGACAAATACACTATTAGTGTATAGCCCATTGACATTAGTGTCAAAAAGGGGGAGAAAGTAAGAGAGAGTAAGAGCATGGGGGAACAAGTATGAAATGAAAGAGTATCAAAAGACTATCAGTTGAGGCATATCTACTCAACAGGAGTAAAATTTTGAGTATAGAACTAGATCTAACAACTCAGGGGGAGTTGTTAGATTTTGAGGTATAAGTTGTTGCAAAATTTTGATATTTTGAAATTTTGTATAGTAGCTGAATAAGAGATATTTTATGCTCATAAGAATAAGGATATCAATGCATGACCAAGTATTTTTGACACTCATATCAAAGAGACAGAGAGATTGTTGATCTCAGATTGGTTTTTAAAAGTGAGTGTCTATACACTTAAGTCATTTACCTAGTTCATGCTGAACAAGTAGTATATGCCAAGCACAACATGTATAAGATAGCATACCGAGTCTACAATGAGTGCCAAGTCACTCATGTTCCAAGTAGATAGTGTATGCCGAGTGATTTAGGAGCCGAGCAAGTAGTGCATGTCAAGTCATTCAAATGTCAAGTCATAGTATAGAAACCAGTCTATGACGAGCATCAGAGACTTCAGATGTTGAATAACATAGTTTTGTTGTAGTTGTTTATACTGGCACAAACTACTATGTAAACCATTTTTGAGTTGATTTATAGATTGAATTACAATCTTTTAGAGATAAGGAAAAATATTAAGTTGGAATCCCTATGAAGTACATGCATCTAATCAGGTAAAGGGAAGGTTTAAGCGAAAAAATGGATGAATCACAGCTATTGATTCATACCTAACCTTAGGTCTTCTTAAGGAGGACAAACCCTAAACTTCATATGCATGAAGAAGGAGCAAAGAGAGAAGTTTACATGTGCAAATAGAGTATTCATGGTGGCCAAGGAGTTGTGAATTGAAATTGCATTCTAGAACCAGTTAAAGGAGAATAGAGGAAGGAAATAGTATACAATAGAGAGACATTTGATCAAGAAGGATCAAGAATACATCAATTTAGAGGTGATCTGTCATCAAGAAACAAAGTGCTAAACACAACATCAATGCTAAGTCATTCTAATAGGTGAATTAGTAAATCTCTTAATAGAGTAGTCCTAATAGGCTATATTGAAATCCTCTAACAAGGTGCTTACTCAATTGTGAGTTAAAGTCCTTTAACAAGGCACATTTTTAATAGGGTGTTGAAATCCTTTAATAGGGTAAGACTTAATAGTCTACATAAGTCTTTAACAGTGTAAACCTTTCAAAAGGTAGATCATGTCTCATAATCAAATATTGTAACCTTCATTGGATAGACTTTATTACTATAGTAGTGAAGATTTGTGGGTGTCATCCTCACCGTAGTTTTACCTTCTCATTAGAGGGTTTCTGGGTAATCATATCTGGTGTCATATATGTGTGAATGCTTACTTGTTTACATGATTTAGATGTACATGCTTTACATGGTATTTTAGTTTACTTATTAAATGTATGAGATGGATGTGTGGTGAATGTTTCATAGGTCAAAATTTAAACTACTAATTCACCCCCCCCAGAAGTTTACCTTTCCTATTGCAATTCCAACAAGCTAGCTTAGTTTTCTCTTGATCAGGCCAACTAATATGAGATTCAATGACTCATATTTTCATGAGCTATCTTCCCATCTCCTTCAAAGCATGAGATGTTTCCATGTGTCACCTTTCTGGTGCTTCCTCCTACCGTAATGCCTCCATGAGACCCAGAAGCCCAAAATTGTATAATATGCTACCATGTGTCTTCATCTAAATATTTCTTCATACTGTAGAGTTGCCACGCGATGGGGGTCCCATCTCTAGCTTAAGTCTACCCAAAATGCATATGAATAGATTGATGATGGAGATTCCACAAAGTGTTAAAAAATCATCGTTCATTTGGTCAAATGGAATTACATGAGATGTTGCCACACATCTCCATTTTGGAGTTTCTTCATGCTGTAATAATTCTTCAACACTATGGAATTTAGAATTATGCCACATGGTGGGGAGGATCTGCATCAATGACTGCATTTTAATATCTTATTGGGGAGATTTCCCACGACATCTGGACCATCCATTTCAAAGAGGAGACCTTCATCAATGGTTAGTGTTCAAATTTAGGAAAATTAGATTTATTCCCTACAATCAACCCTACATGTTGTGGGTCGATAACATGTCTTGTTATCCCTTCCCACATTTTTTGGCCATTTCATGCCATCAAGACCAATTATTCAATGCCTAGCTACTTCTTGGGTCTTGATTGGCATGGTGCCGACACACTCCATTCCTCTTTAATGCATATAATGATCATATTATAGTGATTTGATCTCTTGGAGCTAGGTGCATAGATTTCAGTCTCTTCCTATCACTTCCACCATCAGATTGCACTCCACGATTATATTTCTTTTTGATTCTCAGTTACTACTTTCGTCTATAACTCAACTCCACCTAGTTGCAGTTTGAACTCAATGTAAAAATTAGAGTTATGCCTAAACTCTTTAAAAGGTAGTTGTAAATATTTTTTAAGGGTTATTCTTTGTTCTTCTATGCCTTACAATAATATAATTCTCTATTTTTTTACCCATTCTCCCATTTTGTATCTATGCATATTTCTTGCCTTATGCTAAATGTTTCCTTTTTATTATTTTCTCAAATTTTTATGTTGAATCTACTTTCTTATGGATGTTATGTAAGTGAATTCACATTCCTTTTAGCATCTCATTTGATTAGATCTTCATATGAGTCTTTAGGAAATAAATTGAAGCTAAGACTTGCATATGTTTTGAGGGTTTTATTGATGTGTAGTGTATTCATAAGTGTAGGTAGTAACCATGCTTCTATCTGATGCATCACCCCCTTTCATTTCTATAATTTCTTTCATGTTCTCCTTCTCCCTTTTCCCTCAAAGTGGTAGAGTAGGTGCATCTTGATAGTAAGGAAGCTGAACTTCTCTAGAGATTTAGCCTTAGAGTGCAAGTCCCACACTTGGAGGTTGTTTCCATTACACAAGGTTGCTTGAGAGTCATACCTCAAAAAAGGGTGCAAACATTTATGTCAACAGGCATACCCCAAAGTAGTGTTGTGTTTTACCACTTTGTAGAATGCTTTGATTAGCACATGTAATGCAATGCACCTTATCTACTTAAGTATCTTTGGTTAGAGGAATTACCACTAATTTACCTCTAAGATATTTATGAGCATCTTTTGGTAATGGTTTTGTGAAAATATCAACAATTTGTTCCTTTGTATTCACATATTCTAGCTTCAATTCTTTGTCTGAACTAATTCTCTTGAGTAGTGATACTTGATAGCAATGTGTTTTGTCTTAGTGTGCATCAATTGATTATTTTAAATGTTGATAGCACTTGTTTTATCACAATAGATAATAGATCTATAATATCTTCTTTCATACATTTCAACAATTTCTTAATCAACATTATATCTAAAAAATTCACTACAACTCCCATATACTCAACTTGAGCTGTTGATTAGAAAATACATTTTTGCTTCTTACTTGTCCATGACACCAATATTTTTCCTAGAAAGAATTCACCTCCACTAGTGTTGAAAATTTTTCTCCTACTGTAAGATTAGAAGGTGTTAAAACTTTATTAGCATATGCAACTTATTTAGGATTTAAAGTTTATCAAATGGATGTAAGATTTGCATTCTTGATGAGGAAATCTACATAGAACAACCTGAAGGTTTTGTAGTTCCTAGTAAAAGAGATATGGTCCACAAATTACACAAAGCATTGTATGGTCTCAAGCAAGCTCCCAGAGCTTGGTATGAAAGAGTTCATAACTACTTGATAAAGATTGGTTTTCAAAAAACAAATGATAACAACAATCTATATATCAAAGAAGGACTAGACAAGAAGGTTGCATTGGTAGAAATATTTGTGGATGACACTTTTTTCATAGGAAATGATGACTTGTGCAAAGCATTTTAAGAAGAAATGAGTAAATAATTTGAGATGTCTATGTTTGGAGAGATAAAATTCTTTGTTAGATTGCAGATCCAATAGAAGAAAGATGGTAACTACATTACTCAATCTAAATATATCAAGGAGATACTAAAGAAGTTTTGGATGGAAGATTCAAGACCAGTTGGAACTCATATGTCTATTGGACATAAGCTTTTCAAAAATGATGATTCCAAGGAATTATATCAGACCACATATAGATCAATGATTGGAGAATCACAATATGTAGTGCAAACAAGACTTGATATTGCATTAGCAGTTAGTATGGTGGCAAGATTCTCAAAAAAATCACATGATGGAAATCAAGAGAATCATGAGATATCTAAAAGGTACTAAAGAATATGGATTATGCTACAAAAAAGGAGGAAATTTGGATTTGAAAGCATTTGATGTTGATTGGGTAGGAAGTGTTGATGACAAAAAGAGCATTAATGGTGGATAATTCATTCTTGGTAAAAGACTAGTGTCTTGGACAAGCAAGAAGAAGAATTATATTTCTTAGTCCATAATAGAGGAAAAACATGTAGCAGCAATAGTTAATTATTCTAATATTGTTTGGTTCAAGCAATAATTGGTAGGTATGAAGATAGAGATCAAGGATCTAGTGGTTATACTGTGATAACACTAGTGCAATCAATATATCAAAGAATCCTATGATGCATAACAAAACAAAATACATTGCTATAAAATATTATTTTTTGAGAGAATTGGTACAAGATAAAGAGGTAAGATTGGAATATGTCAATACTAAATAACAAATTACATATATATTCACTAAGCCATTACCTAAGGATGCATTTCTGTATCTAAGAGTCAAATTAGGGGTCATTCCCCTATCTAAAGCTCACTAAATGAAGTTTAGTGATGCATCAACCAAACCATGTTGAAGACTAGATAGTTGATGCAGTATTGACAAGGGCACATTGCAAATGAATCAGTACCTAAAGTAAATTGAAATTCACTTAATATTGTCTTTAGCATGAGATGTCAAAGAGGGAGAAGTTTACTATCATATCTCATAGAAATTATATAAAGATAAAGAGAAAGAGATGTCAAAGAGGGAAAATGAACTTGGTCTAATATCAAAGTCAGAGTTTGCTATCAGAAGAAGATGTTAAAGATAGAGTTTTGCTGATATAGGGAGAAACTAAAGGTAGAAGGAGTTCACACTAATAGAGGGAGTTCTCATGGATGAGAATCATAATGAAAGTAAGGATATGTTCCTTATTTTATTCTTACTCTAAAATTTTATTGCATTATGACATGTTGTGTTGCCATCAATGCCAAAGAGGGAGATTGTTTAAAATAATTGGTTAATTGTGTATTGTCTTTGATGTTACACAAAATGTTGTATCATTTCCAGTCAGTGTATGCCAAGCTCACTTGAGCATTGAAGACAGTTTCCTATGTATGCGGAGCATTCCAAAGTTTGTCTAGTTCAAAAGACAGTGTTTACTGAGTTCACTCGGGCGACAAAGGAAAATTTATAGAAGTTGAGTGTTAACTAAGTTCACTCAGTTAATGAAAGAAATGTTGGATGGAACTAGTGTTACCCAAGCTCACTCAGTTACGAAAGGAACTTTGTGAATATGATGTGTTAACCAAGTTCACTTGGTTAACACAAGAAAATCACTTTGAGTTAGTATCTACTGAGTAGGTTTAGCTAACGAAGGATTTTCTCGTTTTGGCATATTGAGTTCAATTGATTTTTTTGTTGGTTCTAGCTGACTTAGAAGATGAATATTAATTATTCTAAGTTGTATTCAAGCCAACTCAATAAATGTGTAAGATATAAATATAAGGTCAAGTTAAGGATTGAATGTGTGGAACATAATTGAAGATTTGATGATGCTTAGAGGAATAAAATTAGAAGGATAAGTAGAATATCCTTGTTGAGCTACAAAGATACATTAGATCAGGAAGGATTAAGTATACAAGCCAAAATTGAGATCTGTAATCAGCAATTTAGTTGCATAAGAAATTAGATCATCTCATTGTTACTCTCTAACCATTGTAGAAGTTATCTAAATCTCTTAACAGAGTTGGCTTAACAACTATTTGTAAATCCTCTAACAAGGTGGCATTTCTATTGAAGTGTCTAAAGACCTCTATCAAGGCCACTCCTAATAGGGTGATTAAATCCTCTATTAGGGTCACACCTAACAATGTATTTTGTAACCTTTAACAAGGTTGGCTCCTAACATGACTCACTTCAAAAGAGTGAAAATCAGTAACTAGTTCTAATTGGTGTTTTTTTTCCAAATTGGATTTCCACATTAAATCTTGGTGTCAATTGTGTTAATGCTATTTCTTTTATGTGTATGAAACTAAGTTAAAGTAAGATTAACCATAGATAATATATTAATATTTTCATGTTAAGCATCTGTTGAGTTATTTTAGTATTTATCGAGTTACAACATTTGTTAGTGTAAACTAAGTATCTGTGTGTTTACCAAGATAGAAAGAGTTCAGTGTACATAGAGTTTTGATTTGTGTTGACATCTAAGGGATTTGGGATTTATTTTTGTACTAATTGATTTACCCCTCCCCTCTCAGTTACTCCTCTTATATTTCCAACAAATAGATCTAGGTAGAATAAGTTTCCTCTTGTCTGCTCACTAGTTCCCATTAGCTTACCATCACCATCATGTATTTTGGCCTTTTTTTTTTGTAAAATTCAACTTTGCAACCTATCTTGTTCAGCTGTGAAACATTCAACAAATTGTAGGTAAACATTGTCAAATGTTATCTTGTCAGTCAGTTGAATAGTGCCTTTACCTTTTATAACACATGGGATATCATTACCAAATTTAACACATATACCATCATATGGACCTATATATTTAAATTTTTCTTTATCACCAGTCATATAATTGGAACATCCACTATCAATTATCCATCTATAACTTTTGTTCACATAAGAAATTAATGTAGTTTTCTCATCTTCATTAGAATCTTATTTCATAGCAACATAGACAACTTATCATCATCATTATTAGATTCATTATCAGTCTTTTCTTTAGCAATATAACAATATTTCTTACTTTTTTCATCCTTGCTTCTCCTATAGTCTTTGTCATCTCTTCTTCCTTTGTACTTGCTTTCCTTCCTTTCATCTTTATCTTCTTTGTCATGGCATCTAGCAGCCGTATGAACAACTTTGTTGCATGAAAAACAAATGATAGGTAATTTACCTCTGTATTTACCTCTTCCTCTTCCAAACCTTTTTTCAATGAGGGCTTCAAGTTCATCAATATCGTCATCAGAACTATCACTTTCACTCTTCACATATTTTTCTTTCTTCTTGCTAAGAACAAGTTGTGACTTGAAAGCATATTCAATGGTAGAAAGTGTATAGTTATCAAAATTAGACATCCTAGAAGTAGTAAGTCTACCAATTACACCTTCTAAGGTCAAGTTGTTATTTGGTGTGTATCTCAATTCTTGTATTGCAGAGATTCTAAAGGCATAGATAGGGAGTAGAGTCCTCAATACCTTTGTTATCATTATCTCATCTTTTATTTCTCCATTTGCACCTTAAATAGTAGTAACAACCTCTTTAACTCTTGTGTAGTATTGTACTATGTTCTCACCTTCCATCATTCTCATGTCATCAAATTTTCCGCTTAGGCTTTCTAATTTGGCTCTTAAAACATTATTATCACCTCCATATATGGTCTTCAATTTGTCCCACATCTTCTTTTCAATATTGCAATATTTTAGGTCATAAAACTCAACATATCTTAGGGCTGAGGAAATCTCCAACATTACTTGGTTGTGATCTAACTTCTATCTCAGTTCATCAGAAGTCAAAGGAGTAGTTGTTACTTCTACATATTTATTTTCTAGAAACTTGACAATAGCATCACTGATACTAGATATGTGCAACTTCATCAAGGTTTGGAATGCAGGAAAATTCTCCTTCTTTAGCTTGGGTACATCTCTCTTGTTTGCCATGATCTTTGGCATTAAGTACCTTCAAAATTTTATTTGTAAGCATTAGGGGGGGGGGCGGGTGGGGGTGAATTAGTTACTCAAGGTCTATATGTAATATTTGAACAATTAAACATTAATCACTTCACTGTTATGTTGCTTATCCTATTGTTGTTTGGTCACTACTATAAAAATGTCATAAACATAACTTGCATAGCATCGTTAAAAAATTATCAAATGTAAACATTCATAAAAAATTCATCACAATTTGACACTAGGATATTATGTGGAAACCCAATCTGGAAAAAACCACCAACAACATGTCACTCTTTTTCACTCTTTTGAAGTGAGATCTATTAAGAACCAAACCTATTAAAGGTTGCAATACACACTATTAAATGTGACCTGGTCAAAGGATTTAATCACCCTATTAGGAGTGGCCTTATAAGATGACTTTGATCAGTCCATTTAGTATGTCACCCAGTTAAAGGATTTACACAGACTGTCAAGTCTTCAAATGATTGTTAGGTCAATCTCTATTAAAAGAGTTTCAATGTAAACTATCTACAATGATAAGAAAGAAAATAGTAGGTTTGATCTATGTGATTACAACTCACTTTTGCGGGTTCACTAATAAACCTTTTACTGTCATCTCTAATCTTGATCTTCTTGGTCACCCTTCAAGCAATCAGTCCACTTTTCTCATCAACACTTAAGCCTTCTACTCTAATTTTCTTATCAACAACATCATATCTACAAGATTTCTCCTTTAGCTTTGCATTCAGACACTTGTGTGCTTCTGATCAACCTTTCTCTATATGTCTCTCTTCACATACAAACTTGCTCATACACACACTAGCTTGGCTCAGCTTGTCTTGACTAGAAATACCTGGACATCATGCTTAGTGATTGATTCTATATATCTTTAAATAGGAAATTCATACTTTACCATTTTTTACATCCACCATAGATCTTAGAGTTTACGATCAAATTCAACTCAATTCAATGTATATGTTCATCTTCTTGATCATCCTCTATAAAATTCTCTAGAATCTGTCTATTAGGTCTTTACCTAATCACTTCCTTGAATTTAATGATCCAAATCATCAATCTTATCTTCAACACATTTTACATCTCCCAAGAAATCAACTAAATTAGCTTGATCTTACAATTTCTTTGAATTCTATTCTCTTACTATCTCTTGACAATCTCTAAGCACTGATACTCAATCAACACTGCAATACTTAGTCTTTGTAAAGCTTCTTGCTCAACATCAACTAACTCACTCAGTCGATGTTAATTCTTGGTCAACACTAGATTTTCTTAGCACTAATTGTAGCTTGGTTAACACTAGCATTACTTAGTACTCCTTAGTATTTTGCTCGTTCTCTCAGCTTAGCCTAGCTTTCTTGACATAAATAGTTACTTCTCTTTATCAAAGTCTATTTGATCAAATGTCCATTGTAACTTCCTTTTCATAGCTTCAACCTTTGCTCTAGGTGCTATAGTTATGAGTAACTTCACAAATCCTCTTCATCAATCAAATAGACATGACATTTAGATTAGAGAAATATGTCTCATGCATAGATTTGACATCAATAATAAAACAACAATTTTTCCAATTGTAAGTTTCCAACAGGTGCAACTTTTTTTCAAGTATCACCTTTGCATATAGTTTTGTAGATGTGTATCTAAAATGTAGAAGCACTAATAAGGTACATGTTGTTGGTATAATGCCTCAAAGAGATATTATCCCATGGAAATTAATTTCCATAAAATTTGTATAAATACATGTAAAAGAATGAAAATTTTAAACAAAAGCACTTGAAATGTATAAAGCCAAACATTCTATCTATGTCCTGCCTACTCATGTCAAAATGAGAGCTTTGGAATAGGGTGTGGAAACTCATCCAAGTGAAATTATAGGATATTTCTATGGCAAAAATATGTTGGAAATCTTGTGGTAGAAAATCATGCAGAATGTGGAATTGTAGACAAAGAACCTAAATTTTTTGATAGAATTTTGCAATTAGATGTCTTGTCAAGGAATGATATGATTATAAAATGAGTGCAAGAATAATTTCACAAAGAGTATTTGATGTCCACATTTTGTCTAAACATACCATCAAAATAGCTACTAAACTAATCCACCCAAATCTGAAACACTATCAAATTATGTTGGTGTTTGCATCATGCATATGATTTGCTAATAAAGTCAATTCAATATAGCATAAGTGTGAATAAAGTATTTATAGTCAAATTTAGATAAAATAACTCAAGCATCATCACTAAGCACAAATTAATTGTTCAAGATTAAACATAAAGTACCCCTATATGCAAGCCTTGTCAATGTGTCCATATACTAATTTATTTGTACATGAAATAGAATATAATTTTAATGCTAGTCTTTTCAGAAGAAAAGGGGGTTTTTCAAAATGGAATAGACTAATAAGATATCAAATAGTTCATAAACTGTGTAGATTTGACACATTCAAGATGAGAATACTTACACAAAATGAAGTTGAAACATGCCAGACAAGTTGAGTATTGGCCCTTCTAGTTTGTTATTTGATAGTTGCCTGACAATGCCACATTCAAAATGCACTTATGAGAAAAGAGATAGAATGAATGAAATTGATTAAATAATGAAGGTATGTTAGTTTGATATTCACTTGGTTTCAAAAATACTTTAGTATTCTCTACTTAACAAGGCCAACCAAATGAAGGTGGAAGCTTATTTGGCCTCACACCCCTCCCCCTAACATCAATCTAAATTCCCTGTTAATATCTAATTACATACTTCATTCATTCATTCATCCATTTATGAACTATAACATTCATTAATATGATAAAAAATTCATTAATACTAAACACTAATCAAGAATTCATTAACACATAACAATATTCATTAACATGACATAAAATTCAATATTAATATGCAAAATTCAAAGATAATTACTTAAAACAATGTTCTTTCATTATCCAACAAAGTTTATCAAATAGCATTTCTTAAAAATCATTTTTTTTCTTAGAATTCTTAAGGAAAATGCTGATAGGAGCATCAATGTCTTCCTCATTCTCCTCCTCTTGTGGTTGTAATGTCAAATTATGATTCTTCCTCCTACTTTAAGGAGCACGGGGCTGCTGCACTAAAGGGAGGTATGCTGCAATAACAAGTAAATGTGTTAAATTTACATACATTTTTTTACTGTAACAAGTATTTAATTAACCAATAGAACATAACATGCATTTTTCTTTACCTGGCAATGACACATCATGTAAAGTAACATTTTGATCGACTACCACCTCGACATGTTGAACACTTCAAACATGCTCCACTCGTTCACCATGATATTCAACATGCTCTAAACTGTTCAAAAAAAGGTTACACAACCAATTGCAATTGAAGATGTTTAATTCTATTGGTAATTGCATAATTTATTTCTAATAGCAAATTAATACCTCCACCACTATTATGCACATCATGGCCTTCGTCACATGTAGATCCTGTGATAGGATTTGAAGGTTGCAGTAAAATGGCATGCACATTGTTATCATTGTTTGATATATAAAATATTAATAGTCAATTTATGTTGGAAATTAACACCAAACATGGATTTCCTCAAATTTTCAATATGATTTATTTTTAGTTTAACCAATTTATCTATATCTTATCTAGTGCACTAGATTCTTTAGTATGGCTTTCAAATTCTTGGGATAGGCGTACATTCACAACTTTATAGCCTTCCTTCAAGGCATTTTTTTGTCTTCATCCATGGGCTTTACATTGAATTTTTTTCTCGGTATTTCTTGCTTAATATTGTTATTTTTTCATGAATGATTTGATTAAACAATTTTTTTTGCAACCTTATATTAAAAAAATTGATATGAAATTCCATTGCTTCAACTTACAAGTCAAGAGTGAAGTTTTATATAGCCACTAGATCCAAGTTTGTGTTGGCCAACCTCTTGTACTCTTGCTTTGATAGATTTTGATGTGTCTTGTAGTCCATGAAAAGGTTTAAACATGTTAGATTATATATTTACAAAGATCACTAATTAGTGCATGATTAAATTCTACTTAATACTATCATGACATACCTTATTTTTCTCCTCTTCTAGTTCAATTCCTTTATCATGTAGCCTTTTCTCTTTTTTATCTTCTATTATTTCATTCCACTCCATCGATGGAATCGTAGGAGGATGCTCATACTTTGTGTTATCCTTTAGAGCCCTTCTATATTGGTCCCTCACAATCTTTATATTTTTGGATGGTCTTTTAAGAAGTAGGGCACTTTCAAAAGTTTTTTTTTTCCCAAAGTGGTCCTCTAAAGATGTAATGAGTTGATTTTTTAATTTAGGAACCTGTTCATTCCACCTTTTTTGAAAAAAAAAAATTATTAGATCAATAACTTTAATATAGTACAATAAATGGAAGGAAAGAAAAATATTATACCAATGGTATGAAGCTACATACCTTTTATGTATGGTGGGCCCAAATAGCTTCAATGTCATTTTAGAAAGAGTATCATAAAAAATATCATTTCCTAAAAAGACATCATGGGATGATCAGTCCAAAACAAGTTATGTATAAGTAAACTACAATTACAATGTAAATAATAACAATTTTAAAGTACCTAGAATCTTTGAGAGTTTTAATGGAAACATAGTTTTCTTGTTCAACAATAGTGACCCCACAAATGAACCAGTACTAGTAACATAGGCTGATCTAGGAAATGGTTTAGCTTTAGTAGTACTAGTCTCTATTCTTGATAAGCCTTTCATTGCCATCTCTAATCTATGTGATTACAACTCACTTTTGTTGGTTCATTGATAAGCCTTTCACTATATGCAGTCAACGGTATTGGAGTGGTGATCAAAGGAGGTGTTTGCACTTCATCATGAGATGAAGAATACATTGTTAGCAAAGATATTTGCAATCGATAAAGTTCAAATAGGGTACTAGAAGTATCCCAAATATAAGTTAAGTCAATAATGCATGCAAAGATTAAATGAATGTTTAAGGTTTAAGGATTATTTACAACCCTCACCATGTTGACAACATTTCACAGGTGTCAAAGATTCTTATAAGAAGACCACATCATATTTTAGGTCATGATCCATAAAATAATATAAAATATAAACATCTATTGAACTTTAATTATTTTTAAAGATTAATTACTACTTACCTTCATATGATTGACTCTATGTATTAATTCATATTTGAGTGCCTCTATCTCCTCAGTTTTGTTTTGTTTTAGGACAAGGGTAAGAATTTATTTATCATCTGAGTAGCCATGAGCTGGGGTTAGTGCTACATGCGATGTCATCTAAAAATGTTGCCTCAACGTCAGATCACATTTGATCTGCTGTCATTTTTCTTTTCCGTATTAATAAGTATCAAGTTGTGACATCAATATCAATACAATTCTATCAAAAAAACTCCAAATCCATAAATAAAAAGAACATAATAATATGACATTTGTTTCTATATAATTTTTAAAATTACACTAATTAAGGTTTATCTTTACTGAAGAAGGTGTGTGAGGAACACACCCGCCTGTGCCTTGTGGTGGGTCCATGTTGCTATGTGACAAATATTAGTAATTCTTAGCAATCAATGGCGAAATGAAAGTAATAGAATTACCAAAAAAATTTTAATAAAATAGTAGATTTTATATTGGAGTCAATATTAATAAGAGATAGTTGGTTTAAAATATGTTATACTTACCAGTCCCATGATAGTGATTTTTTTTGTGTGTCTACATGATTCAAATTTAAATCTATCAGAAGCTCTTCCCCTACACTTATTGATTTTATCACACATATGAAAACATGATTTCCCTCACATGCCTTGAATATATAATTCGATCACTTATTAGTTGATACAGGTCGAGAACTATTTATAAAACCTACAATATTCCCTATTGCTTTTGGCCTTCCATCAATATATGTAGTGAGCCTTTTATTTTGATAATTTACTTTGTATTTTATATAATTTGATGACAATGCATACCTACCCATACTTTTTTTTATATTACACAATCTATATCCAATTATTGCAATTGTAATAAGGTCCTACATACTCCATTAATTCAACAATTTTATTATAATTGACCTTTATGCCATCCATGGAAAATAATCCCAATTCATGTAATGAATATGGATCTATGCAATATATCCTTTTGTTAAAAGAAAAATTAGTGTTAATTAGATGTGGTTCCTTAGGTACCCATTTGTTTTGAAGATTTGTGTACCTTAAGGGAACCTTCCTGTCACCTTTGGTCTCATTATCATAAGAACATGACCCCTCTCAGTAAGCAAAATTTGCATTTTTTTATTAAATTTTCTTCTAATCTGTTGACCTCTAGTTGATCACCTTATTTTAGACCTACTAGATGTCTCACTTTTGTCTTCTATTCCTGCATTTTCCTCACTCAAGAATGACATATCAGATAAATACCTATTTGGTGATATCTGCAATCCATCAAATAAGAGACATAGTAGGACTAAAGTTGATGTGGATGGTAAAGAGTCAACACACAAATAATAAATTATATTTATAGGGTCTATTGACTTATACTTTTTGATCCATGTCACTATAAATGATCCTAGTTAAAGGCATTCAATTTCTTTCATACGTAAATCATTTATCTTAAGTTAGCCAAAAATTATATGATATGTATGCTACAAATTACATAGAAGACAAAAATTACATGATACATTCATCCAAATCATTGTATTTTTTTAATTCCATACCTCTACTTTATGTATGGTACCTATGCAAAATCATTGTATATACTTTATTGTATTAGTGTTCAACACATAATAACTTAATTAAAAAAATATACAAGTTAAAAAAATTTCTATTAATAAATCAATATCTCATACATGACATTTATCATACCTCAATATATACATTTCATTGATCATATAATTGATCATCCTCTTCATCCATGTCATCATCATGACTATCATCGTCATCATTATTATCGCTCTTGTCCCCTTCATCATTGTTTTTGTCATCATAAACATCACAACCAACACCACCATCATCTTCATCACCCTTATCATGCCCATCATCATCATGAATGTGATCATCATCATCATCACCATCATTAGCATCACCAGAATCATCATCACCTTCTTCTTCTTCATCATTGTGTAACAGTCATTCATGATCATCATTTACTTCATCTTCTAATTCTTTAGTATCTTCCTCTTCCATCACATTATACTTTATCATCCTTCCTCTTGAATCATGTCTAATGACAAATGACCAACTTGGTTTATGTAGAATGCCAAAGTAAAACACTTGCTCACATTGGCTTGGAAGAACATGGGGCTCGTCTCCAACTAGCTTAACTAACCTTGTATTATTCATTGTAAATTCACTATCATGTTCAATAAAAATCCTATAAGGATCATTTTGATTCAACTATAGCCTATACCATTTGACAATAAATAGAACTAATTTGAATGAGTTAAAGTCACACTCAAATATATCATTCAAAATTCTATAGTATCAATTTTTAGATTGTTGAGGATGTATGTCATTTCTAGATGAAATATTAGTGACCTCAAAGAGTACACTTATCCAAAAATTACAAGTTTTCTTCATTTCATCTAAATTTTTATGTGAAATTTATGGCCATGGTAGTACACAACTTTGTGGTGTTTGATCTGCAATGATTAAAACACATCAAGATTACTTGCATTGATCTATGAGTTGATATTAAACTTATGGATCATGATTAGTAATATTATATGTACCTTTCTACCTCTTTAACCATATACTAGATCAAGTACCACTGGCATACCATTGGGATCTCCATTATGATTAGCTTCTTTAACCAAAGATGCAACACCACCCCATGTTAATGAGTGACAATTTTTTTGAGATTGTTGAATCCATACCATCATCCAATCAAGATTGTTTGCAATATACAAATGTAGTACATCCTACTCATGACCAATTATAAAGAAAATAAATAGACCACCTAGAAACAACTGAAATTAAAAATTTATAAGAATTAATAAATTAAAATAACATCTTATAATTACCTCTCACTTTCCTCAATCTACCTTTCCCCATCAAGTACTCCCCTTTGAATTTGTTAATAGAGTTGGAATCCCAAATGTGATCTACATGGATATTTGCTACAAACTTGGGAAGATATTTACTAATGTACACCATGGTCAGGTATACCATATATCCCTCCACCATAGAACCCTCAAGACATGCTCTTTGTTGAACCGAGCCCTTCATAAATTTCAAGTGCCTCTCAACTAGCCACATTAACCTAGTTTGTATAGGCCCAAAAAATTCAATCTCCTCAACTTGATGTATAAGATAGTGTTCTTGAACATTGAAAAAAGTTGAAAAAAGTAGACACTTTTGCATTTCACACATAACCTGGAGAATTTTTCTCTTCCAATATTTTATATCTTTTTTTATCAATTTCTTTAGATAATAACCACATAAAAGAGATTCAAAATGCAAGAACATATAAAGAAGATTTTAGAAAAAGATACAATAAATTACATAAAAAGTAAAGCAAGTCGTAAATATAATATGATCTGTACAAAAAATCTAAGAAATAGCACTTCTAACCTCATGTATTTTCTAAGATCACATATAACTTGTTTAACACCGTGGTTAAACTGATGTGGGAGGGATAGAGGTAGGATGTATTGCAATTATTAAAAAATGATCTTTTCATTATATTATAAAATAATACAATTAAAAATACATGCGATTTTACAAATATATTGTAAATAGAGAACATGACTTACCTTGACAAAGGTATGCCAATAATGTGTTTTCAACCCTAACCCAAAATCACCTTTCTTTGATACAAGATTGCTTATATTTGCAAAAAATCCTGTGATTTTTTTTTTTTTTAATGACTTCTTTTAATGCATTACTTTGCTGCTTTGTCAATAACCAAGGAAGGGTACTCATATTTATGCAGTCTCCATTGCTATTTGATTCAATGAAAATTTTTAGTACATGATTAGATTCATGAATGCCATTATGAATTTTGACAATTTTTTCTTTGTCATGCCTTCCATCCAATATTTTCCATAGTGTCTTTGTTACATTCTTTCCAATATGCATAGCGTCAAACAAATGCACGACTGGGAGATCCTTGTAGTATGACAACTTACTAAATTAAAAAGGATAACTTTTTATTCCTCCAATAAGTTGGTCATTGATGCTTTGATGACCTTCATGGGCATCAATTACATCATTACTAAATAAAATACAATATCAAAATATAAAATTCAAACAAAAATCATCAGATGGAATGATATTACCTTGACGATTTAGTATATCGTATTCTAACTTACACAGATGAGGTGTCATTCTTCTTGGCCTTGATGTTGTCTCTTCTTTCCCATTAAAATATGTTTTTTAGTAATTTGATATTTATGATTATTGTGAAGAAAGTGCCTAAAATCATCAAAAACCTACTTTCCTAAACTTCTTAAATGATGAGATTTCATCTTCGGACCACAAATTGGACATCAATTTTTTTCCTTTATCTGAAAACCTAAAAGATCATGTACAATTATCATGCGCAACTTAAACATACAAAAATAATGTGTAAGCACTATCACATACCAAAAATATGTGATTTTAATAATATAACATACCACAAAAATGAGTTAGCCTAGGGGCATCATGTATTGTCCATGCAAGTATTGCATAGAATTGAAATTGTCTTTGTCCTATTGATCTAGAGATGTCATACATAGTGACTCCATTCCATAACTTCAAAAAATCGTCACTAAGGGGATTAATATACATATTCATATATTTAACTTGGTACTTACTTAGTTGAATGAACATAAACATTACATAAATATTATGACCATTTTTATGTGGTGTTTATAAATTAATTTAGATAACTATTAAATGCAAAAATACTTGGTATAATTATTGAAAACATAATGTGCTCCCTTTTTATGGACATCCAAGGAGGAATGTTATTGTTAATAGCAAAAACATGCCACACTAAGTAAATAGATCTCATATCTCTAAATGGATTGACACCGTCTGCTGCCAATCGAAGCTTTAGATTACAAGGTGTTTTTTTAAGTACTAGCCACCTATCTTCTATGTCCTTAAATACATAACCATCCATAGAAATTCCTATATTGTCATCTTGACTTCAATTGTGCACATGTTAATACATAAATTGTGCCAAGCTAGTGCACTTGAATAATCATTCAAGACGCGGAATAATGAGAATGTACCAAAAAAACTTGTGAGGCACCTTCTTTTAATTTGATCCAACTGATATCTACTGATATGAAAACTAGGGCATTTTGTTGCAAATTCATGTTGTTTATGATATAGAATGTGATCATTGGAACATGCACGTATTGTTTGATACTTCATTCTAATTTGATTCATAATAGTAGATAATTCTTGGTATGAATGAGGTAGAATGTTTGATGGTGGTAACAAAAATTCACTTATCAACCTACAACAACAAATATGATTTGTTAATATAATGAATAGTAATGGCATGCTAAAATTGAAGATAACAAAAATGAAATACCTTAGCATACATAACATTGCTACATTGGATAAATCATTCATAACCTTCAAGTTCAACAAGAAAACTATAGCAGAGAGAAGAGTTGTTTGGGAACCTTGGTCTAGGGGTTTGTATGCCTTCTTAGGTATAAGTATATCAAGACCATATTCATCATCATTATCAGATGCACTAGTACCATCATTATTATTAGATTAATTAGTACCATCATCATGATCATCTTGATCAACTACACCAATGCCATCTTCTTCAATCATGTCCTCTGGCACATTATTAGCTATGCCAATACCATCATCTTCAATTGTGTTCTCTGTTGTAGGATCATCTTCTTCCATGGGAGAATTATCCTTGCCTTGGATATTCACACCTCTATTTTCCTCTAGTTGGAAATCCACATTCACCAATCGATAAAAATTGTGCTTCCCTTCAACATGACCATGTTGCTTACAATGACTCTAGGTTGGTCTGATTATAATTATTTTATTCTTTAAGCCCTTACACTTTTTGCAAGGACAATTAAATTTATCAACTTTTCTTTAGAACTAAGACTACAATGTAGCTATTGTCTCGTTATTTTGTTTTGGGTTCATATTGGTAGGTATGGTCTTTCTTCATAGGAAAATATTTGGGCTATAAATGTACAAAATATAATCATTAAAGCATTAATAGTATCTTGTATATAATTTAAAATAATTAAATATTACAAGATTATACAAGATTTAAAAATACACACACAAATCATGCTCAAAAGATTAGGCCAACCAATTTGCACATTCCTTCCCAAATCATCTTCATTTCCCCTTTATTTTTGAAAATGTCTTTTCCATAATTTCCAAAGCTTACACATTTGTCCATCTAGTTTCAACAAACTCCTTATAGTGACCTATTCTAGTGTTTATTTAATTGCTTGAGCTCTCCTCATTCAGGCCTCATTAATCAACCATGTGATTGCATGTATCCCTTAAAATTACTAATCTAGATATTTCTAATAGTAAAATCATTATTATTGAAATTATGATGCTATTTTTGTCATCTAGCGGATAGTTTTTATCTTCTATGCACATGGAATCCCCCAGACTCATTTACTCCCACACATTAACCTAGGGCTTTCTCTAGCAATGACTTCTTGGAATAGTTTGCAAACATTATCCTTTACTCTTATCACCTAGCATCTTGGCCCACACCTATTTTCTCTACTTTCACTCTATTGGCCTATTCATGCATGATTTACCAGTTACTAGTAGATGCACCTGAAATAGTATGCCCACCTTCAAGTAAGCTTGATCTTGTCCACATCAACACCACCTACACACTAAAATAATTTCATCAAGGCATAGTGATAACACCTCTATCTATTTTTTTTTGTCCCATTATAAGGGTGTCTTTATTAAAATGATTACAAAAATGAATAAGTAAGAGGGCAAAGAAAGAGGAATGAAATGGTAAGGGCAATACAACTAGCACAGTGTTATTTTGGGAATGTCTTTAGATATATTCACAAGGTGTAGGAGCCATGTGGTGAGGGAGAACCCTAACCATCTCCATTGAATTTTGAGTCATTTAAGTATATTTTAATTCATGACAGGATTAGTGAATAGTTATTTCTATTTCATGTAATTGTGTGTTCAATTAAAGTCATGTAGACCAAGGTTATGTTTCAGTCAATGTTGGTCAAAGTGAACATCAAAGACCCTAAAGGTGTAAAATGTCATGCAAGGCCATAACTGGATTAAAATTTGATGTTAAAATCCTCATTGTAAAACTTTGAACCTATTTGAGGTGCCACATAGGCATGTGGTAGCATCAAATGTCAAAAATGCAAAAAGTTGTAATATATTGCAAAGTTGTCATAAATGTTGTTGACAACATTTTCTTGCAAAATGATAGTTTTGGAATGTGAAGGGTCATTAAGCTTGTACAATTGGATAGGAGTCTTTAGGAAGTTGAAAATTCATTTTCTATGGCATACATTATGCAATCCATTGTAATGATGAGGGGTAGAAGGGCATGGTGTGGTTTTTGAATAAGTTAATCAGTTTTTGGTTATGGTGAAATCAGACTGGGTACTTTTATTTGACTATAATTTTAAATTTTCTCCCTTTCCTCATGGATGTTATGGTTCTTAATATTTCTATATAGTTTAATGAACTCTACAAACTATGTATATTTTTAGAGTGAAGTACTCTAGTGACTATATGATCTTGTTGTGTTGAGTTAGGGAAGGTTTAAAGATATTCCTTATTGTTTGAAATTTCACTCTCACAGATTCACACCATAACCCTAATCTTGATAAAGGATTTTGATAAGAATTTATAAGATATTTGTTGTTGCATGAAGAATACAATGAACCGGTACTAAGGAAAATGTGACAAACTTCTTAATAGTTTGCATGTGTGTTAGGGACCTTACATGCACTCATATAAGGTTGAAGAACCCATTGAAAGAGTTGGATAGGCAAGATAATGAAGATTTGGTGCCAATTTCTATAAATGGAAATGAAACCCTCATGGGTGTTGATATCTAATTGAAAAGATCATTTGAGTAGAAAGATTGTTGAAGAAGACTATCTATTTCAATAATTGTTTTGTCATAGATGTCAAACTTGCTACATGTTGGTAAGACAATTGTTTATATGTTTCAAGCACTATCACTTAGTTGATTGATGAGGAGGATTTGATCAACAAGATGTAACAAAAGTACCTAGAGGAAAGGTTGAGTTATGATTATGTATTGAAGTGCAAGAATTAGTTCAGACAGTGATAACATAATGTATTGATGATCTACTTAAGGTTACATAATGACTGGCTACACTTAGAAATTTTAGAAGAATAAAGTTAAACAGAGTTCATTTGCCAAGCTTGACCAAGTGGATAGTAGGTGCCAAGCAAAGTTAGTGCAAGATGAGCAAAAAGTTAGTTGGAGCCAAGTGAAAGAAAATTTTAGTGTATGCTGAGCAAGTTAGTAGATGCTGAGTAATTTTCAATTGATGTCAAGCACCAGTAAAATCTAGTTGATGTCAAGTGATTTTATAGTAGATCCTGAGTAACACAGTACGTGCTAAGCATCAGAAGGTTGATAATGCCGAGTTGCTGCATTATGACAAAGATCAAAGAATCGCCAAATAAAAGCTAACAAGTTTGTTTTCTTGGAACTTGTAAATCAAAAGAAAGATAAGATTGATGAGCTGGTGGCACAAAATCTTATGTAAACTATTTTGGAGGTGAATCCAAATGGATTCTAAGAGAAGTTTCTAGAGAAGACAAGATATGTGGTAGATACATTATATCCTACCTAATCCATCAAAAACCCTAATTTTGGTGATCGATAATGAGTAGGAAAAGTGTTCTAATTTCCTATATGTAGGAATGTTTGGTCATGAAAAGAGAGAGAGAGAGAGTTTTGATGTGAAAATCTAAAAGGAGAAGAAAAGGGGATTTGCTTCATCAAGTAACCCAAGTGAAGAAGTCTGCAATGGCATACTAAGCAAGAAGGCTTAAAGATGATGAATGCTTGAAGGGTGAACAAGCTATCAGAGCTACAAAGATTGGAATCCAAGTAGAGTTGATGACTGAATAGTGATCTATAATTTGCAAGAAAGGTTGTAAGTTCTATTAGATCAAAGCTCTATTGTTACTTTCTAACAATTGTATCAGCCTAGGGTAAATCCTTTGGAGTAAGGTTGACTTAACAGTGATTGGAAAATCCTTTAATAGGGTGGCATTCCAAGTGAATGGCCTAAAGTCCTCTAACAAGGCTCACTTTTTATAGGGTGACTAAAATCCCTTAA
This sequence comes from Cupressus sempervirens, assembly GCA_028749045.1. Classification (NCBI taxonomy): domain Eukaryota; kingdom Viridiplantae; phylum Streptophyta; class Pinopsida; order Cupressales; family Cupressaceae; genus Cupressus; species Cupressus sempervirens. Next base: position 425,457,528 of record CM053788.1, read on the forward strand.
TCAAGTCACATTTAACAGTGTGTATAGTAACCTTTAACAGGGTTGGCCTTTACCAGGGAATCACCTCAAAAGTGTGAAAAAGGAGTAGCATGTTATTAGTGGTTTTTCCCAAATTGGATTTCCATGTTAAAGTCATTGTGCAAATGCGCTGATAGATATATTGTGTTTCATGCTTTACATTTTTGTAAGTTGATTTGATAGTAACATATCAATTTTAGTTAAGACACAATGAATGCATGCATGGTTAAGAAATTTTTATGAGTTCACTAAATCGTGAAAAGTTTTATTTGTACATCTAGACCTTGAATAACTAATTCACCCCCCCCTCTTAGTTATTCTAAAAGAATTCCAAAAATTGGCATCAGAGCCATCTGCTTAAGAGGATTAGTTTTAAGGTACTAGAAGCACAAAGATCAAGATGTCAAAAAGAGAGGTACCCAAGCTCAATAGAGATAACTTTTCTACATGGAAAAGCTTGATGAAGCTACACCTTGGAGGACTTGGAGATTATGCACAATCTTGTATTGCAGTAGAATATGTTGATCTAGCAAGAGCCCTAATTGCTGAAGATTTGAAGAAAAAGAAAGAACACAATCAAGCGATGTTGGAGATCACCTCTACCCTACTATGCTGAATTTGATGATATCAAAGGCCTTAAAAATGAAAAATAGATGTGGGATTCCCTAGACACCATCTATGGAGGAGACAAAAATGTTCAAAGAGCCAAGTTAGAGAGCCTTAGAGGTAAGTTTGATGACATGAGAATGGAAGAAGGTGAGAATATTGCTCAATATGTTGTTGGAATAAAAGAAGTTGTTAGTGCAATAAAAGTTGCGACTAGTAAAATAGATGATGATACTGTGTTGAGTAAAGTCTTGAGAATATTGTTATCTATGTATGCCATTAGAGTATCTAGAATCTAGGAGTTAAGATGTATACTAGGAAATGATCTAACCCTTGAAGGTCTGGTAGAAAGAATCACTAATTTTGAGCTATCTAATTTTGACAACTACGGACCAGAGAGTATTGAATCAACTTTTAAAGAAAAAATGTTACTAAAGGATTTTGAGGAGGTAAAGTAGAAGAAGAAGAAAAGAAAGATAAAATATTCTTCTAGTGACAGTAACATAGATGAGGAAGACATTGTTGGCAAGAAGATTTCATAGAGGAAAAGGTAAGTTCAAAGGTAAGTTACCTATCATTTGTTTCAATTGCAATGAAGTTGGCCATATTGTAGCAAGATGTACATAGAAGAAGAACTACAGAGAAGGAAACAAGCACAAAAATAGAAGAGAAGATGATGGAAGAGACTACAAAGAAAAAGGTAAGAAGTCATGCTACATTGCTGATGAAGATGTCTCTAATGAAAATTATGATGAAGTGGTATATGTTGCAATGAAGGATGAATCTGATGAGGATGAGGCAACTGCACTTATGACTTGTGTGAACAAGAATGATAAATGGATCATTGTTAGTGGATGATCACATCACATGACTAGAGACAAAAGTAAGTTCATTACCTTAACCTATTATGATGGAAATAGTCTAAGATTTGGTAATGATGCTCCATGCTTGATAAAAAGAAAAGGGTCTATCAAACTCATAGATAAGATTTCATGTGACAATGCTTATTAAGTTGAAGGATTGAATTATAACTTGTTAAGTGTGTCACAATCGAACAATTTGGGATGCAAAGTTGAGTTTGAAAATAAATCAGCCAAGATATATGATACAAATGGAAACTTGACTGGAAAAGGTGATCAAACTAGAAGTAATTTGTTCTATTTGGATATAGAAGATGCTACTTGTCTTATCACAAAATTTGATGATGTATGGCTTTGGCACAAGAGATTATGTCATGTAAATTTTGATAATCTAATTAGTATCAGCAACATGAAAAGAGTTAGAGGTTTTCCTAAGTTGAAGAAACTAGAAAACATAATGTGCAAACAATGTCAGCTAGGCAAGATGACAAAGTCAAGCTTTAAAAGTAAAGCTTATTCCTCTAAGGAAATACTTGAAATTGTTCATACTAACTTGTGTGGACCTATTGAAGTGAAAAGCTATAAAGGAGATAAGTATATAATGTTGTTTGTTGATGATTACTCTAGGATGATGACAATCATGTTTCTAAAAAAAAAATTAGATACTTTTCAAATGTTTAAATGGTACTTGGCAAGAGTTGAAAAAGAAACAGCTAAGAGTTTGAAATGCTTGAGATCAAATAGAGGAGGAGAATTCACTTCAAATGAGTTTAAGATGTTCTGTAATGACAAAGGAATCAAGAGATAAACATCTACACCTAGGACCCCTCCACAAAATGGAATTGCTAAAAGAAGAAATAGGTCTATAATAGACTATGCTAGAACACTTATGATGGGGAAGAATGTTGCTCTAAAATACCTAGGAGAAGTTTTAAGTACTATTGTATACACCTTGAACCATGTGCAAGTCAAGAAAGGTACCCATTCAACACCTTTTGAACTATTGTATGGATATCCACCTAATGTGAAATACTTTGGTATTTGGAAGCAAATGCTATATTCTTAAAGTTATTAGGAGTGGAAAGTTTGATGCAAAAATAAAAAAGGTATATTCCTTGGTTACTCCACAAGAAGTAAAGCTTATAAGTGTTTAAAATACTAACACTAACAAAATTATCGAAAGTGCAAATGTAAATTTTGATGAGTTTACAGAAGTGCATGAGGATGAACCTACAAAAGAACTAGAAGAATACAAATCATTTGTAAACTATTACGAAGGAATGTCTCCTGAAGAAGATGCTACAAATCATGTTGCAAACCAACAACAAGTTTCAACAATTTTTGAGTCACAACCTGTGAATGCTAAGTTGCATTTAGATGCTGAGTTACAGAATGAGGAAAATACACAATCTGACTCTGAGATTATCACATGAAAGAGATGTTGAAACACCAAATAGAGATGTAGATAGTAATAGTGAAGTTGAGAGACACGATGTGGCCACAAGAACTGAGCCTAGACTATCCAAATATGTCAAAAGAAACCACCTTGCAGATCAAATCATTGGAGACAAAGATGCAAGGCCAATGACAAGAAATAAACTAAGAAGTGAATCATGTTTGTTAAGCATGAAGGAACCTAAGATAGTGAGAGATGCATTGGAAGATGATGACTATTAGAAGGCTACGAAAGAAGAAATTCAACATATAGAAAAGAACAAGACTGGAGTCTAGTTCCTAGACCAGAAGACAAGAATGTGATTGGCACAAAATGGGTATTCAAAAAAAAGTTAGATGAGAATGGTGAGGTGACAAGAAACAAAAAAAGACTAGTTTACAAAGGGTATGCACAAGAAGAAGGAATTGACTATGGTGAAACATTTGCCCCTATTGCAAGAATGGAAGGAGTAAGAATTCTGCTTGCTTATGCTACATATAAAGGTTTCAAAGTTTATTAGATGGATGTCAAATTTACATTTTTAAATGGAATATTAGAAGAAGAAGTCTACATAGAACAACCATAAGGTTTTGTTGATAAAAATAATAAGAACATGGTATGTAGACTACACAAAGTCCTGTATGGATTGAAACAAGTGCCAAGAGCATGGTATGAGAGACTTCATACTTATCTTGTTGAGATTGGATTTGAAAGGATAGATGACAAAAAAAATTTGTACATGAAGATAGATGAAAAAAGGTATATTGTTATCTGAAATATTTGTTGATGATATCATATTTGGAGGACAAGATGTTTTCTACAAGGATTTTGCAAATTAGATGAAGCAAGAATTTGAAATGTCAATGTTTGGTGAGATCAAATTCTTTGTGGGATTACAAGTTTATTAGATGAAATATAATATATATATATATATATATATATATATATATATTACTCAGTCAAAATATGTCAAAGAGATATTGAAGACATTTGGACTAGAGGATTCAAAACCAGTAAGTACATGTATGGTGACAACACTCAAGCTATCAAAGAATGATGATTCAACTAGTGTAAATCAAACATTATAGAGATCCATGATTGGAAAATTGCAATATGTAGTACACAAAAAACCTGATATTGCATGAACTATGGGGATAGTTGCAAGATTCTCTGCTAATCCTAGAGAGAATCACTTGATGGCTATGAAAAGGATAATGAGATACTTGAAAGGAACAAAAGAGTTTGGTTTATACTATAAGAAGAATGAAAAGTTTGAACTGAAAGCCTACACTGATGTTGATTGGGCTAGAAATATTGATGACAAAAAGAGCACCAGTGGAGGAGCATTCTTCTTAGCAAGAAGCAGAGTAGTACTTTCAAATCTATTGCTAAAGTAGAGTATGTTGCTACTGCTATTAATTGCACAAACATTGTATGGATCAAACAACTACTTAAGGGAATGAAGGAAGAAATCACATCACCAGTCACACTTTATTATGATAATACAAGTGCTATTAATATATCAAAGAATCCTATAATGCATGAAAAGCCAAAGCACATTGCAACCAATTATCATTATATAAGTGAATTGGTTCAAGATAAAGAGGTGAAGATGGAATATATTAACACAAAGGAGCAAATTGTTGATATCTTCACAAAAGCATTACCTAAGGATGCTTGTGAGTATTTGAGAGGTAAACTAGGGGTGATACCCCTATCAAAGGCTATGTAAAAGATAGAGGGAGTACCCTACATCAAACAAGTTGACATACATTTTGTACAAATTGATGTAGAGGATCTTAGTTTAGGAATTTCCTGAAGTAATCACAGAACTGGAATTATAAATTAGTCACAAGTACGGTGACAAAGGGAGACAATTGAAGAACCTGAAAAAGTCTAATACCTGCATATATCAAAGATGCCAAGTGTTAAGTATACATCTTTGGTATTTTTGTCAAAGAGGAAGAAAGTACATTAAACTAATCAAATGCAAGAGGAACAATGGAGAGAGTACACCATTAGAAGATTAGAAGATTAAAAGAAAGAAAGAGGGAGAAAGTAGAAAGCAATTAGAGGAAAGAAGAGAAACAAAAAGTGGGAGATATTATGATATTATGTTGATCCATGAAAGAAGAGAATCAAATAAAGAAGGAACTTAGAGGGAGTTATATTTTGTAACCTAATCATAAGAGGGAGTTGCTAATAAAGGGAGAAATTTCAAATACAAGTTCTCTTTTTGGTATTGTCTTATTGTTTTAACCTAGTTTGTTTGATGGAACAAGATGTTCATCATTTGTTTGATTGGTTGATCAGTTTGGTTTTCCACCAATGCTAAAGAGGGAGATTGTTGATATCTAGTTGAAAAAATCATTTGAGTAGAAAGATTGTTGAAGAAGACTATGTGTTTCAATCATTGTTTCGTCACTGATTTTAAACCTGCTACATGTTGGTAAGACGATTGCTTATATGTTTCAAGCACTATCACTTAGTTGATTAATGAGGAGGATTTCATCAACAAGATGTAATAAAAGTACCTAGAGGAAAGGTTGAGTTATGATTATGTATTGAAATGCAAGAATTAGTTAAGACAATGATAACATAATGTATTGATGATCTACTTGAGGTTACAAAATGACTGGCTACACTTAGAAAGATTAGAAGAATAAAGTTAAAAAAAGATCATTTTTCAAGCTTGACCAAGTGGATGATAGGTGTTGAGCAAAGTTAGTGCAAGATGAGTGTGCTAAGTGAAAGCAAATTCTAGTGGATGCCAAGCAAGTTAGTAGATGTCGAGTAATTTTCAATTGATCCTAAACACCAGTAAAATCCAGTTGATGTTGAGTGATTTTATAGTAGATGCTAAGTAACATAGTACATGCCAAGCATCAGAAGGTTGATAATGCTGAGTTGCTACATTATGACAAAGATCGAAGAATCACCAAATAAAAGCCAACAAGTTTGTTTTCTTGGAACTTGTAAATTAGGAGGAAGATAAGATTGATGAGCTAGTGGCACAAAATCTTATGTAAACTATTTTGGAGGTGAATCCAAATGGATTCTAAGAGAAGTTTCTAGAGAAGACAAGATATGTGGTAGATACATTGTATCCTACCTAATCCATCAAAAACCCTAATTTTGGTGATGGATAATGAGTAGAAAAAGTGTTCTAATTTCCTATATGTAGGAATGTTTGGTCATGAAAAAAGAGAGAGAGTTTTGATGTGAAAATATGAAAGGAGAAGAAAAGGGGATTTGCTTCATCAAGTGACCCGAGTGAAGAAGTTTGCAATGACATACTAAGCAAGAAGGCTTAAAGAGGATGAATGCTTGAAGGGTGAACAAGCTATTAGAGCTACAAAGATTGGAAGCCAAGAAAATTTGAGGATTGAATAGTGATCTGTAATCTACAAGAAAGGTTGTAAGTTTTATTAGATCAAAGCTCTATTGTTACTTTCTAACAATTGTATCAGCCTAGGGTAAACCCTTTGGAGTAAAGTTGACTTGACTGTCATTGGAAAATACTTTAATAGGGTGGCATTCCAAGTGAATGGCCTAAAGTCCTTTAACAAGGCTCACTTTTTATAGGGTGACTAAAATCCCTTAACCGGGTCACATTTAATAGTCTCTATCATAACCATTAACAAGGTTTGCCTTTAAAAGGGCATCACTTTAACAGAGTGAAAAAGGAGTAGCATGTTACTCGTGGTTTTTCCCAAATTGGGTTTCCATGTTAAATCGTTGTGTCAAATGTATTGATGGATATGTTGTGTTTCATGCTTTACATTTTTGCAAGTTGATTTGATAGTAACATATCAATTTTAGTTAACACACAATGAATGCATGCATGGTTAAGAAAGTTTAATGGGTTCACTGAAATGTGAAAAGTTTAATTTGTACATCTAGACCTTGAATAACTAATTCACCCCCCCTCTCAGTTATTCTAAAAGAATTCCAACAATGGGAGCAAGGGTTTGAAGGATCAACTATCTCCACAGTGGCTAGGAGCCCAAAAGTTGGAAGGTTGAAGGCATTTGATAAGGTAAATGTGTTACCGAGTTCATTTGTTGAAGTTATTTGAAGTTGTGAGTTTGAAATTTATTGTGTCAATTAGGCCTATTAGCTCTCAACTAGGGCTTGGTATTAGAAGTTTAATAGGGTTCAATAATAGGTGTCTTAATCCTCCATTTGTTTAGGATTTTGTTTTAAAGGACTTTTGAATTTTGGCCTAGAACCTCCAAAATAGGGCTACAAGGAAGATCCCCTTATTAGGTGAGTTTGTTAGATTGGTGTATGGAGCTCACTAAAGTGCATAAAACCTTATGAGTGTTTGAAATCATTTTTTTTTGTGATCAGTTAAGCCCCTTGGAAGCATTTTGGGTGTGGAGTTTGTGAAAGATCCTGGAGGGTGTAACGGAGTGGGGGTGTTGTGTGGAAAGAGGGATAGTTATTTGGTGTTTGTGAAGATATAGGTAGAGATATTAGGAAGAGGTGAGTGTGGCATGAGGAAAAGGCCAACCGCTTGGTCTCTAGCCTTGTGGGAGTTCCGAGGGACTAATTGTGATATGTTTGGTAAGGCTTAGAAGAAGCCAAGTTGAAGAGTTTGTGGAAAGAACTTGTTTAACTTTCCCCTACTTGCATCACCATGGAAACCACCTGTTAAGGCTTTGTTATTTTTGGAGAAACCTCAATTGGAGAAAGCCTTGAGTACCAATCAAAGTAGCTAGACAATGAGTGAGAGAAATCCTAGGTAGAAAGGGTATCCCAACTTGATGAATTAGAAAAGTGGTGGTTTCCAACAGGTGGAGAAGAAGGCATGGAAACCCAAAAACCCTATCACCCTTAATTGAGCACCAAAAGATAAATTGGAAATAGTAGATAATAGTGCAATAATATTGTGTAAGACTCTGAAGCCTAGAGGACAACAATGAAGACGTGTATAGAGAATGTGTATTTTTTTATGAAATGGGGAGGGGATTTGTTTGTGTTTTCATAGATTTAAAAGTGGCTTCATCATCATTGGAGAAGTCATTATATGTTGAACTCATTGTCAAGTGGCTTCTATTTGTCTATAAAAGGTTGTTTTTAAGAGAAATAATGGGGTATTATACAAAAGGAGGAATAGGATTTTCCTTAGAGATTGAAATCCTAACCTTAACCAAAAGTAAGCATTATTGGAGGAATTTTTTTTATGGGTTAGGCTTTAAAACCTACCTCATAAATATTAGAGTGGGGATACTCTTAGGATGATTAGAGACAAGCTAAGAAAATTCAATTAAGAAAATGAAGTAATTGAGAAGATATGCTAGATTTTTTTAACTACCAACCTTATCTTCCTTTGCCACATGTTATTGAGATATGGGTGAGTGTTGTGTTTTAGTGGTAGGAGATTGAGATGGAAGAGATTTTAGAGAAGTGTAAATAGTGTAGTGTTGGGAACACTCCTAAGAGGAATTTTTAAGCGACAATAAAATAATTATGAGAAGAGGATTTTGTATCTCTTGGCTAAATAGAGAGAAAACCCAATGTTAGAAAGGAAGAACCATAAAAGGAAAATGGGGAGGGTTTGGATAGTATCATTGAGGAATCATCCAGGGAGGAGGCGCTAGTCTCCATAATAAATTAGAATGGCCCAACATCAGGAGTAGATGATGTGCATTAGACTCAAAGTGAAGATATGATAGAAGAGAATTGTGAGAGTCCATCAAGATCTATGGGGGAAAGATTAGGGGAAGTCCTACCTATTCCAATGGTTTTGAAAGGAGGACAAGAGGTAGATGAGGAGGAAGTAGTAATTGTGGATTCACTAAAGGAGAAGATACAAAATATAATGGAGGAGAATAAAGATTTAATCACTGGGTTTGAAGTTTCTATTTTTGGCTGAAAAGAGGTGAAATTTATAGTGGAGAAAAGATATTAGGAAAGGTAAAACAAGGTCATGATAGTAGGGAATTATGGGTTTCAGTTGGAGTCTAGAAAAGGATCCAATGTCCTTTTTATTTTCAAGGATATCTTAACTATCATTAAGGAAAAGAAGAAAGGGGGTAGAAGGTAGGTGAGGGATGTTTGAAAAAGTCCCTCTAAAAACGAGGAGGATATTCTTGTCCTAAATGAGGAGGCTAGGATTTTAGGGAAGTTGACAATTAGCAAGAAAAAATCAAAAGTCAAGAAGCCCAACATGGGAGGGAAGACTAGAGGTAGGAAATCCACTTAAAATATATTTTGGAGAGAGTTGGAAGTATGAAGGACTAGTCTAAACTTAGGTTTAGAAGAGACTTGTTCTCTCCCAGACAACAACAAGGAAGATAGGGTTTCTATTTTTTCTACAAGCTTATATATTTGAAAAGTGTTTGGTGTGATTTCCAATTGCAGCATGTTGGAAATTATTTTATTATATTGTTGATGGGAATAGAATCAATTAACCTTTTTTTCACTATTGGAATGTATTGTATTTTATAAATATAGTTCTGAGCATTCTCAGAAGTATTGGGCCCTTGTTCTAACTCATTCCCTAAGTTTGGCATAAATAAGCATTCAAATACCTATAGCATATGATCAATTCCAAAATTCTCAGTGCACAAATCTATTGTAGCTTTGATTGTGAGTTAATAATGTCTAGGTCAAAATAGTGGTAGCTAAATTGATAAAAGATTAGGTGTTGATGCATTTGGACACAAATATGTAAATATGCATTCATCCAAACTTTTTAATGAAATTACAAGAGTGAAAAGGTGAAAGTATATCAAATCCATTAAGGGGTGTCACAATGTCTAATAAATGATTAGGTATTGGGAACTTGAACACAAATCGATAAATATGTATTCATGCAAACATTTTAATGAAATTACAAGAGCGAAAAGGTGAAATTTTAGCTCAAATCCATTAAGGGCTATCATAGTGTCTAAAGAAACTCAATCATATTGTACATGTTATGTTTCATATAATTCCTAAATCATGAAAGAGAAGGAACCTTAGTTTGGATTTGTGTAGGTGTTTGAAAATAATTAAAAGTGCCAACCCATACAACACTTACTAGCTCCATTATAGATAAAACATATGAAAGTCATGCAAATAGAAGAGTTGAGGCACAACTTGTCTTCTAATTAGTTTTAGATTGTAATACCATGTATTGAAACCCTAGCAATGTGAATGGACAAGAATAATGAAGAAAGAGAGGAACATATAAACAAGAATGTTACCAAAAATGAGTTGTCCACTTAATCTCTTTATCTATTGGCATGGGACTTTGCTTACTTAAACTTTTCAAAATAAATTATCTATTTGGAAATATGAAAATATGACTTTCATAATCTAACTATGTTTTATCATAATCTAATGATGCATCATCATATTATCAATTCAAATTTTTAAGAGATTAAATTTTGATAGTTACCAATTTAAGTCACATCTTGGTTTCTTAGAATGAAAATAGATAAAAGAGGGGATAGTTAACTTTAATTGTACATAGTGTTTTATTTTCTTAAATTTCTTACATAGTATAGATAGATCATTATCCTTCATCGTGTAGTATCTCATTTTCTAAGAATGAGCATAGATAGAAGGGAGGTGATTATCTTTTAGAATGCAATATCTTGTTTCATTAATATACTTTGATCAATAAAAGGGGAAATATTATCATTTATTCTATGGCATAATGTTTTCTTATAATGATCATTGTTAAAATGGGGGTGGTTATATGTTATTATATTTTATCCATGTGGTCATGTAGCTTCTTGATATTATTGGTGCAAATCTTCATATGAATTTGAGTAAGCATTTCATTTGGACAACATTTACAAGTTTGAAATATCCTATATAGGAATAGATTGAGGTGTTGTATTAAGAAAATATTATCTACCCTTTGATATAATGATATACTTCTTGAAGCTTTCAATTGAATAAAAGCAACATTTCAGTACAAATTTAGATAACATAAATTCTAGTTATTGAGTAGAGTGAAGGTTTGACACCATGACCACTTAATTAGAAAATGGGTATAATATAAATTGAAAACCCTAAAAAATGGAGTTAGTTTCAATTACATTATCAAAGGTAAGGAACTATAGTTAGAAATTTTGATTATTCAATCAGACCACAAAGGATCTGGAAAACTCACATAAACTTGCCAAGAAATGGCACATGCAATGTCCAAAATCCCAATAACTAGTTTTTCAAACTTAACCAACAAATACAAATGCCCAATTTTTAACTCAATCTAAAACACCAACTAGGGAGAATTTGACAAATTATTGCAAGAAATCTAATTGAGGAGCAATTTCTCTCGGGAATAATTAAATCTTTATCAATCATTACAATAAACCTCTCGAAATGAATCACCCAAGATAAGAGTATTGTCCATGGGGTTATTTTTGAATAGTAATACAAGGAAAGAGTTATTACCACTACATGTTATTTAATTGACAAAATTCTTACATCGAATACCAAATTGAGCGTATAACTATTTAGGGGAAAGTGCAATGGAATCTCATTCCTCAACATGTCAATGGAAGAAGCTACAGGAAAATGATTCAAGGCAAGAATCAAGGTAAAAGGTAAATGTGCAAAAAATGTGGCCCATTGACTTCTTGAAAAACACACTCACCTTAGCAAGCTCCCATGCATGAAAATCTCCAAACCTCCCACATAGTGAAAATATCTTGTACCTTTTACTTTTCTCTTGTATATGAGTCTGATTTGGTCAAAATTTTGACCAAATTGGGCTCATAAACATAAAAATCCTAATATCATCAAAATTTTGTTGAAATCAGGCTCATTAACAAAAATCAATTTAACAAGCCAAAAAAGGCCTTGGTTGAAATTAAAGGTCGAAAATTGACCTCAAATGTATTAGTGTAATTGCACAAACACTTATGTAAATCATTTTAGCCAACTTCTACATGACATTGAGAGATTGTAGAGATATTTATAGAGGAGATCACACATTTTTTCAAAAGGCATTTATTCCAAGAAAAGTAGATTAACCAATCAAAAAACTATAAGGGAAAATGAAAAAGGATGAAACATGAATCATTGATCCTAATGTAGAACTTACTATGATTACTTATTTTAAGAAAGCTTCCTACCCTAGGATCATAAGAAGTGAATGGAAGTGAGTGTAAAGGTGCTAATGAGCTAAGTACAGAGTGAAGGAATGCTAAGTCTTAAAGGAGATCAGAAAGAGAAACCTAATAGTGAAGGACATAATAGAGATATTAGATAAGGAGATTAGATTGAGATTTTGAAGAGAGGAAATTTATAATAAGCTTTTAGAGAAAACTGAAGGATCATGTACTAAATCAATTTTAACAGATTGAGTCAGAGAAAATCTCTTAACATAGTGCTTCTAATAGACCTATTTCAAATTTCCTAATAGAGTCCTTACTTTATTATAAGTGTAAAATCTTTTAATGGGGTAAGACCTAATAGTCTTAAATGCTTTTAATAAAGTAGACCCCTCATAGGGTAGAGCATCTAATATGATCAAATTGTAGCCCTAGCATGTGAACTTTGTTGTTGCACCAGTAAAGATTTGTGGGTTTCATCCCCACCTTAGTTTTACCTTCAACTTGAAGTGTTTCTAGGTAACTAAAGTCATTGTGTTATGTGTTGATGTTTTCATGGATGTTATGCTTAAATAGATTTCATTTCAACATTACAAGTTTATGTTTATTTGATATGAGATATGAGATATGAGAAGGATTAGGTGTGAATAAGGTTAATTATTTTATTAGTGAAATTTTTTATATATCTTGATTCACCCCCTTCTCAGTATCTTATTTCCCATTAAGATTTCTAACACTTTTTGCCTCACTAGCTTTAGGAATATCTTACAATTTTGTAGCTCAGTTTAGTTCTCCCTATTGCATTATTAGTTTGTTACTTTTAATATTCTTACTACTACATGAAGACCCAACCATTCTATAAATCAGGACACCTGATCAATGTCTATATTTTTTCTCTTAACTAAATTTAATCATTGTTTTACACTTTTTCAAGTCATGATTGACAATATTTGATCAACCAACTTCACAAGTAGCATTTTTGCTAACAAAGATTAATGATATTTTATATACATTGCCTTAGGTACATATTTTAGGCTACATATGACCATACACAACAATTATGTTGTCCCTTCCACATGTTAGTATATGGAGAGGAGAGGGGAGGTGAATTATTATACTCACCAATCTCAACTTTTTATTCCCTTAAGTACATATTTTAGGCTACATATGACCATACACAACAATTATGTTGTCCCTACCACATGTTAGTATATGGAGAGGAGGGGGGGGGGAGGTGTGAATTATTATATTGACCAATCTCAAATTTTTACTTCATATCACACTTCTCACTTATCTACAAGTTAGTGCTATCTATAACTCAATTGGTTAGGATTAAGAAAAAATACATCCCATACAAATAGCAATACATAACACAATATTTATCTTCTAGAAACCTAGCTAGAGTAAAAACCATAATATGTGAGTTGATCCTCACAAGCTTGCACTCTTATGAAGTGTACCTGGTAAGAGCTTATCCTTGTTAAAAGATTACAATGACACTGTAAAGTGCCACCCTGCTAGGGGATTTTGATAAGACCTATTAAAGCCTTTTCCTATAAGGAGAAACCTGGTTAAAGGAATTTGGAACACAAGTTAATGTGTCACCTTGTTAAGGGGTTTATACAAAGAACCTATTAGGGTCCACCCTCGATGGGATTTTTTGTTGTAAAGATTAGTGAAAAATAGAAAGTTATCTAACAATTTAGCTATTGGACTTAGTTTGATATAAATCCTTCTTTGTCTCTCTTGACCATCTGGAACTAGGCTCTGTCTTCTTTTGGCTCTACAATCTTTAGACTCTAATCACTTGTATGCTTGCTGTAACGCCCTGCCAAGGGATTCAAAAGAACTAACCTAAAGTTTTACTAAGTTTGCCATTCATTTAAAAAAAAAAAAAACATGTACAACAATCATAAAGTAGTGGAAGCAATAATATACAATCATACATAAGAAAACATAACAGATTACATTCCTTAAGGATCCCAAGACCTTGAGTCACATTTAAATTTAAATAATACTATGTCTAATAAATTATACATCCATTTGAAAGACTAATTACAACTTCAATCCATTTAAATAATATACATTTGTTCTAAATGCCACTTGGCAATAAAATTTAGAATGCACAATCATCCACTATACATGTCACAAGGTATGAAAGATTGAAAGAATATACATTTATAAAATAGATTACATCATCCCTTTTTGATCCATGAAACATAGTACAATACAATAAATAAAAGCATCCACCATAAAGATATAGCCATCCATCATAATACACAAAGATAGAATGAAAGGAAATGTAGAACAAGGAACTCCAGCCACAACATCTACGGATGGATTTCAATGGTAAAAGTAAAAAGCACTACCACCCAATCTCGTGGTAACCCAAAAAGGTCCACTCCCACCATATTGAGGAGATAGTCTCAAGTCCCAAACAAGATATCAATCCCAAAATCAAAAGTAATATCTATGTCAAGGAAGACCCTAAAAGTAATCTAACTCAAAGGATTCGAAGATAAAATGACATCTAGACCCAAAGGCAAACAAAGACACATAGGAAAACTACTATGCAAGAAAAAAGTTTCATCCATGAATCAACTGTAGAGTTACCCTGGCAGTCTAACTTGACCTTGCCCCCTAGTGACTCTATGCGGCACTAGTAGCCTTTTGTACTAACAAGGCATACTATCGATGCATGGTCACAACCAAGCATCCTCTCTACTCCCATCCTAGTCTATACTAGTACTCAAGGCATGGGAAAGGAAAGAAAAATACTCTTATTAGGTTCATTTTACTCTCATTTAATGCAGTGTTTTCACTTATTAAATAACCTATAATGAGTTACCCTGGCAGCCACTTTGGGCCTCGGCCTCCATTGCAAACCACTTCCTGACATTACATATAGATAATCTACCCTAAGCTCATAAAAGTACAAATCAAAGAGTCATAATTTTTGCCTTAGTCCTATACAAGTGACTAGAAAGCATCAAAAGACAAATTGTAATAACATCTCAGTTCTTTACAAGCAACTGGAAAGCATCCAAAAATAATTGATCAATGAATCAAAGGTTAAGTCAAGTAAGTCATAACATTCATCTTGTTATCACACAAGAACATTGAAAACAATAATGAACAATATTACCAAACTCATCATAGAGCATACCAACCACATTACCATGGTTGAGTTTAAAAGATTAGAATCAAAGCATCATCATAATATCACAAACACAAAACTCCCAAGCCTCTGGTAAACGTCCTAAGATTGGTCAACACTCTAGTCAACCCAAATCCAAAACATAAGACAACATACAAATAACAGTGTAGTTTCATAGTTTGGTTTGATTTTGAAAACACATAGTTTAAGTTAATAGTAAGGTCAAGTTTTCGTATTAAAGTAAGTTTCTGAGTACATAAGATTTTCATTTTAACACTTACTATTTAACCCATTTCTTGTATTTGAATATAATGCACAAATGCTCTTATCTTATAGATAATCAATAATTCATTATTTTAATAAGTTAATAAATAAATTATTTTAAATTATTATTATAATAATTAATAATTATTTTAATAATAAAAAATCATTAAATAATAACACAATGAATAAATTTAAACTTTATTCCATCATATTTATTAGTAATACAAATTTAATTAAATTCAACTAATAATTATAAAAGAAACTATATTAATATATTATTAATTTTTTTTGGTCAGTAATATATTATTAATTATTAATTAACAAAACTACTAATAAAATGGTTAATAACTAATTAAAAATTAATTAATTAATTAAATTAATAATTAATAAAAATCTTATTAATAAAATTATTAATAAAATAATAATAAAATTTTAAAACAAATTTCAAAAGAAAAAAATAAAAATTAACTTTGGCATTTTTAGGCCCACCGGTCGGCCATCAAAGGTTGCCATGCGACTACAAGATAATGTTGTTGTTGTCGCAGTACCTGCTGCGAGTAGCAATGACCATTAATGTCGCTGGATGGAGAGGTGGGGTGCAAAACTCACCTCCCACCCAATATATTACTTTAAAAAAAAAAAAAATTTCCCCTCCCAAATCACACACATACACGCATGCATGCACGCACACACACACACACATATTTATAAACATAGCAAATTTAGTCTGATAGGAAAACCCATATCAACTGATCAAAGTTTCAATTTAAAATTGATTTCTTTTCAAAACTAACTCTGATCAATTAACAAATATTCAATTCATGGAACGAGGGTTTCCTAATTTTCAATCCTCATATACAGAAGAACTCATATGAATAGTAGCAATTCACAATGAGAGATTGAAAGATTTATCACTAACAAAATTTGAAACAAACGATTCAACAAGCACAATGAAGACAAGAATATTAAATTACATAATTCACTAGGTGAACAAACACAAAGCTCTACCTAATTCTGATGCTAATACACAATCACCCGAAGATTTATGAGAGAATTCTATTCTCTCAAAACCTTCTCTCTGAAAAATCTCTTCTCCAAAATTCCCAATCCCTGTGAAAAGAATTCTCAATCTCTGATATGGAGTTCTTCCCTAAAATTGGAACACTGATTGTGCAATCGCGTGAAGGAATTTGTTGATCACAATCTTTTAACTCTTTATTAACTTTTTCAAATATTCATGCATACTTTATGCAATTTAAAATATCTTAAAAAATTAACTCCTCTTTCACTTTTTATTTAATTTTCAAAGCATTATTTGATAAAATATTTATTAAGTAATAATAATATGTAGCATTTATTTAAAAATGATCTCCTAAATATATTATTATTAAATTAAATAAATATTATTATGCTCTTAAACTAGACCATAATTTTCTCTTTAAATTTAATTCTTTTTATTTAATTAATTTCTCAATTAATTAAATATTGAAATTATCTTAATAATTTTTCATTAAATTAAATCATTAATTAATCTTTTAATTTGACTTAATTAACAAAAAAATTACCAAAGACCTACAAGCCTAAATATGAAAACCCATCATAAAATACCACATAAAAGACCAAACTCAAGGGTTATAATCATGAATTTATGTCATATGATGAATTTAGAAGGGTAATCATCTCACATACTTGTCCTAATTTTCTAGGACAATTGGTTTAAAGGTTAGGATTTGGACTCTTGAATTTATCTCCCCTCTCTTGTCATTGTGATATTGTGATAGGGTACACTCATCTTGGCAATTCAAAGAAGTTGATACCTAGTACCTGCAATCTGCATAAAATATGCAAATGTACAAACACATATATTCTAAGCTAAACAAGGAATGGCAAGAAGTGGTACATTGTGTGGATCTCGACTAGCAGGTGACTACAACTCCCTTCCTTAACCACATCAGAAATGTCATACATAAAGAAAACACACACACACACCATAAACATGTAGTATGGGGTAAATATCCTTAAGAAAACATGTATAATAATCTATCTAACTAACACCATCAAATAACTAAAATCACTGTAATAATCATCATCATGATATAATCATGCATACATGAAGTAACTAGTACCATGTAGTCTCATCATACAGTCAACTGAGTATGAAAACAATATTAGATACTCTCAAAGATAATGCTACTAATCATCAAGCATAAACATAAACTAGCCTAAAAGAGTTTAGCAATAATAACTGAATGTAAACTAGTGGTAGGCACTACATCTACTCCCCCTAGACTTAGGCTTACTCCTAGAAGCCTATAAACAAGTAGGGATATAAATCTTGTAAACTAGATGCATCTTCCCATGTAGCTGATGACTCATCAATAGGGTCCCATTGGACCCTTACCTGCTATATGGTTTGACCCCTGAGGGTCAACTCCCACTACTATAGAATGCAAACCAACCCTAAAGCTAGCTACCCATCCTTTACTTGTAATGCAATCCAATCAAGAACATGTATCACATTAGGAATATACTATCTAATTATAGCAACATGGAAAACATCATGAACACGAGCTAGGCTGGGTGACAATGCAAGATGGTAGGCAACTGGTCCTATCCTCACAAGAATCTCAAATGGTCCCACAAAGCGAGGTGCTAGCTTTGAACCCTTTCCGTAATAGATTGGACTCTTCCACAGATGCACTCTCAAGAAAACTTTCTTACCCACTGCAAACTTCTTATCTGTCCTATGAGCATCGGTATAATTTTTTTGTCTATCCTGTGCTATAGAAATGTGCTCACAGATGCACACTACCTGTTGCTCCATATCTTGTAGCATCTCAGAACCCAACAAGATGCGATCATCAAGACTATCCTAACTCAAAGGTGTATAACAAGGATGACCATATAAAGCTTGAAAAGGTACCATGCTAATAGAATTGTGATATCCATTGTCATAACCAAACTCTACTACGTAAAGATAATCCTCCCAAAGAGTTTGTCTATCCAACACATACATCCTCAACATGTCCTCTAGAACTTGATTCACTCTCTTGGTCTAACCATTTTTCTCTGGGTGATAAGTTGAGCTGAAGTTCAATTGCACTTCAAGATCATGCTATAGTGATGTCCAAAATGTAGAAGTGAATACAAGATCCCTATTTGAAATGATTTTTTTGGGAATACCATGCAATCTCATGATATCATGCATGAAGACATTAGCTATAGAAGTTGCAGTATAGGATGACCTCATCTATGAAAAATGTGCCACCTTAGTAAATCGATCAACAGTGACCATGATAGCATCATGTCAATGAGCAGTCATAGGTAATCCCACAATGAAATCCATATAGATGATATCCCCCTTCCATGAAGGAATGAGATTTTTCTGTAGAAGCCTTGTTAGATGTTGGTGCTTTGCTTTGACTCTCTAACACTCAAGACACCTAGCCAAAAAATTAGTGATATCACACTTCATCCCTGTCCAATAGTATAGATGTCCCAGGTCTGCATGCATCTTTTTGATACCTAGATGTGTTGACTAAGGTGCACGATGAACCTTTGATAGGATCAATATATGATGCAGGAGCATCTTGCATGGGAAAATTATTGAAAAAAAAAAATTTCAAAAAAAAAAAAAAAAAATTGTGGAGGAGAGAGAAAGTGACGAAAATTAGAGGAGAAATAATTTCAAAAAATAAAAAAGGGGAAAAAGGAGAAAAGAAAGGAAAAGAGGATTTTTATTTTCGAGGTGCATAGGTGGCATAATAGAAAAAATAAAAAATAAATGGTTGTCATTCCATTTATTGAGGTGTGTGGGAAGAATTCTAGAAAGTTATGAATATTGTAGAAAGTTTTGGAAGTTGTAGAAGGTTGTGGAGGAATTCTAGAAGGTTGTGGATAAGTCATGCATGGGGTGGTAAGTGCCTAGTTAAGAAAGGCATATGAGCATTTCTAAATCAAGCTCAAGGAGAAGCTTGAGAAGTGGAAGCTTGAGAAGGAGAAGCTCGAGAAGGAGAAGCATTGGAAGGAAAGTTGGAAGGTGTGAAGTCTTCAAGGTGTGAAAGAGAAAGAGGAAGTGAAGAGTGATTTTTCCTGAGTCTGTGGATAGAGCGCCGAATGTGAGGCAGCTTACAACAAGATTGTGATAGAGTTGTGAGTGTGTAGACAGAGCGCTGAATGTGAGGCAGTTTACACTTGGATCTTGGATAAAGTTGGAGAAGAGCTAGTGACTACAATTTAGAAACAAGGAGGTTGCTTGGTGGCTTGCGAGCACAAGTTGAGATCTTGGAGGTTTCTACCAGAGTGTGGATCTGGACTAGCTTGGGTTTGGATTGGATCTTGAGAGATCTTGCCAAAAATGTTATTGTAATTACTATTGGATTTTCAAGTATAATAAAATTGTCTTCATATTGTTGCACTCTTAGTTGCTAGTTGGTAAGGATAGTGTGGCTCATCATCAAGTGGTATTAGAGTGTACCTTCTTTAGTGGTATTAGAGTAGTACTTCATCAAGTGGTATCAAAGTGTACCTTCATCAAGTGGTATCAGAACCATACCTTCATTCGTGGTATCAAAGCAGGAGTTCCTGAGTGTACAAGCAGATCACCGAAGTGTGAGGCAGTTTGTACCAAGACCTTGGTTGGGTGAAGTTTATCAGAGCAGGAGTTCTTGAGTGTACAAGAAAATCACCAAAGTGTGAGGCAGTTTGTACCAAGACCTTGGTTGGGTGAATTTTATTAGAGTGGGAGTTCCTGAGCATGCAAACAGATCACCAAAGCTAAGGCAGTTTGCACTAAGACCTTGGGAGGACATAAAGATTGATGGATGGAGAGATGGAAGACTGAACTTGTTGTGGCATGATAGTAGAGAGCTTGTGGATTGTAGATCCGTTGTCCTAGACTTGTGATGTGGTTCCTGATTGTTGCGATCTGACTTGCAAACAATTTGGTTGTCACAAGGAGCGTGGGAAGGATTTGTTGCAGAGGGTTTACGAAGATCTTGGGATATGGCTCCAAGAGGATTGGACCCTAAGATGATTGACAAAATCCATGATATAGTGGAAAGGAATTTTTCTAAGATGATTTCTCGGTTGGATGCTAGATTGGCTGATCAAGCTAAGAAGGTCAAGGTGGAAGAGGGTGGTTTTGCTGATCAGTTTGTGGAGCCTGATGTAGAACCTGTAGAGCAACTAGAGGTTGTTGCTAAATATATTCTTAACATTGTTGATGTTGGCACAGAGGTTGGTTTTCATGATCAAATGGTTGAGAATGACATGGAGATTGTGGAGCACTCGGTCATGGATGATCTAGTTGATGTTGGTGGTGACTTGTATGTTGTAGAACACTTGGTAATGGATGATCCAGTTGTTGGAGGTGAGTTATGTATTGCAGAGCATCTTGTTGTGAGCAATGAGGTTGCTAGTGTTGAGAGTTTGGCATGTGTTGATGGAAATCTACATGTGGCTGCTGATGTGGAGCTTGATATTGCTGGTATGGATTCACTAGTTGTTGATATGAATGGGAGTTTGGTAATGAAGAATTATGTTCAATTTGTTCCTGGGAGTGAGCATGCTAATTGGATGGTTGAGATTCTGGTGTTTGATAGAGTAATGCAGATGTGGAAGATTTGCATGGTGGTT
This sequence comes from Cupressus sempervirens, assembly GCA_028749045.1. Classification (NCBI taxonomy): domain Eukaryota; kingdom Viridiplantae; phylum Streptophyta; class Pinopsida; order Cupressales; family Cupressaceae; genus Cupressus; species Cupressus sempervirens. The sequence goes on from CM053788.1 coordinate 425,478,564, forward strand.
TTTTTGTCCCTGTTGAGGTGGAAGCCTTTGGTGAATATGAAGATGGTGGTAGATCTTTCTTTTGGCATCAAAGTGTGTGACACACTTTTCTATCTACCAGGGGAGTCTGATGTAGGAGCATCTTGCATGGAAAAATTATTGAAAAAAAAAAAAAAATTGTGGAGGAGAGAGAAAGTGATGAAAATTAGAGGAGAAATAATTTCAAAAAATAAAAAAGGGGAAAAAGGAGAAAAGAAAGGAAAAGAGGATTATTATTTTCGAGGTGCATAGGTGGCATAATAGAAAAAATAAAAAATAAATGGTTGTCATTTCATTTATCGAGGTGTGTGGGAATAATTCTAGAAAGTTATGAATCTTGTAGAAAGTTTTGGAAGTTGTAGAAGGTTGTAGAAGATGTAGAAGGTTGTGGAAGTTGTAGAAGGTTGTGGAGGAATTCTAGAAGGTTTTGGATAAGTCATGCATGGGGTGGTAAGTGCCTATTTAAGCAAGGCATATGAACATTTCTAAATCAAGCTCAAGGAGAAGCTTGAGAAGTGAAAGCTTGAGAAGGAGAAGCTTGAGAAGGAGAAGCATTGGAAGAAAAGTTGGAAGGTGTGAAGTCTTCAAGGTGTGAAAGAGAAAGAGGAAGTGAAGAATGATTTTTCCTGAGTCTGTGGACAGAGTGCCAAATGTGAGGCAGCTTACAACAGGATTGTGATAGAGTTGTGAGTGTGTAGACAGAGCGCCGAATGTGAGGCAGTTTACACTTGGATCTTGGATAAAGTTGGAGAAGAGCTAGTGACTATAGTTTAGAAACAAGGAGGTTGATTGGTGGCTTGCAAGCACAAGTTGAGATCTTGGAGGTTTCTACCAGAGTGTGGATCTGGACTAGCTTGGGTTTGGATTGGATCTTGAGAGATCTTGCCAAAAATGTTATTGTAATTACTATTGGATTTTAAAGTATAATAAAATTGTCTTCATATTGTTGCATTCTTGGTTGTGAGTTGGTAAGGGTAGTGTGGCTCATCATCAAGTGGTATTAGAGTGTACCTTCATTAGTGGTATCATAGCGATACTTCATCAAGTGGTATCAGAGTGTACCTTCATCAATATACGAAGCTCATCTAGCAACAATACATAGATTCTTTCTGACAGTCACAAAAGGCCATCTGACTCAAAAATATAATCTAAAAACCTTCCCTCCAATGGTCTCCTTGAATCTATCTCTCTGCTCACCTCCTGATACCAACTACCTGCAGGAAGTGCCTAAAGTATCTGACTTCTCAAATCCACACCAAGAGTCAAAGATAGTGTCACATGTCTCTTGTAACTCAAAGTTTCAACTACCATATTCTCCTTTCCCTAAATATACTTCAACTTGAAGTCATACTCACAAAGAAACTACATCCAATGCCTTTGCCTAGCATTCAAATTAGGTTGCGTGAATATGTATATAGACTATGATGATCACTATGAAGTTCAAGTTCGTGTCCTAGCAAGAATTGTCTCCATCTCACTAAGGCATGAACTACCACAACTAACTCAAGATCATTCATATTATAATATAGCTCATTATCCTTTAGTTTATGTGATTCATATGCAATCACTCATCCATCATGCATCAATACTACTCCAAATCCCCTCTAGGGAAGCATCTATATACACCATGAAGTCACCTACTGGATTAGGTATTGATAATATAGGTACAATAGTCAAAAGCTCCTTAAGCTTCCAAAATGCTTCCTCACATTTCATCATCCATAAAAACTTCTTTCCTTTCCTCTAAAGGGAAGTGATAGGATGTGCTATTTTGGAGAAGTTTTGGATGATCCTGTAATAGTAACTAGCTAGACCCATGAAGCTATGAATTTTTGACATGGTAGTGGGTGTGGGCCAATCTACCATTGCCTAAATCTTCATAGGGTCTATAGAGATACCCTCACTTGATCTAATATGCCCTAAATACTATATCTCTTATTGAAAGAAATCATACTTTTAGGAGTTGGCATAAAGTTGATTATCTCTCAAGCACTACTAAACCAAACACAAATGTACCTCATGCTCCTTCTGGGATCTAGAATATATCAATATATCATCTAAGAACATGAGTACAAATCTATCAAGATAGGAATGAAACACTCCATTCATCAGACAAATGAAAACTGATGGAGTGCTAATCAGGCCAAATGGGACTACTATGAACTCGTAGTGCCCATAGAGAGTTGAAAAGGAGGTCTTATGAATATTAGTGTTCCAAATGTGAAGCTAATAAAATAAATTGTCAATCCTTGGTAAAGGATACCTATTCTTTATTGTCACCTTGTTCAACTATTTATAATCAATACATAGGCACAATGAACCATCCTTCTTCACAAAGAGCATTGGAGCTCCCTGTGTTGATAAATTTAGTTAGATACTACCTGTAATCACCTAAAAATGGTCATCTAGACTATTAGCCCCCTTTTCAACATTTTGGCTAAATTAATTCAATCATTTACCTAGACCAAATTGCTAATAATCAATTTATTTGATTATAACCTATAGTTTGACTATGCTATCCTAAGTTCATTATTTGATTAAAAGAACATGTCCCCTTTTAATTAAATAAAAGACCCCATTCTTCTAACCCACTTAAAGTGCACACATAAAGTCCTTTTTCTATTTTGCAATTAAAAGAAAAGGCTTTGTGACTTTTGTCTTCTATGACAAGTCAACTTATATTCTATTGGTTGACTTGTGTGTGCACATGGATCACTCCTCTTTTCAAATTCCACCATTGATCATCCACCATCTTCATCTTGATCTCTACCATCTGTACAACTTTAAAAGGGAGAGAGCTTTCCCCCTCAAATCCATCCTCATTTTGAATATTTTTATGCTGCAGGTTTTCTAATAGGTTTCTTTGGAGCTTTGTGGAGAACTTCTATTTCTTGTCTACATTCTCTCATCCATGGCATCATGGCATTCTAGCTTAGCTTAGCTTTCATTTTTACATGTAGCTTAATCTCACATAGCTTAATAATGGTATTGTAACATTCTCATACATGTTTTAGCATAGCTCCACTTTGCATCTCATTCTAGCTTAATCTTCATTTGCATTGCATTCTTGAGGAACTCCTTGGGACATTTGCATTCTTGCATCTTGTCTTTGGAACCTCCAATTGCATGGTTTACTAGTAAGAAGAGTATCTCTAAGGCTCATCTGAGAGCCTTCTTATTCTTGAAATATACTCTCTTGCACTCTATGGATAGGGAGTTCTAAGCCGACATTCGAACATTCCAAACTCATGGAATCATTTGGATAGAAGGGTTTAGATGGGGACACTTTTGAGTGTACACTACCTTTGGATAGAAGGTCCTCAAGCTATAAGCACAACTCACTCAATTCTTGAGTGGTCATACAATAAGGAGCTCTAGAAATAGGCTCTACTCTTAGAATGAGATCAATGCTAAAATCAATATCTCTCTTCAAGGGCATGCCCAAAATCTCACTAGGAAAGGCATGCACATATTCCTAATAAAATAGGGCAGTCTATAATCTTCTTCTTCTTCTTCTAGCTTGCTTACCATAATAGAAAATAACTAACATCCCTTACAAAAGCTCTACTTTAATTGCATAAAAAATATCATCCATGGAGATATAGGTCTCTATATCCCCACAATCTCTACATCCTTCCCTTGATCACCCTAACACACAATGATCTTTTTCGTGTATTCTATACTAGCTCTATGAGAGCCAAGCCAATCCATGCCTAAGACCACATCATAAGAGCCAAGAGGAATTATCCAAAGGTCAATTAATGTTACAAATCCTTCGAAGATTAGTTCACACTTTTGAACTACAAAATTTGTGGAAACCCTAGTGCCTGAGGCTAGTTCCACTTAACAACTAATGATGGTGAAATAAAAGAGTCTATGGCACCTGAATCAAACATATAGAGAGAGGTGTACCTAAAATAGCCCCTATAGTCTCAACCATGGTCCCCTAATGGTCTACTTGATGGTGGTCCACTATTGCAAATACCTTGTGAGCTCTACTTGCATCTCTAACTATGGGATCAAATGTCGTTGGCCTAGAACCTAAATACTAAGATACACACTATGGACAGTGGGCTACAATGTGTCCAAATTACCCACAAGAATTGTTAAGATTAAACCATGGAAAAAAAATAACAATTACATGCAAATATAACCAATAATAGAAAATAATAGATTGCACAGAAAAGAACACAAGGCACCAAGATTTAATGTGGTTCACCCAATCCCTAGGCTACGTCCACCAAACAACAAGTCTGATATTATTATAATCCAATGATTACAATATGATTACAATCTATAATCCCTCATAGCTCAATACCACCGCAAGAACCTATTTCACATCACCATATAAAACAACCCTAACCCTAAGCCCTTTTATACAAGTATTAAACCACTTTAGGGCTGCTACATGTCATCCATAAATTAGCCATTACTTTAGTGGAAAATCTGTGAATGGTGAATCTACAAATAGTACCAATTTTTTTTTCAGCCCAAAGAATTTATGAAGTATGTACAATACTTTCTTGATCAGTCATCACAAACTAACAATCTCCCACTTGGGGATTGATCAGCCTCCACACTAAACAACAATCTCCCACTTAGAGACTGATCCTATAGCTATGCTGCTACTCAATGAGGCTCCCACTAGATCAAACCACCCTAGACTTTACTGTTCTTTTATTCATGTTTAATCTAGAAGACCAACCAAAGCTAAAGAAGAGTTTAACTTCCCCCTTGTTACTACCTTTGTTAACATATTTTCTGAATTTTCATTTGTATGTATCTTCTCCAGCTTTAACTTTCCATCCTTCAAAATTGACTGGATGAAATGGTATTGCAACTGTATTTGTTTGGTCTTTGAATGCAGAGCTAAATTCTTGGCAAGATGAATGGCACTCTGACTATCTATGAACAAATAATTATCCTTCTGAGGATGTCCTAATTCTTCCAAGAAGAACTGAAGTCATATCATCTCCTTGGTTGCCTTTATAGCAGCTACATACTTTGCCTCTTTAGTGGATAAAGCATTAACCTTTTGTAACCTAAAAACCCAGCTCGCGGCTACCCCACTAATAGTAAAGACATAATTTTTAGCACTCTTCTTGATATCAATATCCCTTGCCAAATTAGAGTCAACATAGCCCTATAAATTAGAAGTAGAGCCCCCAAAGTGTAAACACTTATTGGATGTTCCTCTCAAATATCCGAGAAACCATTTGATTGCATTCCAATGCTCAATTCTTGGATGAATCATATACCTGCTAACAATTGTCATGGCATGTGCAATATCTGGCCTAGTACATACCATAGCATACATAAAGCTTCCTACAGTTAAAGCATAGGGTACCTTGGATATCTTATCCTCTTCTTCTTGTGTCTTAGGACACATCTCCTTAGTCAACTTCAAATGACCAGGTAAAGGTGTGCTGAAAGCTTTAGCATTCTCCATAGAGAAACGTTGCAACACCTTCTCAATATAATTAGCCTAAGATAGCATCAATATTTTTTTCTTCTTATCTCTACAAATTTTCATACCAAGGATTTTTTTTGCTGCCCCAAAATCCTTCATAGCAAATGCATATGTTAACTGGCATTTCAGCCTCTTAATGTGATCCATGTTAGACCCAACTACAAGCATATCATCAACATATAAACATAAAATAATGTAACTATCATCATCCAACCTCTTAAAGTAAACACAATGATATGAATGACACCTATTGTAACCATGCTCATGCATAAAATTGTCAAATTTTAGATACCATTGTCGAGGTGCTTGCTTCAAGTCATATAAACTTTTCTTCAATTTGCACACTAAGTTCTCCTTACCTTTGACCACAAATCTCTGTGGCTAAGCCATATATATCTCTTCATCCAAATCACCATGAAGGAAGGCTATTTTAACATCAAGCTGCTCCAAATGTAAATCTTTAGTAGCCCAAGACTTAAAATAGTATGGATAGAAGTCATCTTAAAAATAGGAGAAAATATCTCATCAAAATCAATTCCCTCTTTCTATTCAAATCATTTCACAACTAACTTGGCTTTAAATCTTTTCTTTCCTCCATCCTCTTCTTTCAATTTGTAAACCCACTTATTCTATAAAGCCTTTTTACCTGTAAGCAACTTGCATAAATCCCATGTCTTATTCTTTAGAATAGAGTCAATTTCATCTTTCATTGCAGACTCCCACCGAATCTTAGTATCCACTTGCATAGCTTCATCATAACATTTAGGTTCACCAGCATCAGTAAGTAAAATTGAATACAAAGAGGGAGAAAATCTTTGTGGAGGTCTAATTTGCATTGTTGACCATCTAACATTCACTGGTGTGTGTGGTATTTGTGGTTGTAGTTGTTGCACATCATGAGGAATGGCTAGAACATCAACTTTTGGAGTATCATTAAGCACTACATAATCATCTTCTTTCTTCTCATGTTGCCACAACGAACCTTTGTACAACACTGTCTCATTGAATATGACATCTCTTCTTCTTACAATTTTTTGATTTTTAAAATCCTAAAGCCTATAACCAAATTCATTAATGCCATATCCAAAAAATACACATTTCTTTGATGTAGCTTTCAGCTTGGTTCTATTTTTAGAATCTATGTGAGCAAATGCTTCATAGCCAAAGGTTTTGAGAAAAGAATAACTCACCTTCTTACCAGTCCATGCCTCCTCTAGAATACCACAACCCAAAGGAGTAGAGGGACCTCTATTAATCAAATATATAGTAGTATTGACAACCTATATCCACATGTGTAAGGGAAACCCAACATGCAACCTCATGCTCCTTACAAGTTCCATTATAGTCATGTTCATGCATTCAGCCAATCCATTTTTCTGCGGAGTCCTTGGAATAGTTTTCTATCTATGAATACCATTAGTGGAGTAATAATCTTCAAATTCATGATTGTAATACTCACCACCATTATCAGATTTGAGACATTTTAATTTCTTACTAATCTCATTTTCAACCAAGCATTTCCATTTCTTAAAAGTTTGAAATACATCAAATTTTTGTCTAAGGAAATAAACCCATACTTTTCTAGTTGCATCATCAATAAATTCAACATAATAATGAGAGCCACCAAAGGAAGATACCTGAGCTAGTCCCCGTACATCTGTATGCACAAGCTCTAATTTCTCCTTTTTGTTTTCCTTTCCAACCTTCACAAAACTCACTCTCTTTTGTTTTCCATACACACAACTTTCATAAAAATCCATATTAACACATTTCAGACCTAGTAAATTTTTTTTTGAATGAAGTACTTTCATACCTTTTTGACTCATGTGCCCAAGGCTGTTGTGCCACAACGTTGTATCATAATTTATTCTCCCTGCTCAACTACAACAACTATTTTTGAACATTCATTTTTCTCTGAAACAATTAAAGTAGTAGGAACAATATGACCTGTACAAAGATATAAGGTGCCTACTTTCACACTTTTTGCTACTACAAGGAAACTTTTTGAAACCTTCCAATTTTTATCATTAAAAGTAACTACACAACCCTCATCACCGAGTTGTCCTGTTGAAATTAAATTCCTATTGAGCCTTGGAACATGTCTTACCTCATTTAGTAGCCAATGATTCCCATTCTGCAACTTAATCTTAATTTTCCCCTTTCTAACAATCTGACAAGGTTCATTATCCCCCAAATAAACAAGTCAAAAATCCCCTTGAACATAATCAATGAAATAACCTCTATGAGGTGTAGCATAAACTGAAGCACTAGAATCTAATACCCATGAATCATCAACACTTTCTAAAGACAAAAGCAAAGCATCCTCTTCGATTCGTTACTTACCACATTTGCCTCCTTGTTTCCATCTAATTTATCTCCTTCATTTCTCTTTCGATTCAAACAATCTTTCTTTTTATGACCTGGTTTCCCATAGTACCAGTAATCATTCGATCCTCTTGATTGAGACCTCCTCCCCTTTGACTTTCATCTTGATTTCTCATGATTTCTAGAATTACTTCCTCTCTAAGTCGTTCTACCGTACTTTGTGCATTCAAAGCATTTCTTGATGTAGATCCACCTAAGGATTTCCTACGAGTTTCCTCACTCAAAACAACACCGATCACATTATCATATTTTAGGGTACTAGATCCAGGAACATAATTACTCACAACCATTACCAAGCCATTCCAACTTTCAAGCAAAGAACACAAAATCAAGAGAGCCCTAATTTCTTCATCAAAATTGACACCCACAGAAGATAACTAACTAGTAATAGTATTAAACTTTTTTAAATGATCTGTAATAGATCAACCTTCTGCCATTTTCATATTAAATAAATGCTTCATGAGAAATACCTTGTTTGAAGCTGAGGGCTTTTCATATAGTGTCTCTAGGGTTTTCATCAATTCTTCTGTTGTCTTTGCTTTTGTAATATTAAATAACACCAATGGTGCCAGGCATAATCAAATTCTTCCAAGTACCTTTCTATCTAAAAGATCCTATTCATCATTTGAAATAGATCCCTGATTCCTAGCTTTTCCTTCTAATAGCTTCCATAAATCCTTCTGATAAAGATTGTCTTCCATTTGCATCTTCCATAACTAGAAGTTTTTCCCATTAAACCTATCAACCCTCAACCTACCCTCATCTGCCATCACTCCCACTCAATCATGAGACTTTCCTACAGAGGATAATTGAAAAAAACAACCTCGTTCTAATACCACTTGTTAGGATCAAACCACAGATAGAAAATAACAATTACATGCAAATATAACCAATAATAGAAAATAATAGATCAAACAGAAAAGAACACAAGGCACCAAGATTTAATGTGGTTCACCCAATCCTTGGGCTATGTCCACCAAACATCAAGTCTGATATTATTATAATCCAGTGATTACAACCTGATTACAATCCGTTATCCCTTATAGCTCAATACCACTGCAAGAACCTATTTTGCATCACCACTATAAAATAACCCTAACCCTAAGCCCTTTTATACAAGTATTAAACCACTTTAAGGTTACTACATGTCGGCCATAAATTGGCCATTACTTTAGTTGTGAATCTATGAATGGTGAATGTATAGTACTTTCCTGATCAATCACCACAAATTAACAAGAATAACATCTTGTACCTATTCCAAATCCCCTCACTGCTAGAGGTGCACTCAACTACTGGTGGCTATACCTACTAGGAAAAGACTGGTTGCTCTGTGTAGGTTAAGTGTTTTGATTTTTCCTATTGTGATGTGCATTGTGATAGTTCTTAGAGTTAGAACCATTTCCACCACTCTAAGCCTGATGGTATGATCCCTTTTGTTGCTATTATTCCTGAGGTTGTTATTGGTTCTAATTACCCTTAAGAAAAGGAGGTTTCTTATTCCCACTTGAGTTGTGGTTACCCTTAGATCTTGATACTATAGGTTCTCCCACAAAACCCCCACGTCCTAGGTTAACACTTTTCTCTACAAGTATGGCTCAATGTATGACATCTTTGAGGGTTTTAGGTTCAAATACCTAAACACCCCCAACTAGACCTCTGATGAAATGTTGTGCCAACTATGTTGGGTTATCACTAATTCCTACATAGGGCATGAGCTCATAGAATTTGTGCTTATACTCTACTACGATCATAGTGAACCGTCTGAGGTTGTGGAATTCATCTACTCTCTATTGATTCCATTCCTTGGGTAGGAATTACTCACGAAAGTTTTCCAAGACTAACTCCCATGTGACATTATTCATGTTTATACCCAGTTTCTTCTCTTCAATAATCCACCAAGTGGCTCCAAAGAGTTCTAGGTTGGTAATAGAAAACCTCACTTTGACATTAGTGTCAAAGTCCTGAAGAGCAAAAACCCTATCAAGAGCAATAAGCCACTATCAAGAGCGATAACTTGAACCCATCCCTTTAAAGGGTTTGACCTTGGACCTCTGAAGATCCTTCATTTGAGTAGTTACAATTGATCTTTATTGGTCCCTCTGAGGGCTCCTAGACCAAAGTCTATGCTCATTCCCTACCTAATGAGCTCCATCTTGACCATGAAGAGGAGGTAGGTGATCCATGATGGTCTTCATCATTTGGCTCAGGTCAACCTCCTCTAAGTCAGCCTACTACTCTCTATGGTTCTCTTCCTAATGCTCACTGACATGCTCTCCCCTAACCTCTTAATTATTAGGGCTTTTTTGGATAGACTCATGTACACTAATGTTTCTACCTTGTCCATGACCTTTACCATAGCCAAGGCTCTAACAGAAGATCTCATCGCAAATACCATCCTACAATAATATCCAAGGTACAAGATGCTATAATAACCACAAAACATACTACTATAAAGCATACATGAAAGACACATGTTTTGAAAACAAAATAATTCAATTTTTGGTTTTACCTTATTTAGGTTTAGGTATATTTCAATTTTGAAGTCGAACTGTTCAAGTTTGAAAATATACAACTAATAGTTTAAGTTCTAGTTTAGTTCAACTAGTTCAAGTTTCAATTTGAAATAGATATTCATAAAAGTTTAAATTCATTTTAATTCAACTAGTTAACAACTAGAGGCATTCCAATATGCCTAGAGCTCCCAATGTAGAACTCAGTCTTTGATACCAGATGTAATGCCTTGCCTAGGGATTTAAAAGAATTAACCTAAAGTTTTACTAAGTTTGCCAATTTTTTTTTTTTTAAAGAATAAAATTTACAACAATCATAAAGTAGCAGAAGCAATAACATACAATCATACATAAGCAAACATAATAGATTACATTCCTTAAGGATCCTAAGACATTATGTCACATTTAAATTTAAATAATAGTAAGTCTAATAAATAACACATCCATATGAAAGAATAATTACAAGTTCAATCCATTTAAATAATATAAATTTGTTCTAAATGTCACTTCAAAATAAAATTTGAAATGCACAATCATCCATTGTACATGTCACAAGGTATGAAATGTTGAAAGAATATAAATTTATAAAATATATTACATCACCCCTTTCAGATCCATGAAACAAAGTACAATACAATAAGTCAAATCATCTACCATAAAGATATAACCATCCATCATAATACACAAAGATAGAATGAAAGGAAATGTAGAACAAGGAACTCTAGCCACAACATCTACATAAATATGTCAATGGTAAAAGTAAAAAGCACTACCACTTGACCTCATGGTAAAAGGCCCACTCCCACCATGCTGAGGAGATAGTATCAAGTACTAAATAGGATATTAATCACAAAACCAAAAGTAATATCTATGTCAAGGAAGACCCTAAAAGTAATCTAACTCAAAGGATTCAAAGATAAAATGACATCTAGACCCAGAGGTAAACAAAGACACACAAGGAATCTACTATGCAAGCATGCAAGTTTTATTGCATGAATCAACTCTAGAGTTACCCTAGTAGTATAACTCGACTCTGAACCCCTAGTGACTCTATGGACACTAGTATCCTTTCATACTAACAAGGCATACTAACGATGCATGGTCACAACCAAATTTCCTCTCTACTCCCATCCTAATCTGTACTAGAACTTAAGGCATGGGAGAGGAAAGACAAAGACTCTTATTAGGTTCATTTTACTCTTATTTAGTGTAGTGTTTTCACTTATGAAACAACCTACAATGGGTAATCCTGGTAGCCACTTTGGGCCTCGACCTCCATTGCAAGCCACTTCTTGACATTACATATAGATAACCTACTCTAAGCTCATAAAAGTACAAATCCAAGAATCATAGTTTTGACCTTAGCCCTATACAAGTGATTGGAAAGCATCAAAAGATAAATCATAATAACATCTCAGTTCTTTACAAGCAACTGGAAAGAATCCAAAAATTGATCGATGACTCAAAGGTTAAGTCAAGTAAGTCATAAAGTTCATCTCATTATCACACAAGAACACTAAAAGAAATAACAAACAATATAACCAAACTCATCATAGAGCATACTAGACACATTACCATGGTTGATTTTAAAAGATCAGAATCAAAGCATCACCATAATATCACAAACACAAAACTCTCGTAATATCACATCTACATAACTCCCAAGCCTCTAGTAGACATCCTTAGATTGGTCAACACTCTAGTCAAACCAAACCCAAAACATAGGACAACATACAGATAATAGTGTAGTCTCATAGTTTGGTTTGATTTTTAAAAAAATAGTTTACGTTAATAGTAAGATCAAGTTTTCATATTGAAGTAAGTTTCCAAGTACATAAGATTTGCATTTTAACCCTTACTATTTAACCCATTTCTTTTATTTGAACATAATGCACAAATGCGCTTATCCTATGAGATAATCAATAATTCATTATTTTAATAATTTAATAAATAAATAATTTAAAATTATTATTTTAATAATTAATGATTGTTTTAATAATAAATCATTAAGTAATAACATAATGAATAAATTTAAACTTTAGTCCATAATATTTATCATTAATAGAAATTTAATTAAACTTCATTTAATTAAATTCAACTAATAATTATAAAAGAAACTTTATTAATAAGGAGAGAACCTACAACACAATGGTAACTTGTGAGCCTCTCATGTGGGAGGTCTTGGGTTTGAATTTTCTTAACACATAAAAATAAATAATTACAAAAAATAACAATAATGAATCTAGGCTTTGGCTGTTTACTGATAAAAAATAAAATTATTAAAAATAATTCTCTACTCTACAAAAATAACAAAGATGGTGAATTACTCAAGGAAATCAGGAAAATCAATCATGTCTAAAACCAGGCCTCTCCCATGTCAACACCAAATGAAGGGGGCAACACTCTGCTAAGTCAAAAATCATTTTGAAGTACTCACCAAGATCCAAGAAAATCAACGAATCTGCAAAACTCCAAAAAAGTTGAAAGGCTTTGGAACCCTAATTCAACTTCATAAAGAACACAATGCTAACATTCAAAAGAATCAGAATAGCATAAATGAATATGAATGGAAGACAGTTGTAAACATAAAGAAGTCTAGACAAAAAGATAAAAGACAAAATACAAAACCATACAAAAGGATCGAAGGCATAAACCAACGATTGAAGAATCAAGAGGCCCTCTTTAATAAAACCAAGTATTTTAGCAGTGAAAAACAAAAATCTTCACTAAAGAAAAATCAACACAATAAGCGATTAGATCAACCCATCCTGATATCCGAGTTGAATAATATACCCTTAGGCCCTTCCCTATCATGAATTAGGGCTCCAACAGAAAGATAAGAATCATATGTCTCAATACAAAAAACCATCTAGAAAAATTGATTCAGAAGAAGCCAATACATCATCCTTGTTAGCATACATTCCACCCCATCGGAAGAAGCAAAATCCATCAAGAAATCCTAGTGAAGGAAGACACCCTAAACAAAGCAATTCAATTGAAAGAGACAATGCCAACACCATAATCATCAACGACATATACAGTGAAGTAAAATGGAAGGAATGTGCTAAAAAAGGTATTTATGCATATTGGAATGGTTCAGCCAAATTTAGAATAAATCTAGAACAGAACCTTGCTAAAATCTATGAAGAAAAGGTAAGTACCCTAATATCCCATACAAACCATTATTAGTTTCTACAATGTCAAGATATAGAATCTAGAATTGAAATATTAGAATTATCAAACTATTTTTACAAAGGGCATCACATAGATTTTATAGCATGACAACCAAATTTCAATGAAAATTAAAACAATCATAAACAAGAAATCAAATGAATGGAATGTGAAAACATACCATCTGAATTAAATGAAAACCACATTATAAAAAGAATAGGTCAATCCATGAGAATTCTAATTGGATTTGAAGCAAGTAAATATAAAACAAGCAAAATAAGATTCTTAATAAAAACCAAAAAAAGTAATTCCATAAACAAGAAAATTATAAAAAATTGATCAATATACAAACTAACCTTTACTAAAAATATAGGAGAAATAAATAATAATATAGGAATAGACTTTAATAGAATTAATATAAAAAATAACATTAAGAAAATACAAAGGGTAGGCAAGAAAAAGGATTAAAAAAATAGAGGAAAGCTTGGCAAAAAGAATATTAGAAAAGGAAATAAATAAAGACATGGAGAAAATAGAGATAGACCAAGGGACTCAAATGGAGAATTCAGTAAGAAAAGAAGAGGCAGAATATGGATGGGTGACAAAAACAGATTATCAACATTCACTAGAAAAATTCAAAAAATGTAAAGACTGTAGAACATAGAAGGATTCAATAGATGAGATGGAAATCAATGTCAAAAAATTAAAGATGCTCACTTATGAGACATTTCTACTACAAAATGATCTAGAAGACCAATGTATCATAGTAGAAGCTTATCATACAATACACAAAGCTAAGGAAATGTTGAAGATAGAGACAAAGGAGGAATCATCAAACAGAGGCAATATACAATTAAAACTAATAGAAGAAGAGATAACAATGAAACAAAAAGGGAAGAATTGTAGTAACCAGTAAGAAATAGGAATTTTTAGAGAAATTGAATTAGAGCATGAAGTAAATCAAGAACAAGATCAAACAACAAAGAAGAAAGAACAATGTCTATATATCCCTCCAGTAGAATCAGCCCTATGGAGTAATGTAACCATCAAGAAAAAAATAAAAAAAGAAGAGTTATAAATTCTAGTAGACACTAAGTACTATAAAGGATATGTTTAACCAGGAAACAAAGGAATCAAGGAGGGAGATAGGTACAGAAAAAGCTGCAACAGAACAAATTGATAAGAAAATAAGCATGCAAGAAGAAAAGTAGGAAAATCAAGAAGAGGTAATATGGGAGGATTATGGATCTATTGTGGAAAGCACTAATAGGGAGGATGGAATAAAAGAAAAAAGATTGGAGGAAGAAGGGCAAGACCTAGAAATAGAAGAGGACCAAATAAATAACCAACTTATGAAAGAAATCTTAGTAGAGGATAAACCGATAATAAAAGAATTAAAAATTGTAGAAAGAGAAAACAACCAAATAAATTTGGAAAATTTAGGTATAGCTATGAATTAGGAAGGTCTAAAGACACCCATCTATGGAAAACTAAAATAGAAGCAAAGACATAAATCATTAAAAGAGTTAAGGGAAGCGGCAAGACAGGCAAAGAAACAAACCAAGATTATAGAAATTCTACAAGGCAAGAGGGGAAGAACCTTCCCAAGGAACAATGAAAATCACTACATGGAATGTTAGTGGCCTAAATTTCTATAAACACTTATTGAAGTGTAATCTAACACTATTTGATATAGAGTTTCTATTAATTCAAGAAACAAAATTAAGCAAAGAAGAAGGTCTTAGATTAGGACAAAAATTAGGAACATGGAAATCAAAATTTAATCCATCATAGGGAGCCTCAGGAGGACTAGGCATTATTTGGAATAACTGGAAAGTCAATATAGAAGACATTATCTCCCACTCAAATTGGATGTGAAGTAGAGTTTCCAGCACCAAAACTAATCTATAGATGGTAGTAATAAATGTCTATGTGATCCAAGAGCATCTTGGGTTGCACTGTTATCCTGCATGTTTTGAGTTTTTACCTTACTACTAAAACTGGGTTCTGCTAAAGCTATATTTTCTAGTTTCTGGGTGCCTATTGCAGACCATGTAACTAATTTTCCATAATAAATGAAGGGTTGCACACTTCAAGGATTGAAGAGGTCCTAGATTGGGAGATGGTATTGGCACAAGTTGAATTTGCATATAATAATTCTGTGAATAGGAGTATAGGAAAGACACCTTTTGAGATTGTTACTGGAATGAAGCCTAGCGTAGTATTAGATTTGAGAGATATTGCTGGTGAAGAAAAGAGAAGTGTTGTAGGAGAAGAATATCCTAATTTTATGGAGTCTTTGCATAAGGAATTGAAGTTGAGGATAAAATAAAGTAATCAAAAGTATAAAGAGAATGCTAATTAGTCTAGGAGACATCATGATTTTCAAGTTGGTGATGAGGTAATGGTTCATCTAAAGAAAGGAAGATTTCTAGTTGGAAGATATAGTAAGCTAAAGATGAAGAAGTTTGGATCTTGTAAGATCTTGAAGAAATTTGACAGTGGAAATGCTTATGAAGTTGAGTTACCTAATGACATGGATATATCTCCTATATCCAATGTTGCTAATTTAAACAAGTATCATGAGTTAGATGATGAAGTTGTTGTACTTGATGATTATTCTAAGAAGAATATTGAAGAATTTGAACAGATATTGGATTAGAGAATTGGTAAAAGCACAAGAGGAAAGGACTACTATGAACATTTGGTGAAGTGAAAGAATAGACTAGTTGAAGATGCTACATGGATTTCTAAATTTGAGTTGGATTCAGCTCAAGTTGTGACATCTCAATGATTCAAGAGAATCATTTCTTCCAACCCTGATTGTCTGATGTAGGAGCATCCTAGGTTGCACTACTATCCTGCATGTTTTGAGTTTTTACCTTACTACTGAAACTAGGTTTTGCTGAAGCTGTATTTTCTAGTTTCTGGGTGCTTTTTGCAGATTGTGTAACTAATTTTCCATAATTAATGAAGGGATGTGAACTTCAAGGATTGAAGAGGCCCTAGATTAATATCTATATTCTATATCACAAGTCCTAACTCCTTATAATTTTGGAGATATGTCAATTATCCCAAAATATCAATTTTTGGTAGTTTTGCACTATAGTTTCCTATGCCTAACTTTCATAATGGATGCACATTTTTCCTTGATGAATTAGACCTTGTGTGCTTAGTGGTTTGAAGAGGACCTAGATATCTACCAACAATTCAAAGAAAAAATTCTAACTCAATCAGAGCGAGGAGATACTGTGATTTTTCTCAGACATCGATTTCAAAATAGTTAATTGCAGATGCAAGATGACTTGTGTATTTAATTTTGGTTTATTTTCATTTAATATTTGCTGAGAGCTAGCTTGTGGCTTCTCCATGTTCTAGAATGATTTTTAAACCATTTTGGCTATTATAAATAGAGTGTTTAGTCTTAGAACTAGGCATATGAGGGAGTGGGAGAAATGATTGCAGAGTAGAACTGGAAATTGTGAATTTGCTATTGGATCTTTGAATGTAAATGTGTTTGTATTTGGCCATAAACTAGAAGACCTTATAGCTGGGCATGTATGCAGATATTTTGATGAATCAATAAAAGTATTTCACTCTTCTTCCTTCTTTGGTTGTTGTTCTTTTTGTTTGCTTCCATTCTGTTAACTCTTGCAGGGTGGTTCAGAGAGCTAGGTGTGTCATTGGCCCTAGTTGCCTTATCCTTCCCTGCGTCACTATGGACCTACACAAACTACAGACAAGTTAAAAGTTTGGAGTGAGATCAACACCTTTCTTAATACATTTCAAAATGAGAACATCATTATTGGGGGAGACTTTAATGCAATCTTAAATAGAGATGAAAAATATGGTGGGACAAGAACAATATCTAGAGCTACATAAGATTTTAGAGAATTGACAAAAATGAACTCTCTCATTGACATTCCAACAAAAAATGGAATGTATACTTGGAATAATAGAAGAAAAGACTTTAGCTACATGGTAGAAAGATTGGACAGATTTTTTTTTAAAGGAGAATTAAGCAACTTGATTAGAGAGATCAAGATAGAAATTCTATCTATGGCAGGATCAGATCATTTTATGGTCAAAATCAAAATCAAGGAACAGACTAAGCCCAGTAGAAACCCATGCAAATGTGAAAAGATGTGGTTTATGGAAAAAAAATTATGAATAATATAAAAAATTGGTGGCAAGAAGAACAATTTCAAGGATCTAAAATGTTTTATTTTTTTTCTAAACTAAAAAGTATAAAAGAAAAGATGCTAAAATGGAATAAAAGACAATTCAAAAACATATTGAAAGAAAAGTTTTTGATAAGATAAACAGGTTTTAAGGGATCCTGAAACTCATAAGTTTAAAAAAAACAAGGCTGATAATAAGAAAAAGAAGCCCAGCCAAAACAGAGGTCCAACAGCTAAAAAAAAAAAAGAAAGCCCGAAGGCCCAACCCAAAACAAAGGCCCATAGAAAGGCCAGAAAACAAAAAAACTAAAACAGATAACAGAAAGCCCATCCAAAAACCAAAAGCTAGGAAGACAAAAAGACAAAAGACAAGAAAACTAGTCTTCAATTATCTTCTCCATTTCCTACATAGTCTGAGCTGCCTTGACTATCTTTTGTTGCTCCTTTTCCATTTGATCCTGGACCTTCTCCATGCCCTGATCCATACTTGTGAACGTACTGATTGTGGCCTTGTCATCATCTGGCCTAGCCTTATCTCTATTCTGTCCTCCCTCCTCCACTAGCAAGCCCCTGTCCTTAAGTTTACCAACAAGGGATTGGATGTTGTCATTCATCAAACTCAGGAGAGAAATAATCTAACTTGCTAGATTGTGGTTGTAGTTTTCAAGATTTCTAAATCTCCTTTCATTTAAGCTTTCTCTGTTATCCTGGTTCTCCTGGCTGTCATTACCTATCTTATTCTTAGTACTTTCCATTTGGGATACCCTTCCTCTAACTTCCTCCAGCTCATGGAAGAGCCATTTGATTGATATGAAGTTGTCAATCATACTACTGTGGGCATTATTTAGAAGGTTTATTCCAGTCTCCCTTGCGTTGTCTGAAATGGCCAGGATAGCAGGGTCTATGAGCTCAATGAGCCTAGGCTGCTCCAGGTTGTCCACCAAGATTTGAGGGTTCATAACTTCCCTAAAAATTCCCATAGTAGCAATTCTCACATTGAAATTTTTCCAGGCCTTTCTTCATATTGAAAGAAAAGTTAGATATAGAGGAGAAATTGGAAAAACTAAACAAAGAAGTCATTAAAAAAGGAATGAATAATGAAACTTACCAACTAGAAAAAGAATATTTACTAAAACAAGAAGAAATATTAGCTAAAGAAGAAGTGTACTAGAAGCAAAAATCTAGAGAAAATGGTTGGAAGAAGGAGATTGTAACATGAAATTATTTCATAACAACACCCTACACCATAGAGATCATAATAATATATCAAAAGTAAAAAATAAGCAAGGTGAACCAACAGAAAATCCAAATAAAATAGCAAAAAAATTTGCGGAATACTTTAAAGATATTCTTAATAACTACGACACCACTAATAGAATAGAAGAATAAGAAATATTGAAAACTATACCCAAGGTAATCTCACTTGACAATAATAAAATACTCAATAAACCATTCACATTGCAAGAAATCAAAATGACTCTCTTTAATATCAATCTAGATAAATCACCCAGACTTGATGGATTTCAAGCTTTCTTCTTCCAACAATGTTGGGAGATAATAGGTGAAGATTTATGGAAAGAATTGGAAGCATCTAGGAACAGAGGAACCTTATTAGCTAAAATCAACCACACCTTTTTGACTCTCATACCCAAGAAAATCAAGTGTGAAGAACCAGGAGACTTCAAATCTAGAGCTCTTTGCAACACTATCTACAAAGTATTCTCTAAAACTTTAGCTAACCAACTTAAAAAATTCCTCCCTAAGTTAGTATCAAAAGAAAAAATAGGATTCGTTCCTGGGAGATCTATCCTAGATGATATTTCAATCATTCAACAAATAAAAATAAAGAAGCATGTATGTTATTAAAATTAGATATAAAAAAAAGCTTAAGATAAAGTTGACTAGAGATTCCTATTCAAAACTCTCAAAGCTTTTGGTTTCTCAAAACAATGGATTAACATTATCTTTCAATGCATCTTCACCCCTGAAATTTCACTATTCATCAATGGAACCCCAGAAGGATTTTTTAGTATATCTAGGGGGCTTAGAAAAGGTTATCCTATCTCCCCTTTCCTTTTCATCATCATGGAAAAATCCTTTGGAAGAGCGATAAAAAATGTGCAACTTCAAAATAAAATTAAAGGAGTAAAGGTCACCAAAAATGTGGAAAAA
The DNA here is from genome assembly GCA_028749045.1 of Cupressus sempervirens. NCBI lineage: Eukaryota > Viridiplantae > Streptophyta > Pinopsida > Cupressales > Cupressaceae > Cupressus > Cupressus sempervirens. The sequence goes on from CM053788.1 coordinate 425,498,471, forward strand.
TGAACTCATCAACAATTTGTTGATGACACAATTCTTGCTGGAGTCAGCACCAAGAATGAAATAGACCATTTCAAAACTATTTTAAATAATTACACTAAAGCCTTTGGTCAAAAAATCAATGCAAAAAATTATAAATCTTTTTCTTAAATACTACAGTAGATAGAGAAGATTATATCTACAACAAACTAGGATTCAAAAAGGGAACACTTCCTTTTAAGTTTCTAGGAATAAATATAGAAAAAGGAAACAAAAAGAATCAAGGTTGGGAATAAACTATAGTAAGAATAGACAACTATATAGAAGCTTGGAAAGGGAAGATTATGGTTGACTAAGGCTGAGAAAGCAACAAAAATCAAAGTCGTGTTATCAGCTATACCTATCTATCAAGTCTCATGCTTACAACTACCCAAGAACATAAATCAAAAAATTGAAAAGAAGTTAAGAGATTTCTTTTGGAATTGCCTAGAAGACAAAAATAAAGCAACATTAATCAAATGGAAAAAAAAATGTAGGCCTAAAGAAGCAGGAGGTCTAGGAATCAAAAACCTAGAATGGTAGAATGAAGTGCTAGGAATAAAACAAGTATGTAGAATGTACCTAGAAAGAGATAGTAAATGGGCCAGGATTCTATATAATAAATATCTTAATGCATCCAATAAAACCTCACTATTTAGAACTAGGAATCCTCCTAGAGGCTTGACAGTTTGAAATTTCTTAATGAAGTTTGGTCCCCCCATAACCAAACATATGACATGGGATATTGGGACACGAATAAAGTGTTATTCTGGGAAGATTCTTGGAATGGTTACCCCCCTTGAACTCTCAGGTTTGACCCAAAATGCCAAAATTCACTCAAAAACTATTTGGGGTTCTAAAGTTAAAGATTATATCAAAGTAATCCAAATCAACGAAGAAACCCTTTGGGAATGGAAATCCCTAGCTAGCTGTGGCCTCAACCAGGTAGATTAGGAAATCCTAGAAAACATTTTGAAAGATTAGCTGATCAAAGTTAAAAGTAGGGAGGATGGACTTATTTGGGCAGTTTCCAAAGACAAAAATTATAAAGTAAAAGAAGGATACAAACAAAATAATAATCACAAAGATAGGAAACACTTCCCAAAGCTGGCATCTTTCTTTGGGTAGCCACCCAAAAAATAATCTTCATAATGGAAAGAATTAGAAAAATGAGATTTGAAGGTCCATCAAGATGTATTCTCTACAAAGAAGAATAAGAAACAATAGAGCATCTTTTATATCGATGTAAATTTGTGAAGGAGTGCTAGATGTGGCTCAAATCAAAACTTAACTGGACTGCCTTCCTACCAAAAAAATGGCAAGATCACATAAGTGGATGGCCAATAAACATAGACAATAATGTATATGGAAACATCTGGAACATTACTCCAACAATTCTAGCTTGGGAGATATGGATATAGAGAAACATACAAATCTTTCAAGACAAATAATTAAACACACTATCGCTTTGTAATAAAATTGAGGCTAATATAATGGAGGTAATAAATAGCAATATAAGGAAAAAGATGATAGAAGTACCATTTAAAGAGTGGGATGTTGAAATTAGAAAACATTGGAAACATCTAATTATTCCACCCCTAACATACAAAAGGAACAATAGTGCAGTCAGAAAAGATTGCGAATGGGAACCACCACTAAAAGGCTAGAAGAAATTGAACTTCGATGGGGTCTTTAGAGGCAATCCTGGCAAGGCAAGAATAGGGTGTATAGTTAGGGGAGAAATGGGAAACTAGCTAGCAAAAAGAGAAAAACCTTTGGGAGTCACTTCCAATAACATGGTAGAACTAGAAGCAGTAGAAGAAGGACTAAAAATTTGTATCAATCTATGAATCAAAAAAATTATATTTGAAGGAGACTCACTAATAGTCCTAAATGCACTTAGAAAAGGAAAAACCCCAAACTAGATATTAAAATCTTGATTGGAAGCAACATTAAAATTACTAGAAGGATTTGAAGAAGTTAGATTCTCTCATATATTTAGAGAAGGAAAGACTAAAGTAGATTATCTAGCAAATAAAGGCATAGATGGAGAACACATCTTAACATTTAATCATAGCTAGTTCATGAATATTAAAATTAGTCCTTCCCACTAATTTCATTCCCTTCGAAACTTGGTTTCATGATTTTCCAAATCAGCACAAATATTGCCTCACATATCTATGAATGCATAAAATCGACCTCATAGGGATATCATGAAACATAGTAACACTTTAATTATGACTTTGAGAGGAAAATTATCATCCAAAAAGCATATGGATGGCATCACCTCACATCATTCTAGATCCTTCCCTTTTGATCTTATATTAACTCAAACTAGATTTCAGTCTCTTCATTTTTACCCCCTTCTTTTCTCCTAATTGGCTTTGTATTGCTTCCCCATTATGGATACCAACATCTGCCTATATCACGCCTTCAAAAAAAAAACTATGGCTTTCAATGGTCCTATTAAGCCAGAAAGATGGAAGACCCATCAATGATATGAGTAGAGTTGTATTCAATAGGGTCCTAGGGGAAGGGGTTTTTAACTATGAATACTTGTGGTGAACCAATAGTGACATTCTGGGGTTATGGATAGGATGCCTAGCTAGGGCCAGAGTAGAAAAGTGAGATATTATCAGACTAAGCCTTAACATTTTTGACCCAAGCTGGTTGATAGGTTTGGAGGAAGTAGTTCTCAACATTGATGATAAAATCAAGATCCCTTTGCCTAATGCTTACATGGAGTATCAATTAGGCATCCCTAAATTAGTAAGAAGCCCTAAACGCACTTGTATGGTTATCAGAGACAACATCCTCTTCTTTAGAGAATGACTAAGAATGGATGCTCGCATGCAATTTTTACTACATTAGAGAGCCATCAAAGAGGATCCAACAAGATAATGGTTCACAAATTACCTATAGGCTTTTGACGCCTACATTCACCCACATGTATATTTCTCTAATTTGGAAGCAATTAAGTTTTGCCTAGCCAACTATGATAGATCAAACAAGACAAGGAACACCTACGAATTACCATCGAGTTCCAAGGAAAAAAACCTCCAAGAAGCCATCAAAATCATTATGGTCTTCAAGAAGTAGAACTAGAAAGCATAATCAGGATCTTGGGTGAAAACCTTATCTTCGCTCTGGTTTTTCCCTCTAGTCTCCTTTATAGTTATGAGTTGATATTACTATAGTTAGCTTAAGGTTTTTTAGGTGTGTCTTGGATGCATTTTCCCTTGGAAATGTATAAAATATATAAAGATTAGTTAAGGTTGATGTTGACTTGCTGCATTTTACTTAGGCAGCTAGAAAAGATATAATCTAGGGCCACTTTAGCACCTATCTCAGTTTGGTAAGGTGTCACTTGTATAATCTGACCATATCAATATAATATGCTTATTAAGTTTATCTTGATTCAAATTTAAACTGATCTAGTTTGGCTCTCAGATGGTTTTGTCTTTCTGCCCAATCTGGGCTTGTCAATTTGTTATTTTTTTCAGTTATTGTATAAACAATTCCCATCTTTCATACCAATTATTATTTTCACACTTTAAATCCTAAATCTGAATATTACAAGGATAAATTTGACACGATCAGATAAGATTATTTAATAATACACAAAGATTCCAGAGGCTAAAATGGAAATTTGAGAAGCATTATAATGAAACTAACATTAGCATAACAATTACAACTTATAGATTTAGGATTATCTATCGGATCAAACTGGTACTTTGGTTGCTTCTCCCCATTAAAGAATTTTCCAACTTGGACTTTAAATATTATCTTATTTGATTAACGATTAACACAATTTGGTGGTTAGTTTGTGTTGTTTACTATTAAACGGTTCTCTTTCTCATAACCAAAGGTTGCATTCCTTGGAGTGCTCATGGAATATTTACACTAAAATTATTTGTAGCATAAATTTATGTAGAACATTATTAGGATTCCTTGATTAATGTTTTCTTTTTGGGGTATGCCCCTTTTGTTTCTTATATAATAAAGGACTTTGGTCCTGGGCTAGACTGGAGGTTTTCTTACTCCATTCTTTCCTACCAATGCCCATCATAATGGAGAAACTTATGATCATTTATTATTTTACCTAATATATTATAAGGCTTCGATCATTTACCGATTAAAAAAAAAACTATATTAATATATTATTAATTATTAATTAACAAAACTATTAATAACTAATTAAAAATAACTATATTAAATAACCATTAATTAATTAAATTGATAATTAATAAAAATATTAATAATAAAAATTATTAATAAAATAATAATTAAATTTTAATAAAATTATAAAAGAAATTTAAAAAAAATACAAATTAACTTTGGTGTTTTTAGGCCTGATGGTCGGCCATCAAAGGCTGATGTGTGACTGCCATTGATGGTTGCTGCCGCAGTGGCCTGCAGTCGCAACAATAGTATAGGGTGTTGTTGTTGCTACCACATTACCTACTATGAGCAGTAGTGACCATTAATGCCACTAGGTGGGGAGGTGGGGTGTGGAACCCATCTTCCACCCAATATATTATTTTTAAAAAAAATTATCAATTTTTTTTCTTTTTAAAACAATTTTCCCCCTCCCAAATCACACACACACACACACACACACACACACACACACACACACACACATTTTATAAACATAGAAAATTCAGTCTGATAGGAAAACCTAGATCAACTGGTCAAATTTTCAATTTAAAATTGATTTCTTTTCAAAACTAACTCTAATCAATTAACAAATATTCAATTCATGGAATGAGGGTTTCCTAATTTTCAATCCTCATATACAAAAGAATTCATATGAATAACAATAATTCACAATGAGAAATTGAAAGATTTATCACAAATGATTTAACAAGCACAATGAAGACAAGAATATTAAATTACATAATTCACTGTGTGAACAAAACAAAAGACTCTACCTAGTTTTGATGCTAATACATAATCACCCAAAGATTTGTGAGAGAATTCTATTCTCTCAAAACTTTCTCTCTAAAAGATTCTTTCTCCAAAATTTTTGCTCCCTGCAAAAAGAACTCTCAATCTTTGATATGGAGTTCTTCCCTAAAATTAGGGCACTGATTGTGTGATTGTGTGAGGGAACTCATTGATCACAATCTTTTTAACTCTTTATTAACTTTTTCGAATATTCATGCATACTTTATGCAATTCAAAATATCTTTAATAAATTAACTCCTCTTTCACTTTTTATTTAATTTTTGAAGCATTATTTGATAAAATATTTATTAACTTAAGTAATAATAATATTTAACATTTATTTAAAAATGATCTCCTAAATATATTATTAAATTAAATGAATATTATTATGCTCTCAAACTAGACTATAATTTTCTCTTTAAATTTAATTCTTTTTATTTAATTAATTTCTCAATTAATTAAATATAATTAAGTATTGAAATTATCTTAATAATTTTCCATTAAATTAAATCATTAATTAATCTTTTAATTTGACTTAATTAACAGAAAAATCACTAAAGCCTATAAGACGAAATATGAAAACCCATCATAAAATACCACATACAAGATCAAACTCAAAGGTTATAATCACAAATTTATGTCATATGATGAATTTAGAAGGGTAATCATCTTAGATACTTGTCCTAATTTTCTAGGACAACTAGTTTAAAGGTTAGGATTTGGACTCAAGAATTTATCTGCCCTCTTACCATTGAGATATTGCGATAGGGTACGCTCATCCTGACAATTCAGGGAAGTCGATACCTGGTACCTACAATCTGCATAAAATCTACGCATGTACAAACACATATATTCTAAGCTAAATAGACAATGGAAGGAAGTGGTGCATTGTGTAGATCCTAACTAGTAGGTGACTACAACTTCCTTCCTTAACCACATCAGAAATGTCATACATAAAGAAAACATACATGCACACCATACACATGCAATATGGGGTAAGTATCCATAAGAAAACATGTATAATAATCCATCTAACTAACATAATCAAATAATTGAAATCACTGTAATAATCAACATCATGGTATAATCATGCATACATGAAGTAACTAGTACCAAGTAGTCTCATCATATAATCAACTGAGTATGAAAACTATATCTGATAACTTGAAAGATAATGCTACTAATCATCAAACATAAACATAAACTGGCCTAAAAGAGTTTGGCAATAATAACTGAATGTAAACTAGGGCACTATAGTTGGCTCTCCTTTCTTATGCACACAATACACCTTATGTTGTTTGGGTTGACTCCCTTCTTTACAATACAATCACTCATTGAAGATGGCCTTTCTCTAATCACTCTCATTGAAACTACAAGATTCCATTTAGTTTAGATCTCTACCTATTCCTTTGGCAATCTAACCTTTACTCTTCCAACTACATTTACTTTAATACTTTCCTCTTGCTTCACTTGGAAGACTTGATCTAAGAATTCAAAATTTGAATTCTCACCCTACTACTAGCTCGACTTTTGGTTCAGTTGGAATAGTATGTCACTCTTGTCAAGTTATGGTATGTTCATACAGGAGTCATGTGTGCCATGTATTCTCAATGACTTGTAATTGTTGGAAATAATTCAAATTTGAATTCTTTTTTTTCTGTTCCTTGATCCATTCTCTCATCACCATTAAATGTAATGTTGAGTGCACTCTTACCCTCTACATGACTATACAATCATGAGTTTCTTAGTTTGTGCTCATCTTGTTGACTTGGCCAATTCATCTCACTATTATGTTTGTCTATCCTTACACTTTGCATCCTTATACTTACACAAACTTAACTTACCATTCTTTTCTAAGTGGATCAACTTTTGTCATCACCTCTACTAGGATTCCACTTCTTCTCAACTCAGATTACCCTTGTGAGTTAGAGTTCACATTAGTCTGCTTTTCTAGTTGTGCCTCTCTAGTAGTCTTAATTCCTTTGTATGTGTTACCATAATGACAACACCTTTGATGACTAAGTCTAATGATATGTCTATCAGTCATTCTTTAAGACACTTAGACCAACTATCTCCCCCTTTGGCATTGATGGAAATACTTAGTCATTTTAGCACTCTTTATTTTTGTGTGGGGATTTTATTTCCTTCTTTTATTGTCCCCCTTTGAGATAGTGCATTTTCATGTTTTGATCATTTTCAATTCCTTTGCTCCTCCTCTCAACTTCTCCCCCTTTGACAACAATGACAAAGACAACCATCTTTTCTTTCTTTTTACTCTCTCGAATACTCTCCCTATGGAGTTGTCACTTGTTCTCATCAATCCACCTTTGGTCTACTTCATTTCTTGATCATGGATCGATGTTGACCTAACTGGGATTAGTTAAGGATGGACAGGGGTAGGATCCCTAGCTTTTCTCTTAGATACTCAAAAGTATTCTTTTGAAGAGACTTTGTAAAGATAACAACCAATTTCTACTTGGTTGGTACATATTCCAACTTGGCCTCTTTTTCTTGTACTTGTTCCCTTAGAAAATGGTATTTGATGGATATGTGCTTTGTCTTTGAGTGCATAACCATATTTTTGGATATATTGATTGCACTAGTGTTATCACAGTTGATAACTACTAGCTCCTCCATTTTCTCTTGAATTCATTCAAGAAGTTATTTGATCCAAAAAAAATTGAGAGCAATTCATTGCTACAACAACATATTTTGCTTTAGCTGTTGACTGCAATATGCAGTTCTCCTTCTCGCTAGTCCAGGTAACCAATCTTCCTCTAAGAAAGAGTGTACCTCCATTTTTTTCTTCCTTTCATCTATGTTTCCCACCCAATCAACATCTACAAAGATAAAAAGTTCAAAGTTACCTTTGTGAGGATACTACAGACCATATTCTTCAGTACCCTTTAGATACCTGAAGATTTTCTTCACAACTACCATGTGTTATTCCTTTGGGTTGGCCAAAAATATAGCTACTAACCTAATTGTTTGTCCTATGTTTTATCTATTGTGCACCACATATTGCAATTTAATAATTATGGATAGGTAAAGTGTCTCATTTACTCAGGGGCTTTCATCTTCTTTCGATAGCTTACAACCGGTTGTTATTGGAGTTCCTACCAGTCTTGCTTCCTCCATATCGAATGTCTTTAGTATTTATTTTACATACTTATTATTCCCTATGAAAATTCATCCTTTAAATTGGGACACTTGAAGTCTAATGAAGAACTTGATTTCTCTGATTGTAGACATTTCAAACTCCTTCTTCATGACTTCATAAAAATCAATGCTTAACTTGTCATCTCCACCAAAGATGATATCATCCACAAAGATATCTTCAATAAACAAAGTTGTTTCTGTTTCTTGCTTCATGTAAAGATTATAGTTATCGTTGGCTCTTTTGAACCCAATTTTTATCAACTATGACTGTAGCCTCTCATATCAAGCTCTTGGTGCCTATTTCAATTCATACAAGGCTTTTATTAGTCTACATGCTTGGTTTTTGTCTTGTTCATTTTCAAGTCCCTCAGGTTGCTCAATATAGAGTTTGTCCTCTTGAACTCCATTCAAGAATGTAGACTTTATGTCCATCTGATATACCTTGAAATTCTCATGTGTTGTAAATGCTAGGAGTAGCTTGAATCCTTAGAATTTGGGTACTAGTGCAAAGTTTTCTCCATAGTATATGCCTTCCTATTGTGCATAGCCCTTACAAACAAGTTTGGCCTTATTTTTGGCCTCTTTTCCATCTTTTTTCATCTTGTTTTAGAACACCCATTTTTTTAGGATGATGTTATTATCATCATGTTGGGCAACCATGGTCCATGTATCATTTTTTACTATTTGATCAATTTCTTCCTCGATGGCCTTTCTCTAGTCTTGATCTTTTAGGGCCTCTTTAGTAGCTTTAGGCTCCATGTGTTAGAGTAGACACAATGTCTCTCTCACCTTTCTTTAGGTTATTACTCTATACTCCTTATTCCCAATTATATGATCTATTGAGTGGTTTCTTCTCACATACTCTACTAGCACTAGTTATTCTTCAAGTGCCTTTTCTCTTTGTTCTTCAGGTCAAGCTTCTTCTGCTTGAGTAGATATAATTTCTTGTACAGGTTTTTCCTCAACCAATACTCTCTCCACAGTATCACTTAGTGAGATGTAATCAATTTTATCATAATATTTTTGTTCCTTCTTGTTGTCTTCCTCATTCTTCTTTGATAATTCATCCACCTTTAAATTAATAGTTTCCACAATTTTGTTCGTCTGAAGATTCAAACATTAGTATTCTTTATTCTTGGCAGAGTATCCTACAAAGATGCCCTCATCACTATTCATCTCATACTCCCCTTCATATTCATCCCCCTTGATATATCATTTACTTCTGAATACCTTGAAGTAACTAATGAACAATGTGTGACCAACCCTTAGTTCATAGGAGGTCTTCTTTGTACCTTCTTTACTTGTACCCTATTTAAGGTGTACACAGTTGTGCTTACAAATTGTTAGATCTATGCAATATTATTTTGGATCATTAGTATTCTAGTAAACTCTATGATATTTCTATTTCATCTTTTAGTGACACTATTATGTTGAGGTGTCCTAGGAGCTGACATTTTCCTTCTAATTCCATGATCCTCATAGTAATTTTCAAATTCTTGTGAGGTGAGCTCACCTCCCCTATCTTATCTCAAGCACTTAATGCTCTATCGGTCTCTCTTTCCACCTTTTATTTGTACCTTTTGAACATGTGGAAGGCTTTTGACTTTTCTCTCAAATAAATAGTTTACATCATTCTAGAAAAATAATCAATAAACAACAAAGAGTATCTATCACCGGATACATGCTTCATCCTTATGGGACCACACAAATTAGTATGAACTAGATCTACTACACATTCTAAAGTAAGTGACTTTTAGATCTAAACTTGAACTTTCCAACTTTCGTAACTAACAATATTTGCATATAACATTGTCAGGTTTGATAATAGGGGGTAGACCCCTTGCAAAATTCTTCCTTCCTACTTTGACAATGCTTTCATAATTTACATGATATAGCCTCCTATGCCACAACCAATTGTTATCATTTCTAGCTACCATACAAATATTTCTATAAATATTGAGGTAAAAGAGATTACCTCTTCTTCATGCTCCTAGTGTTAGCAACTTGCATGTCTTTTGGAATATTCTACAAGAGCCTTTGTTAAACTTGAACTTATAACTTTTTTCCATTAGTTGAACCACACTCAACATGATATATTTTAATCCCTCCACTAGATACATATCTTCACAAGTAGTGGATTCATTTAGGACTACAATACCCTTGCCTATCACTATGCATGGTGATTTATTACTGAACTTCATGATTCCTCCATTGTAGGCCTTGACCTCATGGAACTTTCTCCTATCACCTGATATGTGGTATGAGGAACTACTATCTCTTATCTAAATATTATGGATGCTAGTATTGGTTATCAAGGCTCTCTCTACCCTTTCTTTTGTGATGGTGACAAAGGATACTTCATTCTTGTCCTCGTCCTCATTATTTGTTGAATCTTCATCAGTCACACCTTCTTTAGTGATATAAAATCGCTTCTTCTCCTTTTTTTTGGATTTTGATCACTTCTTGTTGGTTCTCTTCCAATTTTTATTCTCTCTAGTTGTTGGTCTCTCTTCTTACAATTTCTAGATATCTAAAAGTGTAATATTCCACCTTTTTCCAATTAAATCATTTGAAAAGAAGCTCACCCTTTTGTTTGCTCCTGATTTAACATTGATTCTAACTACCAAGTAGCTAAAAAAAAAAAAACATCTAAGGGTGGCTAACTCCTATGATGGATGCATTCTGAGTAGAACCTAGGCCAACTCTAAGGCTATACTCCTTCACTTCAGGCTCTACAAAACCTAGGTGGGTAGACCTTGGATTCTTACAGATATATTGAGTGCCAAAATATATTCAAGAATCCATTCAAAGTAGATAAAACCCTTAACTCTTCTATACTTATGCAACAAAAATAGATGTGCAGTACTGAATCACACAAATTAGAAGCTCACTAGCTAAGTGGGGATCATCCTTTTAGCTCTTCAAACATAAAAGCAATTTTTTTTTTAATATTTAGAAGATTTCATCATTAATCTGATATGAAACAACAAAGACATGCAATCTCCTAACTAAGATAAGTGCCCTATCCATTGGGTATTACACAAATAAAAACATACATCAAGATATTGTACATCTATCCATCTACTTTTTAAATGAGACATCATCTTTCATAATTAATCTTCTGCCCATCAAAATCCTTCCATAAGACATATAACCCTGTCAAGATACATTAAACATTTACTTGATCCCTTGAACCAATAGCAAAACACAGTGACATACAACCTTAAACAAGGTGCAACTAAGATCTGGGTTCTATGTCCATAAATCATAGCAAGTTGTGCAACTCAAAGATAGGAGACAAGATTCACCATGAAACTATAATGTAATAATTGTTGCTTTGTATTCATTTCCTTGTAGCAAATACATCAAAATATATGCAATAAATCCAAATAACACACAACAAGCTAGGTCTAAAACTAATCCTTCACTATTTTCTCTAGAAAGTATATATGTTGTTTGTATAGAAAAGAAATGTTAGAAATAGTGGAATCACAACAAAGAGAACTTGCTCAGAATGTTGGAATCAACTCTATAGAATGAGAAAATAAGAGAATGTGTAGAATCTATGTTGGATTTGATCTGATCATGATACTTGTCATCTTCAATATTCATCTTTCTTGAAGGTAAAACCCCTCTCTTCTCTCTTCAACTAAAAGCCAAATCTAATCTTCATTACTAATGTAACAAACTAGGAAAATATTTCATCAAAATGATAAAAACCCCTCTTGGAGAAAAGATCATAATTGCTCAAACTTAGCTCAAAATCCCACCAAATGACTTTATCAATAAAATAGAAGTTTTGGGACAATTTTCTCCAAATTTGGTCACTACCCAAATTTGACCATGCTAGATCTAGCACCTATCTAATCACTCTATTAGTGATCATCACAACATGTCATCATTTTTCTATTTCTCATCTTTGGGAACCTTCTGTTGTGAATAAGCGCAGACACAACACCTATCACCTCGCTCCAACTATTTTCCTTAAAATCCATGCCACGTAGAGCCTCTTCATTTGTCCACCTAGTTGCCACATAATCTTTTCCATATCTACATGTTTGATCAAAAGTTTTATTCTATTATCACATAGCTAGCCATGCAACCCACATGCATGCATGACCACCTTTTCAAAAGCTTTTTCTTTCAGATGGTTAAAGGAGAGGGTTTGTATATAAAAAAAATCAATAGTTTGTTGCACAATAAATATGGGATAAATCTATAAGGCTTTTCCCTTCCACAATGAACATTTTAACTTATTTTCAAAACATTATGATCTTATTCCTATCATCATAGACTCAAGTGGTTCATCATTAGAGGATTTACTTAAAAAATGTACTAGGCAACATCATGGATAGGTGTTTATTTCCAATGCATTGGTGGGTATGTCTATGATGAAACTTCTTCATGTATGCACATGTCAAACTGTGAAGATTGGACCTCATGCTGGCTGTAGGATCATACTCACATGGTATGTCCCTTTTCTCAAAAACTCCTCAATGAATGATCTTCACAGTGGTGGTCCACTACAATTTATACAATGCCCATGCTGCCCAAGTCACTCTCAAATGCAATATTCATGTGCATCCATAATGCCCTCCTTATACATAGCCTTGTTTGATCTCAAATAATGAAATGTAAATACTTGAACACTATGTAATCAGTTATGCCCTATATTCTTTGTCAAATAATGGGCACCTTGCATGGGATTGCAAAGTCCTCTACAAACTCATAGTGACTTTGTTGTTCTTGACACATCATAGTCTTTACACATGTTTTGTATAGAAAATGGTGACCATCCAGTTTTTTTGTTTTCTCAATTTTCATACAATCTACCACCAAATGATAGTCCTCTTTCATCATGCTAAAGGAAACTATATTACACTGTGAATAAGAATCATCCATATTGATCTTAGATTACTTTTCATCCTCCTCTTAATCTACAAGCCCATGACATAAACATTAGATTCTGCACACTGTCAATAATGGAAGACATTTGAAATAACCCATATGTTTGCTTTACCTTTGTGTTGACTGCTATATAGTGGATAGGATTGTAAGTTCCATGTGTGCATTACATTCATGTGCATATCAATCTATTTATCCCTTGCTTTTGTCGTAAGAAAATTACAAAGATAATGAGTGATCATTTGGTAGAATGAGATGAGCTTCATTACCCCATTATGGAAGTAATTAAAACTATTCATTTGTTCTTACATGTTTTCATAGATAGATTTGAGAAGAGTGGCAACTCTCAACTTTTAGTTATAATCATGACAAGGGTAATTCACAATTGATATCTTTATTATAATCTTCCCCATTCGTGAAAATATCATAACATAGTGTCTCATAAGAGAGGCTTTGAACATTAGTTCATATGAAAGGTCATTATTATAATGATCTTTGACATAAAACTCCATTCCAAAAAAAATTCATCTCTCATTATGCTTTGATTGATCCACTAAACTAATTGTCATGATTAGATTTGACATTGATCACTAATTCACTATTCCAAACTCCTTTTCAAAATTGTCCATTTTTTTGTCGATAGACCCTGGAACTAGTCTTAAAATTTGACAAAATCACCTAACCAAGCCTTGGCACTTGGCATACTTGCTCTTTCATCCACACATTATCACCCTACAAATTCTTAGCTCATGAAAATATTTAGATCAAAATATTTTGACTACCAAAGTTGCTTACTTCAAAAGTGTTCTTGCAAACAACATGTTAAAAATAGAAAAGTGAATTTGGTTTTAGTTTTGAGTATAAGTCAAACAACCACTTAGGGAGATGAAACTTGGGGTGTTGATTCACTTTCATATAGATAGGATAAATCTGAAATTTTGGCTCATGATGAATAACTGCTGAAATTTGGTAAGCGTGCAAAGTTAGCTTCTAAGATTTATTTAATTGGAAAATTCATCAAAACAATGATTTGTGCATATGGAATGACCTTAGGAAAGTGTGCAAATGGATTCATCAAGATTTGAAAATTTGCACACTTGGAGTATTTTTAGTATGGAACATAGTCATGAATTTTTTTTAGCCTAATCTATCATGGATTCAAAGTTAAAACATCCCTAATATGTCTCATGATCAATCTACATATTTGGTTACTAGTGAAACATTATAAATTGCATTTGGAATCACGTTTACAAACTAATCAAATAGATTTTTCACAAGCTCAAATATGGAACATAATAAGTCTCTGGGCACTAGAATATAGTAGAGAAAAAAATTATTTGATAGGGCCAATTGGGTCAAATTTATTATTTGTCAAACAAGGCTTAGATTTCTAGGAAAAGTGCATTAGCGCAACATGTAGTAAACAACCAACTTTTTTGATACACAAGACCTACCAAAATATGTCATAATGACCTTTAAATTAAAACATATTCTCTAATACACATTCTAAACATTCCCAAACTAGCAAGTCATGACACTTAACTAGATATAAGATTTTCAAATGCAAACTAGCCCTCTAAACTTTGTTTGACCATTAAGAAAAACATGTAGATTCCTCAAATGCTCCAAATAGCACTTCATAAAATGACTTGGAATTACAACTTATCATGATGAAACACATGCATAGTTTGAATGAAATGTGTGAAATAACTTAAACACATCATAAGCCTCAAAATGATAGCCAGTTACTCATGCATGAAAAGCTTCTATAGGGGTTAACCTTTTTCAAAAATTACAAATCAATACTCAAAATCCTTGTTACAATTTTGAGTCCCAATACCATGTACTTATTTTTGTGAATAGAGCCTCCAAGTCTTCTTGTTTGACTTCTTTAGGATATAGGCTCTCTAGTCCCCTTCTAGGTTTGGACATTCTTGCCTCTCCTCTTTCTTTTAGAGTTGTGATTGGTGCAATAAAGGCTTTGAATGTAGTCTTGACCTTACTTGGTTGATTGTTGTCAAAGTCGCTAAGTTCAAATATAGTGAACTTGCCTATTAGGCATCAAGTGATACCTCCATCTTGTCTATAAATCTCATTTCTTGAATGGTTGACACTCTTATGTCATACTTGGATGACATGGTTCTCAACACCTTTCTCACACACTCATCTTCTATCATTAGTCCTCTTCATGCTCTAATGGCTAGCATAACATCTTTTATCCATTTGTCAAAAGCTTCAATATTTTAGCCCTTATGACATGTTTGTGTCCATAATAGATGAGTTTCAGCTTCTCCCACATTTTGCATGGTGTCTCTAGTTCCTCCACATCTTTATACTCAGAGTAGGCTAGGGTGCTCGCTAGAGCATCCATTATGGTCATGTATATCTCCTTCTCCTTCAACTGGTATGCACTAATCTAACCAAATAGCTCAACATATTTGACCTATATATGGGTCTAGTAAGCATCTCTAAGAGTGTGTAGATGCAAACTCATCTTTCTTCACCATGAGCTAAAGTTTTCTATACAAAAATTTGGTGCGTCTCTTTAAACATCTTGATCATTTCCTTGATTTATTAAACTCTTGTCTCTTGAGGACCTTGACTTTGATACCAATTGTTGTCTCTACCACATGGTAATATACTTGGGGGGGGGGAGGTGAGTCAGTGTACTCACCAATATCAACTTTTTGTACATTAGATCATACTTCTCACTTATCTCTAGGTTAGTGCTAGCTATAACTCAATTGGTCAGGATTACACAAAAAGATATCATGTGAAAATAGAAACACATAACACAATATTTACCTCATAGAAACCTAACTAGGGTAAAAACCATGATGTATAAGTCAATCCTCACAAGCTTGCACTCTTCTACAGTGCACCTAGTCAAGAGCTTATCCATGTTAAGAGATTACAATGACACTGTAAGGTGTCACCCTATTAGGTGATTTTGATATAACCTGTTGAAATTTTTCCCTATTAGGAGCAACTTGGTTAAAGGACTAGAGAAAAAAAAAGTGTCACCCTATTAAGATATTTTTACAAAGAACGTATTAGGTCCACACATAGCAAGATTTTTTTTGTTGTAAAGATTGGTAAACAACAAAAAGTGATCTAACAATTTAGCTACTAAAATTTTCTTGATATACATCCTTATTTAGCTCTCTTAATTAGTCTGGAACTAAGCTCCACCTTCTATTGGATTTGCAATCTTTAGACTGTGATCACTTTAGTTTTGGCTCTCCTTACTTCTACACACAATACACCTTAAGTTGTCTCATCTTTTCAACACAATCACTCCTTGAAGATGACCTCTCTCTAATCACTCTCCTTCAAACTATGAGATTCCACTTTATCTTGACTCTTGTAGATCTTTGGTTATTCACTTGGAAATATAACCATTACTCTTCCAACTATATTTACATTTATACTTTTCCACTTGCTTCTCTTGGAAGACTTGATTTGAGAATTCAAAATTTGAATTCTCACCCTACTACTAGCTCAACTTCCTATTGTAGTAATGTGTTGCTCTTATCAAGTTATGTCATTGTTGTAGAAAAGTCACTAGTGCCACATGTTTTCAACAAGTTGCAATTATTGGAGGGAATTCAAACATGAATTCTTTCAACTATTCCTTGATCCATTCTCCCATCACCATTAAATTCAACATCAAGTGCACTCTTACCCACTATATATGACTACGCAATCATGGGTTTCTTGCTTCATGATCATCTTGTTGACCTAGCTGAGTCAACTCATTGTTCTATCTATTTTTCCTTCCTCTTTGTATCTATCTTCTTAGAGGACTTCACTTAACATGTTTATCTAAGTGTATCACCTTTTTTCATCACCTCTACTAGGCTTCCACTTATTCTTGACTTAGATTACCCTTGTGAGTTAGAGTCACACATTAGTGTGCCTTTCAGGTTGTGTCTCTATACCAGTCTTGATTCCTTTGTATGTGTTTCCAACAATTAAAACACCTTTGATGACTAAGTCTACAGGTCTATCTACTAGTTAGTCTTTAAGACACTTAGACCAACAATTTAAATTTAGCTCCTAGTGACTAGTTTTATGGTACATATTTCTCAAAAATTAGATTTTATTTAGTATTCATATCCTACATATTTCTAAAAAAAGAATCATAATGTGTTGAAGTTAGGAAATGGATATAAAAAAATAGCTATAGCAAGTCAACTAAATCACAAGAATTCATGATAACAGAATGACAAACTTTGCAAAATTGTGAACAAATTATACCAACAAATGGAATTGATATATGCATAGGAGAATGTAATTTGTCAAAATATAATACAAATATATCAGCATTTATAACATCATCCATAGCTTTCCCTCCCAGTACCAAAATACCATACCCACTTTGATCTGTGAAAGTAGTAATACATGGGAACAAAAAACAAGAAACAAGTCAATAGAACAAAAAATAAATCAAGCGAACATTTCTATACGTCATCTGAGCCTAGGTACACAAAGGGCTAAATATCAATCCAAAAAGTGTCAACAACAATCGTTAACAAAGAGTGCAATTTGTACATCAATCAAAAGATACTTACACATTGTTAATGATACACAAACTGAGCCATGTACTATCTATGAAACACTACATTTTTGTAAAATATATAAAAGAGTGATGAAACATTTATTAAAGTATTCTCATCAATTCCCATTGCACATGATAAAAAAAAAATTGCTATAGGTGAATTGGTTTGCAAACAGCTATTGTGTCTCAAAAAACTCCATGCCACCCAACACCTTGAAATATATGACTAAACCCACTTACAGATGTTGTACACATATTGGGTTCATTAGAAAAAGGCTTGTGCCTTTGCATATTTCTTTTGCATAAATAAGACAACTAGGATACAAAAGGTCACAATATGGGTTAAATGGAACAATAATTAATTTACCTATTGCCATTGACAAAGTGAAATGAGAACTACCTAGAGAAACAAACGAGAACAAAATAGTTGCAATTAGACTCAAATGAATACTAGAATACAAAAATGCATATGCTCAAGGCATCGTTAGACCTACTTATGTAATGAATACATTAATAAGTCTAACAACAATAGTGTTGTACAGTGGACAAAACACACACACACACACACACACACACACACACACACAGAGGAAAGCATTGCAAAGAAATAGATAACAACAAATCCAAACAAATACTGATGCACAAATACGAGCTTGATGATGATCCAATATCTAAATCACTTATCCATCAATTGAATGACACAATCAATAAAATATCTTGACATGATAATAATCAAAATTCACCTTCAAAAGAAAGAAAAAAACTCTTGGCGTATTCCAAGATGCTAATTTAGAGGAAATAAACTTTCCAAATATATTATATGGATATACACATTCAATAACATTACAACTAAGTTTTCATTTCAAAAAATATCAAAGTGGGAGCTTATGCATCAAGATAATGACTTTGCAACACATATAATAGATTTTTTTTTTCAAATCCATCAAGATAATTATATAACAGATATCATCATTAGCATGGGTTTGCATAAGAAAAGTAGAGGTCAAAGGTAATAAATTCTTGGCAAAAGATGTATGTAGTCCTATAAACCTTGAAAAGATATTAAGGTGCCCAATAGGTTTTAGATCACTTAAAAGTGTTTTCACATCTCTAGACTACTTGGAGAGAACAAGGAAGAATATATTTGCAATGATAAGACAATTAGGCCCACCAACATTATTTGTTACAATGATAAGTGCATAGCACTTTAGCAGCCACTATGTGTAGCTCTGGAACATATGTCTACAAAATAAGAACCAAAACACAATGAAACTATATAGGATAAGAATTTATGATTGAGATAAGGAAAAGTACAACACTTTTCACTCATTGCTTCAACCTTAGACTCAACACATTCTGTAAAATGATGATGAGAAACCTAGAGCTATTTGGAAAGGTCTTGGACTACTTCTTTTTTAAAGAGTTTAAAAATAGAGGAAATGAACATGTGCACTCAATATTTTTGATTAAGGAAAATGGGTTTTAATGAGGCCCTAAAATCCTTACATAATAAAGAATAGACAAAAAAGGAATGCTTAGAGTAATAGTTTGATTAAAAGCAACCCACTAAAACAAATATATGCACTCAATGTTATGTATATATATATAATGCACAAATGAATAAATAGAAAACTTTGTAGACAAATAAATATCATCTGATTCAACATTATTGGACACAAATCTTGTTGATTCAACTTTCCTTTGTCACCAATGAGGAGAACAACAATACTAGAGCCATTAACAACAACTAAAATAAGAAAATACAAGTCAAAAGAGTTATTTGGGGAGTTAGAACATAAAAATTACACAAATGAATCTACATCCAATAAATTCCTTGAAGATTTACAATTAAACAAAATTAGGTACATGATAATGTTGCAACTAACATTGACAAGAAGAGTTCTACTCAAAAGACATCCAGTTAAAATTTGGACAAATGCATTTGCAAACCAAGTGCCACCATCATGGTATTATAATATAGACACATAATTCATAGTAGATATAAATGTCATTTCATCATATTGTTACTTATACATGACAAAGAAAGATACAACAACATCATTTACCTAGGGCTAGTTGTGTGAACAATCTTCTGCCACTTATGACGATAAGAGACAATTCATACGCAAACTTGGAAATGCATTTCTTAAATATCAATGAATTTCTAGTCACTAAGCTATTCACATTTCTCTCTCATTTCCACTATGGAAATCTTGAAGAAAATCCACATTTATCAACACTATGCCATTCGAAAGTAGAGTGCTCATACTTAAGAGTCCTAGAGTGTTGGCCAGAGAAGACAACAATTCAAAGACATAATGTATGCATCTATAATAGAAAAGTACATGGAAACACCAGACACATTAGAGAATCTATCACTCGTATATACCCTTTAGAGGTAGCAAGAAAACATTACTAAATGATCAAAACATAAGGAGCAAAGAATTCAACATAAAAAAAATAGAAATAACAACCATTGAGAGAATGTTCAATGCACAAATTAATTAAAAATAGGGCAACATTGATGAAGAAGCAACAAGGTTGAGATGGACCAAAATCCCACAATTATCTTTAAACATGACATAGACTACATTGAGAAATCAAGTGCACAAGAACAATGTAACATTTTCCTTGATCTAATCCATTGGAGAAATAGAAAATTAAACTAAATTGACCACAAATCATTGCTTTCATAAATTGCACATCCTTTTCTCAAAAGCACTGAAGAATATTTCAATATGCAAAGAGAATTAAACAAAGAACAACAAGAAATATTAAAGGATGTATTTATGAAAAAAAGACTTGCACTGCATAAATCATTTTGTTTATACCTCACAAGGGGAGTTGGAACTGGAAAAATGTATACGATAAAACTACTTTATAAACTTATGGTTTGAATATATGAAAAAAAACTAGAAATAAATCCACTAAAGCCAAAAGGAATCACCATTTTTTTTATAGAAAAACTTGTATACAATGAAAGTGGACTCACTCCTCATTCAATATATCACCTACCATGTTACTCTTAAAAACTAACACCATTAGATTCAGATATGCTAGATACCTTGAGATTTTTTTTTACCATGTAAAAAACCTTTTGATTGATGAGGAATCACTGATTAGGTATACATACAAGAGACTATGACAAATAAAACATACACCAACACAAGCATTTGGGAATGTAGACATCACATTTTTCGGTGAATTCTACCAAGCACAAGCTATATGTGACACCCAAATATTGGAAGAGCCAATAATTAACAATGAGAGTATCCCATGCTCATTTTGGATTAAAAATGTCAAATACTTTGCAATACACAATGTAGTTAGGTAGATGAACAAGGATTTTATTTCAACTCTTAACCACATTAAGATTTGTGACCACACTAATGAAGACATTTTCTACGTTAATAAATCATGCTATTGTTGAAAACAATTGGTTAATTGTGTATTGTCTTTGATGTTACAAAAAATGTCATATCTTTACTAGTCAGTGTATGTCAAGCTCACTCAAGCATTAAAGATAGTTTCCTGTATCTACTGAGCATTTCAAAGTTTGCCAAGTTTAGAAGATAGTGTCTACCTAGTTCACTCAGGCGAAAAAGAGAAGTTTGCAGAAGTTGAGTGTTAACTAAGCTCACTTGATTAATGAAGAAAAATGTGGATATAACTAGTGTTAACTAAGCTCACTTAGTTACCAAAAGAACTTTGTGAAAATGCAGTATTAACCAAGTTCAAAATCATTTCTAAGTTAGTGTCTACCAAGTAGGGTTGGCTAAAAAATGATTTTCTTGTTTTGGCATATTAAGTTTAATAATTTTGTTTATTGGTTCTAGCCGACTGAGGAGATAAATATTAAGTATTCTAAATTGTATTCAAGCTAACTTGACAATGTGTATTATATAAATATAAGGTCAAGTTGAGGATTGAATGTGTGCAAGTGAGTAGAAGATTTTAAGATGCTTAGAGGAAGCAAATTAGAAGAATAAGCAGAATATCCTCATGGAGCTGCAAAGATACATTCAATCAGAAAGGGTCAAGTATATGAGCTAGAATTAAGATCTATAATCAATAATTTAGTTGTATAAAAAATTAGTTCATCTCATTGTTATTCTCTAACCATTGTAGCAGTGATCTAAATCTCTTAATAGAGTTGGCTTAACAACTATTTGTAAATCCTCTAACAAGGTGGCATTTCTAGATTGAAGTGTGTAAAGACCTCTAACAAGGACACTCCTAATAGGGTGATTAAATCCTCTAACAGTATTTTTTTAAACCTTTAATAGAGTTGGCTCCTAATTGGGCTCACTTTAGAAGAGTGAAAATCAGTAACTAGTTGCAATTGGTGGTTTTTCCCAAATTGGGTTTCCATGTTAAATCTTGGTGTCACTTGTGTTCATGTTATTTTTTTTATGTGTATGCAACTAAGTTAAGTAAGATTAATCAAAAATAATATCTTAAGATTTTCATTTTATGAGTTATAGTTTCTATTTTTCAGTGCTTGTCGAGTTACAACATTTTCTAGTGTAAACCGAGTGCCTGTGTGTTCACCAAGCATTAGTATTTTCAATGAAGTTTATGTTATGTATTGAAATCTAAGGGATCTTAGATTTATTTTGGTGGTAAATGATTCACCCATCTCTTTTTAGTTACTCCTCACATATTTCCAACAATTGGTATTAGAGCTTATTGGTGCTTGCAAAGAAAGGTTTCAAGGACCTAAGCTAAAGATCAGGATGTCTTACAGAAGAGAGATTCCCAAGCTGAACAAAGATAACTTCCAGGCATGAAAAGAACTTATGAAGTTTCATTTGAAAACCATCAATGATTTAGGTTTAAAATATTTGGAAAATGCTTACAAGGCTCCTACTGGAACATTGACTATGGAGGAGATTGTTGAAAAGAAAAATCATAACATCATGATGATTGGCATTACATCAACTCTTAACTATGTTGAGTTTGATGAGTTCAAAGGATTTTCTAAAACCCATGACATATGGAAAAAATTGAAGGATATCTATGGAGGTGATGATAACATAAAAAGAGCCAAGGTAGAAAGCTTGAGAGGTTAGTTTGATTAGATGAAAATGAGAGAGGATGAAAACATTGCAAAATATGTTGAGAGAATCAAAGCCAGTGTCAGTGCTATCAAAGCCTCTAGAGGAACAATTGAAGATGTAACAATGGTAAGAAAAGTACTAAGAACCCTTCTTCCATCTATGAAATTAGAGTGTCTAATATTCAAGAAATGAGATGTGATCCAAATAACAAAATAACTTTGGATTCTCTAGTTGGAAGATTGACTGTATTTGAACTAGATAACTATGATAATTATACTCCTAGTTCTAGCAATCTTGAGTTTGCATTTGAAGCCAAGTTATCACTTAAGAAGAAAGCCAAAAAGACTAAAAGTAAACAATTTGAAAGTGAAGAGGAAGGTAGTTCTGATAGTGATCTTGAAGCCATTGAAGCATTTCTTGCAAAAAGGTATCCCAAAGGCAAAGGAAAGTATAAAGGTAAAATACCTTTAATCTATTTCTCTTGTGAAGAAGTTGGACACATTGTTGCAAGATGTCCAAACAAAGAAGACAAAGATGAAAAGAAGAACAAGTACAAACGCAAGAAGGATTTCAAGAACTTCAAGGACTAGAAGGAAAAAGGTAAGAAATATTGTTTTATGGATAAGGATTCAAATAATAGTGAAAATGATGAATGGTTTATATTGTTGTAAAAGATGAATTTGATGATGTGAGGCCTCACCCAATCCATCGTAGTATAGATGAAAAAATTGCATTGTGGTACTTTCAATTTGATGTTTTGATATAGTTTTGAGACTATAGAGTTATGTCATTTTAATATCAACATTTTGATGATTCACACTTATTAAAACCTAATTGATATATTTAATGATTTCATTTCATGTTCTAAATTATTTCAATTGCTTTAATGGAAACTGAATTGCAAAAATACTTGAATGTCAAATTGTAAGGTTAAAATGAAAATTAGCGCCAAAGGATAGATTTAGATATACAAATGAACCCAACTCACATGACCTATAACTTAATAGTTATGAATTTAATATTGCATCACTATGATAGAGAATAGATTATGGGGTTGTTTAGAATGTTAATTTGATCATGTTAGATAAGAATTGGTTATGATGTATGAAATGATTTAACACATATGGATACATTTTTATGACCTACTACTATTAGATTTTTGATGCGATGCAAAATGTTAATTTGATTATGATGATTTATGATACACAGACAGATGTTGATTTGATTTTTGATATGCAGATCTTGATGTTTTAACATTTTGAATGATTTACTTGAAATGATTAGGAAAGGAAATTTATTTGAATTATGTTAATAAGAGTACGTAATGTTTGAATTATAGGAATTTATGATATTTTTTTATATAACCTCCTTGGACTACTGATGCTCGAGTTGAATGTGCAGGAAGTGGAACGATGGAAATTTTTTGGGGGAAACAAGTACCAAACCTTGTGAACACAGTTTAACCAAGGCGAATCTTTGGAATATTCAAAAGCCTCATTGTGAAAGTATTTTTCTTCATAATTGTATGGTTGCTTGATTGTGAATATGTTTAATCATATTTTAGATGCATTAAGTTTATGTCAAGGTGAAGTGTGATGTATTTTTGTGTGTCACTTGACACTTGTATTGTCTATGTGTTGATGACATGTCACCTAGAGTGTTGGTCACAAGGTCACTTATCTTGGTCCTTTTCTTTCCCTTCAATTAATGTTTAAGTACACCCACTTGGGAAGAGAGTGTTAGGATGGGTCACCATCATGTTGATTTTCGAATTCAAACTTGTTAGGTATTTTAGGGGGCCTAAACAGGATCCTAAAGTGTTATTTTATTGATAAAAATCCTCCCAAATGGTAGTACAACATGTTAGGGGCCTAAATTCAACTATTTTAGTGATTTCTTAGCTTAGGGAACCCCTTAAACAGAGCCATCTTGAACCAATTCAAAATTTTGAGTTTCCCTATGAGAGTACCCTCACTATCCCACTTGGTCAACCTTCTTATTTTGGAGGAGCAACAATGTAAGAGAGGGGGGCTTGATGTCCTTACTAAAAAGGGTAGTAGAGGATCTTTTTAGTGGGGGGGGGGGGGGGACAAACTAATGAGTTGTTCACCCACTCTCTAATTTTAGAGACAACTAAGTTTTGGAGGGAGATTAAGGGAGCTCTACTACAACTATCCTTACCCTATCTTGGACCAAGGTTGGTGACTCAAACATGTTTCTTTTCATTTCTTTCCTTTAGCATGGATAAGTAAATCTGTAAGTGTGAAGAGTTATTAATGGTGTATGCATTCCATTGTAAATCTTGTGTGATGGGCTTTGTCATTGTGTTGTAGAGAGGTGAATGTGTCTTGTGATCTTGGAGATTTCTTCTTGGCTTTTCCTTGCTTGTTTCTTCTCTTTTGTTTTTGTTTGAATGTAAGTGTTGAATGTGTTATGGGTGTGAAGGCTTCACTCACCCTTGGGAGGGAAGAGAAGCCTTGGGTGAAGGGCATAAGTTGGGCTTGACATTGTAGTTGAGAAAATTACCTCATGATGAGGGTTTTTTAATATCATGGAGTATGGGCTCCATTAAGGCCATGAATCTTGTTGTCTTGGGAGGTACAAGAAGGTTTGTGTTGTTTTGGGAGGTATAAGGGGGTTTTGGTGATGAGGAGGAGATGATTTGTTATGATAGCCTTGAGAGGCAAATGCAATGAAAATACATTATTTATGATGGCCTTGAGAGGTGAAATGCATTGGAAATACATTAGTTATGATGTTATAATATCTCCTCTTTGAAGAGCCCACCTTCACCCAACATTTTATGATTCCAATGGAGAATCATTGTGCAAGCCTTGGGAGGGAGTTATTTGTGTTTTGTGTAGTGTTGCATGCAATGTTTAGTGATGTATGGGTGTAGCCTATTTAGTTCTTGTTTCCCCTACTCAGTGGGTAGCTTCATAGAAGCCTAGGTTGGGAGGTGAGCCTCCATGGTTCCTATTTGTGTGCTTTGTGCAAATTTATGCTAAAAAGTATTAGGGTTTCACCCTTGTCAAAGTGGAGAAGATCCAAATGAGTAAAGAAGGCTCAACGTTCATGTTTCTCAATGTTCATGAATTTGAAGGTCTCTTGTATTGTCTCAATGTGATGTAAAGAGATTGTGCCATTGTTACTATGTGAATATGTAGAGGGAAGAATTTGAGAATGTTGTACATGTATGTATCCTTGTTAAGAAATGATCATTTGAAGTTTTATGAGTTATGAAAGAATCCATTGTGGAATTTGATGAAAGTTGCATTAAGATCCATCCTCTTGTCTTGCTTGCATATTATTTAGTGGAATGTTATGTTATGGTTGAGTGTTGTAAATATGAGATGATCTATTCAAGACAAAAAGGTTGCATACATGATTGTTACTTAGAAATAATTATCCACATTCAATTTGATATGTTATTAAGGAAATTTGTATGAAAGCTTTCTCCTTGTGGTATTTGTAGATGACTAATTGATAGTAATATTCCATAGATGTTATGTGAAGGGATACCATTGGTTGTAATTGTACAAATTAAAACATAGTTGATTGCTTACAATTCTTTTGTGCACCCAATAAATTGGAAGGAATTGTTATATTGATAGCTCATGTTACATGCATGGATATCATCTTCCTTTAGTTTTCAAGCTTAATACGATTCTAAGTAGATGAACCATCAACTCAATTCCATGATAGAATGGAATGAAGTTTGTTTGTAAGAAAAAACACATAATACAAACCTATAAGACATGTTGCTATAGGTAATAGAATCATGTGACCTCTAAGTCACATCCACACCCCAAATAAAATAAAATAAATACATATAAGTACCTATGCTAGAAAATAAGGAAAAACATAATAACAATAAAATTAAATCAAACAATATAATAATAATAATAATAATAAAGACCAAACAAATTCATCTATTGGATGATCCTACCCTTCCTCGTCATTATCTCACCCTAGAACCCTGAGAAACTAGACAAGCCACACTTGAAAATGAGTGGGCCATGGACCCTACATGGAGATTTTCTCCTTGGTTTACACTAGGCCTATAAAGTGGGCAAGAATAGTATACTTGGTTTTGACACATAAATCAACTCAAGGATCATAAGGGATGAAAAGACCACACACTTGTCTAAGTGAAACCTTTCCATTCTCCCACACCTAGGAAAAGTTGACATAAACTTGGGAAGTGTTCCAAGCACAAAGGCATGCTCTAGATCAATTTGCATTGGGTGAAAACACACTTGGAGTGTCTAGGCATATG
This sequence comes from Cupressus sempervirens, assembly GCA_028749045.1. NCBI lineage: Eukaryota > Viridiplantae > Streptophyta > Pinopsida > Cupressales > Cupressaceae > Cupressus > Cupressus sempervirens. The sequence continues at coordinate 425,525,400 of CM053788.1, forward strand.
TTGGGGAAAACAAGAAATTATAGTGTTGACAAGACTAAGACTCCTCCTTTGAACATATCGTCATGCCTAGCAAAGCATTTCGCATGTAGAATTTTGCAATTACACTTTCCTTGGTAAAATCTCGCCTTGGTAGAAGTGCTAACATTTGGGAGGGAGAAAGGAGTTAGTAGTTGGGAAGAGTGCTTTAGAGGTACCTCTAAAAGCCTTTAAACTCGGGGTCAGCTAAGGTCAACACGATCCAATAAAAAGGAATTACATCATCACGTGATCAACTTGGAAGCTTGAATTGGGTGAAAGTAGGATTAGGTAAATACTAAAGAAATTAAATGAGGTAGGGAGTAAGGTATATGTAGTTGGATTTAGGGTAAATTTTTGGGGTGTTGATAAAAGTAAATAGATTTTTACCTTAATAAATGTTTTTTTAAAAATTATGTTTGAGGATATTTAGCAAGAAAGAAATATATAGATCATGGTATCAAACGAGGCTTTGTGATTTGTTGAAAATTAAATTATTGTTTTGTCATGTATTGTGGTTAGGATAAAATAGAGGAAGAAAATAAGTTTAAGAATTAAGTAGTAATAAGTTAAAGGAATTAAGTTGTGATAGGAACTAATAGAATTAATTATCTTATGGAATGAATTTTACATAATGGAAAGCTGGATGATGAATATGTGTGTGTGTGTGTTAAATAATTCATTTAAATATCAATGTGATAGTGAGTCAATTTTTGGATTATAGAAAAGTATAGAAATCAAATGTTATGAGTAACATGTAGTCAAATTCAATTTGGAGTTTATTAATGTTATGAGAGTAAGTTCTTTAATAAAAATAAGTTAATATTAATATCTTGTGATAATGATTAAAAAAAATTATAGTTAGAGGTAATGAAAATAATTGAAAGAAGCCTAATAACTATTTTAAATTAGATGACCGATGATCAATCTATATCCAAACTTGATAAATTAATAAGTAATAACAAATAAATGGGGACTTAAGTTTTATTTGATTTTTTCCCCATTGATTGTAATTATATCAAAGAAGTGACTAAGTCTAATATGTGGGTACATGTTAGTTTAAATAATAGACCTAAGGTTAAGCTAAATATTTTAAAATAGGTTAAATTTATAGATAAGAATGATTTGCTCACCATTAAATAGAACGTTCCTAACTAGTATAGATTTATTAATGGAAAGTTAGTAGCAAGACTAGAAGGTGGAAAAGTATCTTAATTGGTAAATTAGAAACAACTAAAGAATGTTATGAAGTTACCTTTAGGAAATATATTAGAAATTACCCATTATTATACCATGACATAACAACTACTCAGCCCCAATGTATAGTAATAGGAAGAACTTAAAGAATTGATTTCAGCTGTTAGAAAAAAAATAAAAAAAATTGTTGTGTTTTTGATGATAAATCTTGGGCATGACAGATGATGAAGGAGATAAAATGAACTTATCTCTCATGTTAGCAAAAATGATACATGGATTATTCATAGTGGCTACTCACATCATATGACTAGTGACATAACAAAGTTTGAACATATGTAGTATTATGATGGTGGAAGTGTGAGATTTGGAAACAATGAACCATGTTGCATAAAGGGAAAAGGTTGCATCTCACTAACCAATGAACTTAGATGTGATAATTCTTTTTAGGTTTAAGGACTAAAGCATAATCTACTAAGTGTGGAAGAGTTGAATAACATTAGATTCAAGGTAGAATTCATGAATGGGAAGGCCAAGCTGTTGGATGGAAAAGGAAACCTGGTTGGGTCTGGTAAACAAAAAAAAGGTGACCTATTCTACCTAGATCTTAGTGAAAGTTCATGTTTTACTTCTCAAGTAGAAGAAATTTGGTTATGGCATAAAATACTATGTCATGTGTGTTGGAAATATGAGGTAAGCAAGGTTACTAGGGGGGTGAATCAGGAACCAATAAAACTTCATCTTATTTCATCAATTAATCTTTCATATAATATTCTGATCTAATTGCATGCATGAAAAGAATGAAAGTAGTAAAATATTCATAACACTTTGACACAAGATATGTTGACCTAGAAACCTTCCAAATAGAAAGTAAAACTAGGGTGGAGATCATACCCATAACCTTTAGTACTGCAGTATAAAGTTGGTTAGTTAAGGCTTACAATTGATCACTTATGATGATCTGCCTTGTGAGGAGCAATAAGGACTACTAGGTCCACCTTGTGAAAGAATTTACAAAACATACAATGAAGCATGCACTTGGTAAAGATATTTTCAAAAGATTTTTAAGTCTACCTTGTTAAAGGATTTAGCTAATATTCCTATTAAGATGAACCAGTGGCTGATCTATGATTTGTAACTCTAATTTTCTGATTGAGATTTATTTGAAACTATAAAGATCACATTGTTGTGATAGATAAATATTTGTTGTCCCTTATACTGCTTGTATCCTTCTTAATTCACACTTATGCTTTTTATATTTGCTTCATACTTCTTTACCTATATATTTGGATGTGATACTATACATTACATATATACCAATCCAAAACACAATTCATCAAAGTTGACTACAACATAGATTTCCATCAAGATCACAAAGTCGGCCCAACTGCTGGCACTCAAGTTCTGAAGACAAAATAGGTGAGTTTTTGATACTCAACAACCATTGTCAACACTTGACATTGTCATGCTCTCGGTAGATGTAGAATCTTAGTTCATACTAATCACGTCCAAGTAGTCTAAACTCAGTCAACACTTGTGACTTAGTGAACACTGCAAAACTTGGCATATAAACTAAATCACTTGGTTGACATTGCATGGATCAGTCAACACTAACACTGTAAGCTCAATATAAACTGAATCACTTGGTTGACACTTCTTGGCTCAGTCAACACTAGATTCACATCACTGACATTGCAAACTTGGTAGACATTGGAGAATACAATTGACATTGTTCAACTTGGTTAATACTATGAAGCTCGATTTGTACTATCACTAATCAACTTGGTAGATATTTATCAATGTGAACTAGATGTAGGTTTTGAAATTTGATAGTAACTGTAGAACTTGGTAGTGACTGGATTACTTGGTTAATACTACAAACTATTAGATAAGCTCAGTAGCAATTAACCAATTGACTAAGTGTGAGTCACTAATAAAAAAACTTGACCTTAATGTCCACAATCTCCCCCTTTAGCATTAGTGACAAAAACACTTATCAATCCAAAACTAAATACTTAAATTTTGCAGGTCAAAAAATTCTTTTTATCTCCATCCTATGTCTTCAAATCGGTAACATACTCTTTTTTGAAAATTTTCAAAATCACTTTTGTAAAAGATGTTTTCTGATTATTTGTACATGTATTTGTATAATATTATGTTGCTCCCCCATAAATATATCACAGATTATACTTTCCCAATAATCTCCATAAATACATTCATCTTATATTATACTTCTCCTCGATATATATACATACTTCTCCCCCTTTTATATATATCTCATCTTCTCCCCCTTTTTGACATAAATGCCAGAGGTGTATACTAAATGTTTATGCCAAAATATGACAAGAAGTTAGAATGTGCCTTTAAAATTAATGCCATTGTCTTGTCTCAATTTTCTTGTAACACCTTGCTTGCATGAAATGCAATCTATACTTCTGTTGATAACTCCATCATGTGATTAGCTATGGAAAATTTGCTGTCATGGATGAGTGTCTTTGCATGTGCAATGTTTTTCTACAATGCATCCATGTTTGGGAGAATCATGCCTTGGATGTCTACAAGTGTGGCCCTTATCCTAGCTTCTTCCCTTAATAATTTTGCTTGTAATTTTTTTAGATATTCGATCTTTGAATAGTGATTGAGCAGAACTATAGCTTGGGTCAAGTGACAACTGGTGTGCACTTGCCTTCAAGTCTTCATCTATCTTAGATAATTTATCTATGATTCCCTAAGTGAAGATAGATGTATCACATGATCTGTTGAATAGTGAAGTTATATTATTTGTAGAGGTTTCCAATGAACTGAGAATAGTAGACATTTATACTTGATTTATTGCAATTTTCTGTACCACTTGTTCCAATACCGTGTTCTCAAATTTTCTCTCTGCTCTTTGTAGAAACTTTTCTTGTCCATCCAAATATTCATTGAATTTCTAGACAACTTCTACTAACTAAACCAAAATAGGTTATGAACTATCAACTTCAATACTTAGTGCATCTACAAATATGCTCTTTACATCTTCAAGCACTTGGTTTTCTCTGCTCTTGTCTTCTCTAAGCTTTTGTTGCTTAGCTCTCTTTTGTAATAATTCACCTACGATATTCATTTGATCAAGATTCAAAGTGGAGATATCCCAATTTGAGATAACTATATCCTCATCTAGATCAATGTCTTCTTCTTTACCTTTATCCTTACTTGAAACTTTAGTACTCAGTTGAGACTTATTCTCAACTATCCTTGTACTTGCTATATGTATACTTGGAATAGTAACAATAGTAGAAATAGAGGGGCAAGCAAAAAAAGTAGATATTGTATTGACAATAGAAATACCTTGTTGATTATTATCAAATTTGACAATGGTGGAGGCACTAGCTACTTGGTATATGAAGTGTTGATCACTTCAGTCAATATGGTACTAAGCTAAATAGGTGCAAAGATTGGTTGGGTGTTTGGTGTTGTAGTGGTTACCACAACCAACTCAGCAAAAGCTTTCTCTAAGCTTGATGGCAGTAAAGATTTTCTTGGGGAATGAGGAAATGAGTTCATCACTGCCATTGCAATCTTCTCCAGGTCAATTTCCTCAATACTCTGAATCTCAAGGAGATTCTCCTCTGTAGCTTCCTATTCTTGCTCCTCATCATCTAGATTTACATCATCTTTGGTTTCCACATCTTCTTCATCATCATTGTCATCATCTTCCTTATCATCTTCATCATCTTCCTTATCACTAACATGAACAATGAAGTCACTTGGGTGATGGAGGTTGTAAATGTTCTTCCATGTGGTAGTAGTTGTCTTCACCATAGATTCTATGTATTTCATTAGCACAAGACATGTATTGAATTTTAGGGTGAGCTTTTCCTCATTTTTCTTCATGGAATCTTTCACCTCTTTGTTACTGAGACTCAACATGAGTTTCCTTAGAGTCTATTCATATATAGTCTTCTTAGCATTTTCCCACCTTGGCTTGATTGCTTGCATATGCTCATTGGGAATTTTTTATACAAGTTGATCAGGAGAGTATTTCCATTTACCCAATTTTGACATCATCATGTCTTCAACTTGCTTTTTCTCATATGTAGTCCTAGTTTCATTTATGATTGCTTTGAAGTTTGTCATTCCAGATCCTCTTTCTACTTCAGTTAACTTTTCTTGGAATGTAGGTGGAGGCTTTTTGAAAATGATTTCCTCGGCATCCTCCTCACCTAACTTCAATTTCTTTCTAGATTTTGATGCTCTTCTTGAGAATACTACAATAGATGACTTGGTAGGTCTGGTTATGATAACCTTACCTTTCTTCCTTATTGGCTCTTATTCTTCATAATTTTTTTCTTCTACTTCATCTTCCTCCGTATCATCTCCTTTTCCTTTAGTCAACAAGAGAGTAGAACTTGCTTGCCTTAATTTTGCTATCCTCTTCTTTCCTTTGTTAACTGCTTGAGGAAGCTTAATTTCAAGTTCTATTCTTGCCTTGGATTCTTCATAGGTACAAAAATATGTGGCCTTGGGATTCAAAAGTTCATTCAACAATGCCTCAATGATATCCTTGGCATCATCAATGTTAACCTTATAGTTTAAAGGCTTAACCCACACCACTCTAGGTTTGACTTCTTAAATGTACACTTTGTCACAGTCTACCATGAAACAAATATCAACCTTGTAGTCTTCTACAAGTTTCTTAGGTATTTTATATCTGTTATTCATATTTTCCTTAAATGAATCAAATAGTTTTCCATGATACTAACAAAGTTCTCACCCATTCTGTTATATATTCATTAATTTGATATAAAATTGGTACATCTTTTCTCCATACAACTATGCCATTAGAAGGGAAAAAAAATTTCACATAGAAGAATAAAAAAGTTAAGAGTGAAACAAACCTACATGGATTATTCTTTGAAGTTCTGATGCTCTCCATGTTCTTGTTGAATTGATTCAACATTAACTCGAAAAGGTCAAAGGACATGTTATTCTTCACTACCTTGAGAGTCAGATCAACTACCTCACACAACACACTGTTGAGATGACTAGAGCTATAGACCTAATGAGCAATCACATGAATTCCAAATTTTAACTCCATGTTAGTTACATTTCTGATCTTCATTCCTCTTCCATCCCACTTAGCAAGAGTCTTCTTTTCTAATTCTACCCAACTTGGGGTTTTGGTAGTCTTGACTTTGTTCAACATTGGGAGCCTTGTGATTCTATGAATCATTTTCTTTGTGATTTGAATATGTTTCTCCAACCATAACTACCCATTATGTACATAGCTAAGGATAAACCTAATCTATTTTATTTGAAAATCTTGGGGCACATGCAAAATGTGTGTTAAACTCTTGGTCTCCAAATGTTGATGCTCGGGTTTCAACTCACCATTCACAAATAACTTCTTTAGAGTCTCATCCATATCTAGGGTTCCAATTTCTTGTATCAAACAATGAAAATATGAATGGATATTGTTAATGAATAATACCTTGGGTAGAATCTATGATTGAGCTCTAGTTGGGTCAAGCACTTCTACAAATGTCAGACTCAACTTGAAGTCTAGTGCCTTCCAATTGATTCCTCGAACCAACATCTTGGATCTGTTCCTAATTTTATTGCTGGAAGATGCCATGCTTAGTAGGATTTATAAAAATGAAAATCTTCAACAAAAAACACACAAATTGCTTGGAAGCACAAAAATCACTCTTTGCAAATAGCTCTTGAAAATTCATGGTGAAAAATGAATTTAATTTCCTTCCCTTTAACAAAATTTCACTTTTTAAAGGCCATAAATGCTTGGTACATTTTCTCATTCGATGACAAACTATCTTCCACTCAGTTCAGCCTTAATGCTTGGTAGAGTCATTCATAGATCGATGTCCACACAATGTTTCAGTGTATCCCGACCTCACTTGGTAGGGTTTTGCATCCTGATCTAACTTGGTAAGGTCTTGAATTTCTACAAATACTTAGTGATCCCTTTGCATCTTGAATGCTCGTATGGATCTCTTCTTATTTTTGGCTAGAACTAATGTGATATGTCTACTTCAGAGTCTCATTTCTAGTTATTCCTATAGGGAATTCAAGTTGAGATGCTTGAGTCACCCAACTCTTGAGTGACATCAGCTTCATGACTAGGATTTGCATTCTTAGAAGATTTTGGAATCCATTGCTACCTCATCTACTTTCTAAGATTGTCAACTCTGGCATTCTTTTCATCCTCAATTATTCCAATGTTTATACAATTTTTGGCAAGGTATCCAAGTTCTGTACAAATAAAACATCTTCTAGTGGTGTCTCTTTTCCTCATGTGATGTTTCACACAATTTTCTCTAATGTGCCCAAATTCTCAATAGTAGTAGCATCTACACCATGTTCTAGTCCCATCCAAATATTGCTTTCACAATCTATTCTACTGGATTCAATATCTTGGTTTTTTATTTAGAAGATTTTTGTCCCTATTTCTTGCACTTATGACATTTACCTTCAAACTTAGGTTTCTCCTTGAATTCACTTGCTCTATGATCATGCTTATTACATTGTAACACTTTTCATTGAATTTTGCTTTACCATTACTCCAATATTTTTTTGATGTATGACCTAAATTACCACAATAATTGTAACTAGGCCTTTGATTCTTTTGAGCTCCTTGCTTGGATGATTCACCTTCTTCTATGTTTTCTATTATTGCTTTACCTTTGTGTCTGTACTAACTTTTCTCATTCAATTGATTCATGTCTACTTGAGATTTCAACATTCTTCCACTAGTTTTATTTTTAGTGTTTAGATCATTCTACAATCTTTCATTCTCTGATCTTAGATTCATGATTTATTTATTTGCATTAGTAAGCTTATCAATGAAGTTTTCCTGCTGAAGGGATAGATGTTGAATTTGATTGTTCTTTTCTTCTATCTCTTCTTTCACTTTGTCTTTTTCTTCCATGACTTCAAATAGTCTTAGAGACTAGATTTCTTATTCCTATTTTTAACTTTCTAACTTCTTGTTGAAGACTGTAATTCTTTTCTGATAGATCTTTGATTGCTTTGTTAGCTTCATCTAAATTTCTTTCAGGACATATATCTTCAATTCTTTCTCCAGTTTAGAGATTGTCATTCATTTGTATTGCAAGATCTTTTCTTGTTTTCAATAATTGAGAGAGTTGTTCCTTTGCTTGCTTCAGTTGACCAATGGCTAATTCCAAATCTAACTTTTCACTATCAATAGCCTTATCTAGCCTGTATAAATCCATTGCCTCTAATCTTTGTTCAAGTTACTAAAAATGTTCTTTAAGAACCACAATGCTCTGATACCAATAGTTGGAAATATGAGGTAGGCAAGGCTACTGAGAAGGGGGTTGAATTAGGAACCAATAAAACTTCAACTTATTTTATCAATTAATCCTTCATATAATATTATGACCTAATTGCATGCAAGAAAGAATGAAAGTAGTAAAAAAATCATAACACTTTGACACAAGATATGGTAACCTGGGAACCTTCCAAATAGAAAGTAAAACTAGGGTGGGGATGATACCCATAAGCTTTCGTATTGAAGTATAAAGTTGTTTGGTTAAGGCTTACAATTGATCACTTCTGATGATCCACCCTATTAGGAGCAATAAGGACTCTTAGGTCCACCTTGTGAAGTCATTTACAAAATATACAATAAAGTATGCACTCAATAAAGAAATTTATAAAAGATTGTTAAGTCTACCTTGTTAAAAGATTTAGCTGATACACTTGTTAGGATGAACAAGTGGTTGATCTCTGATCTACAACCCTAATTTTCTAGTTGAGATTCCTTTGAAACTATAAAGATCACTTTAATGTGATAGATAAATCTTCATTGTCCCTTATACTACTTGTAGCCTTCTTAATTCACACTTCTTCTCTTTAAATTTTCTTCATACTTCTTTATCTATATATTTGAATGTGATATAATACATTACATATATACCGATCCAAAAAAAAATTCATAAAAGTCAGCTACAACATAGATTTCTATCAAGATCACAAAGTCAGCCCAACTACTAGCACTTAGGTTTTAAAGACAAATTCTGTGAGGTTCTAATACTTGGAAACCATTATCAACACTTGACATTGTCATGCTCTCGATAAATATACAAGCTTGGTTCATACTAACCACTTCCAAGTAGTCTAAACTTGGTCAACACTTGTGACTCAGTAAACACTGTGAAACTCAACATATAAATTGAATCACTTGGTTGACACTACATGGCTCAGTCAACACTAACATTGCGAGCTCAGTATAAACTAAATCACTTGGTTGAAACTCCTTGGCTCGATCAAAACTAGACTAACATCATTAACATTGCAAACTCAATAGACACTGGCATACATGGTTGACATTGTGGAACTTAATTAATACCATGAAGCTCAATTTGCACTATCATTGATCAACTTGGTAGATATTTCTCAACATGAATTGAATGTAGATTTTGAAACTCGGTAGAAACTATAGAAGTTGGTACTGACTAGATTAGTCAGTTAACACTATAAACTATTAGATAAGCTCGGTAGCAGTTAACCAATTGATTAAGTGTGAGTTGCTAATAAATAAACTTGACCTTAAAGTCAACAATGTGAACTTTGATAATCTAATCAAGATAAGAAAAAACAAAAGAGTGAGAGGTATTCCTAGTCTAAGGAAACCTGATATGGACCTATGTAAAAATTGTCAAATTAATAAGATGGGAAAGATAAGTTTCAGGAGCAAGGACTATCATTGTGAAGAAGTCTTGGAGTTGGTTTATATAGACTTGTGTGGACCTATTGGAATAGAGAGCTATAGTGGAGATCAGTATTTTATTCTTTTTTTTTAATGATTATTCTAGAATGATGACCATAATGTATCTCTAAGATAAGTTTGAAGCATTTCAAAAGTTTAAGTGGTATCTGGCAAGAGTAGAGAAAGAAACTAGAAAGAAGATAAAGTGTTTAAGGTTAGACAGAGGTGGTGAATTCATTTCCAATGAGTTCAATGAATTATGCATTGAAAGAGGAATTAAGAGACAAGTATCAGCCCTTGGTACACCACAAAAAAATGGTATAGCTAAAAGAAGGAATAGAACAATCATGGATTGTGCAAGAATTTTGTTGATAGAAAAAAGTGTTACAATCAAATACTGGAAGGAAGCAATTAGCACTACAATGAGTACAATTGAAGAAAGACTCAAATCAAACCCCTTATGAACTATGGTATGGCTAAAAGCCTAATGTAAGTTGCTTGAAAGTATTTGGTAGCAAATTTTATATTCTAAAAGAGTCTAGGAAAGGTATATTTGATGTCAAAGGTGATGAAGGCATATTCCTAGGATACTCATATAGAAGTAAAGCATATAAATGTTTGTGTTGGAATATTCAAATATGGAAAGAGTACTTATGAGAGGGGGGGTGAATCATAAGTATCCCATTTTATCCAATAAAACTTTTAACTGAAAGTAAACTGCATGCATGTAAATACATCTAATAAACTTGAAACTAAGCACATGCATCAATAATTCATAACACTGGAATTTTGGTAACCCATAAACCCTCCAGGAATAAGAAGGTAAAAATGGGGTGGGGATAATATGCACAAAAATTACTGCAGCAATATTGTTCAACCACTTCTGATGGTTTTTCCTATTAAAGGCTTTACACTGTGTCAATAGTGACCTGGTTAGAGGATTTCAAACACTTAACATGAAGTGTTACCCTGTTAAAGGATTTAATCACCTAATCAAGGATTTATCGAAATATCTATTAAGCTAACCTATCACCATAGGATTTTCATTCTAATATAATTGCTAGAGAGTATTAGGTACAATAAACCTGACTGATTACAATCCTTGATTGCTGAACGCAGGCACTTGTTCTGCTTTCTCTGATCTGGATCCTTTTTGTGATCTGATAATCCTCGCTTCTGAAAATAAAATTGCTTGTGAACCCTTGTATGTCTTCTCACACCTCTCATCTCCTTTATAATGAAATTTTTTCTTCCTTATAAAGACATTTGAGAATTTAGGGTTAGGTATGGATCTATGTGTAGACACCTAAAAATCCTTTAAAAAATAAAGTATTTTTATTTTTTGAAAAAATCCCTGATGACATCATCATTTATTAATTAATTAATTAATTTTTATGCCATTAAATCCCTTTATCTTAATTAAAAATATTTAATTAAGGAATCCCTCCCAAAAATGTTTAAATCTTATTTAAACATTATTTCCTTATTTTTTTAATTAATAAATTGACCAAAAACCCTAAAATAAATAAAAAAATTATTTTTTACCCAAAACTTGGCCAATTTTCTTATGACCAATAACCTCTTCCAAAATCTTCTAATCCTTCTTTAATTTCGATTAAAGGCTAATCCCATCATTTCCTACCCCTAATCCCAACTTAAAATATTTAATTAAGATTAAATATTAATCCTCATATTTATTAAAAAAGTTTTAATAAATATCTCCTCAACCCAAACCCTTGAAATAAATAAAACTTTATTTATTTCCTAAAAATCTAATTTATCCTCATCCTAAGAAGTTCTAGACTCTTCTAGAAAGTCTTCATCCTCATCCTAGGAAATTCTAGACTATTCTAGAAAGTCTTTATCCTCATCCAAAGTCTAGACTCTTCTAGAAGATGTATTTAAACCTAATCCTAATCCCCTCCTAACTTTGTCACATTCCCTAAACATGGGTTAAAACTTACTAACCCAAGCCAAAGTTAACAAATATCTCCTCCTTCACCCACCCTCATTAAATGCCATCCACTTGCCTATCCCTAAGCTAATCCTAAACCATCCTAATCCATCCTCTAATCATTTGCACAAGCCTAAGCAAGCTTAAAACCTTCCTAATCAAGTCCAAGTCAAAATTGCTCTCATCACCCTCAAAATATCTCAACCATAAAACTTTATGAAGCCCACTAGGCCATAAATGACTCTTCCAAGCCCTTTTATTGCTCTTACAAGTCATTATGAGGGTCTTTATGAAGATTTTATCCCTTGAGCCTCTTTTGTTGACTCATCCTTCCCCTTTCCTCCATCCTCTCACCATGTGACATGTGTCACTCCTTGATTGGTTGTAAGAAAGCACAATCCATGTGCTCTCCTCTCATGCAATCTGAGCCCTCCATGAGCTTTTTCCCATCCTTGCATCTTAGCCCTCAATCCCTCAAGCCTCTTGCCTATAAATTGGATCCTTCCCCTTTGCAAAATAACACAATCCATGAAGTAAATTTATAATGCTATTTTGAGAGCCAAATCCATACTAAAGCCATCTATCCACACCAAAAATCCACAATCATCCATTGAAGCCTTTGGAAGCATATTGAGCATACATCCTATCCATTTAGATAAAGCCACTCAATAAGAGAGCTTCTCATTGAGAGAGCCCATTAATGGCTCATATTATCAATTGAGAGTTCATCTTAGTCTATCTTGAAGTTTATGAATTTTGTTTAGTTTGTAGAAGATTTATTTAAATTTGGTTTCTATTAGCATACTAACATTGCTCATATACATTTTGGCATGCCCAGTGGGACCCCGCATGGATCATCTTCATTAGCTTTTTTAGTCAAGTTTTGTATGTCATTTGCTGATTTTGGCTAATTTTACTTGTTTTTGTGATTGGTAAGATTGTATAAATTGTTTTTTTAGGTCCACATGAGCATGAAGAAGACAAAGGAGCTCATAATCTATCTCATAGTGTTTGCAAATTTTTCAAGCTTATAGGTGGACAAAGAACTTGAAATTCCTCTTTCTCTTCTTGTCTATATTCTTCTTATTCCATCTACTTCTTCTTCTTCTTCTTGTGGGAGATCTTGGCCATTTTTTTTTTAAGGAAGCAAAATCATACACACTTCTTTTTAGAGCTTAAAATGAACCCTCAAATCATACTTAAATCCATTGAAAAATTAAAAATTTGCAAAACAGAAAAAATCTTTTAACAAGTGAAACTAAACCAATCTAATCATTTGCATCCTTGCAACATCAAAGTTTTAGATGCATTCATGCAAAATTAGGAACACTTCATTTTTGGAAATTTAAAAAGAACTTCAAGTTTCCATTTCAAAAGGTCCAAAATCAACACTAAGTGCACACTAAAATCTAAATCAAACTCAAAGCATCAATCAAGGATAAAATGAACCTCATTTGCAAATATTTTAAAGTTCTTTTAAAAATCTCATGAAAACTAAGAGTCCTAAATGGTTGCCAAAAATTGTCCTAAAAGCTTTGTTATTTGTTCCAAACAAATGTCTTGTTGCAAAATCTTGAATGTTTCTTAGGTTTTTCATGCATCAAAACAATCTAGGAATATCATTGTTGGGCTTAAAATATGCAAACTAGAACACAAAATCTTGAATGAAAACCAAAGTCCAAAGAGTCATTTTCACTTTTGAGTCCAAAACAATCTTGAATGATCTAAGGTTAAAACAAAGCACTTCAAAGTTCTTAAAACAACACACAAAATCTCAATCTTGAATTCTCAAAGAAAAAAACTTGAATGTTTAATCACTTGTCTTTGAATGCATGTTGCTAAACACAATCTTGAATGCCATGGATTAAAATCAAATTTTCCTTGAATGCATGATTAAAACAACAAATCCAATTTTGAATGCCAAGGATCAATTAACCATTGCAATATCAAACACTTCATTTGGAGCTTCTAAAAATTGAACAAAACAAATCTCTTTTCCACATGCAATTTAGGTAAAGTTTGATTTTTGGACATTTAAGAAACTTTGTTAAGTTAAAATACAAATTTGAAAAAATCAATTTGAGTAGTTCCTTGGACTCACCTCTTTTCTAATCACCCATCAAATATTAACCATTGGTTTCAATCTCAGCGCCATTTATGGGGATGGGTCTACTTGAAAAAGGTGTTAAATGTTCCACAATCTAACTCACTCACTTGGTCTTTGAATGTTTGCTTTAACTTTATCAAAATTCTTAAATGATCAAAACTTTAGATTAAATCGATCACACTTCAAGTTTGGGCACTAAAATTGAACAACAACTGACGTGGAGAGCCTCCGAGTGCGCGCTTGAAATTGAATCTCACACACTTTTGTTTTGGGCTTAAAACAAACTCACACTCAATCTTGAATGCCTTAAAGAAAATTAATCGATACTTGACGTGGAGGGCCTCTGAGCGCGCGAGTTTGCTTTTGTTGACCCTAACTCTTCTTATTGTTTGCATTCTTTGATCGATTTACTTTTGTTGGCGCTTCAAGTTGGAATTGAACATTGTCTCTTAAACATGAGTGCTTGCAAAGTCTAGATTAGCACACATAAGAGTCAGTTGGTAAAAGAAAAAGCGTGTTTTTTAGCCCAAGGTCATCCAAGTCTTCTCTCCCTTTTTTGTCTTTCGAGGCCATCTTGGGTGCATAAAATTAGGATCCAAAATCTTGTCTTAGCTTTTTAGGAGGCCTGCTTGGGGATTTCATCACCCCTTGGGACGACCTCAACTCCAGCGTTTCGGCGGAGTATAAAGATCGGGAGGTGAATCCAAAGACACCTCTCTTGGGATCAAAATTTTGTCACTCGAGCTAAGCTTCAAGGAACTTTATACCCTTGAGAAGTGAAAGAGGAGAAGCGGGTTACCACTCCTCTTGACTGTGTGACATCTTTTTGGTTTCATCTATGGATTTGGGCCTCACGTACCTTGCGTATATCGAGGACTCCCTAGCTAAACCAAATTTCATCCTTGTAGAAAGCTTCCTAGGATGTTGGTGTGTTTGACATGCTTGCTCCAAAATTTTGTCTGCTTGTTTGTTCATAGCTTTTGAATGAATGTTTGCCAACTTTGGTCAAAATCCCAGAAAAGCAAAAATCTCCCAGCTCAAGGCATACTTAGCGTAGTCACTGCCTTATCAGAAAATCATCCAAGCTCCCCTGCTGAAACCGAATCTATCTAGTTCTTTGCCTTAGAACAATCCCAAATCCAAAGTCCATCCAAATCATCCCCCCAGCCAATTAGCAACCCAATCCAAAATCACCCAAGCCTTTAAAGAGTTGTTGTTACTTTGCCAAAGTTTGCTATCCAATCAATCCTACCAATCAACCAATCTCACCAAGGTTGTCCCTCTGACAGAGCATTGTCTAGGGTAATCTAGCTTTGTCACTTGCATCCCTCATCACCTTGAGCTAAAGGTTGGGATCCACAAGTGGTCAATCTCTTTTCATGCCCAAAGGATCATTAGTCTATCCTCAAGTTGACACAGCCACCACCAAATCCAGCACATAGGAAAGAAAAACTCTCACTTTTTGACAGCATACCCTTGAAGTCTTCCACCCACAAGACAACCAAAAATCTCTAGCCAATCCTCCTTAGGTCCATCATGCAACTTTGACTCTCCCTAGGAAATCTTTCATCAGCCAATCCAAAATCTGTGCTTAACCCAAATCCAACCACGAGCTTCCGTGTTCATCCATACGCAAGACCCCATCCCCATCAAACTCATCATCAAAGCATGAAGTATCAATCCTATCATGATGTGTTTGGTCGCATTGTCCTTGCTCCCGCAACCTCCTATTCCAATGATGATGACAATCTTGTTGACTATGAAGGGTATATTGAAAGCCTTAGAAACATTCCCCCAAGCATCCCCCAAAATCCAAGAGTTATTCCAAACTATCTAGTCATGCCATCTGATATTCCAGCTTCCCCTCCATCACTCCATCAACCAAGCTTCCAATCTTCCACCCCCATCACATGAGCTATTCCTGTCAATCCACCTCCACCTTCGACACACGAGTCTCCGAGGAATTTCCTAGAGGAAATACAAGAAAAGTTGCCTCCAACAGTCGATAAGCCATGTCATCTAATCCAACCATGTGATGAAGCTTCCCCATCTATAATATCACCTCCATCTCCCATAGCTATCATCCCCATACCATCCATCAAATTGCTTAAAATCCTTCCACTTCCTGCAAGCATCAAAATCCCACCACCTATCAAATCCCTCCAAATCCTATCCACATCGCCTCCAAGAATTTCTTAAATCTCTCGTAATGACCCTTATGCATCCATCTTCTACTCACCCATCTCCACTACGAAATCTCCCATCTATCCATCCATTGCCTTTGAAGAATCCATCCCTTCACCTCCTATCACACCATCCACTCCAAACCAATACTATCAAGATCCTGCCCAAAAGCATGTTGACATCCCCCAAAGCATAAATGAAGATATCATCGTACCATGTCTTCCATCCATAGTGCAGTCACCATCTCCTTCATCTCCAAAACCTCGAGCCATATCTCCTCCACTACAAGATATCTTGTCATCCCACCAGCTACATCAAGATCCTATCCTTCCATCTCCCCCACTCCATGCTTCCATCTTACCACCCATCCAAGCTATTCCACCATCTATAATCTACCCTCTTGGTTCACTTACATTCATCCACGGTGGCCCTCTCTCAGCAGAAGAATTAAGAACAATATCTCCCCATTGCAATACACCTAATAAATCACTTCTACCATTTTTTGCAAGCATAAAGTTTCCTCAGCTTGTTCAAATGCTCAATCGATGGCTTTATCAAGGTCAAGGTTTAGGACCACAAGAGCAAGGAATCAGAGAGCCTATTATTGCACAAAAAATCTAGGATTTCATGGTCTTGGATATGTATCCAAAGGCTCACCATCTAAAAGTGTTGGTACACCACACCCCCAAACCAAGCCTATCTCCAAGCCCACCATGCCATCCTCCCATCACTCCTTCAAGAAATCTTATGTCATCCCCCCTCCACCATCTTTGCAACCCAAAACAACCTACCATATCCCCCCTTCATCTGCTAAATCCATTTTGGGTCCCTATGTCCCAAAATCTACCATCCTCCATCCTCCTATCAGCCATCATAAAAATCCTATTCCATCCATTTCTATGCAAGATCAACAAAGGAACATATCAGGGCACATCATCCATCATCATCCCCCTACATGCTCTTTCATATCCTCTCCATCTCACAAAGCTTCTCCTAACCATCTTCCCAAAGCTTACCATAGCAATGTGAATGCCAACTTCAAAATGCATAAAGCTAAAAATCCACATCCTAGGAAATCATATGTCTATTCTAAAAGACATACTCCAAAAAGGAAAAATCCAATCAAAGAATGCAAAACAATACAAAAGCGTATGAAATGAAAATCCAAAACCATGTGGATCCCCAAGAAAAAAGTTGAAACCCAATGCATAATGGCATCCACCATTGCTAATCCCCCATCTAGTGACTCATGTCCCCCATCTCCTAACTCCATCTTGGGTGCCTATATCCCCAAGCACGCTTCCACAAATCCTCCATCACGCCCGCATCTACCATCTATCCCCCATATGCTCTTTTCACACCCATTCCAACATGTGCCAATGTTGCTCTTGCAAGCATCCCCATCTCATGCTCCTTTCCAATATTTTCATCCCTCCATCTCCTACCATCAATCCCATCTAATCCGATCTATTGCATAAATCACACATCTGATGTACCAACAGCTAGCAACACAATTGAACATTACAACAGCCAGTGAAAATTCCCAAAAAAGCCAAAATAGCTGAAGAAAGCCAAAATCATTCCAGCTAAGTCCAAAGTCAAAAAGTCAAAAAAGAAAAGAAAAATAAAGTGTCCACTAGTGAAAACTTGGCAATTCAAGCGCCTTGGACAAGTACCATGATGAAAACTTGGCAAATAAGCGTCATGCGTAATCCTACCATCCCCAGCTTAGCCTATCACCCTCATGCTTTTGGTCATCTCTTGACATCCAACTCCATCTTCCAATCTATCCACCTATCCTCCATCCTCCAGCTTCCATCTCACACCATCCACTTATCTCCTATAGCTTCAGCCAACCATCCTAGCTATCATCCATCTCCCTAGCCCCTTCAACTTTTTCCATCCTAGCTTCAATCCTATCAAATCCATCATAAGACCTCCTTCTACATGTTATCTTATGATTGGGGGCACTATATTCCTTGGAGATCTTGTCTTGTCCATCCTCCATTGTCATTGGTATCTAGCTCTAGGCTATCCTCATGCAAACACAATGTCATCTCTTTATATCCATCATAATCCTAGCTATCTACCATCCTATCCAGCCATCTCATCCTGCTCCTCTAGCTATCCTTGGTCACAAAATCTCTCCTCATCATTGGATGCATCCTGCCAAATCCATATCTTTCACTATCAACCCACCCTTAGCTTTCGCATCTTGCACAACATCGAACCATCCTGCTATCCTATCATCCTAAGTTTTTGCCTGCTTGTAACTATCTTGGTCAGCTTTAGCTTGTAAATATCTTGGTCCATCATCTTGTACATCCTCTTTAGCTTATTACCATTGTATCTATCCAGCTTTCGTGTCAGTTCCTCCTTGATCAGAATCTTGCACACATTGCACAACCCTTGGTTAGCTATTCCAATGCATCCTTTAGCTAGATCTCCTATCACCAAAGTGTTATCCTTCTTAGTTCAGTTTGCCAGATGCACCACTCATCCAAATCCACCAGCTTCAGTGCTCTCCGATAGGTCCTTGTAGGATATAGCTTTCCTCATGTCTGATCTTGGTCTGTTAGTACCTTGTCCTACCCATCTCGTTGGCAAACGACTCTCTTTTGGATTTTCACTTTCTTTTGATTTGGGATCTTCCCTTTTGGGTCTTGAAGTATCTTTTCCAAGCAATCTCCTTGTTCCCTCCTCAAAGTTGCCACGATCTTCCATATCATGGTATACTGCGAATGGGGCAATCAGAGCGTAAGGTCTTGATCATGTCTTTTGCTTGTTTTCTTTTTTGCTTGTGGGTTACCCAGTGTCGTTTCCACATTGCTTCCTTTGGGATTCATGTGTGATACTGGGGCAATCCTTACGTGTTTGTTTTGAGTCAGTTCGTCAGTCCTCTAGACAGTTGGTGAAAAGGCCTTGATGTTCTTGGTAACCTTGGCAATTAACCAACAGTCCTATAGAAAATCTAGTGCTCAACTACATGGTGTTACTTCTATTTGAAGTATCCCCCTGCTCAAAAAGCTTCAATGGTTTTCCTTCATCTCCATTGTCCCCCATCAATATCCAGCATCCATCTCTCCTACCCCAGCTTATGCATCAGTATCTCTTTGAATCACTCCTCACCTTTAGCTTTAGGTATCCACAATCCTAGTCTTAGGGATCCACCAATCCAAATCAATCCACCAAGCCTCATCTTACGAGATCCACAATCCTAGTCCTAGGGATCTCCGAAACCCATCTTTCGCCAATCTGACTCTTTGAAATCCTGTTGCATCAGCTTTATAATCCCCTCATCCATCTCCCTATCCTAGATTCCTTTTTATAGCGCTCCGCTCCTTCATCCTCCACCTTCCCTAAAGTCTTAAGCTTGCTTCCTCTTGTGCATCTGATTCTCCTTTATCATTCTTCCATAGTGAGAGTTTGAGCTAATTCAGCCCCTTCTCTTTGCCAATCTGAGTCTCCTTGCTCATCTAAGATTTTTGTACTTTTCAAGAAGCCATCGAGCCTCACTTTCTCTCTCCACCGCCTTCTTGAGGGGGCATCTCACAGTCCATTCTCTCCTCTTCTGCTCTAGCCTTGGGCATCTTATTTTCTTATCTTTGATGCCATGCCACTTGCGGCATCGCATCAAAGAGGGGAAAAATGTAGACACCTAAAAATCCTTTAAAAAATAAAGTATTTTTATTTTTTGAAAAAATCCCTGATGACATCATCATTAATTAATTAATTAATTAATTTTTATGCCATTAAATCCCTTTATCTTAATTACAAATATTTAATTAAGGAATCCCTCCCAAAAATGTTTAAATCTTATTTAAACATTATTTCCTTATTTTTTTAATTAATAAATTGACCAAAAATCCTAAAATAAATAAAAAATTTATTTTTTGCCCAAAACTTGGCCAATTTCCTTATGACCAATAACCTCTTCCAAAATTTTCTAATCCTTCTTTAATTTCGATTAAAGGCTAATCCCATCATTTTCTACCCCTAATCCCAACTCAAAATATTTAATTAAGATTAAATATTAATCCGCATGTTTATTAAAAAAGTTTTAATAAATATCTCCTCAACCCAAACCCTTGAAATAAATAAAACTTTATTTATTTCTTAAAAATCTAATTTATCCTCATCCTAAGAAGTTCTAGACTCTTCTAGAAAGTCTTCATCCTCATCCTAGGAAATTCTAGACTATTCTAGAAAGTCTTTATCCTCATCCAAAGTCTAGACTCTTCTAGAAGATGTCTTTAAACCTAATCCTAATCCCCTCCTAACCTTGTCACATTACATAAACATGGGTTAAAACTTACTAACCCAAGCCAAAGTTAACAAATATCTCCTCCTTCACCCACCCTCATTAAATGCCATCCACTTGCCTATCCCTAAGCTAATCCTAAACCATCCTAATCCATCCTCTAATCATTTGCACAAGCCTAAGCAAGCTTAAAACCTTCCTAATCAAGTCCAAGTTGAAATTGCTCTCATCACCCTCAAAATATCTCAACCATAAAACTTTATGAAGCCCACTAGGCCATAAATGACTCTTTCAAGCTCTTTTATTGCTCTTACAAGTCATTATGAGGGTCTTTATGAAGATTTTATCCCTTGAGCCTCCTTTGTTGACTCATCCTTCCCCTTTCCTCCATCCTCTCACCATGTGACATGTGTCACTCCTTGATTGGCTGTAAGAAAGCACAATCCATGTGCTCTCCTCTCATGCAATCTGAGCCCTCCATGAGCTTTTTCCCATCCTTGCATCTTAGCCCTCAATCCCTCAAGCCTCTTGCCTATAAATTGGATCTTTCCCCTTTGCAAAATAACACAATCCATGAAGTAAAGTTATAATGCTATTTTGAGAGCCAAATCCATACTAAAGCCATCTATCCACACCAAAAATCCACAATCATCCATTGAAGCATTTGGAAGCATATTGAGCATACATCCTATCCATTTAGATAAAGCCACTCAACAAGAGAGCTTCTCATTGAGAGAGCCCATTAATGGCTCATATTCTCAATTGAGAGTTCATCTTAGTCTATCTTGAAGTTTATGAATTTTGTTTAGTTTGTAGAAGCTTTATTTAAATTTGGTTTCTATTAGCATACTAACATTGCTCATATACAATATGATCCACATTCAATCTTCATTTTCCACTCAATACTTATCTTTTGCTGATTGGTTGCATGAAAATTGCATAGGAAAAATAAAAGATTCGATCTCATCATTAAATCCTTGGAGATTTACCTTATGTTGGCTGTAAAAACTATTTGCATCATAGTTTGTGCAATTTCAAACTCTTATGCTGATCTACTGAGTCACTCCGCTCCTAAAGTATTGCTGATACTCGACACATGCTGTTTCCTAGATAGCTTGACACTTTAACAAAACTGTATCAATTGGCACCTGTTAACACTCAACACTTGTGTTGCTCAACACTTATACTTTGCTCGGTATCTGATCTTCACTCGGTATCTGATCTTCACTTGGTATCTGATCTTCACTCGATATCTGATCTTCACTCGGTATCTGGAAACTACTCAACACATGAAGATCACTCGGCATGCATGATGTACTCGGCATCCAATGTGGAATATGTTTAAGTGTGTTGGCACTCAATTGTCAAAAACCATTATGAGGTTAACAATATTCCCCTTTGAAATGAGTGACAAAAACACTTAACTGCCCTTATAAGCATATTTACTAATCTGATTGGTATGTACAGATTTTGAAGAAAACTTGATCAAAATTTGTAACTTACAATCTTACAATATATACCTCACAAAAATTTTGTAACTCCCCCTGAGTTGATTGTGCCTTATCTGTATAACAAGCTCCTCCTTTGTATTTTTTTCATTTTATAACTCCCCCATTAATTTATCTCATATCTATATCTCCCCCTTTTAATCTGTATCTCCCCCTTTTTGACACTTATGTCAAAGAATGTTTAAGGGTTAAGACCATATTTAGCCAAAAATGTGCTATTTACCTCCATAATCATTCTGAGAGCTGCATCCCACTTGTTCAAAGCAATTTTCAGTGACTTATGCCAGATAGTAGTCTCGGTAGCAAGATGAATAAGTCCATCTAATGTAGAAAGATTTGAGTCTTTCTTGAGAACAGTTTCAGCATAGACTTGTTCTTTATGGAGTATCTCTAAATGTGGGGTAATGGAGGACTGGAGCTGTATTAATTTGGCCTTGATATTAGCCTCATTTTCTGTTAAGATAGCTATTTCTTTATGAGTGTGAAGTGATTGAGCAAAATGCTTCTCACTTTGAGCTGGATCACTTGGTAGTTGCATGCTTGAAATGTTTAAATTTCTTTCCAAGCTCAGTATCTTTTGGCTTGTTTCTTGTGTGAAGTATGAAAAATCACACAACTTTTTGTATAGTGAGAATATATTCTCAAGTACCTTCTTCACTTTATCAATAAGCTTTGCCAATTCAACTTGTGAAAGTGTAATTTGTCTTGATATTTTCTCATTCACTTTCCCCTAAAATTTTCTTTCTGACCATTCCATAAGTTTTGCATTGGTTTCTAGGTCTTCATTTGTCACGTAGTCAACAATATCTGTTAGTTGCTCTGTGATATGCTTTGACTCATCCAGTGATTGCAAACTAAAGGCATCCATAAAGATGTCCTTTATCTCATAAAGTGTTTGCTTATGTTTATACTCCTTCCTGAGTATTTCCTGTCTTTTCCTTCTATTCAGTGCATCCTGCACCTCATTGATTTGATCAATGGTTATTGATTTTGAGTCATAGCTCGGTATGACTATCTCCTCATCTAATTCAGGGTCTCCATAGTGAAGTACCCTTGCAACTCTGGTAGTACTAGATGATAGTATAGAAATTTGCAATGGCTGGTGTGAAGGAGTTCCCGAGGTAGGAAAATTTATTAATGTTTGTATTTCCTCATGTTCTTTAGGGGTTTTTACTATTTCCTCCTCCTTCTATCTACCATGATCAATTATTGTAATCTATGGAAGTGCACCTTGTGTTTGTGCCGTAGGATCAGATGTAATAGTCTGTCCTATTTGTTCTTTTCCTTTTTCTACAGCTACACTTTGCTTTTGTCTTGCAGCATCAATTATGCTTTTTGGTATTTGGAATTGATTACTAGTAGTTGTGATAGAAGGTGGTTCTTGTGAATTCACCTTATCTTTGACTGTATTTTCTACTAGTTTCTGTAACTCATCTATACTTACCAATACTGGATCTGTACACAATATTGCTTGTTGTGTAGATTGGTCAAGAATTCTTTTGAGATCTTCTGCAGTTAATGGATTGATATTCTGACCAGAAGTATCAGTAACATTAGTAATTATCACAGTGTCTACAGATGAGATGGATGCTTGTGGAGGGCTAGGAGGTGGCAATTGTGTGTCTTGCACACTCTAATCTGGTTTTTGCTCTTGCTCAGCTATTGCCATTTTGTCCTATTTTTGTGTCTCTTCCTCCTCTCCATCTTTCTTTTCTTCTTCTCTTTTATTTTCTTCTTCTTCTTTCCTCTCTTCTTCTCTTCTCTTTTCTTCTTCTTCTTTCCTTTTTCTCCTCTCCTCTATTGGTATAGTAGCTTCTTCCTTGTATTCTTCCTCAAGAAAATCTTCAATATTTTTGTACAAATTCTTCCATGACTTCATTGGTCTTTGAACAATCTCTTCCATTCTATTTTGAAGTATGAAGAATGCCCTGTACTTAGGTGTAAATCTATTATTATGCCTTTTGACTACTTTGCTAACTTGTTCTCTAGTAAAATATGGCAATACATTGGCTAGGGTTGATTCCCTCATCTCCTTCTCCATTTTCAAACAAAAATGCCATCTGTCTTCTACAATTTTTGATAGCTCCTTTGGCAATTGACCATCTAGTTCAAGTGGAGTGTACTTGAACTGTGCCATCATTCCATACATTATTTCTTCTATTTTATTTTGTTCTTCTTTATTAAATTTACTAAAATCAACTTTATTTAAATTATTCAAGTCACCACTTGCAATCTTTTTACATAAGATATCAACTGATGAATTGCTTACCTTTTCTGATTGATCTTCTTCATCAATGTCAGGTTGAGCCACATACCTTCTTCTTTTCCTCAACTCTTCCTATGTTTCCTTGATTTTTTTCTTCTTGGTAACTTCCTCTTTAGCCTTTTGAGTGAAGGCCCTTGTTGATGCTCGTGTTCTTAGCTTTTGTGGTGATGGCGTGGCAACTTTCTTTGATCTGGGCTTGGCTGAAGGCTATTCTGTTGCCTTTCTCTTCTTTGGCTTGGCTTCAGTTGGTGCTTCATTGGCTTCTTCTTCCTCTACACTTTCCTCCTTGTCTTCTCCAAGACCTTGAGTTAGTTTCATTGGTTCTTGTTCTTTCTCATCTTCATCGTCACTGTCATCTTCTTCTTCTTCTACCTCAGCCTCAATTTCTTTGCCAAACTTCTTTTTAATTTTCTTTATTAATTTTTCTTTCTTCTTCAATGTAGAAGCAAATTTTAGTTCCATGTTTATCTTTGATCTTACCACATCATAAGTTCCAAAATGTGGTGCACTTTTATCTTCTTCTTCTGCTAATAATGCAGTTATTGCTGCAGATGCCTCATCAATATTGATTTCGTATCCAAATGGCCTTAGCCATCTTACCCTTGGTATTAAAACTTGAATATAAGTAAAATATATGTCAACTAAGAAAAATATGTCATTAGTATGTTTTTCCACTAAGGAAGCTGGTATCCTTGATCTTTGCTTCATGGATTTCTTGAAATTCTCAAAATAGCTTGTCATCAAGGTATCAAAATTTTCTCCCATTTGCTCTATATATTCATTAATTTTTTTAATGATGGTTCTATCATTTCTCCATGCTACTTTACCAAAAGAAGGAAATTCATTTTGTACATAAAAGAATATGCAAACTATGATTGCTCCAAATTTGCATTGAGTGCCTTTTGTTCTTCTTATAGCAGCTAAGTTTTCATTGTTTTGTTGCAATTATAGTTCTACAAGATCATAAGTATGATCCTTTTTCACCAATTTGTAACCTACATCTATTGCAATGCATGGTACACTATTGAGTCTACTGGATTGATAGAATTTGTGAGCAATGACTCTAACAACAAATTCAACTAGAGGATCCTATATGGTATTAATTGTCATTCCTCTTTTGTTCCATTGTGCACCAGTATTCCTTTCAATGACCTCCTTTGATTCACTTCTTAGGGTTTTCTACCGATCTAGGGTTGGGTACCCTGTTACTCTATGTATAATTTCCTTTGTCAATTTGATGGGCATATCTTCTAACCACAAGTTTCCTCCATGAATTCTACTCAGTACAAGTCTAATCCATTCAGTTTTGAATACGGTGGGAAAACTTAAAACTCGAGTCAAACCCTTTTTTTCTACGATTTTGAATTCTTCTTTCAAGACTCCATCTACACATAGTTTATCATATGCTTGTCTAATTTCCATATCTCCTAGGGCTCCTATCTTGCAATTGTAACATTTCCTCATGTCTTGAACCATTACAACTTTTGGGGGAATGTGGGAGAGAGCTCTGACTGGGTCATTTTTGTAGGCAACTTCGGCAATAGGATGGAAATCAAGTTTCTTGACTTCATTTGAAACTAACTAAACTTCAAATGACTCTTTTTCTTGGGTTTTCTTTGAACTTGATGCCATATTTGTGAACTAGGGTTTATACAACAAATGGGTATGAAACTATGTAACTCGACACAGATGAAAATACCTTTAGATTAATGAAAAACATGTTAAATGAGGTTGCAATCTACTTGAAACACTGGATTCTTGCTATGAAGTCACTCAACTCTCTTTCTTCTCCTTTGCTTCTTGATCATGATGAGAAAAACTGATTAAAATCATGATAATATACCTTGATTTCATCGCATTAAATGCTCAACTGCCAACTCGGCTTCTGAAGAAATTTTAACCTAACTTGACTTCCACTATATTTCACTTTACTCGGCATTGGTTATCAGCTCGATCGCTATTGGGAGCTTGGCATGTGTTTTAACTCAGCATCCAAAGACAGCTTGGCAACAACATTTAGTTTTTGTCTTGACATCTTGTTTCATGTGGATTTATACCTTGCTTAACTTCTTTGTCTTGGGACTAATGTGTGATATAGCTTTATATATTAGTCCTATGTTCTTCTCATGCTTAGTTTGATGAAGTGTGATCACTTGACCCATTGGGTGAAGTGATCCCTCCACTTGATGTGTTGCACTCATCTTTCTTTTTCCAAGTCTTATTCATTTTCCCTCTTATCTTTTCGATGTCAATCTTTTGTTTTCCTTTGTTATCTTTAGTCTTGGGTGCTTTTGATCTTGTAGGACAGTTTCTGCTGATATGACCAATTTTCAAACAACTGAAGCATGTAGTTTGATTCAACCATCTTTTGTAGTTCCCTTTATAATGTGTTCTTATACAGTTCTGTGGTATATGTCCATATTCTTGGCAATAGTGACAACTGTACCTAGTGTTGTAATCCCAATGATAATGACTTTCATTCCCTTCTATTTTTGCTGGATGATTTGATGTCCACATAGGTTTTGATCTGAATTCAAATGCCCTATGTCCATACTTTTTGCAATTATAACAATGTCCACCAAATCTCCGAGTCCTTGTGACATTGGATCTACAATTTTGTGTCATATGTCCTTGCATGTTGCACTTGTGACAGAAACTTTTGGGTATGTTTGATTGATTGAATCTTCTGCTCCTGGACACATTAGCTATATGCCCCTTCTTATTATAATAATGACAAGTGGGTTTTGAATTTTTACCTATGTCACTTCTTTGTTCAACACTTTTTGATGATTCTCCAACTTCAATGCTATTGTATCCTAGTCCTGATGTATCATGGCTAGATTTTGGTGATTTCAGCAACTGTTCAAAATACTTGATGGCTTCACTTGATTTATTGACATTATCTGCTACTTCTTTTTCTTTGTTTAATTCATTCTACATTTGTTCATTCTGCATCTTCAAAGTAGAGATCTCAGTATCTTTTACATTGAGTTCATGATGAAGGTTCATCATTTGGGCAAGTGTATCCATCTGCATGTTTGAGATCCTTGTCAGTTCAGTACATTTTTCTTCAAGTCTATTTGCAAGATTTCTTTTGTCATTTTCCATCATGACCTTATCATCAACTGCTCTTTTCTTTTGCTCAGTAATTTCACATATCATTATGGCCTGTGATTCATGTTCCATATTGAGAGATCTTATCTCATCTGCTTGAATTTTGTTTTTCTCCATCAGTTCTGCTATTGCTGCATCAAACTCTTTAGTGTCTCCACTGAAAAATATGTTGGTGGTATCAATTTCCTTGTAGTGTATATCATTTTCAGCTATGGCTAGATCCTTCCTTTTTTTTAATGAGTTTCTCAATTTGTTTCTGAATTCTTCCAAGCTATGCAAAGCAAGTTGCATATCTATCACCTGATTTTCAATGATCTTTCCAAGTTTGAAAGCTTCCATCTTTAGATCTTTTCCTCCAAGCTATTAGGCTTTTTCTTGTGAGAACCTAGATTGGCTCTGATACCAATTGTTGGAATATTCAAATATGGAAAGAGTACTTATGAGAGGGGGGGGGGGGGGGGGGGGTGAATCATAAGTATCCCATTTTATCCAATAAAACTTTTAACTGAAAGTAAAATGCATGCATGTAAATACATCAAATAAACTTGAAACTAAACACATGCATCAATAACTCATAACACTGGAATTTTGGTAACCCAGAAACCCTCCAGGAATAAGAAGGTAAAATTGGGGTGGGGATGATACCCACAAAAATTACTACAGCAATATTGTTCAACCACTTCTGATGGTCTTCCCTATTAAAGACTTTACACTATGTCAATAGTGACCTGGTTAGAGGATTTCAAACACTTAACATGAAGTGTTACCCTGTTAAAGGATTTAATTACCTAATTAAGGATTTATCGAAATAGCTGTTAAGCTAACCTATCACCATAGGATTTTCATTCTAATACAATTGCTAGAGAGTATTAGGTACAATAAACCTGACTAATTACAATCCTTGATTGCTGAATGCAGGCACTTGTTCTGCTTTCTCTGATCTGGATCCTTTTTGTGATCTAATAATCCTCGCTTCTGAAAATAAAATTCCTTGCAAAACCTTGTATGTCTTCTCACACCTCTCATCTCCTTTACAATGAAATTTTGTCTTCCTTATAAAGACATTTGAGAATTTAGGGTTAGGTATGGATCTACGATCCATATTCAATCTTCATTTTCCACTCAATACTTATCTTTTGCTGATTGGTTGCATGAAAATTGCATAAGAAAAATAAAAGATTTGATCTCATTATTAAATCCTTGGAGATTTACTTTATGTTGGCTGTAAAAATTGTTTGCATCATAGTTTGTGCAATTTCAAACTCTTATGCTGATCTACTGAGTTACTCGGCTCCTAAAGTATTGATGATACTCGGCACATGTTGTTTCTTGGATAGCTCAGCACTTTAACAAAACTATATCACTCGACACCTATTAACACTCGACACTTGTGTTGCTCAGCACTTATACTTCGCTCGATATACTCGATATCTGATCTTCACTCGGTATCTGAAAACTACTCGGCATGCATGATGTACTCGGCATCCAATGTGGAATATGTTAAAGTGTGTTGGTGCTCAATTGTCAAAAACCATTATGAGGTTAACAGTTTGAACTTATCAACTCATAAGATCATAGAAAGTGCACATGTAAGAATTGATGAGTTTGTAGAAAAGGGTGAAGAAGAGAGCAAAAAAGAACCTAAGGATTACATAAATTATATCTACTATGAACCTGATACATTGCCAAATCTAATTAGAAGTTAGTAGACTTCACCTCCTGAGTCCCCAAAATCTCCAAAATCTACTAACTTGCAACCAGTGCAACCTAAGTCATAGTGTGAAAGACTCAATTTGCAGTCAAAAGCTACTGAGTTGTTGCCAAAGAGAACCAAGTCTGATGGACCTAAGTGACAAAGAGTGGGACCTAAGCTTGATATAGAAGATCATAGAGAGTTTAGTGGAACAAGTTCTAAATCCAAAGTACCTATGTTAACAAGATATGTTAGAAAGAACCATGCACCTGATCATATCATTGGAGACAAGTTAGATGGAATAATGACAAGAAAAAAATTGAAAAGTACATGTTTGCTTACTAAATTTGAATCGAGATCAATGAAAGATGCCTTGGATAATGAAAGTTGGATTAAAGCTATGAATGAAGAGATAGAAGAAATAGAGAGGGATAAGACTTGGAATCTTGTTCCTAAACCCAAGGATAAAAATGTGATTGGCAGAAAGTGGGTTTTCAGAAATAAGTTGAATGAAGATGGAGAAGTTTCCAAAAAAAAAGCAAGGCTAGTATGCAAAGGTTATTCTCAAGAAGAAGGTATTGATTATGGTGAAACTTTTTCTTTTGTTTCAAGATTAGAAGGTGTTAGAACTTTACTTGCTTATGTTGCACACAAAAGATTTAAAGTTTATCAAATGGATGTGAAATCTTCATTCTTGAATGGAATTGATAAAGAGGAAGTATACATAGAACAACCTGAAGGCTTTGTGGATCCTAGTAAAAGCGATATGGTCTATAAATTGCACAAAGCATTGTATGGATCAAGCAAGCTCCTAGAGATTGGTATGAAAGACTTCATGACTACTTGATAAAGATTGATTTTCAAAGAACAAATAATAACAAGAGCATATATATCAAAGAAGGACTAGACAAGAAGATCATGTTGGCTGAAATCTTTGTAGATGACACATTATTTATTGGAAATAATGACTTATGCAAAATATTTTTAGAAGATATGAGTAAAGAATTTGAGATGTCCATGTTTGGAGAGATATAAAATTCTTTGTTGGATTGTAGATTCAATAGAAGAAATGATGCAAGGGCATCCTAGGTGTATGAGCAATCTTGCATCACCCAAAAACATTTTTATTTTTAGTCTTTTCTATTTTAATAAGGACTAGTAGACATGGAGGTTGCTATTTCTAAGAGCTTGCTATTTTTAGTAAGTTTGTAATATGAGCTTGAAATGTTCTCATTTTCTATAGGAAGGTTCATTTTAGAGTTGTAAGCATACCATAAAAATCTCATTGCTCAAGCATTAGTATTAGAAAAATTATTGTGAATTTTTATTGGAAAAATTTATAGAAAAATCTTCAAGATCACCATTGGAGGTCTTAGAGTACCCAGATGAGGTCTGATAATTGAACAGAAGGGTGCTAGCATAGTTTTGAGCCTATAGATTAGGAGTTGGTATTTATAAAAAGTGGTTATAATAGCCAATCAAAGCAATGATTCATGAGTTATGGCCTTTCAAAGTTGGGCTACCTAAAATTTCTAAAATAATTGTCAAAAATGTATTTGGCTGACTCTATATGTTTTGTTAAGGTCTGTCAGCCCTAGGTATTAAGTTTGAGAATCTAGAACCTTCCTAGGAGGCATACAACTGCATATTTAAGAAAGGTCCAAACATTGTTTAGAACAGCTCTGGGTGATAGTTCACAACACTATCTTGTAGATTATTGTAATGAAGGCACCCATTTGGGTTAGCATATTACAATTGAGAATTTTGCAATTCCACATTTGCGGTGATAATATGAATTTCATATTTTGTTTCTCACATTCACTGTTGTTTCTTTGTTTTTGTTATGAGTGTATCACCTAGTTTAATAGAGTAAAATGAACACTAACTATTAAGGAAAGCATTAACAATACTAAAATGAGTAAACACTTAAGATAGGACCTATTTGTTATCATCACAAATGGAGGCAAACCAAGAATGGTAAGCTCCAAATGGTATAACACAATGATGCAATAGATATGTCCTTGATTTAAGGTATGTATGATCACAAGTATAGCTCAAGCTTAGATGGATGGATGGAGTGAATGAGGCAAGATTTCAACAATGGAGTCATTGAGTGATTTTTCCATTATAATGGTATTTTGGTAGTTTATGAGCTCTCAAAATAGCATTATAAATTTTCATAGAAGGTGGATGATTTTAGTGAAAGGAGAGGGTTCAATTTATAGGCAAGAGGCTTGAGGGATCAAGGGCTAGGATGCAAGGATGGGGAAATGGTTAAGGAGGGCCCAGATTGAATGAGAGGAGAGCACATGGAATGTGCTTTCTTATAGCCAATCAAAGAGTGACACATGTCACAAGGAGAGTGGGTGGAGGAAAGGGCATGGATGAGTCAAAAAAGGAGGCTCAAGGCTTTAAATGGCCCTCATAAGTGCTTGTAAGAGCAATGAATGAGCTTGTAAGAGTTATTCATGGCTTTGTAAGAGCACTTATGGCTTGGTGGTTGGGATATTTTGAAGGGAGACTTTAGCTTGGTTTAGGAAAGTCTTAATCTTACTTAGGAATGTGCAAATGATTAGGGGATGGGTTAGGCTTGTGTTAGGATTAGATTAGGGATGTTAGAGATGTGCAAGTGGATGGTATTGATGAGGGTGGGTGAGTTAGTGGCTAAGATTAGTTAGTATGGATGAATGGGGTAGATTAGGCTAGATGGAGGATTTAGGATAGTTTAGGGGCTCTTAGATTTGAGAGTTTTATTTATTAAAGTGATTTTAATAAATTTGGGATTTGGAATTAGATAGGAGAATAGGATTAATTGATAAATAATGGGTTATTTGATT